>JAYEPQ010000013.1:39412232-40144732 GCA_036321105.1 Dracaena cambodiana
AGGTGAGCCGCCAGCTCAGGTAAAGTTACATGAGCTAGCAGCAAAACTATAATGATCCAATGATTTTTCTTCATTTTTTTTAACAATTACTATCTCTACCTCCTTAATTTCTTTCGGATTAAATTTCATAAATTTTGGAGTTTGTTTACCTTTTCATCAAGTGCATACAAAATGTTTTATTCATTGAAAACCGTTAATTTTAAGTTAACTTGATGGAGGACCAAATCAAAACTAAAACCTAAGAAATTGGGTGTGAGTGAACCCTATGGAGTCGAGATCATAATCCAAAAGAATTTTTTTAAAAAATATTATTGGAGATAGCGGAAATGAACTACAGCTCAGATAACTTGCGTGAGCTGTCAGCTCATTTCCATTTCTCTCTCTCTCTTTATATATATATATATATATATATATATATATATATATATATATATATATATATATATAGTTAAAATAATAATTTGCAAGAATAATTTGTCAACTTTTATTTGTTTTGGGTGATAATTTACATATTTTCTTAAGAAATAGAAACTATATACTTTAATAATAGTATATTGAATTCTAAATACTCCAATGTAAAATGCATGGTGCCCTTCTTAACCTTAACGATTAATATAAATAATTAATTAACTTATTCTTTCTCTAATAAATATAAACTCAATGAACAAATTCCCCTTACATAGGTGATGAGGTTACAAATTTTAATTCTATTTAAACCATACCTAGTATAATGAATAAAGATTTATATATTGAACTCTAAATTAATCAAATTATGCAACGCTAGCAGCTGGCTCGAAATAAGAGTAAACTTTAAGGTGCAGAAAGTTGACCCGTAGGAGCCGGGATTGGAGATATCTAAGTATTGATTTAAAATTGAATTACTCGTAAAAAATGTCAATTACTTTCTATAATTCGTTCTATATACAATATTTATATCTAACGACTGTAGAGGTGACAAAATATGCTCATACTTCTTCTATTACTAGTTAAAAAATAGCTTATATGTTAAAAATCATGACGAAAAAGTAAAAAATGCACCACATGCACAAACTATCAAGAACCATCAGTGACACTGTTCTGCCATATCGATGGCGGGTTTTGCCTGAAGTTATTTATTTGGAAACTCTCTTTTTTTAGAATTTATTTTAAGAGTTGAGAAATCATGTAGATATGTCGTCTTTGAAAATAGCGGTGACAGAGATCAAATACCACATATTTTCTCACTTTGATAACTTAAAAGAGATCAGCTTGAGTTCACATTCTTCTTCACAATAGCGTCATACTAATTAAGAAAAAAAAAGTCATAATAAGTGTAATTCTAAGATCAAACACAAAGATTATTTCACCAACCAAACTACATAAAGGTATCTCAAATATGCAATATATAAAGTACATATCTTTAATAATAGTGTGTGCAACAAAAATTGGTTACATTTAGCTTGAATCATAAGACATCTCCAAATCTCAATAAATTTGTGTCACAACAAACCAAGCATAACCACACATAGTGCATTCAAGCCAAATTAAACAGTGTGTCGGGTTCATTTCTAGACCATGCCTGGCTCGAAATTAAGCATTTACGGCAAAGAAAGATGCGGAAGCGTTATTCTAAATATAGTAGGTGAGGTTTGGTAATGGAATAAGGAAGTTCGGCGATCGCGACGGCAACGGCGACGACTATGCAATATATCCTTTATAGTAATCGGTAGTCTCTGGAGAATTTCAACTGCGATCGAATGCTCCAAAAGATAAAAGGAATCAGTTCGGTTGCTTTCCGAGCATATCACCACCTCTGACCTCTCCCATTGTTGAGTCCACCGGCCAAAAAAAAATTGAGCACAAATTCTAACATCGCCTTTTAGGGGAGGTTGAAAGTGTTGTGAGCAATATTTGAAAGGGTAGTGCTAACTGAATGTTTGTTACTCTCAAAAATGTCATTGTCATATCCCATTCGATATGCGGTAAACTAGCACGTACCTATACGTTCATCACATTTGATTTACAGTGTTTTCGTCCCAAAAATACTAGCTACGATTATTTAAAGGTTTCATTGGAATCATTATAAACTATTTTATTTCTTGTCTCACATTCAATATGCATTCAATGTGGGACTTTTGAGTTGGGATATTACAGTTACGTTAGAGACTTTATTCAGAAGTGGGCAAAAACACAATGGACCACCCAATTCGAAAGGAGTTTGGTTCAGGTATGTGAGTCACATATATTTCAGTTAGGAAAGAGAGCCAACTCAGCAGTAAATAATTTTAAAAATTGTGAGCCCCTACTTTATAGTGGACTGGAGATATTCTGTTGAGTTGGCTTCCTCTTGCTAAGACATCTATTCTTAGCAAAGGTATTACAAATGTATAAGAAATCACGATTGCTTTGCTACAATCACACTGTCCATTGCCACATATTAGGTGGTGCCATTAAAATTTTTCTTTCTTTCTATTTATTTTGGGTTAATTAATGTAACAACTATCTCTTTTAATTTGAGGGTACACTAAAAATAACAAATTTTAGAGTCTCTATGTGAAATTATTTTATAAGGAGATATTAATGATATATTCCAAATAATAAAAGTATAGTTTTTGTAATTAACATGTAACAACCTAATTTCATCATAACTTATATTATTGATATCAGATTAATCCCAAAATGAATGTGTTGTGTTTGTCTCATTTTTCTATATTTTTGTGATTTTTTTAAAATTTTTAAGATAGTCACTTAAAATAATATTATTTTAATCACCGGTGGATCCTACACATATTTTTACTAGTCTCTCTTTTTTTGATTTGTAAAGATGAAGTTTGACTTTTTTTTGAGTTAGTTTAATTTAAAATTATAACCTTAAATAACTCTAATAATCTATTATTAGTATTCATTTGTCCTATACCTATTTTGTTTTATTCACCCATACCTTACTTTACCATGCTTGTTCTTTGGACAAGCATGACAAACCATCATCTAATCCCCCATATCCCTCCTTTATTATATCTTTTTCTTCCATTCATTTCATTTATTTTCTCTCCTTAATTTTTCATTCATCTCTTCCTTTTATTTTTTTACTCAAACTCAAGAGAGAAAGAAAAAAGAAGAAGAAGAAAAGGAGAAGAAGTTATTTAAACTCAAAATATGCTTGTCTTCCTACCCATCAAGCAAGTAAAATTACATCCACTCTCATGTTTTATTTCTAACTCTAATTGTTTATGGTTAACTTAAAATCTTGATTTGTTAAAACTTAAAAAGATAATATCTCTATAAAAAAAATCTCTATGATTATTCTAGAAAAATAAAAATATGATTTTTACACTTTACTCTATGTTTATGTATTGAATTTATTATTTTATTTATAATCTCTCATTCTTAAACTACAAATTGTAAAGTTAAACTATATACTTAATTTTTAAATTATAAAAATGCCACCTTTATGAATGTTCATCATATTGGATATAAATTTGAAGTTTTCTACATAAATTTTTTGTGTATAATATAATGATTTAAAAATTATTTTCCACTTGCCATTAGAAAATAGGTATATATATGTATTCATAATCATGTTTTAAAGAGAAGATTTCAAATAAATTTATATATTAAATTGTTAAAATATTTCTTTTATACGAGATATTATGTTAGCTCATAATTTTTTTATGCTAATCCATGTTTACTTGAAAAATATATACATTAGTAAGATTTAATAAATTTGCTACTTTCCATATCATGAAATCATTCTAGAATTTAAAAACTTCATACATTGTTAAAGCAATCGTTATAATAGTGTTAAGCCTATTTAATTTCTATTTTTATAATTTAGTACCCACTTACCTAATATGTGTTTATATGCATAATTGTATATGTATGATTCACATGCATGATCATCAAAGATATTTTTATACCCTAATACCCACTTACATACATGTTTATATACATAATTGTATATATGTGTGGTTTACATACATGATCATTATTTTCATAATACATTCTAGTATTTTATGACTATCATGCTTATCTTGACATATACATACTAGTCACTTGTATAATATATATGAAAATACGCCGAATTTTTCTTATTAGTACATACACATGTCTTGACAATGTCATGGATCCTAACTTGCCTGTTAACTTGATTTTGACACTCCATCATACTTGTCTTGACATATACATACTAGTCACTTGTGTAACATACATAAAATTATACCGGATTTTCTTTTTTAGTACATACACATGTCTTGATAGTGCCATGGATCTTGACTTGTCTGTTAACTTGATTTTGACATGGACCACATCTTACTTGTTACTAGACATGTATATGTATTAACCTTGACATGATTGGTTCATCATATTCCAGATTGATTTCCATATAATATAACTTGAAATCTTGGGTTATGAGAGAACTAAAGGGTGGACAAATATTGTATTGTGAAAGGTTTAGGATATGTTGCGCAACCAAAATAGGGGCCCATCCGCGGAGGCGCCCGGATGGTACTGAGCCACCATCTCTTGTTTAGTCCATATTGATGGGACGACCGATTACTCAGTAATCGGTATCTGCTTGAGTGCTTAGCGGCACGGCTGGTTCTGTAGATATAAAAAAAAAAAAAAGTGCTAAGTGGGCACACCCGTGGGAATTTCTCCCGCGGGTTGCACCCGTGGGAGGCTACCCGCGGGTTACAACCGCGGGAGAATCCCGGGGTTGTTTTTCGTATTTTTTTTCTTCGTTTCCCGTTGATTTGTTTCCTATTTTTGGATTGATAATCCGTGATCCGATTTTTCAGGAGAGATTCGAGCCGGATTTTGGTCTTTCTCAGTCTATAAAAGATAGGAGCGAATTCCAGAGAGGAGACTTTTGGGGATTCTTTGGGCAGAGTTGGGAGATTTTTTGGGGAAGAGTCCAATTTTCCAGAGGCCGGAGTCCAAAAATCCAGATAGGAGTTCCACAATTCAGAGAGATCGGATCGTCAACGGAGTACAGAAACAAAGCTCCACCGCTGCCAGACCCACAAAAATAAAGGGGAATCGAAATCAATCGATTCCCATTCTTATAATCTCGATTTTCTATTTTGTAATTTTTCTTTTATTGCTGTAATTCAATATCAAATTGACAATATTAAAGAAGATTCAATTTTTTGGGCATACAAGAATTGGCGACCACAGTGGGAGTTTGGGCGGCGCAATCCAATCTTTAAATTTTTTTCGGAGCCTAAGCGTCATCGCCGGGTAACGATAAATAAATGTGAGGCGTCATCGCCCACCAAAATTGACAAGACGTCATCGTCTGTTAAAAAAAAAATTATGAGGCGTCATCGCCCATAAAGAAAAAAAAATTGACAAGACGTCATCGTCTGTAAAAAAAAAAAAAAAATTATGAGGCGTCATCGTCCATAAAAAAAATTTTGAGGCTTCATCGCCCATAAAAAAAAATGACAAGACGTCATCGTCTGTCAAAAAAAAAAAAAAAATTGAGGCGTTATCGCCAAAAAAATAAAAAAAATTGACAAAACTGGATACAACTCCAGGATGCAACCCGCAGATGGAATCTTGGGACCCGCGTGGACGCAACCCGCATATGGAAGCGCGGGATGCAACCCGCAGATGAAATCTTGGGACCCGCGTGGACGCAACCCGCATATGGAAGCGCGGAATGCAATCCGCAGATGGAATCTTGGGACCCACATGAACGCAACCCGCATATGGAAGCGTGGGATGCAACCCGCAGATGGAATCTTGAGACCCACATGGACGCAACCCGCATATGGAAGCGTGGGACGCAACCCGCAGATGGAAGCGCGGGCGCGGGACGCAACCCACAGATGGGTGGGGCCCACCTGGGTCACCAGCACTTTTCACCCTCTCTCCCGCACGAAAAAAATAAAAAACTAAAGAATAAAAATAATATTAATAAAAAGGCAAAAAAAATTTTAAAAAATATTAAAATATAAAAAAAAAAAATAAAAAATAAAAAAACAAAAAATAATAATAAATAAAAATATATTTGCTAGGCGTCATCACCTAAAAAAAAAAAGGACATCATTGCAAAAAAAAAAAAAAAAAAAGAGAGATAAAGAAATAAAAATGTATATATAAAATAAAATAAAATAAAAAAAATGATGAATTACCCAACGCGGACAAGGCTACGGGAAGAGAATAAATTTCTCGCTAACCCCATCATACTGGGGATAAAAGTATGAATTACCCAACACCGACAAGGTTACGGGAAGAGAATAAATTTCTCGCCAACCCCACCATACTGGGGGTAATAAGTATGAACCGCCCAACGCCGCTAAGGCTACGGTAAGAGAATAGATTTCTCGCCAACCCCATTATACTGGGGGTAAAAGTATGAATTACCCAAAGCTGACAAGGTTACGGGAAGAGAATAAATTTCTCGCCAACCCTACCATACTGGGGGTAATAAGTATGAACCACCCAACGCCGATAAGGCTACGGGAAGAGAATAAATTTCTCGCCAACCCCATCACACTGGGGGTAAAAGTATGAATTACCCAACGCCGACAAGGCTACGGGAAGAGAATAAATTTCTCGCCAACCCCACCATACTGGGGGTAATAAGTATGAACCGCCCAACGCCGCTAAGGCTACGGGAAGAGAATAGATTTCTCGCCAACCCCATCATACTAGAGATAAAAGTATGAATTACCCAACGCTGCTAAGACTACGGGAAGAGAATAAATTTCTCGCCAACCCCACCATACTGGGGGTAAAAAGTATGAATTACCCAACGCCGACAAGGCTACGGGAAGAGAATAAAATTCTCGCCAACCCCTTCATACTGGGGGTAAAAGTATGAATTGCCCAACGCCGCTAAGGCAAAGGGAAGAGGAAAAGTTTGGTATTTAAACCCAAATGAAACCCTCGACAACTCACTATGCTGAGGATAATAGCATGGCTAGCCCAACTCAAACGGTAGTTGGTAAAGGCAAATCAAACCCGTTGATAGCTGGGGGTTTGCTAAAAATCCCACGACAAATCTGTCGCAACAGTATTCTTATCCGAATATAAGAATACATCACTGCTCTAAACTGCTAAGGCAAAGGGAAGAGGAAAAGTTTGACATTTAAGCCCAAACGAAATTCTCGATAACTCACCATACTGAGGGGAATAGCATAGCTAGCCCAACTCAAACGGTAGTTGGTAAACACTAATCAAATCCGTTGATAGCTGGAGGTTTGCTAAAAATCTTAATCAGATATATCTCCTGTCACGTTAAGATTTCACCTCTGACAGCAAAACTTTTCTTGTCATTTTGCTCCAACAGAGCAAGCAACACTCCAAAATATTTGTCAAGTTAAAATCATACCTCTGACATTATAATTCAAAATCAAATGAGATAAGATCCGATTAAATCCCTTGTTACGTTAAAAAAATCACCTCTGACAGAAAAGAAAATTCACACTTCGTCAAGTCCAACATTACAACCTCTGATGAATGTGCTTTTGATATCGTTAAGTTAAAAATCACCTCTAACGAAAATCATCTCTCTAGCAAGTTAACAGTTACCTCTGATAGTCTGATTCTAAAACTAAATACGTTAACCATCACCGCTGTTTAGTCAGCTTGTCCCTATCATGACCAGATCCTCTGAATAGGTTGAGCTTCAAGACACGTTTAATATCACCTCTGTCTTCCCCTAATCCGTCATACCAGATGCCACTGAACGGTTATGATTAAAATGAGCACGTTAACATGACACCTCTGCTTGACCTAAAATAAGCATATTAATATCATACATCTACTTGTCATCTAATGAGTAAGTTAAAATCTTACCTCTACTTGATTTGAATAAATGAATATGTTAACAGGTATCTCTATCGACAAAATCCTTTAAAAGGTCTATAGCCGAAATTAAAGAATCCAAAGTATTTCGAAATTCAGTACGGTTCAATACAGAACTTCGAAAACTTTAGAGGGGGTTATGTAGATATAAAAAAAATGAAAAATGGCTAAGTGAGCACACCCACTTGCTAAGTGGGCACACCCTTGGGAATTTCTCCCAAGGGAGAACTCGAGGTCCCGCGGATTGCCACCCGCCGGTTGTTTTCCGTATTTTTTTCTTCGTTTTCCGTTGATTTGTTCCCTATTTTTGGATTGATAATCCGTGATCCGATTTTTCAGGAGAGATTCGAGCCGGATTTTGGTCTTTCTCAGTCTATAAAAGATAGGAGCGAATTCCAGAGAGGAGACTTTTGGGATTCTTTGGGCAAAGTTGGGAGATTCTTTGGGGAAGAGTCCAATTTTTCAGAGGCCGGAGTCCAAAAATCCAGAGAGGAGTTCCTCAATTCAAAGAGATCGGATCGTCAACGGAGTACAGAAACAAAGCTCCACCGCTACCAGACCCACAAAAATAAAGGGGAATCGAAATCAATCGATCCCCATTCTTGTAATCTCGATTTTCTATTTTGTAATTTTTCATTTATTGCTGTAATTCAAAATCAAATTGGCAATATTAAAGAAGATTCAATTTTTTGGGCATACAGGTTCAGCACTAGTATCTTGGCCGGATCCCGGGTATGCACGAGTACTTTCACGATACAAGTTTATTTCTTCACCATTCAGTTCAAAATATTAACTAAAATAAGATATTAATTTAGACTTGATATGCATGTACATTCTTCCTTGATATCATTACTTAATCATTTAGTATTTTCCACACATGCGCATACTTTGATATCCACACTCATATCTAATCTATTTGTTTATATTACACGCTCCGTACTTCTTTTTGTTTTATTTGCCGGGTTTGACCCTGAGCTCCTCCACACGCTCAGGTACTGAAGATGTGAGCGAGGATCCGCTATTGCACGATCCGTACTTTCTAGAGCAGGTTGAGCAGCAGTAGATTTATAGGCCTCCGCTTTTGTATTTTTAGTTTGGTATGTATCACCCCTTTGGGACTTTATTTTCAACTTTTATATCAGTATTGTACTTATTGCTTCTTATGTTAGACATGCATATTTTCTCTTTTATATAACAGTAGACTAACTTTCAAGATCCTAGTTGATGATTAGTATTCAGTTCCATTCATTTCTTCTTTTACATATTTATAGATCTCGTGTATGTCGACTTACACGTGCTCGCCGGTAAGCACTCCACTTTCGTTTCCTTTTTGGAAAAATGGAACGTTATATAACCCATTTATTTTCTCGGAAGCGCACATGATAAACTATACAAATTACAGATTTATATATATTTAAAGAACAAGAATCACATCATCACAAGCTTTAAAAAACGAGGAAGCACGAAATATGTGGGGGTGCCCGTTAGAAGGGCAAAAGGACAAGAGGGAGAGAGAATTGGCAGGACAACCTTGTGGGCCCCATCGAAGCTGGTCCTCTCTTCCTCTCAACTCCCCTTTCTTGGATAATATATTGAATTTTCAAACGTAATTAATCTCTTTTGTTTTAAACTTTAAACATTCTCTATTAACTAGATATTTTGATGCCAATGAGTCTTGCTCTCAATGGCATCACTTTTTTCTAATTTGTAAGAGTTTTGAATTCAATTTCCTATATGGAATGACTCAATTCGGATAATATTGTAAAAAAAAAAAAAGTAAATATGTGTTTGACTAAAAAAAAAGACATTTTAATATGAATTCTACCAATATCATCTCTTTCTAATTTATAAAAGGTTTTTAGTTCAACTTTCTAATATAACATGGAAGAAAAAAGATTTTTCCCCCTCTTTGAATGAAAACAATAATAACAACTAAAAGAGTATTATAACTTACACATGTTAACCTTCCACCTAATGAGGTTGAAGTGACACCACAAACTTCATAAAGACAAGGTTAAGGTTTAATTATGTCTCATAATCATTAGTTAACAATCTTTAAAAGTTTTGGAAATGATAGGTGATATCTGTCATTAACCATTAAGTTTCCACTATCACATTATCATATTGTTTTCCTAGATGACTGGTTGGTTTATTAAACTAAAAAAAAATCTAACTCAATCCATAAAGCTTGACTTAAATAGCTTGGTTTAAATTTTTGTTAGTTAGGGTTAGGTTGTAATTACTTCATGAATTGACTGATATATATGCAAGTGACATTGTAGTACAAAATAATAAGATAACACGAAATTTTTTTAATGAGTAGGAGACTTAGACTTAAGTTTTATTTCTATTAAGAAATCATCATACAGACATAATTTTAAAAAAAAGAAATAAATAAGAACTCTTAAAATAGAAGCAAAATAGAAGTGAGCAGATTGAGGAGGCAAACTAGCTTTAAATGTATCTTGTATTTAAATTTTCTAATATAATAATGTGCATAGATTAGACTTCAGTAGTTAAGTAAGACATATTAGATAATAAGAGATATAAAAAAAGATCGATGCATAAACTTCACAAGCCAAGTTATACATATAAAAATGTGTCATTGATTATTATTATGAGTATAATCATAACAGTTTATGGTGATAGCCGAAGGAGTGAGAAAAAGTGTTGGCATATTTTGTTGCCATGTACACAATTGAAAGCAAACAACTTAAAAGAATTATAAAAGAATTTAGAAGATACAAATTTGAATTTTGACTGGTTACTGTCTAGTGACATGGATTCTTTGTGGTAGGCAAGAGTTGGTGTAATTAGCTGGATGATAAGAATAAAATCACTGGGATTAGCCCAGGTGTTGGATAAGGTCATTGTATATTCTCATAATTTGTGACCTATGCTACTTGTAGATACATAAATGCCTTTTATCTCTATTTTATTTTCTCACACTTCACTTATCTTTTAAGTGAAAGTTTCTTTCTTACCCAAAGCTATTAGGTTTTTTTTTTTTTTTTTAAAATTTTTTATCATGATCGTGATATCCTTCATTGTAAGGTCTAGCTAAATAATAAAGTTAGAGGTCCTTGATTCGAGATCTAGTGTAGTCTTTACTCTAGAATAAAGAAAAATATCGGCTTTAATCTATACCTATGATTGTTAAATATAACGATGAGTATGATCAGAAATGCCATTTTACTAAAACAACATGTATAAGAGATTGTCATGTAGTAATAAGAACCGTACTAACCAAACCCAAGGGCTCTTATGTTTGCCGTCCTTGATAGGGGAGTTTCTAAGTGAGCACACAACTGGCCTTACTTTTAATGAGTGAGGATTAATTTGTCCCCGAATGGTCTTCAAATCATTCGTGATTAGTTCTGAAACGATTTTAACAGTGTTCAGGATTAACTCCCGACTATGGCAAAAAAAAGAATTACGAAATTAAGTAGCAAACTTGTAAATTTTTACAACTTTAGAGGTGTGCTCACTAAGAACAGTGGTGTGCTTATTTAGAAATTCCCCTCGATGGCTTATTATTATTATTTTTTTTTTTGGTAAACACTTTGCCATATAAGATGGAATGAAATTACAATTTGCCATCATGCACACCAAAAATAAAATGTATCAATAATCAAAGAGGAAATAACATCAAACTAGAAGATAAAAGGCATGCTTGTCAAATCCAGATGCAGCATTGGTTCTCCAAATCAGTCTCAACAGTTGGTTTTTTAGTATATTAACATCTAGATGACTAGCCAATTAGCATCCATATATACATAGTGGCATCTAATAATTAAATATTAAAAATTCTTTCAAGAAAAGTAGAATACTAGGTTTTAGTAACTTTAGTTCCTCCTTCGGATCAGCCGTGCATGAGGCAAAGATCATCACAAGATCACAAGGCCCTACCAATGCAAAGGTATATGGAACCTTCACTCGAGTGTGTCTTCCACAACAAAACTTGGGACGTATACCTTTGAAGATAAAGCACAAATATATATATTTATATAGGTTTTACAAGCTTTATGCCCAACGAGATATGTTTTTTTTTTCATGTCTAGGCATAGCATAGCTTGGATTAGAATGCAAGTTCTACAGATTGGAAAATTACTTGACGGAACTTTAATCTTAGGTTGAATGTTTTAGGGGTGTCTCGAATGATCAATTCATTAAGAAGTGAGTTAGTAAGGTAAAATAAAGAGATATTGGAACTCTGATGCAAGAGATGTGACACATGAAAGTGCAGACCCAATACATCATGACATGTAGAATCTCACATGAAGCCATATGAAGCCATTTGCTTCGTCTTTGATATATACCCCGCTACTGAAGAGTCCCATCCAATAAGGATACAAACAGGTGGCCACGCATCCCAACACTTAGTTAATATATAGAGAGTTGGGCAAAGTCAATTAATCTTCACCCTAAGAGTAGAAAATGTTATGATCTTATCTTCAAACGTGAGAAAAAGAATTAGTAATATATGAAGATTTTGCTTAAGTTAATATAGTCTAGATTTTATCTTTCCAATTTATAGAATATTCAAGATATCAATATGAATATATCTAAAACAAGCTTGAGGAGATGATCATGATTGTTGGTTCATAAGGTCGATGAATAGGATCTAACTTGGCTAATTTGCTTAGAATCACAATAACTCAAAAAAAATTACTTCTTAAGGTTACAAATCTAAACATGTTTTGACTATATGTTCGTATACTCATCTTTTCAATTTGGGGTTAAATCCCAATCTCTTCCCCTTTGCTAGCTATAGACCCACTTTTTATCTAATGAATGCGAGATATTCCTAACACATCTTCATTTTGATTTTGCACTCGCTCTATCTCACGTTACAATAGCGAACGGCGATAATATCTCGGTAGTTTGTCTGACAAACCAAGTCACATCACTGGTAAATTAGTTCATATGTGAGTATAGTCCCACATCAGATAGAATAAAAAAAGTATATGAGTTTAAATGCAAAGTTGGGATCTTAATCTAATGGCTTAAACTTTTGGGTCAAACTGATTCTCAGGTTTATTTTTAAACCCATTATGCCAAAGTTAAGTTGGTATACTCACAATTGTTAAGTTATTTCATATGGTATACTCACAATAAAGGGGGAGATTATTAAATTAGTTCAGTATAGTCCCACATTGGATATGACAAAGAAAATTTTTGTGTTTGGACCCATCATACTTCCGGTTGAATCCGACGTTCTCCCCAACAATCACAATACGACTGCATGCATAATTAATAGATATATACATTTCACATAATGTAATTCCACATGCACTCCGTTTGAGTTCTAAGCCATGACAAAAACATCTCAAAGTAATCCAATCCATTCAAGACCCATCAGAACCATGGATGCTGATATCAATATAAGTTTGGAAAGGTCAGGGATGAACTTGGTTGATATTTCTTTGATTCACAATGCATGACTCAAAAAAAATAATCTTTTATTGATTCATGTGTCTAAATATATTCAACTGCATGTTTATCAACTTAATTTCAATTTGAATATAAATCTCAATATCTTATACTCACCTTTTGCTGAATAGATATGAGAAACTCATAAAACATGCGAACACTATGAATAGAATATTTACTTTTTTGACATACAATAAAAAATGGGAGATTATATTCAATGTGCAAATAAATTAATGAAGTGGTGATGATAGATATGTTGGATATTCCTTAGTAAATTAAAAAGAAAGAGAGAAAAAAAAAAAAAAGCCTCAATGCTTAAATGGTGGGATTTTGGGACTTTTTAATGTTCCCTTTTCTATGGAGGGATAAAAGATTCAGAGATTTGTAGAACCATATCTGTGAAGATAATGTTAGGAATTGAATTCAAAAGGTCTTTGAATGGTAATATAAAATAATCCCTCATTTTAAATAGGGAAATAACATTGTTCCGTTAACTGAGCGTAGAGTATCTATGCCCATCGTAATAACTTCCAAAATAGGAAAATAACCTCTTATGATATACAACTGTAATACCCTACTCTTAAGGTCCACATCGCATGTGAGATAAGAATTAGAATATTTTATAATGATTCTAATGAAGCCATTAAACAATCATAACTAGCTTTTTTTTTTTTTTAGAAGGAATCCGTGACTAATTAATCATAAACTATTTTAACTCTTATTATTCTATCGGAGGCTTTAACTGTTAAGTTAGTTTATATGTGAATATAGTCTTACATCGAATAGGACAAAGAAAGTTTATGGGTTTAAATACAAAGTTGGGACCTTGACCTAAGAGCTTAAGTTTTTGGGTCAAACTGGTTCTCAGCTTTATGTTTGGCCCATCATGCTGGACCCGACGTTTTCCCCAACAATTGGTATCAGAGCCCAGGTTCGGACCAAAGTTGTCGTCGGGTCAATGAGTTAGGTTATGGCCTAAGAGAGAGTGAAACCGATATTTGAAGCCCGAATTGATCGAATTAACTTTGGATTTGATTTCCCACGTCCACGTGGAGAGCCAAGAGTAAGTTGGTATACTCATAATGAAGTGGAAGATTGTTAAGTTAGTTCACATCGGATAGAACAAAAAAAGCCTATGGGTTTAAATAGAAAGTTGGGGCCTTGACGGGAAATTCTATTTGCGCACTGCTATTTACTCTTGATGCCCTGTTTGCTCTTTACACCAGACTTCTGTTTTGAAATATCAACAACTTACTCTCTGCGCACAATTTTTTTTCCAATTTTATCCTTCACTCTCTTTTGCCAGGGAAATTCTAAATGCGCACCACATTTTACTAGTGAGCACCACATACTATATAGTAAAGTGATTTACAACTTAGAAGGAAATGGTGCTCACTAGTAAAATATGGTGCGCATTTATAATTTCACCTTTTACCTTCCTTCATTCGCAATATTTTCCCCTAAGTGAAAACCCCCCGATCTTCCTTCCCTGACTCACCACTGTACGCCCGAAAATTGAACCTTTGATTCCATTGCAAAATTATTTGATTACAACGAAAATTTGAGATTACAAAAATTTCGAAGAATTACAAGAACGGGAATATTAGTTTATTCCCTTTTTTATGTGGGTTCGGGTGGCGGTGGAGTCTCGTTGCTGCCTCCGTTGACCGTCCGACAAGGAGAAGATGGCTCTGCTCTTTTCTTTGATCTCACGAGCTCGCCCGAAATCTTCCCAAAGTCCAAGAATCTCCAAAAGTCCAAAAGTCCCTTCTCCCGTTAAATTCCTGTATTTTATAAACCGAAGAAGCTCGAAATCCGGCTCAATTCTCTCCTGAAAAAGCGGATCACGGATTATCAGTCCAAGGAAATAAATCAACGGGAAATAAAGAATGGAAAACAACCCGCAGGTGGCAACCCGCAGGATCGCCCCCGAGGGTGTGCCCACTTAGCAAATTTGGATTTTTTTTTTTTTGTATCTACATAACCCCCTCCAAAGTTTTTGAAGTTCTGTATTGAACCGTACTGAATTTCGAAATACTTTGGATTTTTTAATTTTGGTTATAGACCTTTTAAAAGATTTGGTCGATAGAGATAACTATTAATATATTTATTTATTCCATAACAAGCAGAGGTATGATTTTAACGTACTCATTAGATGACAAGCAGAGGTATAATATTAACGTGCTTATTGTAGGTCAAGCAGAGGTATAATATTAACGTGCTTATTGTAGGTCAAGCAGAGGTATAATATTAACGTGTTTATTTTAATCCTAACCGTTCAGTGACATTTAGTATGACGAATCAGGAAAAAACAGAGCTGACATTAAACGTGTCTTGGAGCTTAACCTATTCAGAGGATCTGGTCGTGATAGGGACTAGCTGACTAAACAGAGGTGACGGTTAACGTATTTAGTTTTGGAATCGGACTATCAGAGGTAACTGTTAACTTGATAGGGAGATAATTTTCGTCAGAGGTGATTTTTAACTTAACAATATCAAAAGCACGTTCATCAGAGGTTGTAATATTGGACTTGATGAAGTATGAATTTTCTTTTCTGTCAGAGGTGAAATCTTAACGTGACAGGGGATTTAATTGGATCTTGTCTCATTTGATTTTGAATTATGATGTCAGAGGTATGATTTTAACTTGACTAATATTTTGGAGTGTCGCTTGCTCTGTTGGAGCAAAATGACAAGAAAAGTTTTGCTGTCAGAGGTGAAATCTTAACGTGACAGGAGATTTATCTGATCAGGATTTTTAGCAAACCCCCAGCTATCAACGGATTTGATTTGCCTTTACCAACTACCGTTTGAGTCGGGCTAGCCATGCTATTCCCCTCAGCATGGTGAGTTGTCAAGGATTTCGTTTGGGTTTAAATACCAAACTTTTCCTCTTCCCTTTGCCTTAGCAGCTTAGGGCAGTGATGTATTCTTATATTCGGATAAGAATACTGTTGTGACAGATTTGTCGTGGGATTTTTAGCAAACCCCCAGCTATCAACGGGTTTGATTTTGCCTTTACCAACTACCGTTTGAGTTGGGCTAGCCATACTATTCCCCTCAGCATGGTGAGTTGTCAAGGATTTCGTTTGGGCTTAAATGCCAAACTTTTCCTCTTCCCTTTGCCTTAGCAGCTTAGGGTGATTCATGCCTTTTACCCCCAGCATGGTGGGATTGGCGAGAATTTTATTCTCTTCCCGTAGCCTTATCGGCGTTGGGTGGTTCGTACTTATTACCCCCAGTATGATGGGGTTTGCGAGAAATTTATTCTCTTCCCGTAGCTTTAGCGGCATTGGGCAATTCATACTTTTTACCCCCAGTATGGTGGGGTTGGCGAGAAATCTATTCTCTTCCCGTAACTTTAGCGGCGTTGGGCAATTCATACTTATTACTCCCAGTATGATGGGGTTGGCGAGAAATCTATTCTCTTCCCGTTAGCTTTAGCGGCGTTGGGCAATTCATACTTATTACCCCCAGTATGATGGGGTTGGCGAGAAATTTATTCTCTTCCCGTAGCCTTGATGGCATTGGGTGATTCATTTATTTATTTATTTATTTATTTTTTATATATATATATATATATATATAGGGGTTTAAATTAACCGCCTTGAGCCCATTTTTTGGGAATTGTTGTGAGCCCAAGTGGTACCTTTTGACCTCACGCATTAAATGTGTCGGAGTTAGCTCTAGCTCCTTTTTTGTTCAGCTTTGAGCTGAACTGCTCCAGCGTCAATCAACGCTTGAATTTTATCTTTTAAGATAAAATAATTTTTTGTGGGGTGACCTACAATCCGATGGTACAGGCAGTAATTCGGATCGTTAGTCTTCCCAACTTCTTCAGGTCTCTTGCTCTCCGGCAATTTAATCATCTTGCGTTTGGTGAGCAGATTGAACATGGTAGCAGTATGTTCATCCTTGAACAAATACTGCTTTTGAAGTCTGGGCGACTTTGCTGTGTTGCTTGTAGTCGGCCATGGTTTCTGCTTCGGTGTACTTTCTACCGCCATTGCCGTTATGTCTTTCCCTTTTGAACGGGAAAAATGAAATGGAGATTCGTTTGCACCGTCTCCGGTTGCAGACTGTTGCATTTCGAGACGTCGAAGTATTTTCTTCGGCCTGTTCGCCCTGCTTAAGCAGATTCTTCTATGACTTGGATTCGACCGAACCCATCTTGTCTAAGATATCGGTCAACAAGTTATGTCTGCAGGTTTCCACAAGCGTATCCTGCGTCATGCCATGTGGGCATCGAACGGAAAGTTCTCGGAACCGCTCGACATAAGTTTTGACCATTTCGCCTTCTTCTTGCTTCGCTGCTAGCAAAGATAATATGGAGACTTCTGTATCATCTTCAAAGAATCGGGCTAGGAACTCACGTTCTACATCTGCCCAAGATTTAATTGTTCCCTGGGGAAGTTGCATAAACCAGGTAAATGCAGGCCCCCGTAAAGTGCTCGCAAATATCCTAGTCATAGTTGGATCATTCCCCATGAGATGTCCTGTCTGTGAGAGGAAATAGAAGATGTGTTGCTGCGGCGAATTTTTACCGTCGAATGATTAAAGATTCAACGGTTTATATTTTGCAGGATAGGGTACGGTCTCCCATTCTACGGGATATGGACGGACTACCCCCACCTCTTGTAGCTTTTTGCGACGAAGAAGAGTTTGTAATTAGTTCTCCATCTTCTCTATTTTCTCTGCGTGAGGATTGAGGATAACTTTCACTTCCTCTTCCTCTCTTGAATGATGAAGCACTTCTTCATCTTCGTCTTCGCCGTCTTCATTTATTTGGACAGGCCGTTTTCCTTTCTGCCGACTAGAAATGGACGGCGTTGATTGGTTCTTTCTAGTTGGAGCCAGCAACTCAATCAAAAGTTGCTTCATTTCTTCTATGGTCTCCTCGTGCTGTTCGAGACGTTTTTCTTGTCTCTCAAGCCTTTCAGAGACTTCTTCTAGAAGCGCGCCCTCTGGTTCGATAAAAACTCCTTTTGACCCTGGAGTAATTTCCTTATCCAAAAGGTTGTTTCTGACCACCTTTTTGCCTTTATTAACCATATTTGATGAGGCAGCAGGTAGATCGGTTCCAGAGCACACCCTCTTTATTGTCCGTATTCCTTTGGATTCGGTGATCCGCTCAAAAACGGACCATCTCGGATGGCACTCGCAGTTTGATAGAACAGTTGAGATTAACTGTTCGCATTGGCATTGAGGAGTATTCTGTGCAGAGTTCTTCTTCCAATTGAGGTATTCTCTCAAGTCTTGAGATACTTCTTTATCCCTATTTGCAACCTGACGCCGCTTGCGTTGCAAAGTGGTTCATAATACTGGAGAGTTTGCAATATTTCGGGGCTGAACTCTTTTCCAGCATTAGATTGTTCTCCAACCCTTCTGCGGATTCTTCTGGAGTGTGTGCTGGCCTGCGCAGTTGTACGGGCCTCATACGCATCTGACTTGTTCTTCGGGATTTGGAGGATTCTATCATGAATATGTTCATCCGAAGAGAAATTTGAAGACCTATCCTCAGGTAAGTTCATGAGCACATCCTTATATTTGTTTGTAGAGGAACGGGATGGTACACCTGGGAGAGTAACCAAAAAGTTAGATGTGCGCTGTGTGCTCACTGTGCGTGTGCCCGAATAGATACCAGAACCAACCCTTGATTTTTTCTGCGGAGTGCAACCCACGGGTTGCAACTTGCGGTGTGCAACCCGCGGTTGGAACCGCGGGTTTCCACCCACGGTTGCAACCGCGGGGTTGCCCCCGTGCGGTGCAACCCGCACTTCTGCCTGCGGATTTTTATTTTTGGAATTTTTCTTCTCTGATGTTTCCTGATTTGGATTTTCTGACCGCAATTTTCCAGAGGCACTGTTGAGGCGGGCCCGCTGGGCCTTACGCCTCAGGTTTCTCTTCTGAGAGCGGGTCAGGGACTGGTTTGACTTTTGGCTTGACTTTGGAATGGGCGATAACGCCGTGTTCTTGACAGACGATGACGTCCTGTCAGTTCGAACGGGCGATGACGCCTCATAAATTCTCATAGGCGATGACGCTTTTCCGGTGGGCGATGACGCCTCACCTTTTTTCATCGTCACCCGGCGATGACGCCTAGGCTCCGAATCAGAGGAGGAAAGAAATTCCTCATATTTTTGCTGGTCAACTTCTATGACCAGCGTCTCAACCATTGAGCCAATCGGCACCCGGTCGGACTGCGCCACCAAATTCTCTGTGGTAAACAGAGGAACTCCCACTGTGGTCGCCAGTTCTTGTACGCCCGAAAATTGAACCTTTGATTCCATTGCAAAATTATTTGATTACAACGAAGATTTGAGATTACAAAAATTTCGAAGAATTACAAGAACGGGAATATTAGTTTATTCCCTTTTTTATGTGGGTTCGGGTGGCGGTGGAGTCTCGTTGCTGCCTCCGTTGACCGTCCGACCAGGAGAAGATGGCTCTGCTCTTTTCTTTGATCTCACGAGCTCGCCCGAAATCTTCCCAAAGTCCAAGAATCCCCAAAAGTCCAAAAGTCCCTTCTCCCGTTAAATTCCTGTATTTTATAAACCGAAGAAGCTCGAAATCCGGCTCAATTCTCTCCTGAAAAAGCGGATCACGGATTATCAGTCCAAGGAAATAAATCAGCGGGAAATAAAGAACGGAAAACAACCCGCGGGATCGCCCCCGCGGGTTGCAACCCGCGGGAGGTCCCGCGGGTTGCAACCCGCGGGTGCACCCGCGGGTGTGCCCACTTAGCAAATTTGGATTTTTTTTTTTTTTTTTTTTGGTATCTACAACCACCGGTCTCGTTGCCACCGTCGTCGCTCCAAAATCAACCACTGCACTCTATTGCCGCCCCCAATTCCGTGGCCAATCCCCGCCTTCCTTGCCCGCCTCCTCAATCGGTGCCGACCGCATCAACCCATTCCACACTCCACTGCAGGTTGCTAGAGGCATTCGAAAGGCACGGAATGACATTGGTCGCATCTCGCAAAGAGAAGGACAGAGGTGGAGAGCAGTTGTAGAACATTGTCATGTTTACTCCGTTGTCGGAGTAATTGAACTGCGAGAAATCGACAGTTGTGTTGTGAAACGCCCGAGGGCAGGAATTGTGTGCATACTCCATGTTGGAGACCTCGATGAACTGGGTGTCGTTGCTGTTCTCGGCTGAAATTGTATTCGCCTTTCCTTCCATTGAATAAACTCGAATTACAACGAAAGTGAACAATAAAGAACAAACGAGAGGATTTTATATCTCAATCTCTCTCTTTTACAATGATTTGTGGGATCTGTGGCGATGGGATCTGTCAAGCAGCTCCTTTGGACGATCTGACGTCAAACTCTTCTCTCTCGAAGGTGACGGCCGACTGTAGATGATCTTTTCTTCTCTGCTCTTCACGAATTCAAGGCTCTATGCGTAACTCGAATTCTCCAAGATGCTAAAAAGACGATCCGAAAAGATCCCTAGGGCTTCCTCAAAGGGGTATTTATAGCCCTCGGTTGATGAAAGAGTTTCTATTTAAATAGAACATGTTCTCATCAAGGATTCCAATCAAATATCTTATTTTTGATTTAAATCTCTTGATTTAGAGTTCTGATTGGACTTAATTTGGGTATTTGGATATGCCCAAATTATAATCTCAATCAATTTGAGATTCTGGTTATCTGCTCACGCGGAGCTAATCTCATCAAAATGCGGAGCTAGAGAACCAGAACGCGGAACTAACGCGGAGCTATTGAATAGCTTATCGTTTTTTTCAAATGCGAGGCTAATATAGCCAAACGCGGGGCTACAGAATTAGCTCCGCGTTCTGTTGTGGAAAATCCTTTTAACTTAGAAATTTTCACTGCCAACAGAACCCCATCCAAAGTTTTCAAAATGGCTTAGAACTTAGCAAATTTTGAAATACTTTGGATTTTTAAACGCAGAGTTAAAATACCAAGTTTATCTCGCGTTTTGTTCACTTGCACGGAGCTAAATAGTCGCATTTAAGTGAGTAATTGCTCATTAATTACTTAGTAATTACTCAGTTAATAGCTTAGTAATTACTCCTGCTCTGACTTTCGTATGCAGCGTAGCAGGAGACCATCACTCGACTTTCTATATTAAGTCTGAAGTTTATGATCGAAATAGAATCTCGGGGCCTTCCTCTTTATCGAGGCGGCATCCTTTGGATCCTCTGGTAGTATCCCATATAAGGCGTAATCTATAAATGGAAACCGCCAATCACGGGGTTCCAGCATTAAGCCTGTCTGGCATACCTCTTTGGTTTGGAATACCGTATCTGGGTGGAGAAGTTTTCTACTACCAATAGTGATTCTCTTAGCTTCACCTAGCGGGATTGCCAATGTTGCAGCTAATGCAGCAAGAGCATCTGCATAGACGTTCTCATTCCGGGATATATGATATATGTAAAATTGTTTAAAATATCCTGCTAGCTCAATAGCTAGCTGATGATAGGGGATGAGGGCTTCATGTCTGACTTCATACTCACCCATCATCTGATTGACGATGAGTTTAGAGTCTCCATATGCCTCTAAATAATTCACCCCCAGTTAAAGAGCAGATAATGAGCGCGTTGTATTCGCGACATTATTCGTACACGGTTCCGTTAATGAGTAACCGTTTGGCAGTATATGTTTATGTGGGGATATTAGCACAACCCCCACTCCAGCAGCAGATCGTCTGGCAGTACCATCAAAGAACATTTGCCATGGTTGTTCTTTGCTAACTGTGTTGACCTCTGACGTTTGTTTGGATTTGGACCAAATTGGATGGTCTGCAAGGAAATCGGCGATCGCCTGTCCCTTCATGGCCTTTTGAGGAACGAAGTGTATATCATATGGTGATAGCAATAATATCCATTTCGTCAATCGGCCGTTTAAGGATCCTGGTTTTGTCATCAGGATTTTCAAGGAGTTAACCTGTGATATGACATGAATTGTTTACTCTGAAAGATAGTGTCGCATTTTCTGAACAGCGAATACTACGGCTAAACATTCTTTTTCGATCGGGGTATACCGACGCTCGGCTCCGATCATTGTCCTGCTTAAGTAATAGAGGGCGTGTTCATGGCCGTACTCATTATACTGAGCAAGTAATGCTCCTAACGCATCATCCATGGCCCTTACATATATAAAAAATGGCTGCCCAGGGGTCGGTGCCATAAGAACAGGAGGTTTAGTAAGATATTCTTTGAGATCGTCAAACGCCTGTTGACATGCCTCATCCCATGCGAAAGAAACCCTCTTTTTCATGAGTCTGGAGAACAGCTGGCATCGCCCTGATAGATTGGAGATGAAGCGCCGGATATAAGCTAACTTTCCTTGTAATCCCCTTAATTCCTTAAGATTGCGGGGCGGTGGCATTTCACTAATCGCTTTTACCTTTTCGGGGTCAAGGAAAATTCCTTTTGAGGTTACTATGAACCCAAGGAATTTCCCGCTGGACCCCCTATAAAAGACTTAGTGGGATTCATCTTCAGATGATGCTTTCACATAACATCGAAGACTGTTCTTAAGTCATGCAGGCGATCTTCTTTGTTCTTACTGCAGCAACAATTATTCATCACAGCAGATACTGCTGTCATAAGCAGCTCGTAATGACAAATATGATCAGATTGAACTTGATTTATGCCTCTTTTCTTGGTTAAGTATTCTCTGAGATTAGTGGCCTTGAATATGGAATTGTGGGGCCCATTCATCTGTTGAGAGGGTCCAGGAGCCCACTGAAGTTTCTTGAGATCACTGGAGTCCAGTTCTGGTCCATTAGTGTGACGATCAGCCCTGATTTTGTATTCGGGTTGATTTGAGCGGAGCTAAGAGATAGCTCCACGTTTTGCGTCGCGGGGCTGAGAAATAGCCCGCGTTTTGGAACTCTAGCCTCACGTTTTACGCTGGCTTAACGTTTTTGCAGAAGTTTATCTTCTGGAATATTAGCCTCGCGTGGAAGAAAATTCTTGAACGCTGGCTTACTCCTGCGATTAACGCAAGTCATAACTTCGCGATTTTTGCGATTAACGCAAATTTGCCAATCATCTTCGCGATTTACGCGAAGGTAAAGAAGCTTGCGATTAACGCAATTTTCACCGTCTTTGCGATTAATGCTAAGATCAGTTCTAGCCTCGCGTGGAGAATCACCATCACACGCTGGCTCTATCAATATTTTATCCTCGTGTTTTACGCGAGCGTTAGAAATCTTGCGTTTATCGCAAGTTGTACTGGCTTCGCGTTTATCGCTAAGCTCAGTAGTAGCCTCGCGTGGAGAATCACACGCTGGCTTTAAGGAGATTATATCCTCGCGATTAATCGCGAGTATCAAAAATCTTGCGTTTATATCAAGTGCTACTGGCTTCGTGTTTATCGCTAAGCTCAGTAGTAGCCTCGCATGGAGAATCACATGCTGGCTCTAAGGGAAGTTTATCCTCGCATTTTACACGAGCGTCAGAAATCTTGCATTTATCGCAAGTTGTACTGGCTTCACGTTTATCGCTAAGCTTAGTAGTAGCCTCGCGTGGAGAATTACACGCTGGCTTTAAGGAGATTATATCCTCGCGATTAATCGCGAGTGTCAAAAATCTTGCGTTTCTTGCAAATCGTACTGGCTCCGCGTTTATCGCTAAGCCCAGTAGTAGCCTCGCATGGAAAATCACATGCTGGCTTTAAGGAATTTTTATACTCGCGTTTCTCGCGAGTGTCAGAAATCTTGCGCTTATCGCAAGTTGTACTGGCTTTGCGTTTATCGCTAAGCTCAGTAGTAGCCTCGCGTGGAGAATCACACGCTGGCTTTAAGATTATTTTATACTCGCGTTTCTCGCGAGTGTTGGAATTTTTGCGATTATCGCAAGTACTATTGGCTTTGCGTTTATCGCTCAGCCGAGTCATAGCCTCGTGTGGAAAATCACACACTGGCTCAACCTTGCGATCAACGCAGGTTGCAACTTTGCATTTTACGCGATCATAACTGGTCTTGCGATTAACCCGAGCCAGTTTGCGAAGGACCATAGCCTCGCGTTCTGTGAAGTTAGCCTCGCGTTCAAGGCGGGCTTCGAGGGCCTTCCGCCTAGCTCTCCGATTTCTATTTCGGAGTTGGGTTCTGGTCAATCCAGTTCCCGAGCTTTCTCCGGCAGTAAATAGGCCATCCTTCGCCAGGATTTCCTGGCCAAATAGCGGCTCTATAGCCGCGGTCTCCAAGGATCCCCGTTTATTGGTGGATTCCTTTTTACCTGTTACTCAGGTATTGGAGTGCAGCACGTGACGATAGCGGCGTGTCTCAGACAGGTCACCTGATTTGGAGGAGAGATACTCCTCATACTTCTGCTGGTCGATTTCAACAACTTACATTTCTACGTCGGATCCGATCTTATTAACGTCGGATTGCGCCACAATCTCTTCTTCGGTGAAAGAGACGGCTCCCACTGTGGTCGCCAGTTTGTTCTCGGCTGAAATTGTATTCGCCTTTCCTTCTATTGAATAAACTCGAATTACAACGAAAGTGAACAATAAAGAACAAACGAGAGGATTTTATATCTCAATCTCTCTCTTTTACAATGATTTGTGGGATCTGTGGCGATGGGATCTGTCAAGCAGCTCTTTTGGACGATCTGACGTCAAACTCTTCTCTCTCGAAGGTGACGGCCGACTGTAGATGATCTTTTCTTCTCTGCTCTTCACGAATTCAAGGCTCTATGCGTAACTCGAATTCTCCAAGATGCTAAAAAGACGATCCGAAAAGATCCCTAGGGCTTCCTCAAAGGGGTATTTATAGCCCTCGGTTGATGAAAGAGTTTCTATTTAAATAGAATTTGTTCTCATCAAGGATTCCAATCAAATATCTTAGTTTTGATTTAAATCTCTTAATTTAGAGTTCTGATTGGACTTAATTTGGGTATTTGGATAAGCCCAAATCATAATCTCAATCAATTTGAGATTCTGGTTATCTACTCACGCGGAGCTAATCTCATCAAAACGCGGAGCTAGAGAACCAGAACGCGAAACTAACGCGGAGCTATTGAATAGCTTCGCGTTTTGTTCAAATGCGAGGCTAATATAGCCAAACGCGGGGCTACAGAATTAGCTCCGCGTTCTGTTGTGGAAAATCCTTTTAACTTAGAAATTTTCACTGCCAACAGTTGCGGATGGAGCTGACCCCCTATAGGCCTTCCCTACCATAGTGATCTCCAGTACAGAATCATTGTCGGTGCATTGGAGTTCAAAGCTTGGGTGACCACAGTGGGCAGGCGCACCGCTGAGGCGGAAAGGGTATCCTATGTTCCAACTGTGACTGTCACAACGAATGGAGGAGGTAGCACAGTCGCCAAACTGGTCGGATATTAGTTTCATATCGCCTTTATTTCATACCTGTATAATTAGTCCATATTTAAACCTATATAACAATTTGTGGGAGATATATTTTTATTAAATATAAAAAAAGTATAGGGTTTTAAAGAGAAAACAGAGGAGAAAGACGATGAGTCGTACTTTCAAATTTTAATAAGTTTTAGTTTGGGAATTATAAGGATAAATTAGTAAAAAAAAATAATTGTAAACTTGTAATTATTTACAAGTTTCAAAACCGTGCGCAAGAGTAAATTTCCGTGTACAAATAGAATTTCCCGGCCTTGACCTAAGGCCTTAAGATTTTGGGTCAAACTGGTTCTCAGTTTTGTATTTAGACTCATCATGCTCCCCGTTGGACCCGGCATTCTCCCCAACATTAGCATATTCAAATTAACTGCTATATTGAACAAAGTGCCACCCTCTAAAAATTCATGTGGGCCACCTCTAGACTTGATGAATTATTAATGTGTTAGCCTTTTTGGAGGAGAAGGAAGAATTCATAGGTAATTATAAATTATTTTAACTCTTGTTATTCTGATGGTACCTGTACATACTCGTTTACTGTATATCAGGTAGGGCTTTCTAACTGAGCTGTATAATCTATCAAAAATCCCCGCAAAAACTATTTTGTATTTGAACTTTTAGCGAGTTTCAATATGAAAATTGATCTCAATTATCCAGTCATGCCAAATGTGATAATAAATCCAAAAATAGTATTTGCATGACAAAATACATCTAAAGTATCCACCTCCCCAAATGCAAAATCGTATCTTTCTCAAGTAATTGCTTGAGATGTTCCAAGACAAAGACAGAGAGAAGGAATCCCAATAACTTGTTAAATTTTCTCTTTTTAAACTTTCGGTTCTTGTTATATATCAAGATTGAGAGATGAAAATGAAAGAGACACTGTTGCTAGTGGAAACACAAGGGATTCTCTTTCTGGTCCGAGAGCAATCTTTTAATCTTTTTTAACTTTTTGAGTTGAACTTTCGGCATGCTGAGCTAACCAAAGAGATTCAGTACGTACCATAATCAATACCATATATGTCTCCACCTTCTAATGATTTGGGAGGGAAAGACCAAACGGGGTGCAGCAGCTGATAGCAACAGCTTCTCGGTCCTTTTGTGATCTCATGCTGATCATGTAAATTGATGGAGAATGTGAAAAATATTTACTTTTAGATCCGGGGGCGCATCCAGTCTTCCGAATCAGGAGTGGAGTTATTAGGGGATCAAACTGTCTGGACAGCTTGTCGGGAATGCAAAGGGAAGGGTGTGAGGGCGGACCCATGAGCAAAAAATAATATATAATAGCAACATGAATTTAATAATAAAATTATGTTATTGCAACTCAATAATGTAAGAATACAAAAAGATTTCTCTTAACCCTCACCACAACTTTAATATTTTGGTATAATAGTAGGGACTTTAGAAATAGTTTCAGTGCAATCCATATTCAAATTCTATCATGCCCGCAATTAATTACGGCATTGAGGGGGTGCGTTAGAATATGAAAAAATTTCTCTAATCCTCACCATAACTTCAGAGTTTTTGTGCAGTGATAGAGATTTTAAAAATACATGATGAAGATATAATTTAATGAATTATTTCAGAGTTTTGATATTGACTAATATACATGATCATGATGCAATTTGATGAATTATTCCAGAGTTTTAATATTAACTAATTATATATTTTTATTTTTTAATTAAAATAACGAGAGAAAAAACACCTGTACACTATGGAAACAGTCGACTGCTATCTAGCATATAACAGATGAAAACCCAACTTTTGTCAACAGATTTGGAGAAAAGAATTTCTAAATAGAATGTTAGAAAAAGATAATATCGGAAGGTCAAAACCAAACTTTAGTCTTAATTGTTTAGACTTAGGAGGGGCAAACTTGTAAATTTGATGGGGAAGGACTCACTAAAATAGTAAATTATAAGTTAATATTTTTTTTTTGAAGGGTGATATACTCAATAAACAAGTAAATTGTAAGTTAATAATTTTTTTTTTTTTTTGGGATGGAGGAAGGGTAGCAAGAAGCGCTGCCAACCCTAGCGTAAGGGTAACTTCAGAGTTTTAGAGCAATAATAATATTAAAAAATAGTATACTTAAATATTTTAATTTTAGAATTATTGAAAATTTTGTAACTTCTCTTTAGTAAAAAATTCCATAAAATCACTGCAATCAAAAAATTGAGAAAAGAAAGCAAAAAAGTGATGCACAGAAACCACGTTGTCTTTCATTGAGCATTATTAGACTTTTAGTGATGATTCACACATATATAATTCTTTTATGCTTTTGCCCTAACAACTGAACCTAACAACTGAATTAGTGTTAGGGTTCATGGCACATATGATTCCTGATTGGCTTCCAACAAAACAAGCACCAATCTTTTGCTACGTTTAATTAGCTAGCTTTACGTCACCTCTCATTGGAACAAAAATAGAACTCTGCGTCACCTCCCACTTCCAAAAAGAAAAGGCAAAAAAATATATGTGTCTTATTGGGATCGCGGTCTCATAAATTCGATTTATAGAAAGAGAAATGATAAGTCACAGGCTCCTCTCTCTCTCTCTCTCTCTCTCTCTCTCTCTCTCTATATATATATATATATATATGTCAGAATTTTCATGCAAGTAAGCTAATAGGTTGGGAACTTGCAAAAGCAAAAGAAGGAGATCACCTTAGTTGATGGCCCAATACCATCCCTCTATTATCCAAGTCAGGTTAATTTTAAAAAATATAAGGAGACAGAATTTAAAGTTTTTCTCGCATCGAAGAACTTATACATGGATTATATGACCTTAGAGAGTCGAGATTAATTAAGCAATATTTATGCTCTTGTGACAACATGCTAATATCCATTAGACCTAGACTTAATCAGTAAGAATTTTTCTTTAGATCAAATCTCAATCACGGTGAGAGATTATAGGAGTTTAAATCCCTTTCAAAAATTAGCGTGACAGTTAGCTCGAGCTATCATGATTAGGTCTCATGCATGAGGGGTGATAGAATCTTCCATTAGATTACTACGAGCAACTAATTAAGGTGTTGTAAGTATATGAGAGTTCTTATTCAATCCTAATTTGTATCTAAGATCCTCAATAGTAATGAACGTATTGCATGTGCATTGTCTTTGACATCCTTAATGTCTCGATCCTGATCAATCCTTTTAGGTAATTAACAACTCACATTCCGAGTACAACGTGGATCATTCATTGATGAAACTCGTGCAAATTAAATATGTGCGCTATAGTTTCACTGAATAGGATCATGTTTCCAAGATGCAGTTACTATTCTGCTTTGGATCTGACGGGCGCAATCATATCGAGCTTCCGCATCAATTCCAACAAAATGAAACAGCAATATATAAGCAAGATTTAGCTTTATATCACGTCTTATTTCCCAAGGAAAAAAGATGAAGAAAGTAGCTAGAAAACTTCGTGTCATCTCCCATCAATTGTATATTTCTCATCTATTTGTTTTGCTTGGATTTGCCAACCTTCCATTCAAGTGTAAACAAGACAATCACTTATAATGTCATAACTCATTGAATGTGTCTCTCTAGTTAGCAATATGAGCGTAGTGCTTGTTAAGTTAAGTTCATATGTGAGTATAGTTCTACATCGGATAGTATAAAAAAAGTTTATGAGTTTAAATACAAAGTTGGGGCCTTAACCTAATGGTTTAAACTTTTGGGTAAAACTGATTCTCAGTTTATATATTCTCACATCGGATATGAGAAAGAAAGTTTATGGGTTTAAATACAAAGTTGGAGTCTTGACATAAAGGGTTAAACTTTTGGGTCAAACTAGTTCTCGAACATATATTTGGGCAATTGCCAAAACCATGCAATAATTTGGGCAATTGCCCTAGGACATATATAAAGAGTTTTAAAGAATTATTAGGATACACATAGAGCAACCAACTAATGAGATATGGTCTAAAGCTTATTATTTGGTGTAATCTTTGTTACACTTCTTTTTTCTTCCTTTGTTTTTGTTTTTGTTTTTGTTTTTCGTCTTTTACGGTCATTAAAAATTGATCCTTGATGGTCTTTGCCTACATAAGAATGGTCATGTCGTCAGGAGAGTCTAATGATCTTTCTATAGAGTTGCAACAATTTACAAACAACGAGGTTTGGATCTATGTTGATGATTGTATGTAGAAGAGAGTGACAGGTTAGTTGAATCTATCAATTGAGAAGGTTGAACACTCTACCAAGCTCAAGTCAAATGTAAGTAACCAAAGAAATTATGATCCATCTATTGTAGTATTTGTTAAATTGTGTTGGAACATGTGATATTCTTTTTTATTTTAAATCAATCAGTTATCATGAAAAAACCCATTCGGAAATCTTGGTTCGAAGAAAGCTAATTGTTTGATTTTACACACTCCTGAGTTATAGTGTGTAGGTAAAGTGTCTCTCTTTGGATACTCATTCACACAATTCATCGTTCACATTCATTCACACACAATTCATCATTTTGTCCTGATTACGTCGATATCTGTTGTTGTGACCTAACAAACATGTCAAATAAAATTTTTTTTTGGAGCATGCATGCATGTGACATTAAATTCAACATCGTTGAAAAATATTGCATTATATATAATGAAAAACATACTATGTTTTTGCTTTGTAATTTCATTATAAAAGTCAGAATAATTTACGGAGATAGTGATGAGAGTCCCTACATAAGAATGGTCATGTCCTTAGGAGTCTAATGACCTTTCTATAGAGTTGCAACAATTTAAAAACAACTAGGTTTGGATCTACGTTGATGATTGTAGAAGAGAGTGATAGGTTAGTTGAATCTACCGATTAAGAAGGTTGAACACTCTCTACCAAGCTAAGGTCAGATGTAAGTAACCGAAGAAATTGTGATCCATCTTTTGTAGTATTTGTTAAATTGTGTTGGAACATGTGATATTCTTTTCTATTTTGAATCAGTTAGTTATCATGAAAAAACCCATTCAGAAATCTTGGTTCGAAGAAAGCTAATAGTTTGATCTTACACACTCCTAAGTTATAGTGTGTAGGTGAAGTGTTTCTCTTTGGATACTCATTCACACACAATTTATTGTTCTGCCCTAATTACGACGACATCTATTGTGACCCAGCAAACATGTCAAATAAAAATGTGTTTTGGAGCATGCATCATGCATGCATGTGACATTAAAGTCAGCTTTGTTGAAAAATGTGAACAACACTGTTTTTGCTTCGTAATTTCATTATGAAAGTTAGAAGAATTTGTGGAGATAGTGATGAGAGTCCCTACATAAGAATGGTCATGTCCTTAGGAGTCTAATGACCGTTCTATAGAGTTGCAACAATTTACAAACAACCAGGTTTGGATCTATATTGATGATCGTAGAAGAGAGTGACAGGTTAGTTGAATCTACCGATTGAACACTCTACCAAACTAAAGTCAGATGTAAGTAACCGAAGAAATTGTGATCCATCTTTTGTTGTATTTGTTAAATTGTGTTGGAACATGTGATATTCTTTTCTATTTTGAATCAGTTAGTTATCATGAAAAAACCCATTCAGAAATCTTGGTTCGAAGAAAGCTAATAGTTTGATCTTACACACTCCTAAGTTATAGTGTGTAGGTGAAGTGTTTCTCTTTGGATACTCATTCACACACAATTTATTGTTCTGCCCTAATTACGACGACATCTATTGTGACCCAGCAAACATGTCAAATAAAAATGTGTTTTGGAGCATGCATCATGCATGCATGTGACATTAAAGTCAGCTTTGTTGAAAAATGTGAACAACACTGTTTTTGCTTCGTAATTTCATTATGAAAGTTAGAAGAATTTGTGGAGATAGTGATGAGAGTCCCTACATAAGAATGGTCTTGTCCTTAGGAGTCTAATGACCTTTCTATAGAGTTGCAACAATTTACAAACAACCAGGTTTGGATCTATATTGATGATCGTAGAAGAGAGTGATAGGTTAGTTGAATCTATCGATTGAACACTCTACCAAACTAAAGTCAGATGTAAGTAACCGAAGAAATTGTGATCCATCTTTTGTAGTATTTGTTAAATTGTGTGGGAACATGTGATATTCTTTTCTATTTTGTATAAGTTATTTATCATGAAAAAACCCATTCGGAAATCTTGGTTCGAAGCAAGCTAATAGTTTGATCTTACATACTCCTAAATTATAGTGTCTAGGTAAAGTGTTTCTCTTTGGACATTCATTCACAGACGATCTATCGTTCTGTCCTGATTACGTCCACATCTATTGTGACGTAACAAACATATCAAACAAAAATGTATTTAGAACATGCATGCATGAAAATATTGCATTATATATAGTGAAAACACTATGTTTTTGCTCTGTAATTTCATTATAAAAGTCAGAAGATCAATTTATGGAGACAGTGATGAGAGTCCGAAGCGTGCCCAAGACTTCATGTATGTATATATCATGTGATTCATTGTTTTTAACTGTTACCATCCTTTTTGTCAAAGGACTCCCACACACGACAAGGACCCATAATGACTAGGGGGAGATGCTAGATTTATTATACGTACAGTTTGCGCAAGGCTAGATATATCTCCAAAGATTTCATTCTTATTCTTGCTCTGACGAATCACATTCCGCAAAACTCTTATGAAGACTGTGAAGTTCGATGAACCAATGAAATCACATCACAGCTACTTAGCATAAGATTAACACTAGACGGCGGCAAAGCATACCTTTATTCCCCTTTCGCGTGCAATATTATTCTTTACAATCACATTATAAATATTGTAATTAAAATGCAACATTTACTGTAAAATTTCAGCAAATTAATGCTATATTTTATAATTTTTGTTGCAATTTTGTAGCAAACTAAACAGTAGAAATAGAGTTACAGCTGCATCAAATGCTACATATATATAACTCTATTTTCCAACCAAATAGTCCTTAACATTCAACTATATTTTATAGAGAGTTTGACATTAATTTATATTAATTATTCACTACAAATAATATAAACCACCGATCAACTTTTACGGTTGGGAGCTCTGATCTAGACATAGTTACGCATTAAAAATATGGAAAACTTTGATCCACGTCAAGTCTAAATTATGGTAATGAACGAGAGGTTAGGTTGTGGAATATCCAGATTCTTTAAAAATGAGAGAATATATTCGAGTTTAATGCATACAAGATTAGGCTCAAGGGCACCCAACAGTGGAATATTACAGTAAAATGAGTAACACACACGAACATGATGTAGTTAGAAACTAACACCAAATCAGTTTATTATTGTTATTGTTATTATTTTTTTGCATAAATAGTGAGTTAAAGCCTCTTGTATTCCATTAATTAACAATAAAATAGTAAACTGGTGAATGGGAACTTGACAAGCAAAACTAGATTGGCTCTCAAGAATGAGCAATGTCAATGGGTGCTTAACTCGTGCAGAATGGATAAGTACATAACAAAATATAATTATAGTGGTTGGAATTTTGCAAGCATAGTATCTTGCATGCCTTTCTAGATTCCAAAACACCTGGCTGCTCTAGTTTCTTTCATTGTAAATAAAAACTACATTGATCTTGACTATATATGTGTTGTTTTCAACAGGATCTTATTACATGAAGAGTCTAGATTATCTAATTTAAAAATTCAGTTGCATGATATATGTAATGTCTGATGCATGAGTAATTTAAATACAAAATTTTATATAATCCAAAGAAGTTGTACCCGTAAATTATGACCATAGAAACTTCCTTATATCATATGAATTATTGTATTCAGATTATTTACACATTATATATAGATTGTATTTTTATACAGTTAGATTTCAAATTGTATTAGAGCCCGGTCAAAACAAAGTAAGAGAGAGAAATATAATTTAATAAGTGTAGATATAAATTGTTTCTATCTCTATTTTTTTTGAGTTTTTATTATTATTTATAAGGGATATACAAGTCTTCGTTGAATTATTATCATGAATGAAAGAGAGTGCATACCGATAATTAACATTAGTTTGTGCCTCGAAGTATACCTAATCTTTAGTTAATACCTCGAAATTTTTATTCTACACTAAATACCTAAAGTATTGAATTATGAAGATTTAAAGGGCCATAAAAATAATATATTCAAACTAAGAGAAGTAAGGTAGAAATTGTATTTGCTCAAGAAGAGAAGAGGTTTATCGAGTTGTTGAGACGTGCAATATACTATCCTCTTAAAGGTAGATTTCCAGTGTTAGAGATTAATTTAATCTCCGCATAGGGTGGCAGTGGTAGATGAAGGAATATCTTCAGTATGATGAAAAGAGACCTATTAATTTCTATAAAAAAACAAAAATAGAGAAAATATTTTTCTTTTTCTTGTTTAGACATAATGGAGTAGAACTATTTTTCAATGTCAAAAAAAAAAAAAAAAAAAAAAAAAAAACAACGATGACATTGCCAATGAACCTAGATAGGAATTACTAATAAAAAATAAATAAATAAAGTTTTATCACATACAAACAATATTAAGAATATCCAATTTCATGATTATAAAACACACTTAAACAAGAGAAAAATATATACAAAACCTTTATATTATGCACAGATCATTTTGATTATCTTACGAAATATTGTGTACTACCCCCCAGATTTAACAGACTTTGATCTTATCACTCACAAGTGCACGAGTCAGTTAAGCACCTTAAATTTTTACTCTACATAGAAATATTACTTACTATTTTCTCACTTGCATATATAGTTGTACTCTATTTTCTATTCTTAATTTAAAAAAAAAAATCAATTGGTTAATTAGGCCAATATATAACTAAAAGTTTGACCCTTTTTTTTTGTTAAAAAAAAAAAAAAATGCAAAACTCAAGCTAAGTAACCTAAAATATCACAAACGAACAAAGGATAATGGAACACATTACGTACACGCTTATAACTGGTTCACTAGAGCTGTTTCCTTCTCGGTCCTCATTTTTAAACTTTGTTTTACTTTTATAATTTATCTTATTTTATTTTACTTTTTTGTGGCAAAATAGGTTAGAGAATGTTCCTGAAAGTATCTGCAAGTGGAAGAATAAGGGCATGAAAGAATTAGAAAATGATGGGCAAAATATTGTCAAAGGGAAGTTCTTGAGGTCTGTATTGGATTGGCTCTTTCTTGGAATAAAGATTGTCATGCAATCTCGAATAGTAGCAAACAGTCAGGATAGAGAGAATATTACTTGGATAATTAGCCACACAACTGATCCCTCATGTCTCATGTTATCTGTGGATAATATGTAGCAAATAGAAATGGATATTGGAGCACTGCAACTTGTAAAGGGGGCGAAAATATCTCGTCTAGGGTAGGTTGGTCCATCGGTAACCCTCCTTATTCTCGGTTTGCGAGATTTAACTTGGTAATTAATTATATTTTCATCTGAAATGAAAAAGGAGAATAAAGATTTAATTTGGATAATTAATTAAGTTCGTAGTCTGATTCTTAAAAGAAAATGGGTAGAAAGATAGAATATGTGGGGATATAAGCTAAACTCATAGAATGGCCATGTAAGTCCGAGTATAGAACAATATGGTTATATTTGAGATAAAAATCCTGCTTAGTTCGATATTTGTTTGATTAGTGAAGTTAGATAAGTTATTCCATAGGATAGGGTCAGTCGATCCCCCAATTTGAGATTAATTAATCCCATTTTCTTACAAAAATTAATAATCATTTTCTTTTCCAATTAGTAGTGTGTGGGACTAGACAAATTACAAGCCCAGTGGCTGGTCTTCTCACAATATCGTGTTAAAATCCAATAGCAAGCCCCAATAGTAAGCCCAGAGGCCGACATATAAGCTTCGAAGAAAGAAGTCTAGGCCCTGATTTTGGGCCAATTCTATAAATTTTGAACGAAAACATGGGCCCAGTGAAGTGATCGCCTCTAAAAATGCATTGCGGAGGGGGAAAAAAGAAAAAGAAAATGAAGAAGACAAGGAGAAAAAAAAAAACCTCACCCTCTTGTTTCTTTGGGAAATTCTATTTGCATCCGGCATTTTACTCTTGACGCACGATTTTGAAACTTATAAATAATTACAAATTTGTCATTATTTTGGAACTACGACTCATCGTTTTCTTCCTCTATTTTCAATCTAAAATCCTAAATAAATTTTTTTTGGTATTTAATAAAAACATATCTGCTATAAAATCATCAATTTAATTTCTTGAGCCCTTAAAATTTTTTACATTAACATTCCTGAAAAGATTAAAAGAATTTTAATTTTTTGGATTTCACTGTGACAAGTGAAATTTGAATGTGGATTTTGAATTTGAGTTTTCTTATGCAAATGGAAAATTTCAATATGTAATTGGTATCAGAGAACAAATCTAAGATACGATTTGAATTTTTTTTTAGATTTTATGCATATTTATTTGAAATTTATCGTTAATTAGTTTTTTTTGGTAGACTTTGCTTGCTGGCACGTTTTTTGGTTGGGTATTAATACCCGACCAAAATATTTGAGGTCGGATATTTTGAAAAAAAAATTTGGATGCTAAAATAATAGTATTTCAAAATAGCAGTTTGGTACAGAGAATATTATAAAGAATATTCAGTGCGCCGAGCGTAAAATGCAGTGCCCAAATAGAATTTCGGTGTTTCTCTCTCTAGAAATAAAATCGAGGCGGTTTCTCTCTCTCCCTCCTCTCGCTCTATGGCGCTAGCCCCAGCTGCAACGGCGGCGATCTTCGGCCGCCGCCTGACTGCGAATACCGCCGCCCGGCCCTCCTCACCTCTTTCTTCTGCAGTCCAAGGGCTCTCGATCGCCGCCGCGAGATCTCCTTGTTCGTTCGACGCAGCGCGCCGTTAGGTGATTCTTGCTCCATCCCCTTTCCTGCCAATCTATTGTTGTTGTTATTATTAGATCAGTTCCCAATCTTGTTATCAGTGGTATTTTGGTCTAATTAGAGGCAAAAAGGGGAAAAGAAAAAGAAAAAGAAAGTATAGATCTTTTTTGTTCCTCATTAGGAAATCTAGGGCACAATGAAACTATTTGAGCATGCAAGATTCTTGGACTGCCAACGGCTCAACTTCTTGTTAGAAATATTCGGTGAGAAATAGCGATCTGAAAACATTTTCATTACATTTATCTTGGCTAGGAGAAATTTATTAGAGTCTATTAACGTTGGCTTTGTCCAATTACGTGAAATAGCGGGCAGTAGCTGATAAACTAGGGATGAGAATGGGGATCCAAGGGCCAGCTCTTGCCATTCTTACTGTTCAAAATTTTGAATTAAAAATAAAATTTAAAATTTTTAATTCAAAAATTTTAATATGGCGGGCCAAGGTCTTGCCCTTGGGTCCACCCATCCTCTTTCCTAGATAATGAAGGATGTGTAGAATTGGTGATGTCCTCCAAAGGAAGGATTAACATGTGCATGGTATAAATGAAGGGAGTGTAGAAATGGATGTTATTCTTTGGCTTCATTTGGCAGAGTTGTAGGAGTTCTGGTTTTTTCTTTGAGACAAGTGGAGCAAGAATTAGAAACCAGGCTTTCTGTTAGTTATTTGGATAGAGAATGAATTAGCAAGTGTTGGGGATTTGGATAGAGAGAGGAGGAAAGAGTAATTCCACCCTTGTGCCTGAGTTAGAGGTTGGAATTGCGAGAAACATAGGTGATTTTTTGTGGGTGGTATTTGATCTTTTCAAGCTAACTACATATTCAAAATTAGACACAAACCTTAAGGGGTTTTGATCGAACTCCAAATTCTTCATTACTTCCTGTCTAGGCAGGCTATCTTGCAAGAGTTAGCAAGAGCAAGCACAACTCTTGATCTAACTTCTGTTACAGCCTTTATGTATCAAAGCCTTAGTGATCTGGTGGATGGTGATGATGGCCTTGTATTGTGTGGAGGGAACATGGAGGAAATCATTGCAGTGGTGGATCAATGGTGACAACATGGATATTGGGAATAGACTCCATCAGGGGGTGAACTGTTAATAGTGATGGTGGTGGATGCAACAAAAAATGGCATGAGTATCTGTTCTTTTATGGAATCGTAAGGAGAGGTCTTCTATGAAAAAGATTCATATTTGATGGCATATGAGTCAAATAAGAAGCATAGTCAAGCCGATTGTGATAAATATATTCTGTAACCAAATTTTGCATGGAAATTTGGAATTATTAAGTATAGATTAGTAAATAGGAGGACAAAGAAGATGAAGAAGAAAGAAAGGATTAACTTTGAGAAACTTTTTAAGATATTTTTATATAAATATTACCTTCTAAAATTATAGAAAGCCTAACGGCTGTTAAAGTAGGACTTTCGAAATTGTAGAAATCCTAAAGGTGTTCAAAAGATATAAGAAACCGGATTAGGATCAGCCTCAATGTTTATTGGATATAAAGCACACGAAGACTATCTTGATGTGTCCTACAGTCCTACTCATTTTAGTTTTTTCTAGTATATAGCAAATATGGAACTTTGTTTTCTAACTATTTAAAACAATTGCCACATGAATTTATCAAATGTATAGCTTTATTTTCTAACTATTTATTAGTAAAATATGAAAATTTTCCACACGTATACTCCCTAAACAGGGCTTAAACTTCAATTTTTTCATAGTTGTTGGAGTGCTATACTGTGTTTTCCTTTTTTACATGATATTTTTACGCATATATTTAGAAATTTTCAAAAGTGACTTTCAGTCCAAATTTAAATAAAATGTGAAACTACTCAACGTGTTTAGACTCATTAGATGAACTTAACTCTCAGTTTTCATAATTATAGGAATTTGATGGACCATTTTCTTATTTTGGCATATTCTTACACTTATATAGCATATTTCTTGCGTAACACTTCAAAGCTATATATTAATAAAATTTGATAATTTATCATGTGTATGCACTGTGCGCAACCCTCCATTTTCATAACTATGGGAGTACTAATGTCTGTATTTTGTTATTTTGATATATTTGTACCTAGGTTCTAAATATCAGATATTGGCATCGTATCAGATGGACTGTTTTCATACCAGATATCGGGATATCGGATGATATGTTGAGGATATGAGCCAATATCGGGCATTTTATCGTATCGATAGACCCTCCAAAACGATATATCGGACAATATATAATTCGTCACGACCGATATTTAAAACAATGATTTGTACATATATTTAACCAATGTCTCGTGTAACTTCCAACCTTCATTAATAAAATATAAAACTTTGCCATGATGTAGACTCACTAAATGAAACTTAATCTTCAATTTTTTTTTACTATAAAAGTATTACCGAGTGTTCTTATTTGGGCATGTTTTTACACGTATTTACAAAAATTTTAGCGGAGCCTCCATACAATTAATAATATGCGAAACTTTGCCATGTTTATGCACTCACTGAATAGGGTTTAATATTCAATTTTCATAACTATTGATGTCATATAGCACTTTTCTTATTTTCACATATTTTTACATGTATTTAGCATATTTCTAGAATACAAACTATTCATTTATAAAATATGAAAGTTTACTAAGTGTATACAATTACCAAATATGCCTTAATGCTCAATTTCCATAACTATAGGAGTCGTATAGATTGTTTTGCTTATTTTGACATAATTTACACTTATTCAGTAAATTACTATCATAGCTTTCAAACTATTCTTTAATAAAATATGAAATATTGTCATGGATATACACTTACTAAATGGGGCTTAACCTTAATTTTCTTTTTCTGGCATATTTTTACAAGTATTTAGCGAATTCTAGCTTAACTTCCAAACGATTCATTAATAATATGTGAAATATATCACATGCTTACACTCACTATGTAAGGTTTTATCCTCAATTTCATGACTGTGGGAGTCCTATATATCACATTTTATTTTGACATATTTTTTTACCTACTTAGCAATGTCTAGCGTACCTTCCGAACCACACATGCCACTCATTAGTAGAATGTGAAAGTTTGTCATGTGTACACGCTAACTAAATGGGCTTTAATCCTTAATTTTCATAATTATAGAACAAGTCCTATAAACTGTTTTTGGCATATTTTTACGTTATTTAGCAAATTTCTAGTAGAACTTCCAAACTTTTCATTCACAAATATGAAACTTTGTCATATGTATACACTCATTAAATGAGAGTCAACCCTCAATTTTCATGACTATAAGATTCATATAGACCTCTTTTCTTATTTTGCATAATCTTACACATATTTAACTAATATTTAGCGTAACTTTCAAACTATTCATTAATAAAAAATATGAAACTTTGTCACATTTATTCAATCACTAAATATGGTTTAAACTTCAATTTTCATTATAATAATGCTCCCATGGACCATTTTTTTTTATTTTTGCACATTTTTACACATATTTAGTGTATTTCTAGCTTAACTTTCAATTTATTCATTAGTAATAAGCGAAAGTTTGTCACTTGTATGCACTCACACTGATGGGTTTAATGCTTGCTTAACTTTCATAACTATGGGGGTCCTATACACTCCTTTTTTATTTTAGCATATTTTTATACTTATTTGGCGAATATCTAACATAACTTTCAGACAGTTTATTAATAAAATATGAAATTTTGCCATGTGTATAAACTCACTAAATAGGCTTTGAGCCTCAGTTTCATAACTGTGGCAGTCGGAAATATCTAATTTTCTTATTTTGTAATATTTTCACGTATATTTAACTTATTTCTAATATAACTTGTAAACCATTCATCAATAAAATATAAAATTCGGGTACGTATGTACAGTCACTAAATGGGCCTTGCTCTCTTTTTTCATAATATATGAACTACTTTTTTTTTTTCCTCATATTTTTACATGTATTTAGCAAAGTTCCGGCATAACTTCCCAACTATTCATTAAGAAAATATGAAACTTTGCCATGTTTAAAACTCACTAAATGGGACTTAAAGTCCTGCAGACCCTTTTTTCTTATGGAATAAGCACCCATTGCCAAACATTTGGTAAAGCTCAGGTGAACGAAGGAAATCTATCGACCAAGGTTGCCAGGTCAAAATATGGTTTCCAGGGCAATTGCAACACCTATTTGAAGTCTTTTGGCTACAAAAATAATGATCCAAAACTCTGAAGCAAATGCTACTGCATAACATAAGATAAAAAGTACAAGACAACTCCGTGCACAACATGACCAAGCAAAAGAAGAACAATGGCCAACGGAACCACACATGATAATTTCACTACTTGGATAGATAAACAAATCCAAGCATTTGTAGGTCTTTTGTAGTTGGGGACATCACATGCATTTATTCTGTCTATTAATCTTGCATTTCTTTGACATGCAGATAAATCGGTGGCGAGTCTGAAGCTTACAGTACATTGTGAGCTGTAAACAATGATTGCTATCCATAGCTAAGATCAGCTAAGGATGCAGTTCCTCATCTGCATTTGCATTTATCACTTGGTATTCTTACTCATAAATGTACGCTTGAAGAACCTTCACCTTTTAAATTGTCTTTGTTTCTAATTTCTCCCTGGTTTGCAGTAAGTCGATCTCTTATCCGTTGCATTTCCCTGACCACATCTGCCATCTGCATCCGCTCCCTTGATGATTGTTTAGAGCACATGAGGCCGATTCTAACCACTGAAACCAAACATTCTTTATATTTTACTCTTGAAGTATCATTCCCTTCAAATAGCAGACACGGGTCTACAATGTCCATAATATGTTCCGGAAATGCCATCTCGACAAATTTATGAAGATCCAGACCTTCCTTTAAATTTTCATCAGTAGGCCTCCTCCCTGTAAACAACTCTAGCAGTAGTACTCCATAGCTGTAAACATCACCTTGAGTTGAAACTTGGTTGGCAACGCCATACTCTGTGATATCATTTTATCAACACAAGTCAATGTTTTCATCCCTATGAGTGTATAGGTTAGCGATACAAATCAGGAGTTTTAGGCTGACAAAGTAAAATATTCCTGGTCTAGATGTTAATCCTTGAACTATAGCATAGGCTAAATTTTCAGGTTAAAAACATGCATAACTGGGAAAAACGAAGTACATAAATACATACCTGGGGCAACATATCCGATTGTTCCTTTCATTCCTATTGATCCCGTAGAAGCCTGATTGGTCTTTCCGACAGTTTTGCCAAGAATTTTAGATAATCCAAAATCAGCCACATGAGCAGTCAGGTCATCATTAAGGAGAACATTGCTAGGTTTGAGGTCACAATGAACAATTGGCTCTGGGCCATAATGATGAAGATAGTCCAATGCAAATGCAACATCCATGGCTATGTTTAGCCTTTGCTCAAGGCTTAAATTCTTTCCTCCATCTTCCTCTTCTTCTGGATGTAACCATTTGTCTAGATTCCCATTAGGCATGTATTCGAATACTAGAGCTTTGAAATCATTACCTCTAGAATCCACACTCGAGCATAAAGTCAGTATCTTGACAAGATTTCTATGTCTGATGCTTTTCAGGGCATTACATTCCGCCATGAAACTTTTGGAAGCTCCTTTCTTTTGAAGGTTGAGTACCTTTACCGCGACAAATATGTCTTGGCCAAAGTTCATGATCCCCTTGTACACAGAGCCGAAACTTCCAACACCAATTAGGTTGGCTGGAGATAAGCCATCTGTTGCCTGAAGAATCTTATAGTAAGATACTTTCCTAAGTTGGTCTTCTTTCATCTTTCCTGACGATTTTCTTCTATGATATAACCAGTACCAGATGATAAGAAAGCATGCAAGTAGGATACAACAGAAAGTCACAATGGAGACTATGATGATCAGTTTGATTCTTCGAGACCTATCCCTTTTCTCATCGGTTTTTGAGGGGCATGTTTGCAAGCTCAATTCTGGTTCACCGCCACAGAGTCCACTGTTCCCGAGGACTGAAACTGCAGTCAGATTTCGGAAGATCCCTGTTTTTGGTACCTCACCCTCAAAATTATTGAAAGAAAGATTCAGATATTGCAAGAAATGCAACTCCTCTAGGAATTCTGGAATTGGTCCTGACAAGTTGTTGCGCGAGAGATCCAATTCTTGAATGCCTTTCAGATTGCGAATGGACAAAGGAATGATACCTTGAAAGAGGTTATCATCCATATAAAGTGTATTCAGAAGCTGGCAATCGCCGATGCTACCTGGAATCTCGCCAGATAATTTGTTTCCAGACACATATAATTGTACTAGATTTTTCAATCGGCCGACTTCAGAAGGTAGGGGTCCGGACAGGAAATTATGAGATAAGTCAACAAATTCAGTGAGCGATGAAATACTGACGAGTTCTTTGGGTATTGTACCTGTAAGCTTATTGTATGAAATGTTAAGCCATCGCAAAGCCTGGCAATCTCCAAGCTTACTAGGAATACTTCCCTCCAAGGCACTGTCTGCAATGCCAAGTTTGTTCAGTTTGGTCAAGTTGCCGAGGGAGGCTGGAATTGTGCCTGAAAACTTGTTATCTGATAGATAGAGTTCTTGCAGCTGATGAAGCTCGCCGATGCTGGCAGGAATGCTGCCAGTGAGGAGGTTCATTTCCATGCCGAGAACGTTCACACTTGCAAGATTCCCAATCTCTGTAGGTATGTTTCCAGAAATATGGTTCCCTCCCAAAGCCAACCACTGTAAATTTGTGGAAAGATTTGCTACTGATCTGGGCAGCACTCCTCCAAGCCCATTTGGGCCATTGTAGTCCAAACTAAGGGCTTGAAGTTCACTGCAGTTGGTTAATGAAGTCAGGAAGCTCCAGCCTCCAACACCTCTAGCATCGAACTCATTCCGGTCCAGATTCAACCAGGACAGTTTTTGCAGGTTTCCCAAGTTTGAAGGGATTGCCCCGCTGAAACTGTTTCCAGTTAGCTCGATATCTGTCAGCTCTGATGCATTTGCTAGTGACATTGGAAGTGGCCCGTGGAGATTGTTATAGTACAGCAGTAGAGTCTGAAGGGCTGGAAGTCCTTGGCCAAAGTCAGGTGGAAGAGTACCGACAAGTTGGTTGTCGGCTATGCCTAAGTGCTCCAGGGTAGACGAATTGTAAATGCTGGAGGGGACACTGCCGGAGAGTTGGTTGTGGGAGAGAACTAGATCTATTAGTGATGGTGAGTGTCCAAGTGAAGCTGGTATCGGCCCAGAGAAAGCGTTTCCTGTCAAGGCAAAGACAGTGAGAGATGGGAGGTTGCCAAGTGACGGTGGGATTGATCCTGAAAGCTCGTTCAGGGTGACATCGATAGTGCTTAGGGAGGAGAGGTTACCAAATGAAGGAGGGATACCGCCTGTTAGATTGTTATACGAAAGATCGATGTAAGCTATGGAGGAAAGGTTTTTGAAAGAAGGGATGCTTCCTTCTAGCTGGTTTTTGTATAGATAGAGGAACACGAGAGATCTGAGCTGGCCAAAGGAGGAAGGGATGGAGCCCGAGATAGTGTTATTTGAAAGGTCGATGACCTCAAGAGAGGAGAGATTGCCTAGAGGATGAGGAATTCTGCCAACAAGTTTATTAGTACCGAGATCAAGGTAAGTGAGATTGAGAAGGGAGCCAAGATCACCGGGCACTTCTCCACTGAGCTGATTTTTGCTAAGAATAAGCTCTCGGAGGCAGATACAGTGACTGAGGCCGGGTGGGATCTCTCCTTCAAGGGAGTTCATACTCAGGTTGAGATACCGAAGGCGAGGGATCCCTCCGAGCTCTAACGGTATGCGGCCATGAAGCTGGTTGTTTGGGAGGTTGATCCGTCGGAGGAAGGTGAGGTTGCCCAGGGAGGGTGATAGTGAACCAGCTAAGTTTAGCGAGTCGAAGCTTAAACCGGTCACCCTGCCGGGGTGTCTCTGGCTGCATGTCACCCCCGGCCATTGGCAGTGGCCGATGGTGTCATTCCACGAGGCCAGTGTGCCGAGTGGATCGCTGGAGATTGCATTCTTGAAGGCAAGGAGAGCAGCCTGGTCATCGGCGTAGCATCGGAGAACGATAATTTGGATGAGAAGATATGGATACCATAGTGAAGTTAGGATAGAGTTGAGGCTCGTGAGCTTCATTTAGGGATCAATGGGGAAGCAAAACAAAGAAAGTTTTGAGATATCTGAAGATAGAGTGCAGGTCAATACTTGAAGGGGAGGCTTGGCGCAACGGTAAAGGTTGTCGTCATGTGACCTGGAGGTCACGGGTTCGAATTGTGAAAACAGCCTCTTGCAAAAAAAAGCAAGGTAAGGCTGCGTAGCACCGGGCTGCCCTTTTAGACAGCAGGTCAATACTTACTGATATAGGGCATAAACTGATATAGGGCATAAGGAGAGGGGTGACCCCCAGAACAAGTTGCTAAGGATTTGGACAAGAATTCTAATGGGGACGTGCAATTGAGTAGGAAAAGGACATTAAAAAAAAATATATCATCCTCACGAGATACTGTAATTAAAGAAGAGAGTTAAGAAACAAGCGAACTGGATCAATAATAGAGTCAATCTAAGTTGGACTTATGGGGATCCACAATGAAATCAATTTTAGACTAATGTCACATGCGAAGTCGGTTTAAGGTTTAATTTGACGTGCAGGCCAGAGTCCGTTTCAAAAGACAGCTGTGCGTCGACCCAAGTTGAGGAAGTTTGGTGGCATAATATATATATGGGGTATTTACTGGTTTGTCTCTCAAATCTTTAAATATTATGATTTTACCTCCTAAATCTTCATATTTATAATTTTGCCCCTCAAATTGCATAAGTTACAATAATTTTGCCCCTCTCTCTAACTTTTCCAAACACAGTTAATTTTTTGACCATTTTACCCCTCATTTCCTCTTTTATTTTCCTCCTCTTCTTCTTCTCTCTTCCTCCTTTCTTCTTATTTTCTTCATTATTTTTCCTCTTTTCCTCCTCTCTTCTTCTTCTCTTTTCCTCCTCTCTTCTCATTTTCTTCATTTTTTTTTTTTTACTCTTTCATGTTCATATTTTCCTCCTCTCTTCTTATTTTCTTCTCTTTTTTTACTTGAGATAATTGATTTGGTGAACTAGAGGAAAAGTGCATGACATGAAAGAGTAAAAAAAATGAAGAAAATGAGAAGAGAGGAGGAAAAGAGAAGGAGAAGAGAGGAGGAAGAGAAGAGAAATAATGAAGAAAATAAGAAAAAAGGAGGAAGAGAGAAGAAGAAGAGAAGGAAAATAAAAGAGGAAATAAAGGGTAAAATAGTCAAAAAATTAACTGTGTTTGGGAAAGTTAGAGAGAGGAGCAAAATTGTTGTAACTTATGAGATTTGAGGGGCAGAATTATAAATATGAAGATTTGGGGGGTAAAATCATAATATTTAAAGATTTGAGGGACAAACCAGTAAATACCCATATATATATATATATATATAATGCTGTTGTCAATGCCTGCGGCAGGATTTTATACGAGTTCTGAACATAATGGGCGCCTAATAAGTTTTGGGCGCCTAATAAGTTTTGATTTGCTCCTTGAAATACTTCGAGTCTTCTTGCTCTGGTGAGTCAATCCTCGTATTTAGACATACATACATATATACTTGTGGATGATCGGGATAGAATGAACAAATTTTAGCCATTCTGCAATTGACTGTGTGATAATAGAGATGAGCTTCACTGAATTCTTTTCTTTAAGCAAAGCTTGCTTACATTTGTTTATAGCAATGTTGAAAATAATAAGTTATGAAATTATTTATATTGTGTTATGATTCTTAACAGAGGCCCAACGTTATTTAATAGTTGAAAATAACTCAGTACACTATAAAAGTGTATTTTTTACGTTATTTTACGTACACCATAATAGTGCATTTTTTACGTTATTTTACGATGTCTTACGTTACGCTATGTTAAATTGCGTTATATTATGTTATTTGCTATTATTTTTTGAGTAATTTCTATATTGTTTTTGATTTTTTGTTTTGATTATTAACTAATTGCTATAACTTTCTCATTTGATTACTTATGTGCTTATTTGATTGCTTGTCGAATTACTATTTTACTAATTTGTAATTACTTTCTTATTTATTTGTTGTAATTCTGTTGCTGGAATACTACTTTACTTGCAGTTGATTTTGATTCGATTGAATTCTTAGCTGAACTAAATTGAACAATTAAAAATAAGATAAATTAAGCAATCTAAAATGCAAGATACAACAATGATAGTAACTAAATCTTCTTTTCTTGTTTAGATGATGATTGAAATTATAGTCGTAGACTTAATATAATTATTGTCCAATTTCTCAGAAATTTAGAATTGATTTTGTATTATAAAATAATTTTTACATACTTTTTTAGAATTTTTTAAATGTATTATTTTGCTGTTTATATAAATTATTTTAAATAGTTTTATGTTTGATTTTATTAAATAAATAGATAATTGCAGGACCTACATTATTCATTATGCTATATACAATATTACGTAACAAGAGACAAAATATGACCTGTTACGTTATCAAAATAAACCAAAAGCAAGTCCAGTGTTTTTGTTTACACTTAATCCAGATAAGCTTCATTGACTTGTGATATTCAACTCTTTAGACAGATCTGGCTCTCATTTCTCGAGGAAGAAGAGTAAGGGTTAAGTTATGGTCCTACTCGCCGTTGAGAACAAAAATCAATATGACATGTCAGACATCGCAGCTAGAGCCTACTAACTTGAATTCTTTCTCAAGCAAATGCAGCATGGGATGTTCCCGTGAGAGAGAGATAGGCAGAGACAGTGTAGTTCTTGATACCTTGTCTTAGCAAAAATAAAATAGCAAAAATAAAATAAAATAAAAAACGTATAGGATGTCAAAGAATGATTTGAATTAGCAAAACCGTGCTAGTAAATCTATGGAGAATTTCTAGATGCATCCCAGCTTTTCGTTAGTAAGCCCTGGGACTTGAAAATCAAATAATTTTTTTGGAAAAAAATTTATGACTCTCACCCCCTCCCTTAGTGAGCCATGCTGCTGTTGCGGCTGCAGCAACAACAAGAAGCAACTGGGATGGCAGCAGCAGTAGCGACAAGCAGTTGGAACGGCAGCAACAGTGGATAGTTTTTGCCGCCGCCGCCATCGTTGTCGTTGTTGCCATCGTTGCTATTTCCTCTGCCGCTGTTGTTGCTGGTGCAATTGAGGGAGAAAGAAGGGAGAGGACAATTTCAGAAAAGAGAAAAAAAAAGGGGTCATTTAGAAAAAATGTTCATGTTTTAATTTCTCATAGGGCTTACTTAAACAATTGGGGCTCACTTAAAAAAAAAAAAAGGAAAAAAAAAATCTGGAGCGCATCAAGAAACCTGGAGCGCATCAAGAAAATCTGGAGTACTTCGTGGAATGATGGAAGCACAACAACAACAAACTCAGATGATGCGTACTGGAATTACGGCAGCATTAGAACAAATCATTGCGCCTCGACCACAACAAGTTGGGAGCATTTCTGATTTTCGACGCCTTCATCCTGCAACTTTCTCTGGAACAGTTGGACCACTTGAAGTTGAACAGTGGTTAGCCGAGATGGAGGATCTTCTTACAGCTGCAAGAATTCCTAAGGAGGATAAGGTTGATGTTGTGAAGATCCAGCTGACGGATGTAGCTAGAACCTGGTGGCAAGCTGAAGGAGACCGACTGGAACAACCAATCGTATGGGAAGATTTTACTAAGAGTTTTTACACAAGATTCTTTCCAAAGGCAGCTCGAAGGGAGATGGAACAACAGTTCATCAACCTGAAACAAGGAGGAAAGTCTGTAGATGAGTATGCAGCTGAATTTGTCCGTTTGAGCCGATTTGCACCATACATGGTTGTTGATGAAAAAGATCGAGCTCATCGATTCCAGCAAGGTTTAAGATTGGACATCCAGAAATATTTGGTGTCTTCCAAACTTGAGACTTATGCTGATGTGATTGATGCCGCAAGAGATGTAGAGCAAGTCATTAATAAAGAGAAGCGAGTTCAAACAATATCGAAGAGGTCCTTCAATCAAGTATCTGGAGGATCTATTTCCAAAATGGGTCCTACCGAGAAGCGACCTTCCATCCCTCATCCTCAAAAACTCATATGCAACTTCTGTCAGAAACCTGGTCATCTCAAGAAGGACTGCAGAGCTGCTAATTGACTATGTTTGGCCTGTGGATCGGCTGAACATACTTTGGTGAATTGTCCGAAGAGGAGAATTAATGAAGAAATGTCTCGACCTGCTATTCCCCCACAACAAAGGAATGCATGACTCAATCAAGTCAGACAACCTCTTACTTCTCAAAAGAAAATATTCCAGCAAGCTCTGAAAAATAAGGGAGTGGACCATGATCAGAGTCAAGCTTTCAATCTCACTGCGGAACAGGCTGAAAATTCCAATGATGTGGTGACAGGTACAATTTTAGTACATGGTACACCAGCTTTTATACTATTTGATTCTGGAGTTTCGCATTGTTTCATTTCATCTGCTTTCGTATCCCTTCATGACATTCCATGTGATACTTTGACATCTAATTGGAATATTAATACGGGTAATGGAGCTATAATATCTAGTAAAGTGTGTAGACTATGTCCTGTGGTAGTGTGTAGAAGGGAGTTCTATGCCAATTTTCTTATAATCGAACCTAGTGGATTCGATGTTATACTTGGAATGGACTGGCTTAGTACTTTCCATGCAGTGATTGATTGTCGAAAGAAAAGGGTCATATTTCGAATTCCGAATCACCCGGAATTTAAATTTCTTGGAGGTAGTTAGACACTAGAGTCAGCAAAATTTAGAGCTAGATCAACAAGTGAAATCTTCATCATGATGGACGAGAAAGATGAAGATATTCCGGTGGTGTCAGAATATATTGATGTATTTACAGATAAGTTTACTGGATTACCACCTGAGAGAGCAGTAGAATTTTCTATTGATCTTATTCCCGGTACGGCGCCTATATCTAAAGCACCATACCGAATGGGACTAGTAGAATTGGCAGAAGTGAAACGTCAATTAACGAAGCTTGAAAATCAAGGATTCATTAGACCCAGCACCTCGCCGTGGGGAGCACCAATCTTACTCACGGGAAAGAAAGATGGGAGTAAGAGGCTTTGCATTGACTACCGAGGATTGAATCAAGTCACGATCAAGAACAAATATCCTTTGCCTAGAATCGATGACTTGTTCGATCAACTCGAGGGAGCTAAAGTTTTTTCTAAGTTGGATCTCAAGTCAGGATATCATCAAGTAAGAGTCAAGAAAGAAGATATACAGAAGACTGCTTTTCGAACTCGATATGGCCATTATGAATTTCTAGTAATGCCATTTGGAGTGACAAACGCACCGGCTGTATTTATGAATTTGATGAACCAAGTGTTTGCTCTATACATGGACAAATTCGTAGTTGTGTTCATCGATGATATTTTAGTATACTCTAAAAACGATGAAGAACATGCCGAATATTTGAGAATTGTGTTGGAGACTCTTCGAATAGAGAAACTCTACGGCAAACTTAGTAAGTGCGAGTTTTGGCGAAAAGTATATCTTTTCTGGGACATATCATCTCTGGAGAAGGAATCTCGGTTGATTCGCGTAAGATCGAAGCAGTGAAAAACTGGCCTGTCCCGAATAATGTGTCCGAAGTTAGGAGCTTTCTTGGATTGGCTGGTTACTATCGAAAATTTGTTCAAGATTTCTCGAACATCGCAGGACCCTGGACCAAGTTAATGAAAAAGGATGAGAAGTTTGTGTGGTCAAGTGAATGTAATGAAGCTTTCGAAGAGTTGAAGATTCGACTTACTTCTGCACCAATTTTGGCGATTCCAGATGGAACAGGTGGAATGGTTGTATTTAGTGACGCATCTGGAAGAGGACTAGGATGTGTGTTAATGCAACATGGGCGAGTGATTGCTTATGCATCTCGTCAATTGAAGTCTCATGAGAAGAACTACCCAACGCATGATTTGGAGTTAGCAGCAGTAATTTTTGCTTTAAAGATTTGGAGACACTACTTGCTTGGAGATCGTGTGGATATTTATACTGATCATAAGAGCCTTAAATATGTGTTTACTTAGAAGGAGCTCAACATGAGGCAAAGAAGATGGTTAGAACTAATGGCAGACTATGACATCAACTTACAATACCATCCCGGTAAGATTAATGTAGTTCCTGATGCTTTAAGTAGAAAACCAATGGCGATGTATCTTACCCAGCAAAAGAAGTTGCTCGAAGAGATGAGGAGGCTAGACTTAGAAGTCATCTTGCCAAAATCAAAAGTACAATTTATAGCCTTACAACTCCAATTATCATTACTTGAGAAGATCAAAGAATGCCAGAAAGACGACTCCAAACTACAGAAATTTTGAAGTGAAGTTGAATCTGGACGGAGATCAGACTTAAACATTCATGCTGATGGATCACTTCGATTTAAAAACAGACTTTGTGTGCTAAAGAGAAATGTTAGAGAAGAAATTCTTTCGGAAGCTCATAGTTCAACATATTCAGTACATCCGGGAGGCACAAAGATGTACCAAGACTTGAAGCAACACTTTTGGTGGCACGGAATGAAGAGAGAAATTGCTCGATTTGTATCCAAATGTTTGGTATGCCAACAGGTAAAGGCGGAACATCAGAGGTCACCGGGACTTTTGCAACCTTTGCCAATACCCAAATGGAAATGGGAGAAAATTACTATGGATTTCGTTACGGCCTTGCCGCGAAGTCCTAACGGTAATAATGCTATATGGGTTATCGTGGATCGTCTCACAAAATCGGCTCATTTTATCCCATTTCGTGTTGGACAGTCGACGGAAACATTAGCAGAGAAGTACATGCATGAGATTGTACGACTTCATGGTGTTCCAATCAGTATTGTATCAGATAGAGATACTAGATTTAGATCTCACTTTTGGAAGAGTTTGTAAGAAAGTTTGGGATCTAAACTTAAATTTAGCAGTGCTTATCATCCTCAAACTGACGGACAATCAGAGAGAACTATCCAAACTTTAGAGGATATGCTTAGAGCATGTATGCTAGATTTTGGTAGGTCTTGGGAAGATCACCTTCATCTTGTTGAATTTTCTTACAACAACAGCTATCAAACAAGTATCAAGATGGCGCCATTTGAAGCATTATATGGAAAGAAATGTCGATCACCGGTTTATTGGGATGATATTGGAGAAAGAAAACTTTTGGGACCAGAGATGATTACTCAAACAGTGGATAAGGTCAATCTGATTCGTAAACACCTAAAGGCTGCTCAAGACAGGCAGAAGAAATGGGTGGATACTCATCGAAGATTTTTGAAATTTCAAGTTGGAGATTTAGTATTCTTGAAAATATCACCATCTAAACGTGTTATTCGATTCGGTTCACGAGGAAAGCTTAGCCCAAGATTTATTGGTCCTTTTGACATTGTGGAAAGAGTTGGAAAAGTATCATATCGTCTAGCACTTCCCCCATTCTTAGAACGTGTTCATAATGTGTTTCATATATCCCAACTCAAACGCTATGTTCGGGATGAGAATCATATATTAGATTATTCAGAGTTAGAGCTCAGACCAGACCTCTCCTATCAAGAACAACCAGTAGCTATCATCGAGCGACGAGAGAAAGTTTTGAAGAGCAAAGTCATTCCCCTCGTTCTAGTTTGGTGGAATCATCGATCACCTAAAGAAGCAACCTGGGAACGGGAAGACGATATCCGTAAACAGTATCGGCACCTTTTTTATTAAGACTTCTGGTATTGTCCTATCTCTTATTTAATTTCGAGGACGAAATTATTCTTCTAAGGGGGATAGAATGTAATAATCCTTATTTTTTTTCATAATTAAATGAATAACAAATAAACATAATAATTTAAACTATTCATCTTCCCTCTTTTATAACATCCCAAATTCATTCATTTTTCTAACATTTTAAATTCTATAACCCTCAAAACCTTTTAAATTCCATAACTCCTCAAATCCTTTGAATTCTATAACTCCTTAAACCCTTCACATTGTATAACTCCTAAATCTAACACTATATAAACCCAACATCTTTTCTAAATTCAATCTTACACTCATCCTCTTACATCCCAAATTCATTCATTTTTCTAACATTTTAAATTCTATAACCCTCAAAACCTTTTAAATTTCATAACTCCTCAATCCTCTTAAAAAAAAAAATTCTCTCTCTCACTTTGTTGGAGCATCTCGTCGGACCGCTGTCGTTAGCCTCACCGAAGTTTTGACAAAAGAACTCCTATTTCTTTCTTTCCTTACTCTACTATTTAAGGTTGGTATTACTTTCTTAAATTTCTATTACATTTATTTAATTGGACTCTAGGATTAGCTCACACCCTATCTAACGACCCTAATAAAAGATATCAACCATCTTATAGACCCAATAAAATGGATTCAAACCCATTTATTGATTTCAAATAGAATTTAGGGTGATCCTACAATTTTAGGCCAAAATATTATCTATAAATCAATTAGGAGATTCTTCTCAAAAATAAATATAAAATAAAATAGGAAGGAAATAATTTATCATTCCAATAAATCCAACAAACATAAAATCAAACAAAAACATAACCACATAAGAGTTGAATTATATTAATATTTTTGTTAACATAGACTTCAAGATTAGTATTAATACAGCATATGTCCAGCTGAGCCCACCTTACACCTCTTATAAGCCTCTCTTGCCAAACAAATAAGATTATAGTTCGATGAGAATTAACCAATTGAAATGTTTACAAAATATGTAACTAACAACTTATTAGGACAACATTAGAAGTTAATTTTCCACACTAATATTATTTAACTTTAAAATTAGTACTAAGTACTTTATGAAAAATTAGAAATTCCCTAAAAATCACCTGAATTTATGATGAATAATTTTTAACAAATATATTATAATTTTATGTGTAGATTGCTTCGTGTGATTGCCAATTGGTAGACCTTCGCAAATCGAAGTGAGTTCTTTTTGGACTCACTAAACATGCTAATTTTTCTTATAGAAATATTACTTAAATTATATCATCTAAATTTGTGATTACAAATACTATTTCTTTATATTGTTAGAATTTAATTTGTAGAAGCTAAATGTGTTATTACAAGTGCAATCATTGGCATATCTGTTATTTCTTTATGATGTTAAAAATTAAATGATTACTTGTTAAATTACAGCATGTAGTTAGGTTTTTAATAAATCATGAAAAAGGCTATAATCGTGGAAACATACTGTTTGTGATCTCATTCTATATCGGTGTCTAGAAAAGTTTTGTATGCTTGTTCTCTAATTAAGGAACGTGCAATGCACGAAAAACCTCCCAGCATTCATACACTGGCCTGGCCGATATCTGTATGATATCTCAAATCAGTAAATTCTTGATATAACCAATTGTAATTTATTGAATAAAATATAAAACGGATTCTATAAATTATGTTGTTAACAAATTAACAAAATCTAATTGAAATATTATACCCGAAATTCAATATACAAGTTATGAAAACCAGAATTTAGACATGCATGTACTATACTTAAATGACACTGGGTTGGGGGAGAAATTGAATTCTGGAATTATACTCTGTTTCGACTGTAAACTTGTTAAGTTGTACAACTGAATATTTCGCACACCATGGGTGCGTGATGATTTGCTGGATCATACCTGATTATAATTCCTGTTTGCCTGACGGCAGGTCCGATTCAGCACCGGACAATCCATGTGACCATTTCCTGGGTCTGTACAGGAAACAATCGAAACAGTTGTATCCCATCAGTTAGCTTTTCCAATTATATGACATCCTAAATAAACTTGCTATGATTGTGACCATACTAAAAGATATTTGCTTTAACCTGTCACTTAATATTATCGTTAATTATGGATTTAATGTTTTTCTAATACTTGCATTATTACCATGTTAGACATAATTATTACATCACATTTTTCTGTATTTATTGTGTTGGTCGCTATCTGACAACCTGGATATGCATGTCCAGTAACCGAGTTGAACCCTGTTGATCCTACCGCAGAAGACATGGAGTATTTTGCTGAAGTGACCGAAGATCAGTAGTTATCATGTACTTAATTTATATTAAATGCAGTCTTTTCATGTTTTTGAACCTATCATTCCTTAATGGATGTTATTTTAAGTTATCCAGTATCGTCCTTCTGTTTTCTTTATGTAATAGACTTCATGGATCAATAAATGTCAGTTTATTTATCTACGTATATTTATTCTTTGTGGCTGTGATATTATAATTGAGGCTTTAGCATATTCAAACTGAATATGTTGCCGGTACCTGCTACACGTGCTCGTATACCGTATATTGGGAGCGGGGCGTGACAGGTATTATAGTGGTATCAGAGCCAGGTTCAAAAATGAGTTGACCCAACGAGGTTGAGTTAACTTGGAATTGATCCTAAGCTTGAGATCACAGCCATATGAATAAATGTAGATATTGAAGATTTCATTACCATATCTCTTGATTCAAACTTCCTTTGATTCCATTTTTCCTTATCTTCTTCAGTACGATGGCACAAAATAATGAATCTGAATCGAACTCGAACACTAGCTCAATTAATGCCGCAGAGATGTTGGGAGTACTTCGTGGAATGATGGAAGCACAACAACAACAAACTCAGATGATGCGTACTGGAATTACGACAGCATTAGAACAAATCAATGCGCCTCGACTTCAACGAGTTGGGAGCATTTCTGATTTTCGACACCTTCATCCTGCAACTTTCTCTGGAACAGTTGGACCACTTGAAACTGAACAGTGGTTAGCCGAGATGGAGGATCTTCTTACAGCTGCAAGAATTCCTAAGGAGGATAAGATTGATGTTGTGAAGATCCAGCTAACGGATGTAGCTAGAACCTGGTGGCAAGCTGAAGGAGACCGACTAGAACAACCAATCGTATGGGAGGATTTTACTAAGAATTTTTACACAAGGTTCTTTCCAAAGGCAGCTCGAAGGGAGATGGAACAACAATTCATCAACCTGAAACAAGGAGGAAAGTCTGTAGATGAGTATGCAGCTGAATTTGTCCGTTTGAGCCGATTTGCACCATACATGGTTGTTGATGAAGAATATCGAGCTCATCGATTCCAGCAAGGTTTAAGATTGGACATCCAGAAATATTTGATGTCTTCCAAACTTGAGACTTATGCTGATGTGATTGATGCCGCAAGAGGTGTAGAGCAAGTCATTAATAAGGAGAAGCGAGTTCAAACAATATCGAAGAGGTCCTTCAATCAAGTATCTGGAGGATCTATTTCCAAAATGGGTCCTACCGAGAAGCGACCTTCCATCCCTCATCCTCAAAAGCTCATATGCAACTTCTGTCAGAAACCTGGTCATCTCAAGAAGGACTGCAGAGCTGCTAATGGACTATGTTTGGCCTGTGGATCGGCTGAACATACTTTGGTGAATTGTCCGAAGAGGAGAATTAATGAATAAATGTCTCGACCTGCTATTCCCCCACAACAAAGGAATGCAGGACTCAATCAAGACAGACAACCTCTTACTTCTCAAAAGAAAATGTTCCAGCAAGCTCTGAAAAATAAGCGAGTGGACCATGGTCAGAGTCAAGCTTTCAATCTCACTGCGGAACAGGCTGAAAATTCCAATGATGTGGTGACAGGTACAATTTTAGTACATGGTACACCAGCTTTTACACTATTTGATTCTGGAGCTTCGCATTGTTTCATTTCATCCGCTTTCATATCCCTTCATGACATTCCATGTGATACTTTGACATCTAATTGGAACATTAATACGGGTAATGGAGCTATAATATCTAGTAAAGTGTGTAGACTATGTCCTGTGGTAGTATGTAGAAGGGAGTTCTATGCCAATTTTCTTATTAGTGGATTCGATGTTATACTTGGAATGGACTGGCTTAGTACTTTCCATGTAGTGATTGATTGTCGAAAGAAAAGGGTCATATTTCGAATTCCGAATCACCCGGAATTTGAATTTCTTGGAGGTAGTAAGACACTAGAGTCAGCAAAATTTAGAGCTAGATCAACAAGTGAAATCTTAATCATGATGGACGAGAAAGATGAAGATATTCCGGTGGTGTCAGAATATCTTGATGTATTTGCAGATAAGTTTACTGGATTACCACCTGAGAGAGCAGTAGAATTTTCTATTGATCTTATTCCCGGTACGGCGCCTATATCTAAAGCACCATACCGAATAGGACTAGTAGAATTGGCAGAAGTGAAACGTCAATTAACGGAGCTTGAAAATCAAGGATTCATTAGACCCAGCACCTCGCCGTGGGTGTTTGCCCGAAAAATTGAATCTTCCTTTATATGCCAATTTAATTTTGAATTACAGCAATAAAAGAAAAATTACAAAATAGAAAATCGAGATTACAAGAATGGGGATCGATTGATTTCGATTCCCCTTTATTTTTGTGGGTCTGGCAGCGGTGGAGCTTTGTTTCTGTACTCCGTTGACGATCCGATCTCTCTGAATTGAGGAACTCCTCTCTGGATATTTGGACTCTGGAAAATTGGACTCTTCCCGAAAGAATCTCCCCCCAATCCAAAAGTCCAAAAGTCAAAAGTCCAAAGTCCCCTCTCCCGTTAAATTCCTGTATTTTATAAACCGAAGAAGCTCGAAATCCGGCTCAATTCTCTCCTGAAAAAGCGGATCACGGATTATCAGGAAAATAAAATAGGAAATAAAACAACGGGAAGACAACGAAAAACAACCCGCGGGTGGCAACCCGCGGGATCGCCCCCGCGGGTTGCCACCCGCGGGAATCCTCCCGCGGGTGGCAACCCGCGGGGGCTCCCGCGGGTTGCAACCCGCGGGAGACCTCCCGCGGGTGGCAACCCGCGGGGGCTCCCGCGGGTTGCAACCCGCGGGAGAACTCCCGCGGGTTGCAACCCGCGGGAGAACTCCCGCGGGTTGCTTCCCGCGGGGTTCCCGCGGGTTGCAACCCGCGGGTGCTCCCGCGGGTTGCTTCCCGCGGGTGCCCCCGCGGGTTGCAACCCGCGGGTGCACCCGCGGGTTGCATCCCGCGGGTGCTCCCGCGGGATGCTTCCCCCGGGTGCCCCCGCGGGTTGCAACCCGCGGGTGCTCCCGCGGGTTGCATCCCGCGGGTGCAACCCGCGGGTGCAACCCGCGGGTGTGCCCACTTAGCAAAAATATTTTTTTTTTTTTTTTTTTTTTTTTTTTTTTTTTTTGGTATCTACATAACCCCCTCCAAAGTTTTCGAAGTTCTGTATTGAACCGTACTGAATTTCGAAATACTTTGGATTTTTTAATTTTGGTTATGGACCTTTTAAAAGATTTGGTCGATAGAGATAACTGTTAATATATTTATTTATTCCATAACAAGCAGAGGTATGATTTTAACGTACTCATTAGAGGACAAGCAGAGGTATAATGTTAACGTGCTTATTTTAGGTCAAGCAGAGGTATAATATTAACGTGCTTATTTTAATCCTAACCGTTCAGTGACATCTAGTATGACGAATCAGGAAAAGACAGAGGTGACATTAAACGTGTCTTGGAGCTTAACCTATTCAGAGGATCTGGTCGTGATAGGGACAAGCTGACTAAACAGAGGTGACGGTTAACGTATTTAGTTTTGGAATCGGACTATCAGAGGTAACTGTTAACTTGATAGGGAGATAATTTTCGTCAGAGGTGATTTTCAACTTAACGATATCTAAAGCACGTTCATCAGAGGTTGTAATGTTGGACTTGATGAAGTATGAATTTTCTTTTCTGTCAGAGGTGAAATCTTAACGTGACAGGGGACCGATTTAATTAGGATTTTATCTCTTTTGATTTTGGTTATGGACCTTTTAAAAGATTTGGTCGATAGAGATAACTGTTAATATATTTATTTATTCCATAACAAGCAGAGGTATGATTTTAACGTACTCATTAGAGGACAAGCAGAGGTATAATGTTAACGTGCTTATTTTAGGTCAAGCAGAGGTATAATATTAACGTGCTTATTTTAATCCTAACCGTTCAGTGACATCTAGTATGACGAATCAGGAAAAGACAGAGGTGACATTAAACGTGTCTTGGAGCTTAACCTATTCAGAGGATCTGGTCGTGATAGGGACAAGCTGACTAAACAGAGGTGACGGTTAACGTATTTAGTTTTGGAATCGGACTATCAGAGGTAACTGTTAACTTGATAGGGAGATAATTTTCGTCAGAGGTGATTTTCAACTTAACGATATCTAAAGCACGTTCATCAGAGGTTGTAATGTTGGACTTGATGAAGTATGAATTTTCTTTTCTGTCAGAGGTGAAATCTTAACGTGACAGGGGACCGATTTGATTAGGATTTTATCTCTTTTGATTTTGAATTATGATGTCAGAGGTATGATTTTAACTTGACTAATATTTTGGAGTGTCGCTTGCTCTGTCGGAGCAAAATGACAAGAAAAGTTTTGCTGTCAGAGGTGAAATCTTAACGTGACAGGAGATTTATCTGATTAGGATTTTTAGCAAACCCCCAGCTATCAACGGGTTTGATTTGCCTTTACCAACTACCGTTTGAGTCGGGCTAGCCATGCTATTCCCCTCAGCATGGTGAGTTGTCAAGGATTTCGTTTGGGTTTAAATACCAAACTTTTCCTCTTTCCTTTGCCTTAGCAGCTTAGGGCAGTGATGTATTCTTATATTCGGATAAGAATACTGTTGTGACAGATTTGTCGTGGGATTTTTAGCAAACCCCCAGCTATCAACGGGTTTGATTTTGCCTTTACCAACTACCGTTTGAGTTGGGCTAGCCATGCTATTATCCTCAGCATAGTGAGTTGTCGAGGATTTCATTTGGGCTTAAATGCCAAACTTTTCCTCTTCCCTTTGCCTTAGCGGCGTTGGGTGATTCATGCTTTTTACCCCCAGCATAGTGGGGTTGGCGAGAAATTTATTCTCTTCCCGTAGCCTAGTCGGCGTTGGGCGGTTCATACTTATTACCCCCAGTATGATGGGGTTGGCGAGAAATTTATTCTCTTCCCGTAGCCTTGTCGGCGTTGGGCAGTTCATACTTTTTACCTCCAGTATGGTGAGGTTGACGAGAAATTTATTCTCTTCCCGTAGCCTTGTCGGCGTTGGGTAATTCATACTTTTTACCCCCAGTATGATGGGGTTGGCGAGAAATTTATTCTCTTCCCGTAGCTTTAGCGGCGTTGGGCAATTCATACTTTTTACCCCCAGTATGATGGGGTTGGCGAGAAATTTATTCTCTCCCCGTAGCCTTGTCGGCGTTGGGTAATTCATACTTTTTACCCCCAGTATGGTGGGGTTGGCGAGAAATTTATTCTCTTCCCATAGCCTTAGCGGCGTTGGGCGATTCATGCTTTTTACCCCCAGCATGGTGGGGTTGGCGAGAAATTTATTCTCTTCCCGTAGCCTTGTCGGCGTTGGGTGTTTCATACTTTTTACCCCCAGTATGGTGGGGTTGACGAGAAATTTATTCTCTTCCCGTAGCTTTAGCGGCGTCGGGCAATTCATACTTTTTACCCCCAGTATGGTGGGGTTGGCGAGAAATTTATTCTCTTCCCGTAGCCTTAGCGGCGTTGGGCGATTCATGCTTTTTACCCCCAGCATGGTGGGGTTGGCGAGAAATTCATTCTCTCCCCGTAGCCTTGTCGGCGTTGGGTAATTCATACTTTTTACCCCCAGTATGGTAGGGTTGGCGAGAAATTTATTCTCTTCCCGTAGCCTTATCGGCGTTGGGCGGTTCATCATTTTTTTTTTTTTTTTATTTTATATATACATTTTTATTTCTTTATCTCTCTTTTTTTTTTGTTTGCAATGATATCCTTTTTTTTTTTTAGGTGATGACGCCTAACATTTTATTTTTTTATTATTTATTTATTTATTTTGGTAAGCGATGAGGCCTTGCAAATATATTTTTATTTATTATTATTTTTTTGTTTATTTTTATTTATTTACTTTTTTTTGTTTATATTTTTATATATTTTTTAATATTTTTTTATTTATTTATTTTAATTAATTTTTTTTTATTTTATTTATTTATTTTTTTGGCATCCGCGGGTGCATCCGTTGGATACAACCCATGGGTAGAGCACTCATACTGCATGTTTTTTTTTTTTTTTCCTTTTTTTTTTAATATTTATTATTTTTTTAACTTTGTCAATTTTTTGTGGGCGATAACACCCTTTCCTTTTTTTTTTTTTATTAATATTATTTTTATTCTTTATTTTTTTTTTTTTGTGCGGGAGAGAGGGAGAAAAGTGCGGGTGACCCAGATGGGTCCCACCCATCTGTGGGTTGCGTCCCGCGCCCGCGCTTCCATCTGCGGGTTGTGTCCCGCGCTTCCATATGTGGGTTGCGTCCATGTGGGTCCCAAAATTCCATCTGCGGGTTGCATCCCGCGCTTCCATATGCGGGTTGCGTCTACGCGGGTCCCAAGATTCCATCTGCGGGTTGCATCCCGCGCTTCCATATGCGGGTTGCGTCCACGCGGGTGCATCCTGGAGTTGTATCCAGTCTTGTCAATTTTTTTTTTTTTTTTTTTTTTTTTGACAGACGATGACGTCTTGTCATTTTTTTTTTGGGCGATGACGCCTCAATTTTTTTTTTTTTTTTTTTGACAGACGATGACGTCTTGTCAATTTTGGTGGGCGATGACGCCTCACATTTATTTATCGTTACCCGGCGATGACGCCTAGGCTCCGAAAAAAAAAATTTAAAGATTGGATTGCGCCGCCCAAACTCCCACTGTGGTCGCCAATTCTTGTTTGCCCGAAAAATTGAATCTTCCTTTATATGCCAATTTAATTTTGAATTACAGCAATAAAAGAAAAATTACAAAATAGAAAATCGAGATTACAAGAATGGGGATCGATTGATTTCGATTCCCCTTTATTTTTGTGGGTCTGGCAGCGGTGGAGCTTTGTTTCTGTACTCCGTTGACGATCCGATCTCTCTGAATTGAGGAACTCCTCTCTGGATATTTGGACTCTGGAAAATTGGACTCTTCCCGAAAGAATCTCCCCCCAATCCAAAAGTCCAAAAGTCAAAAGTCCAAAGTCCCCTCTCCCGTTAAATTCCTGTATTTTATAAACCGAAGAAGCTCGAAATCCGGCTCAATTCTCTCCTGAAAAAGCGGATCACGGATTATCAGGAAAATAAAATAGGAAATAAAACAACGGGAAGACAACGAAAAACAACCCGCGGGTGGCAACCCGCGGGATCGCCCCCGCGGGTTGCCACCCGCGGGAATCCTCCCGCGGGGGCTCCCGCGGGTTGCAACCCGCGGGAGACCTCCCGCGGGTGGCAACCCGCGGGGGCTCCCGCGGGTTGCAACCCGCGGGAGAACTCCCGCGGGTTGCTTCCCGCGCCCGCGGGTTGCTTCCCGCGGGTGCCCCCGCGGGTTGCAACCCGCGGGTGCTCCCGCGGGTTGGGTGCAACCCGCGGGTGTGCCCACTTAGCAAATTTTTTTTTTTTTTTTTTTTTTTTTTTTTTTTTTTTTTTTTTTTTTTTTTTTTTTTTTTTGGTATCTACAGTGGGGAGCACCAATCTTACTCACGGGAAAGAAAGATGGGAGTAAGAGGCTTTGCATTGACTACCGAGGATTGAATCAAGTCACGATCAAGAACAAATATCCTTTGCCTAGAATCGATGACTTGTTCGATCAACTCGAGGGAGCTAAAGTTTTTTCTAAGTTGGATCTCAAGTCAGGATATCATCAAGTAAGAGTCAAGAAAGAAGATATACAGAAGACTGCATTTCGAACTCGATATGGCCATTATGAATTTCTAGTAATGCCATTAGGAGTGACAAACGCACCGGCTGTATTTATGAATTTGATGAACCAAGTGTTTGCTCTATACCTGGACAAATTCGTAGTTGTGTTCATCGATGATATTTTAGTATACTCCAAAAACGATGAAAGAACATGCTGAACATTTGAGAATTGTGTTGGAGACTCTTCGAAAAGAGAAACTCTACGGCAAACTTAGTAAGTGCGAGTTTTGGCAGAAAAGTATATCTTTTCTGGGACATATCATCTCTGGAGAAGGAATCTCGGTTGATTCGCGTAAGATCGAAGCAGTGAAAAACTGGCATGTCCCGAATAATGTGTCCGAAGTTAGGAGCTTTCTTGGATTGGCTGGTTACTATCGAAAATTTGTTCAAGATTTCTCGAAGATCGCAGGATCCTTGACCAACTTAATGAAAAAGGATGAGAAGTTTGTGTGGTCAAGTGAATGTAATGAAGCTTTCGAAGAGTTGAAGATTCGACTTACTTCTGCACCAATTTTGGCGATTCCAGATGGAACAGGTGGAATGGTTGTATTTAGTGACGCATCTGGAAGAGGACTAGGATGTGTGTTAATGCAACATGGGCGAGTGATTGCTTATGCATCTCGTCAATTGAAGTCTCATGAGAAGAACTACCCAACGCATGATTTGGAGTTAGCAGCAGTAATTTTTGCTTTAAAGATTTGGAGACACTACTTGCTTGGAGATCGTGTGGATATTTATACTGATCATAAGAGCCTTAAATATGTTTTTACTTAGAAGGAGCTCAACATGAGGCAAAGAAGATGGTTAGAACTAATGGCAGACTATGACATCAACTTACAATACCATCCCGGTAAGATTAATGTAGTTCCTGATGCTTTAAGTAGAAAACCAATGGCGATGTATCTTACCCAGCAAAAGAAGTTGCTCGAAGAGATGAGGAGGCTAGACTTAGAAGTCATCTTGTCAAAATCAAAAGTACAATTTATAGCCTTACAACTCCAATCATCATTAGTTGAGAAGATCAAAGAATGCCAGAAAGACGACTCCAAACTACAGAAATTTTGAAGTGAAGTTGAATCTGGACGGAGATCAGACTTAAACATTCATGCTGATGGATCACTTCGATTTAAAAACAGACTTTGTGTGCTAAAGAGAAATGTTAGAGAAGAAATTCTTTCGGAAGCTCATAGTTCAACATATTCAGTACATCCGGGAGGCACGAAGATGTACCAAGACTTGAAGCAACACTTTTGGTGGCACGGAATGAAGAGAGAAATTGCTCGATTTGTATCCAAATGTTTGGTATGCCAACAGGTAAAGGCGGAACATCAGAGGTCACCGGGACTTTTGCAACCTTTGCCAATACCCAAATGGAAATGGGAGAAAATTACTATGGATTTCGTTACGGCCTTGCCGCGAAGTCCTAACGGTAATAATGCTATATGGGTTATCGTGGATCGTCTCACAAAATCGGCTCATTTTATCCCATTTCGTGTTGGACAGTCGACGGAAACATTAGCAGAGAAGTACATGCATGAGATTGTACGACTTCATGGTGTTCCAATCAGTATTGTATCAGATAGAGATACTAGATTTAGATCTCACTTTTGGAAGAGTTTGTAAGAAAATTTGGGATCTAAACTTAAATTTAGCAGTGCTTATCATCCTCAAACTGACGGACAATCAGAGAGAACTATCCAAACTTTAGAGGATATGCTTAGAGCATGTATGCTAGATTTTGGTAGGTCTTGGGAAGATCACCTTCATCTTGTTGAATTTTCTTACAACAACAGCTATCAAACAAGTATCAAGATGGCGCCATTTGAAGCATTATATGGAAAGAAATGTCGATCACCGGTTTATTGGGATGATATTGGAGAAAGAAAACTTTTGGGACCAGAGATGATTACTCAAACAGTGGATAAGGTCAATCTGATTCGTAAACACCTAAAGGCTGCTCAAGACAGGCAGAAGAAATGGGTGGATACTCATCGAAGATTTTTGGAATTTCAAGTTGGAGATTTAGTATTCTTGAAAATATCACCATCTAAACGTGTTATTCGATTCGGTTCACGAGGAAAGCTTAGCCCAAGATTTATTGGTCCTTTTGACATTGTGGAAAGAGTTGGAAAAGTATCATATCGTCTAGCACTTCCCCCATCCTTAGAACGTGTTCATAATGTGTTTCATATATCCCAACTCAAACGCTATGTTCGGGATGAGAATCATATATTAGATTATTCAGAGTTAGAGCTCAGACCAGACCTCTCCTATCAAGAACAACCAGTAGCTATCATCGAGCGACGAGAGAAAGTTTTGAAGAGCAAAGTCATTCCCCTCGTTCTAGTTTGGTGGAATCATCGATCACCTAAAGAAGCAACCTGGGAACGGGAAGACGATATCCGTAAACAGTATCGGCACCTTTTTTATTAAGACTTCTGGTATTGTCCTATCTCTTATTTAATTTCGAGGACGAAATTATTCTTCTAAGGGGGATAGAATGTAATAATCCTTATTTTTTTTCATAATTAAATGAATAACAAATAAACATAATAATTTAAACTATTCATCTTCCCTCTTTTATAACATCCCAAATTCATTCATTTTTCTAACATTTTAAATTCTATAACCCTCAAAACCTTTTAAATTCCATAACTCCTCAAATCCTTTGAATTCTATAACTCCTTAAACCCTTCACATTGTATAACTCCTAAATCTAACACTATATAAACCCAACATCTTTTCTAAATTCAATCTTACACTCATCCTCTTACATCCCAAATTCATTCATTTTTCTAACATTTTAAATTCTATAACCCTCAAAACCTTTTAAATTCCATAACTCCTCAATCCTCTTAAAAAAAAAAATTCTCTCTCTCACTTTGTTGGAGCATCTCGTCGGACCGCTGTCGTTAGCCTCACCGAAGTTTTGACAAAAGAACTCCTATTTCTTTCTTCCCTTACTCTACTATTTAAGGTTGGTATTACTTTCTTAAATTTCTATTACATTTATTTAATTGGACTCTAGGATTAGCTCACACCCTATCTAACGACCCTAATAAAAGATATCAACCATCTTATAGACCCAATAAGATGGATTCAAACCTATTTATTGATTTCAAATAGAATTTAGGGTGATCCTACCATTTTAGGCCAAAATATTATCTATAAATCAATTAGGAGATTCTTCTCAAAAATAAATATAAAATAAAATAGGAAGGAAATAATTTATCATTCCAATAAATCCAACAAACATAAAATCAAACAAAAACATAACCACATAAGAGTTGAATTATATTAATATTTTTGTTAACATAGACTTCAAAATTAGTATTAATACAGCATATGTCCAGCTGAGCCCACCTTACACCTCTTATAAGTCTCTCTTGCCAAACAAATAAGATTATAGTTCGATGAGAATTAACCAATTGAAATGTTTACAAAATATGTAACTAACAACTTATTAGAACAACATTAGAAGTTAATTTTCCACACTAATATTATTTAACTTTAAAATTAGTACTAAGTACTTTATGAAAAATTAGAAATTCCCTAAAAATCACCTGAATTTATGATGAATAATTTTTAACAAATATATTATAATTTTATGTGTAGATTGCTTCGTGTGATTGCCAATTGGTAGACCTTCGCAAATCGAAGTGAGTTCTTTTTGGACTCACTAAACATGCTAATTTTTCTTATAGAAATATTACTTAAATTATATCATCTAAATTTGTGATTACAAATACTATTTCTTTATATTGTTAGAATTTAATTTGTAGAAGCTAAATGTGTTATTACAAGTGCAATCATTGGCATATCTGTTATTTCTTTATAATGTTAGAAATTAAATGATTACTTGTTAAATTACAGCATGTAGTTAGGTTTTTAATAAATCATGAAAAAGGCTATAATCGTGGAAACATACTGTTTGTGATATCATTCTATATCGGTGTCTAGAAAAGTTTTGTATGCTTGTTCTCTAATTAAGGAACGTGCAATGCACGAAAAACCTCCCAGCATTCATACACTGGCCTGGCCGATATCTGTATGATATCTCAAATCAGTAAATTCTTGATATAACCAATTGTGATTTATTGAATAAAATATAAAACGGATTCTATAAATTATGTTGTTAACAAATTAACAAAATCTAATTGAAATATTATACCCGAAATTCAATATATAAGTTATGAAAACCAGAATTTAGACATGCATGTACTATACTTAAATGACACTGGGTTGGGGGAGAAATTGAATTCTGGAATTATACTATGTTTCGACTGTAAACTTGTTAAGTTGTACAACTGAATATTTCGCACACCATGGGTGCGTGATGATTTGCTGGATCATACCTGATTATAATTCCTGTTTGCCTGACGGCAGGTCCGATTCAGCACCGGACAATCCATGTGACCATTTCCTGGGTCTGTACAGGAAACAATCGAGACAGTTGTATCCCATCAGTTAGCTTTTCCAATTATATGACATCATAAATAAACTTGCTATGATTGTGACCATACTAAAAGATATTTGCTTTAACCTGTCACTTAATATTATCGTTAATTATGAATTTAATGTTTTTCTAATACTTGCATTATTACCATGTTAGACATAATTATTACATCACATTTTTCTGTATTTATTGTGTTGGTCGCTATCTGACAACCTGGATATGCATGTCCAGTAACCGAGTTGAACCCTGTTGATCCTACCGCAGAAGACATGGAGTATTTTGCTGAAGTGACCGAAGATCAGTAGTTATCATGTACTTAATTTATATTAAATGCAGTCTTTTCATGTTTTTGAACCTATCATTCCTTAATGGATGTTATTTTAAGTTATCCAGTATCGTCCTTCTGTTTTCTTTATGTAATAGACTTCATGGATCAATAAATGTCAGTTTATTTATCTACGTATATTTATTCTTTGTGGCTGTGATATTATAATTGAGGCTTTAGCATATTCAAACTGAATATGTTGCCGGTACCTGCTACACGTGCTCGTATACCGTATATTGGGAGCGGGGCGTGACAGGTATTATAGTGGTATCAGAGCCAGGTTCAAAAATGAGTTGACCCAACGAGGTTGAGTTAACTTGGAATTGATCCTAAGCTTGAGATCACAGCCATATGAATAAATGTAGATATTGAAGATTTCATTACCATATCTCTTGATTCAAACTTCCTTTGATTCCATTTTTCCTTATCTTCTTCAGTACGATGGCACAAAATAATGAATCTGAATCGAACTCGAACACTAGCTCAATTAATGCCGCAGAGATGTTGGGAGTACTTCGTGGAATGATGGAAGCACAACAACAACAAACTCAGATGATGCGTACTGGAATTACGACAGCATTAGAACAAATCAATGCGCCTCGACTTCAACGAGTTGGGAGCATTTCTGATTTTCGACACCTTCATCCTGCAACTTTCTCTGGAACAGTTGGACCACTTGAAACTGAACAGTGGTTAGCCGAGATGGAGGATCTTCTTACAGCTGCAAGAATTCCTAAGGAGGATAAGATTGATGTTGTGAAGATCCAGCTAACGGATGTAGCTAGAACCTGGTGGCAAGCTGAATGAGACCGACTAGAACAACCAATCGTATGGGAAGATTTTACTAAGAGTTTTTACACAAGGTTCTTTCCAAAGGCAGCTCGAAGGGAGATGGAACAACAGTTCATCAACCTGAAACAAGGAGGAAAGTCTGTAGATGAGTATGCAGCTGAATTTGTCCGTTTGAGCCGATTTGCACCATACATGGTTGTTGATGAAGAATATCGAGCTCATCGATTCCAGCAAGGTTTAAGATTGGACATCCAGAAATATTTGATGTCTTCCAAACTTGAGACTTATGCTGATGTGATTGATGCCGCAAGAGGTGTAGAGCAAGTCATTAATAAGGAGAAGCGAGTTCAAACAATATCGAAGAGGTCCTTCAATCAAGTATCTGGAGGATCTATTTCTAAAATGGGTCCTACCGAGAAGCGACCTTCCATCCCTCATCCTCAAAAGCTCATATGCAACTTCTGTCAGAAACCTGGTCATCTCAAGAAGGACTGCAGAGCTGCTAATGGACTATGTTTGGCCTGTGGATCGGCTGAACATACTTTGGTGAATTGTCCGAAGAGGAGAATTAATGAAAAAATGTCTCGACCTGCTATTCCCCCACAACAAAGGAATGCAGGACTCAATCAAGACAGACAACCTCTTACTTCTCAAAAGAAAATGTTCCAGCAAGCTCTGAAAAATAAGCGAGTGGACCATGGTCAGAGTCAAGCTTTCAATCTCACTGCGGAACAGGCTGAAAATTCCAATGATGTGGTGACAGGTACAATTTTAGTACATGGTACACCAGCTTTTACACTATTTGATTCTGGAGCTTCGCATTGTTTCATTTCATCCGCTTTCATATCCCTTCATGACATTCCATGTGATACTTTGACATCTAATTGGAACATTAATACGGGTAATGGAGCTATAATATCTAGTAAAGTGTGTAGACTATGTCCTGTGGTAGTATGTAGAAGGGAGTTCTATGCCAATTTTCTTATTAGTGGATTCGATGTTATACTTGGAATGGACTGGCTTAGTACTTTCCATGTAGTGATTGATTGTCGAAAGAAAAGGGTCATATTTCGAATTCCGAATCACCCGGAATTTGAATTTCTTGGAGGTAGTAAGACACTAGAGTCAGCAAAATTTAGAGCTAGATCAACAAGTGAAATCTTCATCATGATGGACGAGAAAGATGAAGATATTCCGGTGGTGTCAGAATATCTTGATGTATTTGCAGATAAGTTTACTGGATTACCACCTGAGAGAGCAGTAGAATTTTCTATTGATCTTATTCCCGGTACGGCGCCTATATCTAAAGCACCATACCGAATAGGACTAGTAGAATTGGCAGAAGTGAAACGTCAATTAACGGAGCTTGAAAATCAAGGATTCATTAGACCCAGCACCTCGCCGTGGGGAGCACCAATCTTACTCACGGGAAAGAAAGATGGGAGTAAGAGGCTTTGCATTGACTACCGAGGATTGAATCAAGTCACGATCAAGAACAAATATCCTTTGCCTAGAATCGATGACTTGTTCGATCAACTCGAGGGAGCTAAAGTTTTTTCTAAGTTGGATCTCAAGTCAGGATATCATCAAGTAAGAGTCAAGAAAGTAGATATATAGAAGACTGCATTTCGAACTCGATATGGCCATTATGAATTTCTAGTAATGCCATTAGGAGTGAATTTGATGAACCAAGTGTTTGCTCTATACCTGGACAAATTCTTAGTTGTGTTCATCGATGATATTTTAGTATACTCCAAAAACGATGAAAGAACATGCTGAACATTTGAGAATTGTGTTGGAGACTCTTCGAAAAGAGAAACTCTACGGCAAACTTAGTAAGTGCGAGTTTTGGCAGAAAAGTATATCTTTTCTGGGACATATCATCTCTGGAGAAGGAATCTCGGTTGATTCGCGTAAGATCGAAGCAGTGAAAAACTGGCATGTCCCGAATAATGTGTCCGAAGTTAGGAGCTTTCTTAGATTGGCTGGTTACTATCGAAAATTTGTTCAAGATTTCTCGAAGATCGCAGGATCCTTGACCAAGTTAATGAAAAAGGATGAGAAGTTTGTGTGGTCAAGTGAATGTAATGAAGCTTTCGAAGAGTTGAAGATTCGACTTACTTCTGCACCAATTTTGGCGATTCCAGATGGAACAGGTGGAATGGTTGTATTTAGTGACGCATCTGGAAGAGGACTAGGATGTGTGTTAATGCAACATGGGCGAGTGATTGCTTATGCATCTCGTCAATTGAAGTCTCATGAGAAGAACTACCCAACGCATGATTTGGAGTTAGCAGCAGTAATTTTTGCTTTAAAGATTTGGAGATACTACTTGCTTGGAGATCGTGTGGATATTTATACTGATCATAAGAGCCTTAAATATGTTTTTACTTAGAAGGAGCTCAACATGAGGCAAAGAAGATGGTTAGAACTAATGGCAGACTATGACATCAACTTACAATACCATCCCGGTAAGATTAATGTAGTTCCTGATGCTTTAAGTAGAAAACCAATGGCGATGTATCTTACCCAGCAAAAGAAGTTGCTCGAAGAGATGAGGAGGCTAGACTTAGAAGTCATCTTGCCAAAATCAAAAGTACAATTTATAGCCTTACAACTCCAATCATCATTAGTTGAGAAGATCAAAGAATGCCAGAAAGACGACCCCAAACTACAGAAATTTCGAAGTGAAGTTGAATCTGGACGGAGATCAGACTTAAACATACATGCTGATGGATCACTTCGATTTAAGAACAGACTTTGTGTGCCAAAGGGAAATGTTCGAGAAGAAGTTTTTTCGGAAGCTCATAGTTCAACATATTCAGTACATCCGGGAGGCACGAAGATGTATCAAGACTTGAAGCAACACTTTTGGTGGCACGGAATGAAGAGAGAAATTGCTCGATTTGTATCCAAATGTTTGGTATGCCAACAGGTAAAGGCGGAACATCAGAGGTCACTGGGACTTTTGCAACCTTTGCCAATACCCAAATGGAAATGGGAGGAAATTACTATGGATTTCGTTACGGCCTTGCCGCGAAGTCCTAACGGTAATAATGCTATATGGGTTATCGTGGATCGTCTCACAAAATCGGCTCATTTTATGCCATTTCGTGTTGGACAGTCGACGGAAACATTACCAGACAAGTACATGCATGAGATTGTACGACTTCATGGTGTTCCAATCAGTATTGTATCAGATAGAGATACTAGATTTAGATCTCACTTTTGGAAGAGTTTGCAAGAAAGTTTGGGATCTAAACTTAAATTTAGCAGTGCTTATCATCCTCAAACTGACGGACAATCAGAGAGAACTATCCAAACTTTAGAGGATATGCTTAGAGCATGTATGCTAGATTTTGGTAGGTCTTAGGAAGATCAACTTCATCTTGTTGAATTTTCTTACAAAAACAGCTATCAAACAAGTATCAAGATGGCGCCATTTGAAGCATTATATGGAAAGAAATGTCGATCACCGGTTTATTGGGATGATATTGGAGAAAGAAAACTTTTGGGACCAGAGATGATTACTCAAACAGTGGATAAGGTCAATCTAATTCGTAAATACCTAAAGGCTGCTCAAGACAGGCAGAAGAAATGGGTGGATACTCATCGAAGATTTTTGGAATTTCAAGTTGGAGATTTAGTATTCTTGAAAATATCACCATCTAAACGTGTTATTCGATTCGGTTCACGAGAAAAGCTTAGCCCAAGATTTATTGGTCCTTTTGACATTGTGGAAAGAGTTGGAAAAGTATCATATCATCTAGCACTTCCCCCATCCTTAGAAAGTGTTCATAATGTGTTTCATATATCCCAACTCAAACGCTATGTTCGGGACGAGAATCATAATTAGATTATTCAGAGTTAGAGCTCAGACCAGACCTCTCCTATCAAGAACAACCAGTAGCTATCATCGAGCGACGAGAGAAAGTTTTGAAGAGCAAAGTCATTCCCCTCGTTCTAGTTTGGTGGAATCATCGATCACCTAAAGAAGCAACCTGGGAACGGGAAGACGATATCCGTAAACAGTATCCGCACCTTTTTTATTAAGACTTCTGGTATTGTTTTATCTCTTATTTAATTTCGAGGACGAAATTATTTTTCTAAGGGGGATAGAATGTAATAATCCTTATTTTTTTTCATAATTAAATGAATAACAAATAAACATAATAATTTAAACTATTCATCTTCCCTCTTTTATAACATCCCAAATTCATTCATTTTTCTAACCTTTTAAATTCTATAACCCTCAAAACCTTTTAAATTCCATAACTTCTCAAATCCTTTGAATTCCATAACTCCTTAAACCCTTCACATTCTATAACTCCTAAATCTAACACTATATAAACCCAACCTCTTTTCTAAATTCAATCTTACACTCATCCTCTTAAAAAAAAAAATTCTCTCTCTCACTTTGTTGGAGCATTTCGTCGGACCGCTGTCGTTAGACTCGCCGAAGTTTTGACAAAGGAACTCCTATTTCTTTCTTCCCTTACTGTACTATTTAAGGTTGGTATTACTTTCTTAAATTTCTATTGCATTTATTTAATTGGACCCTAGGATTAGCTCACACCCTATCTAACGACCCTAATAAAAGATATCAACCATCTTATAGACCCAATAAGATGGATTCAAATCCATTTATTGATTTCAAATAGAATTTAGGGTGATCCTACAATTTTAGGCCAAAACATTATCTATAAATCAATTAGGAGATTCTTCTCAAAAATAAATATAAAATAAAATAGGAAGGAAATAATTTATCATTCCAATAAATCCAACAAACATAAAATCAAACAAAATCATAACCACATAAGAGTTGAATTATATTAATATTTTTGTTAACATAGACTTCAAGATTAGTATTAATACAGCATATGTCCAGCTGAGCCCACCTTACACCTCTTATAAGCCTCTCTTGCCAAACAAATAAGATTATAGTTCGATGAGAATTAACCAATTGAAATGTTTACAAAATATGTAACTAACAACTTATTAGAACAACATTAGAAGTTAATTTTCCACACTAATATTATTTAACTTTAAAATTAATACTAAGTACTTTATGAAAAATTAGAAATTCCCTAAAAATCACCTGAATTTATGATGAATAATTTTTAACAAATATATTATAATTTTATGTGTAGATTGCTTCGTGTGATTGCCAATTGGTAGACCTTCGCAAATCGAGGTGAGTTCTTTTTAGACTCACTAAACATGCTAATTTTTCTTATAGAAATATTATTTCAATTATATCATCTAAATTTGTGATTACAAATACTATTTCTTTATATTGTTAGAATTTAATTTGTAGAAACTAAATGTGTTATTATAAGTGCAATCATTGACATATCTGTTATTTCTTTATGATGTTAGAAATTAAATGATTACTTGTTAAATTACAGCATGTAGTTAGGTTTTTAATAAATCATGAAAAAGGCTATAATCGTGGAAACATACTGTTTGTGATGTCATTCTATATCAGTGTCTAGAAAAGTTTTGTATGCTGGTTCTCTAATTAAGGAACGTGCAATGCACGGAAAACCTCCCAGCATTCATACACTAGCCTGGCCGATATCTGTATGATATCTCAAATCAGTAAATTCTTGATGTAACCAATTGTGATTTATTGAATAAAATATAAAACGGATTCTATAAATTATGTTGTTAACAAATTAACAAAATCTAATTGAAATATTGTACCCGAAATTCAATATATAAGTTATGAAAACCAGAATTTAGACATGCATGTACTATACTTAAATGACACTTGGTTGGGGGAGAAACTGAATGCTGGAATTATACTTTGTTTCGACTGTAAACTTGTTAAGTTGTACAACTGAATATTTCGCACACCATGAGTGCGTGATGATTTGCTGGATCATACCTGATTATAATTCCTGTTTGCCTGGCGGCAGGTCCGATTCAGCACCGGACAATCCATGTGACCATTTCCTGGGTCTGTACAGGAAACAATCGAAACAGTTGTATCCCATCAGTTAGCTTTTCCAATTATATGACATCCTAAATAAACTTGCTATGATTGTGACCATACTAAAAGATATTTGCTTTAACCTGTCACTTAATATTATCGTTAATTATGGATTTAATGTTTTTCTAAGACTTGCATTATTACCATGTTAGACATAATTATTACATCACATTTTTCTGTATTTATTATGTTGGTCGCTATCTGACGACCTGGATATGCATGTCCAGTGACCGAGTTGAACCCTGTTGATCCTACCGCGGAAGACATGGAGTATTTTGCTGAAGTGACCGAAGATCAGTAGTTATCATGTACTTAGTTTATATTAAATGCAGTCTTTTCATGTTTTTGAACCTATCATTTCTTAATGGATGTTATCTTAAGTTATCCAGTATCGTCCTTCTGTTTTCTTTATGTAATAGACTTCATGGATCAATGAATGTCAGTTTATTTATCTACGTATATTTATTTTTTGTAGCTGTGATATTATAATTGAGGCTTTAGCATATTCAAACTGAATATATTGCCGGTACCTGCTACACGTGCTCGTATACCGTATATTGGGAGCGGGGCGTGACAGTGTGTCCTTTTTTAAAGTTAGCATTTTGCTTATCCACGCCTCTAAAAGTGTACTAGTTCCATATATACACTTCTTTAAAAACATTAAATTTGTATCTATATCCATGTTGTTAGTGACCATGTATATTCGCTAGTTAAATCTTGCCTACTTATTGTTAATTGAATATACTGCAATTTTATTAATCCTTCAGAAATTCCACTACCTAGCAGAATAGGAGTATGGATGTACCATTTACAGTCTTTTCTATGATCTTATTTAGGTTCAATCTAATTATATTTAAGGTCAAAAATATCAAAAATTGCTCAACAGTTGAGTTCACCCAAGGTAATTTTGATATTTAGCCCATAAATCCCTCCCCACCTCTTCCTCTTCCCCTCCCCCCCCCCCCCCCACCCCCCAAACCCCCACCCCCACAAAAAAAACCCGCACTATAATACACCAAGACCACCTTTTCATTTCATTATTTTATTAACTATGAATTTATTTTAAATACAACTGAACTTTAAAAGTTTAAAAAAAATGATTCTTTTTCTTTTTCATCCTCATCCCCTTCCACAAAATCATGAATTCCCTCCAACTCCTCAAACCGCCATGATTATCCCATCTATCAAATCAAATCTTATCCTAATAGTCCTAACCCTTAACCCTGCTTGGCTCACATAATCGATTTAGCAACGATTGTTAAAGTGTCTGTAGGAAATTGAATTTTAAACATAATCGGTGAATTTTATTGCTTATTCATTATGCGAGTACATATCGTGTCATGACTTATGTCTTCTTTATTTTCATTCATTAATTTTTAGTAATTGGTTAATTTATTTTGGATATTTAAAATATTAGTCTGTTAATTGAAAACTGCACATTGACATGTACATAACCTCGTTAATAAATCCTGTTGATCATGTATACTATTAATGTATTGTTTAAGTTATTAAACTACAATTAAGGGAACTGCAGTGACATGAAAATTGGGATTGACTGTATTCCAAGTGTCATGTCTTATCATTGCTACTGTATCATCGTGAGGTGCAAGGTGGTTACCGGACCATTTAACCTTTTATGTTTCACGTTTCGTGTTCCCTATATCATGTTTGCCTAGCAACAGTTTCTGCGCCATACCAAATGTCACGTGTCCATTTTTCCAAATATGCATGGGATACATTGAAATACAAGAGATTCATTCCCAAAATTTTCAAACTTAACATGTTAGACTTTAAAGTAATCACATGTTATAAGACTAAAATTTTTAATATAAAATCCAACATATACATTGATGTTATTGCATACCTTGATTCCTCAATTCCGTTATTCCTGTAAGTTGGTTAAAATAATATGGTTTATTTCTAGATGTCCTCTAGTTAATTATTTTATAGATTCTTGTTATTTATATAAATGTATTGTGATCGCTTAGTGACGACTTGGTCATGTATGGCTAGACATAGAGGTAGGCTCACCCGAACTAGAAACATGATCTGGCAATTCTTACAAGAGCAAGCAGAATATCTGTAGAAGGTGATTCTTCATTGGAATAAATTTTATGGTCTTGTTTTTCATGCATTTATGACTTATTAATATTTAAATCTTATTCTATCTTACTTTTATGAGCATTAGTTGAAGCATCGACTTAATGGTTACGTCCACTCTTAGCTAAGACTTTATTTATATACTATTTATTTTCTTAATGTGATAATCTTATTATTTGGGAAAAAAAATTCCTTTGTAAATGACTTGTAATGGTTACGTCCATTCTTAGCTGAGACTTCATTCATATTCTGTTTATTTTCTTAATGTGATAATCCTAAACATTGACTTAATAGTTACATCCAATCTTAGTGAGGTTTGGCGTATTTTTTATGAGTACATCACAATATCCTGTGTTTTGGATATGGGGCATTAAAAACCCCCCTCCCCCACCTACCTTACTAATATAACCCAAATCTTCATATTCTACATATACTCACAAATTACATGGAAGGCAATTAAAATACCCCTCTATGTTAGTCAGTTTAAAATTTGAAAAATTTTAAGTTAAGAAGATTTGTAATCCCACTCTTCCTTCTACTCTTGTTTCCTCCCCCAAGCTCTTTCTCCACATGCTTCTCCACTAGCCGGAACATTACACGATGTCAACAGCAGCAAAAACAGGCAAAAAATGAAACAGCAAGCCACCATCGACTCTCTCCGCCACTATCAAGATTTTTGCTCTGGCAACTCCCTTATGATGAACCCCTGGTTTAGAGGACTGACTTCTTCTCTTTGTTCTTTTTCCTTGGTAAATCAAACCTAAGTGACTTCTACAAGCTTCTAATCCAAACTCTCATTGTTTTAGATATAGTATTTCAGCTAAAAAAACCATTGAATTGGAGGAGGAAAGATGTGAACTTTGAGACATGATTCAAAAATCAAAAGGCATATCAGGTTCGATTTTATGCATGTTAACTGTATGGGTCAAGCATCAGAAACAGGCGAAGGAGGTTTTTTTGAGGGTCATCATCTGTTAATGAAATTATGATTGATATTATTCAAGTTTTGTAAGTCTCAAAGGAACTATTTGAAGTGGGATTCAAGTGAATTGCCTGAGATGGCTCAGTGCTCAGACCTACCAGTTTGATGACGGTTTGTGGGGTTGGCGGTTTGATGTGCTTGTGTTTTGGGAGTGTTGTTTGGTGTGGATGTGTGTTTTGTGGTAGCGATGGTTGTTTTTTGTGGTTGGGGGGGAGGGGGGAGTGGTTCTGGGGGTTTCTATGTGCAATTTTAATGATCTTTTTGAGGGTATACGTAGTACAATAGAAAATTTTAATAAGAAATATGTGCAAAACACTAACTTGGATGCTCTTACTCGGTATGCATTTTGGATACTTGTCAATACTAATTTGACACGTCAAAACGAATGCTATAGAAACATTAGAATAAAAGTCTACTAGAAAATAGACTTGAACTATATTGTATTTTATGAACAGGATGTAAGACAAAACATCAAGCAATATGCTTGAGGGGGAAAATCATAGATATTAAATGTGTTATTTTTTGGACGATCCGATTAGTTCATCTTGATCTTCATCGTCTGAAATGTTAAATACATCCCAAAAAAAAACAATTTAAGTGATACCTAACCTACTCATCAAAGGGTTTAAAAACTAAAAGTTTCCAATAATAGAACAAACACCAACCTAAGCTTGTTTCTCCATGATCTTTCTAAAATCTAGACTCTATGTCGACGTAGCATGGATACTTCTACCACGAAGCCATACCCATGATTGATATGTGTCCAAAACGAACACTTCTTGGACAGTCTTCGGCCACATGTACACTTCAAACTTTCTGGCATATTTTAAGACGAAACACTTTCCAGCCACTTCTTGGTCATATGTACGTTTCTCATACACCTATGACCTATCTTTATTTTAAAAGTTCAAGATATTTGCATTTGTATAGCTTTTCACTTATATACCAAAGATTATACATCCTCTAAGTATTGACTTGTACGAAAACTACGAATAGTTTAGGCATACTAGTATGTAAGAAGTTATAACCATCAATTATATATTATAAAGAGACAGAGAACCGAGGCCTATTCTCTTCGCAAAGTCTAACACTTTCTAGCCACTTCTTGGCCATATGTACGTTTTTCATACACCTAATGACATATCTTTATTTTAAAAGTTCAAAAATATTTGCATTTATTTAGTATTTCACTTATATACCAAAGATGACACATCCTCTAAGTATTGACTTGTACGAAAACTACGAATAGTTTAGGCATACTACTATGTAAGAAGTTGTTACAACCATCAATTATAAATTATAAAGAGACAGATAACCGAGGCCTATTCTCTTTGCAAAGTCATAAATTATACAATAGGTTATATTTACAACATGTACAAGAAGTTAAGAACATTGAATGTAATTAGATTATTAGAAATTTATATCTATACCAAGATTATGAATATTGGCCGATATCAATATCTATCATGAATATTGTATAGCTTTCAGGAGTTAGATATAATTTAGAACCTATAATATCATATCCAATCCGGTTTATACATTGCCAAATTGTTGATAATTTGCCAATATACTATCAATATTCCCAACATTGCCAACATGATGAATCTGATATTGTCAATTTCCAATATCATCAACCAGCCAATATCAATAACATTTGCTCTAGAAATTTGAGAGTGCACGCACACACACACACACACATATATATATATGCACTCACTTTTCTTTTGTAAATCACTAAATTCCCTATAAGTTTTAAGTACAATGTAGATTTCTTGTCTATCCAAAAGCCCCAAGAACATAACTCCATTATGGAAATTATAAAATGACAAATTTATCCTCTGCTCATAAGTTAATGGATTAATAGGTTAGAATGTTATAGGAACATATATATTCGTTGAATTCCATAAGAACAATTTTGGGTTAGGTTAAAATTTTGAGTCTCCTTTGGATCAAGGGGTATTGAATATAGAGTTGGAAGTATAAAACTAAAGGGTATTGGTTTTGGGGTTGGATCGAGTGTTTGTTTAAGGCTAGGTTAATATAGAACTATGGGGATTTAAGTTTATTAGATCTGCATTGATGAATAAATCACAGGTTCGATTGGGTTTAGATATAGTATAAAAGAAATATCAAGGGGTGTTAAATATTCGATATGGTCTAGGATTGAGTTCAAGATTGGAATCATGAAAAAATTAAGGAGACATAAGTTTAGGGATAGGATCATGAAAAATCAAGATTGGAATCAAGAGTTTTTAATCTTAGGATTAGGTTAGGCTTAGGGTTAGGATTAAGGAGAATTAAGAGTTTAGGATTTCAAAGTTAGACGATGGGAGAGACTACGGGTTAAGAGGAAGGGATATGCACTCATTTTGCATATATATACATATCCATTAAGATAATTTGAGATTAGTTTAGTATTGTATCTTTTTAGTTGTATGAAGAAAACACTATTTTTCATTTAATAAAATATATGAGAACTAAGAACCATTTAGTATGAAAAACTAGGTAACATGGTATCATGTATACAACAACTAAGTACTTGAGGCAGGCTACATGAACCAAAAATGAATCACGCCGGATTGTTCACGTTGATAATCCTTCTCCATTCATTCCTATTGAGTAATATGCCCTCATTTAAACCTCTAGAATCCATATCTTTTCGTATTACCTCCATCCATATTTTTTCGATCTTTCCTTTATTTATTTTTTTACTTGTCCTATGTTGATAAACTCTCCTCGTCGAACTGGTGCATTTGTAGGTCTACGTTGCACATAGCCAAACCATTGTAAGCGATTTTCTCGCATCTTCTCTTCGATAGAGGCTACACCTAATTTAGCATAAATATTTTTATTTCTCACTTTATCACTCTCAGTATTGCCACACATCCAACGAAGCATGTGCATCTCAGTTGCACTTATCTTTTGTAAATGATGTTTCTTTATAGGCCAGCATTCCATGCCATATAATAGAGCTGGCCTAATAATAGTTCTAGAAAATTTCTTCTTCAGTCTTAATGGAATGCTACGGTTCTATAAATCTCCCGTTTCACTCTTCCATTTCAACCAGCCAGCTTGCATTATATGATTGACATCACTATCGATCTCTACATTATTTTGAATAATAGAACTTAAGTACCCAAACTTACTGCTCATTTGTATCTCTTGCCCATCTAGTGTCACAGTGTTTTAGTCTTGAGGTCTGTCGTTTACTAAATTTACACTCCATATACTATATTTTGGACTTACTCAATTTAAAACCTCTAAATTCTAATATTTGCCTCCATAACTCTAACTTGATATTAACCCCTGCTCTTATCTCGTCAACTAAGACAATATTATCAGCAAATAGTATACACTAAGGTATCTCATTCTGAATAGCTCTAGTAAGTTCATCCATCACTATAGTAAATAAGAACGGACTCAATGCAGATTCTTGATACAATCCAATTGTAATTAAAAAAATTACTTGTTAGACCATCATAATTTATGACATTGGATGTTACTCCATCATACATGTACTTAATTATATCAATACACTTTATAAGGACTTTTTTTTCATCAATATCCACTTAAGTATCTCTCATGGTACCTTATCATAAGATTTCTCTAAATCAATAAATACCATATGTGAATCTCTATTTCCTCTCAGAACCGCTATATAAATTGACGAAGTAAATTAATAGCTTATGTTGTTGATCGCCTTGGTATGAATCCAAACTGGTTCTCTGATATTTCAATAGTCTGTCTCAATATATATTCAATTACCATTTCCTAAAACTTCATAGTGTGACACATGAGTTTTATTCCATTGTATTTAGAACAATTCTGAATATCACCCTTGTTCTTATATAGAGGTAGTGTCACGCCCCGCTTCCGATATACGGTATATGAGCACGTGTAGCAGGTACCGGCAACATATTCGATTTGAATATGCTAAAGCCTGAATTATAATATCACAGCCACAAAGAACACATACACATAGATAAATAAACTGACATTCATTAAGCTATGAAGTTTATTGCATAAAGAAAAAACAAAAGGACGATACTAGATAACTTAATATAGCATTCATTAAGGAATGATAGGTTCAAAAACATGAAAAGACTGCATTTAATACAAACTAAGTACATGATAGCTACTGATCTTCGGTCACTTAAGCAAAGTACTCCATGTCTTCCGCAGTAGGATCAACAGGATTCAACTCAGTCACTGGGCATCCATATCCAGGTCGTCAGATAGCGACCAACACAATAAATACAGAAAATAAATGTGATGTAATAATTATGTCTAACATGGTAATAATGCAAGTCTTAGAAAAACATTAAATTCATAATTAACGATAATATTAAGTGACATAAGTTAAAACAAATATCTTTTAGTATGGTCACAATTATAACAAGTTTATTTAGGATGTCATATAATTGGAAAAGCTAATTGATGGGATACCACTGTTTCCATTGTTTTCTGTACAGACCCAGGAAATTGTCACATGGATTGTCCGGTGCTGAATCGGACCTGCCGTCAAGCAAACATGAATTATAATCAGGTATGATCCAGCAAATCATCACGCACCCATGGTGTGCGAAATATTCAGTTATACAACTTAACAAGTTTACAGCCGAAACAAAGTATATTTCCATCATTCAGTTTCTCCCCCAACCCAGTGTCATTTAAGTATAGTATATGCAGGTCTAAATTCTGCTTTTGATAACTTGTATATTGAATTTCGGGAATAATATTTCAATTAGATTTTGTTAATTTATTAACAACATAATTTATAGAGTCTGTTTTATATTTTATTCAATAAATCACAAATGGTTATATCAAGGATTTACTGATTTGAGATATCATACAGATATTGGCCAGGCCAGTGTATGAATGCTGAGAGGTTTTCCGTGCATTGCACGTTCCTTAATTAGAGAACTAGCATACAAAATAACTTTTCTAGATACCGATATAAAATGATATCGCAAACAGTATGTTTTCACGATTATAGCCTTTTTCATGATTTATGAAAAACCTAACTATATTCTGTAATTTAAAAAGTATTCATTTAATTTCTAACATCATAAAGAAATAACATAAATGTCAATGATTGCACTTGTAATAACACATTTAGTTTCTACAAATTAAATTCTAACAATATAAAGAAATAGTATTTGTAATAACAAATTTAGATGATATAATTGAAGTAATATTTCTATAAGAAAAACTAGCATGTTTAGTGAGTCCAAAAAGAACTCACCTCGATTTGCGAAGGTCTACCAATTGGCAATCACACGAAGCAATCTACACATAAAATTATACTATATTTATTAAAAATTATTCATCATAAATTCAGGTGATTTTTTTAGGGAATTTCTAATTTTCATAAAACACTTAGTATTGAATTTAAAGTTAAATAATATTAGTGTAGAAAATTAACTTCTAATGTTGTCCTAATAAGCTGTTAGTTACATATTTTGTAAACATTTGAATTGGTTGATTCTCATCGAACTACAATTTTATTTGCTTGGCAAGAGAGGCTTATAGGAGGTGTAAGGTGGGCTTAGCTGGACATATGCTGTATTAATACTAATCTTGAAGTCTATGTCAACAAAGAAATATTAATATAATTCAACTCTCATGTGGTTATGTTTTTGTTTGATTTTATGTTTGTTGATTTATTGGATAAGTCTGGCATATAAAGATTTCATTTAAATGATAAATTATTTTCCTCCTATTTTATTTTATTTTATATTTATTTTTTGAGAAGAGCCTCCGAGTTGATTTATAGATAATGTTTTGGCTTAAAATTGTAAGATCACCCTAAATTCTATTTGAAATCAATAAATGGGTTTGAATCCATCTTATTGGGTCTATAAGATAGTGGATATATTTTATTATGGTCGTTAGATAGTGTGTGAGCTAATCCTAGGGTCCAATTAAATAAATGCAATAGAAATTTAAGAAAATAATACCAAGCTCAAATAGCAGAGTAAGGGAAGGAAGAATATAAGAGTTTCTTTGTCAAAACTTCGGCGAGACCAACGACAGCGATCCGACGAGATGCTCCAACAAAGTGAGAGAGAGAAATTTTTAGAGAATGAGTGTAAGATTGAATTTAGAAAAGAAGTTGGGTTTATATAGTGTTGGATTTAGAAGTTATAGAATGTGAATGGTTTAGGGAGTTATGGAATTCAAAGGATTTGAGGGGTTATAGAATTTAAAATGTTTTAAGGGTTATGGAATGTAAAACGTTAGAAGAATGAATGAATTTTAAATGTTATGGATGAGGGAGGATGAATAGTTTAAATTATTATGTTTATTTGTTTATTCATTTAGTTATGATAAAAAATTAAAGATTATTACATTCTATCCCACTTAGAAAAATAATTTCGTCCTCGAAATTAAATAAGGGAGAGAGCAATACCATTAGTCTTAATCAAAAAGGTGCAGATACCGTTCACAGATATCGTCTTTCCGTTTCCAAGTTGCTTCTTTAGGTGATCGATGATTCCACCAAACTAAAACGAGGGGAATGACTTTGCTCTTCAAAACTTTCTCTTGCCGCTCGATAATAGCTACTGGTTGTTCTTGATAAAAGAGATCTGGTCTGAGCTCTAATTCTGAATAATCCAGTATATGATTCTCGTCCTGAATATAGCATTTAAGCTGGGATATATGAAACACATTATGAACACCTTCTAAGGATGGGGGAAGTGCTAGACGATATGATACTTTTCCAACGCTCTCCACAATGTCAAAAGGACCAATAAATCTCGGGCTAAGCTTTCCTCGCGAACCGAATCGAATAACGCCTTTAGATGGTGATATTTTCAAGAATACTAAATCTCTAACTTGAAATTCCAAAAATCTTCGATGAGTATCCGCCCATTTTTCTGCCTGTCTTGAACAGTCTTTAGGTGCTTACGAATCAGATTGACTTTATCCACTGTTTGTGTAATCATCTCTGGCCCAAAAAGTTTTCTTTCTCCAATATCATCCCAATAAATCGGTGATCGACATTTCTTTCCATATAATGCTTCGAATGGCGCCATTTTGATACTTGCTTGATAGCTATTGTTGTAAGAAAATTCAACAAGATGAAGATGATCTTCCCAAGACCTACCAAAATCTAGCATACATGCTCTAAGCATATCCTCTAAAGTTTGGATAGTCCTCTCTGATTGTCCGTCAGTTTGAGGATGATAAGCACTGCTAAACTTAAGTTTAGATCCCAAACTTTCTTGCAAACTCTTCCAAAAGTGAGATCTAAATCTAGTATCTCTATCTGATATAATACTGATTGGAACGCCATGAAGTCGTACAATCTCATGCATGTATTTCTCTGCTAATATTTTCGTCGACTGTCCAACACGAAATGGGATAAAATGAGCCGATTTCGTGAGACGATCCACGATAACCCATATAACATTATTACCCTTAGGACATCGCGTCAAGGCCGTAACGAAATCCATAGTAATTTCCTCCCATTTCTATTTGGGTATTGGTAAAGGTTGCAAAAGTCCCGGTGACCTCTGATGTTCCGCCTTTACCTGTTGGCATACCAAACATTTGGATACAGATCGAGCAATTTCTCTCTTCATTCCGTGCCACCAAAAGTGTTGCTTCAAGTCTTGGTACATCTTCGTGCCTCCCGGATGTACTGAATATATTGAACTATGAGCTTCCGAAAGAACTTCTCGACAATTTTCCTTTGGCACACAAAATCTGTTCTTAAATCGAAATGATCTATCAACATTAATGTTTAAGTCTGATCTCTGTCCAGATTCAACTTCACTTCGAAATTTCTGTAGTTTGGGGTCGTCTTTCTAGCCTTCTTTGATCTTCTCAATTAATGATGATTGGAGTTGTAAGGCCATAAATTGTACTTTTGATTTTGGCAAAATGACTTCTAAGTCTAGCCTCCTCATCTCTTCGAGCAACTTTTTTTGTTGGGTAAGGTACATCGCAATTGGTTTTCTACTTAAAACATCAGGAACTACATTAATCTTACCGGGATGGTATTGTAAGTTGATGTCATAGTCTGCCATTAGTTCTAACCATCTTCTTTGCCTCATGTTGAGCTCCTTCTGAGTAAAAACATATTTAAGGCTCTTATGATCAATATAAATATCCACACGATCTCCAAGCAAGTAGTGTCTCCAAATCTTTAAGGCAAAAATTACTGCTGCTAACTCCAAATCATGCGTTGGGTAGTTCTTCTCATGAGACTTCAATTGACGAGATGCATAAACAATCACTCGCCCATGTTGCATTAACACACATCCTAGTCCTCTTCCAGATACATCACTAAATACAACCATTCTACCTGTTCCATCTGGAATCGCCAAAATTGATGCAGAAGTAAGTCAAATCTTCAACTCTTCGAAAGCTTCATTGCATTCACTTGACCACACAAACTTCTCGTCCGTTTTCATTAACTTGATCAAGGGTCCTGCGATCTTCGAGAAATCTTGAACAAATTTTCGATAGTAACCAGCAAATCCAAAAAAGCTCCTAACTTCGGACACATTCTTCGGGATAGGCCAGTTTTTCACTGCTTCTCTCTTTCGTAAATCAACCGAGATTCCTTCTCCAGAGATATGTCCCAGAAAAGATACACTTTTCAGCCAAAACTCACACTAAGTTTGCCGTAGAGTTTCTCTTTTCGAAGAGTTTCCAACACAATTCTCAAATGTTCGGCAATGTTCATTTTTTGGAGTATACTTAAATATCATCGATGAACACAGCTACGAATTTGTCCAGGTATAGAGCAAACACTTGGTTCATCAAATTCATAAATACAGCCGGTGCGTTTGTCACTCCAAATGGCATTACTAAAAATTCATAATGGCCATATCGAATTCGAAAAGCAGTCTTCTGTATATCTTCCTTCTTGACTCTTAATGATATTCTGACTTGAGATCCAACTTAGAAAAAACTTTAGCTCCCCCGAGTTGATCGAACAAGTCATCGATTCTAGGCAAAGAATATTTGTTCTTGATCGTGACTTGATTCAATTCTCGGTAGTCAATGTAAAACCTCTTACTCCCATCTTTCTTTCCCGTGAGTAAGATTAGTGCTCCCTACGGCGAAGTGCTGGGTCTAATGAATCCTTGATCTTCAAGCTCTGTCAATTGACGTTTCACTTCTGCCAATTCTGCTAGTCCCATCCGGTATGGTGTTTTAGATATAGGTGTTGTACCAGGAATAAGATTAATAGAAAATTCTACCGCTCTCTCAGGTGGTAATCCAATAAACTTATCTGCAAATACATCAAGATATTCTGACACCACTGGAATATCATCTTTTTTGTCCACCATGATGAAGATTTCACTTGTTGATCTAGCTCTAAATTTTGCTGACTCTAGTGTCTTATTACCTCCAAGAAATTCAAATTCCGGGTGATTCGGAATTCGAAATATGACACTTTTATTTCGACAATCAATTACTGCATGGAAAGTACTAAGCCAGTCCATTCCAAGTATAACATCGAATCCACTAGGTTCGATTATAAGAAAATTGGCATAGAACTCCCTTCTACATACTACAACAGGATATAATCTACACACTTTACTAGATATTATAGCTCCATTACCCATATTAATGTTCCAATTAGATGTCAAAGTATCACATGGAATGCCATGAAGGGATACGAAAGCAGACGAAATGAAACAATGCGAAACTCCGGAATCAAATAGTGTAAAAGCTGGTGTACCATGTACTAAAATTGTACATGTCACCACATCATTGGAATTTTCAGCCTGTTCCGCAGTGAGATTGAAAGCTTGACTCTGACCATGGTCCACTCTCTTATTTTTCAGAGCTTGCTGGAACATCTTCTTTTGAGAAGCAAGAGGTTGTCTGCCTTGATTGAGTCCTGCATTCCTTTGTTGTGGGGGAATAGCAGGTCGAGACACTTCTTCGTTAATTCTCCTCCTTGGACAATTCATCAAAGTATGTTCAGTCGATCCACAGGCCAAACATAGTCAATTAGCAGCTCTGCAGTCCTTCTTGAGATGACCAGGTTTCTGACAGAAGTTGCATATGAGCTTTTGAGGATGAGGGATGGAAGGTGGCTTCTCGGTAGGACCCATTTTGAAAATAGATCCTCCAGATACTTGATTGAAAGACCTCTTTGATACTGTCTGAACTCGCTTCTCCTTATTAATGACTTGCTCTATACCTCTTGCAGCATCAATCACATCAGCATAAGTCTCAAGTTTGGAAAATACCAAATATTTCTAGATGTCCAATCTTAAACTTTGCTGGAATCGATGAGCTCGATCTTCTTCATCAACAACCATGTATGGTACAAATCGGCTCAAACGGACAAATTAAGCTGCATACTCATCTACAAATTTTCCTTCTTGTTTCAGAGTGATGAACTGTTGTTCCATCCCCCTTCGAGCTGCCTTTGGAAAGAACCTTGTGTAAAAACTCTTAGAAAAATCTTCTTATACGATTGGTTTTTCCAGTCGGTCTCCTTCAGCTTGCCACCAGGTTCTAGTTACATCCGTCAGCTGGATCTTTACAACATCAACCTTGTCCTCATTAGGAATTCGTGCAGCTGTAAGAAGATCCTCCATCTCGACTAACCACTGTTCAGCTTCAAGTGGTCCAACTGTTCCAGAGAAAGTTGCAGGATGAAGGCGTCGAAAATCAGAAATGCTCCCAACTCGTTGTGGTCGAGGCGCATTGATTTGTTCTAATGCTGCCGTAATTCCAGTACGCATCATCTGAGTTTATTGTTGTTGTGCTTCCATCATTCCACGAAGTACTCCCAACATCTCTTCGGCATTAATTGAGCTAGCGTTCGAGTTCGATCTTGATTCATTATTTTGTGCATCGTACTGAAGAAGATAAGGAAAAACGGAATCAAAGGAAGTTTGAATCAAGAGATATGGTAATGAAGTCTTCAATATCTACATTTATTCATATGGCTGTGATCTCAAGCTTAGGATCAATTCTAAGTTAACTCAACCTCGTTGGGTTAACTCATTTTTGAACATGTCTCTAATACCACTAAAATACATGTCACGTCCTGCTTCCGATATACGGTATATGAGAACGTGTAGCAGGTACCGGCAACATATTCGATTTGAATATGCTAAAGTCTTAATTATAATATCACAGCCACAAAAAATAAATACACGTAGATAAATAAACTGATATTCATTAAGCCATGAAGTTTATTACGTAAAGAAAGAAACAAAAGGACGATACTGGATAACTTAAAATAACATCCATTAAAGAATGATAGGTTCAAAAATATGGGTTTAAATCCCCCCTAAATTCTATTTGAAATCAATAAATGTGTTTGAATCCATCTTATTGGGTCTATAAGATGGTGGATATATTTTATTACGGTCGTTAGATAGTGTGTGAGCTAATCCTAGGGTCCAATTAAATAAATGCAATAGAAATTTAAGAAAGTAGTATCAACCTCAAATAGCAGAGTAAGAGAAGGAAGAATATAAAAGTTCCTTTGTCAAAACTTCGGTGAGGCCAACGACAGCGATCCAACGAGACGCTCCAACAAAGTGAGAGAGAGAAATTTTTAGAAAATGAGTGTAAGATTGAATTTAGAAAAGATGTTGGGTTTATATAGTGTTGGATTTAGAAGTTATAGAATGTGAAGGGTTTAGGGAGTTATGAAATTTAAAGGATTTGAGGGATTATAGAATTTAAAACGTTTTAAGGGTTATGGAATTTAAAAGGTTAGAAGAATGAATGAATTTTGAATGTTATGGATGAGAGAGGATGAATAGTTTAAATTATTATGTTTATTTGTTTATTCATTTAGTTATGATAAAAAAAAATTAAAGATTATTACAAGTACTAGGATACTCTTCTTCATTCATTTGTCATCTTTTTATTTTGCCAAATCTTGTTAAAGATATTTGTCAACCACTCCACACCCATTTCTCCTAAGTATCTCCATATCTCAATAAAAATCTCATCTGAACCAATAATTTTTCTTAATTTCATCCTTTTCAAAACCTCTTTTCATTCAGATTCTTTAATTCTACGTATAAAACTATGATTCATATTCTCGCATTGAATAGTAAGGTCTCCCAGATCTTGAGTAAAACTACTATTATACAATCTGTCAAAATAATCTCTCCATCTTTCTTTAATCTCTTTATCTTGAACTAAAACCTTTTGATTTTCATCTTTAATACACTTTACATTACATAAGTATCTAGACCTTCTCTCTTATTTGAGCAATTCTATTTAGAGGCTTTTATATATCGATCCCTTAGTTCTTTAAAAATTGAATATTGATCCTTCAAAACTCCATATTTTGATTTTAGTCCCTCAAAACATTTAAGTTACACCGTTTTAGTCCCTCCGTTACTTATTCCATCAAAATAAACCCCGCTTTTTATTTTTATTTTTATGTATTAGTAAAATGACCTAAATGCCCATAACTTAGTTAGAAAGATTAAAAGATACTCTCAAATCTCTCCTTCCACCTCCTCACCCTATCCCTAACCCTAAGCCCAACCTATAAGAGAGTAAGAGAAGAGGATGGAGAAGAGAATCCAAACAAGAAGAGAGGAGGATGGAGAGGGATATCCAACCAAGAAGAGAAAAAGAACAGGGAGGGAAACCCAACTAAGAAGAGAGGAAGATAGGAAGAGGAGGGAAAGAGAGAAGGGAGGGAAATAACTGACTTTTCCCTCCCTTTTTAGGAGTATAACGGTGTAAAGGGCTAAAAAGTTAATTTGACTGACGGAAGTGACCCAAAGGACTAAAACAATATAACTTAAATGTTTTGGGGATCTAAAATCAAAATATGAAGTTTTGCGGGATCAATATTCAACTTTGAAAGAATTAAGGGATCGAAATGTAAAACCCATTCTATTTAATGTAACATGGTATCACACGTATACATTATATCTAATGGAATTAGATTATAAGAGATTCTGATAACTTTTGTAAGCTTTGTGCAACAAAAAGGCTCATTAGAATTTAGTTAAAAGGGTTTAAAACAAGGTTTTAAACATTGGTTGTTACGGATATATATTATATCAGATTTTGAGATACTCGATACTTGATATACCGTATAATATAGATCCGATGTCAGCAATATAATATGCCTGATAATGCTAATTTTGATACTATAAATGAACAGCTGATACCAACCAATACTGATTCTAACATTTTAAACATTGGTTTAAAACTTTTGGGCTACAGCTTACCCTTAATTTTTATAAATCATAATATTGTAGAACCATGTCTCTTTGTTCTTATTATTAAAGAATTATTGAAGGTTTACTGAAGTTTATCCTTTATTTTTATAGATCAAATGGTGTAAGCCTTGTCCCTATGTCTTTAAGGAATTATTTTGTCTTATGACCATGTCATGGCCATGTCCATGCTTCTCCTGAGTTAATTCGAAGGTACAACTACATGATTTAGTGAAGCAACCAGATATATAATTCAAGTTAGGTACGATATATACTGTAACTCAAAATAATGTAACCTGAAACAATGCAAGTTTTATGCAGCATAAGTTATTTGAATCATTAGATTACATAACGAGTTAGTAACGGGTTATCTAACACTATGCTTCACACATACATCTCACTTTTCGCTTGTAATTTGAGATAAATATGATTAAACGTTTTTCCAACTTTCAAAAAGAATCAGCTCATGAAACCTAGTGAAGATTATCAAAGTCATCTTCTTAACTTATCTTACTTCAAAAATATATAAATTGCACAACAAAGATAAAGCAATTAAGTTACAGAGATCTTACCTCATTTTCACTATTTTCCCTCTTGATTCTTACATTCTGGATGCTGGTTGTCACAGGCTTCCTGTTAAAAAAACATGTTTTGTCAGCAGCAGGCATATAACTGTTGAAGGAAAAAAGGGAACACTTCTTTTTTATGTACCGTGGCTTCTCATCTCGATGCTTAGCACCATCCATTTCTGTATCAGAATTAAGATTGTGCCTTTCATCTGGATCCTCTAGATCTTCATCCGGCTGGAAATTGAAGACATATATAACAGTTAAGCATAGAATTGATATTTTAAACACAAATCATTTCTCATCTCTTTACCTGCTCAAATTAATATATGTTATGTTCTTTAGACCATGAAACATTAACCTTAAATATGCCGAAACTAAATTTGAACTATAAATAATGGGTTCTACGCTCATCTCAGGCATTTTCAAGAGATGAGATTTAAATGAAAAGATACTTTCAGCTAACAAGCCTAGAATTTAGAATTACTATAAATGGTTGAGGGAATATCTTTGTGAAGTGTGAACATACCATAAATTAAAAAAAAAAAAAAAAAAAAAAAAAAAAAAAAAACTGAAAATTACAGAAATTAAGATGAAAATTTTCTTCAATATTTTAAAGGAACAAGAAATTTAAATGAAATTATGACCAGAATTTTTTGGGGAATAAATGTCACATTTGGTCTTCTATTTACATGTTTAAGTGACATGCTGCAACATTTAGTAAGGGAGAAACTCATGTAAAAACTATAAAACTGTAAAATGATTAAAGTAAGAACCAGACATATGGTGGCGACTCGCATAAAGTTAATTGTAATTGTAAATACCATAATCTTACTGCATGACTTTCACTCAGAAAGAAATTTAGGTGTAACTTTAAACCTAGTAGGGTGGTGCAATTAGGATCCCGATAGATGGTGATAGCTGAAACACACTTAAATGGACGAATGAAGTATACCATGAAGGAACCACGTTGAGGAATGAACAAAGTAGTTACATATGATACAATATTTCCTGGGGGAAAATATTTGTCAAACAAGATACTCATATATGATTGTTCAAAAGTGCAGACACCTCTGCAAACTCAGTATCAGGTAGTCGTTCTTGAAATTGGACGCTGGGCGCATGTTGAAGCTTTGAAAGATTTTCCAGAAGATTTGATTTGATGACCTCCAAAGCTTGTCGTGTATTTTTATTTTCCATATTACTTGGTGCGACATGAAGAGTGTAATCTGGACCAAAGTAATCATAATACTCATGCTGTGGCATTTTGTCATCAACTTCCAAACCAAGAGCAACTCCTGTCTGATCAAATTCAAAAGGCAAGAAAATAAAATAAACAGAATTAAAAGAAGTTGAGATGTGAAATTCAGGCTAACACAGTAGAAATACTCAAGAACCAAGCTAAAAACAGGAAGATGTATATGAGGAATAAGTATTCGTATATCATGACAAATCTTTCCTTGTCTAACGATAAATGTACTGTGATTCAGATGCACAACAACACAAGGCAAAAGATTCGGCAGAATAATGAACATAGCCCAGTACAACATGGGACCTCCCATAAATGAACCCAACCGCTACTGCTGAGTAAGGCCTCAGTGGTAGATAGAAATATTTGAAGGCCTAGCGTATAGAGAACCTTACACAAAATTATGTTACAAAGTGTACTTTAAATATTTGACACTCAATATGAAACATAGGAAATTGTTTCAGAGTAAAACCTGCATATCCTAAGAAATCAAGGCAAGTGAAATATCACTTACAAATCCTAATATCCAATGCTTGTTTATATGATATAATTCTCAATGGTTAAATCCAAAAACCCTTTCGATGAAAAAGAAAAAGAAAAAAAAAAGCCATCAAGCAGACAAAAACCAATTGGAAAAATGACCTTTTAAGATATATAGATTAAATATGATAACATTCTGAGGATAGTTAATCAGATCAATCAAATTCGTTCACAACAATGTTATTGTGTTATGGTTAAAATATGTAAAGTATTACAATAACCTTGAGAAACAAGATCTTTGCAGACAAATTAATACCTCGTAACACCAACAGCGAGCAACGTTCCGGATTGTATATCCACCTCCACCTAGAAGTAAAAGCGGCACATTAAAGGATCTCATAAATTTCACACACTCCGCATGCCCTTTGACAGAAAGGTTAAAACAGCCTAGCCGATCTCCAGATAAGGAGTCCGCACCGCATTGAAGAACCACAGCACCAGGCCTAAAAACTTCCATCACTTTACCCATGATAGGTTTAAATAGAGAATGATAGCTCTCATCATCTATACCATTATCTAGGGGAACATTTAGAGAATAGTATTTCCCTTTTCCATGTCCGATGTCCCGTATATCTCCTGTCCTAGGGAAATAATCCCCAAATTTATGGAACGAGACTGTCATTACTCTATCAGTTGTGTAGAAGGCCTCCTCTACACCATCTCCATGGTGGATATCAATGTCTACATATAGAACCCGCTGCCAAAGGACATGTTATATAATAATTCATTGGAGAACAATTAAAAAAAAAAGGATAAAACATTAGAATAAATACAAAAACTGTAGAAGATTGGTAAATACTAAGAATAGTACATGCAAACGCCCACAAATCCAATAATCTAAATGGCGAAGTAACAGATACCAATTTTTGTTCACATGATCCACCGAATAACTAAACTAATAATGTCATAAGCATAGTCCACTCTACCTGTGCCCCAATTTCTTAAGAATGCCATAGATCCATTAATATAATAATGCTGTAAAATGTCCAGGGACCCTATAACATTAAACCAATTTGCTGTAAAGTGAAAGTTTCCAGTAGATGAACTTAGAACTGAATAAGACTGTCATTGGTGGTAAAATAAGTGTTAATTACATGATAAATTTTTTTTTATATACACAACCACTTTAGGCCATGAAAATCATTATGATCAATGTAGATCATCCACTTGGATGGTTCAGCATATGATTTTAAATTTAGCAGATATTAAGGAGTCACCTTATATACATTTTTTTCCAATATACGTATTGGATTGCTTTCATCTATATGAGAACTTCAAATAGATCTTAAGAAAATCGGGCAAAGCTCAACTCCATTACACATACCAGCACCTTAGTCTTCTTGCTCAATTCCAAGATGCAAGAACAATATCAGTAGGATGCAAATTAATTAGGGCTTTTACCATAAGCAATTTCAATCTGATTATGCCAAATTAGGGCCTTCACCACAATAATCAAACACAATCAGTATCCCCCCACCTCGCCTGAACCTCAAATGAGGAATCTCCTTCCCAATTTCACACCAATTCACAATCAACAAACAAACAAACATAAAACATCCATACCTCATGCTTCTTGAGCAACTAAGTATTGAGCATGATATCATTAGCACATTTCACGGTGAACAAAGGTCATCAACATCCAAGCAATATAAGAAAAAAGACAAACAAAACCCATTATAAGATGAACGACATGACAAATCTCATCCTTCTCCAGCATTTTCAGTATAGTAAGCAATAAACTTTTCTCACAAAGGGGCACAAACCACATCTTCATTTTTACAAATTTACAAGGTTATATTCAGTTTTGAAAATAACACGTAACGAAACTCCTTATATTGTATTACAATACCTAACGGAAACCCCGTGCCATCTAAAAGTTAAAAATAACTCAATGTATTGTAACAGTATGTTTTACATTATTTTACGTTAAGTTATGTTATTTACTTTTTTTGAGTAATTTTCAAATTGTTGTTGAATATTTGCTTTAATTTTTAGTTGATCATTGCAATTCCTTTACTTGATTACTAACTGCTTGTGTGTTTGATTACTTATAAAATTACTATCTTGCTAATCTTTAATAAGAGTTTACACATTTACAAGTGACCTAGTGCTAATTTACCAGTGTTTTCCAAACCTTAACCAATTTTAGACAAATTGATGCTAATTAAGGCCTTATCTATAACAACCAACATAATCAATATCCCACACCTCATGCTCCTTACTGGATATATTTTTAAGGTGAATAAAGTTTACAAACTGATAAATGTCGTCTCCAGCTAATATCATAGATAATAGTTGTCAATTTATTAAAGAAGACCCATAACAATCAAGATTATCAAGACCCATGCCTAATGCTTCAGGATCAACTTCAAGATAGCAAGAACAATCACTAAATAACCACAACAATACTTGCAAGACGAATGAAGTTTTATACATTTATAAGCAATTTTTGTCCAAATCAATGTCAAATTATCGCTTTTGACCATAAGAATCAGCATAATCAATATCCTTTGTGATCATTAAGGGGCCATAAAACATTGTATATTATACATATTTACAAGATGGATGATGGTTTAGGCATTAATATACGTTGTTTCAGGCTGATGTTTGAGCTAATCGATGACAAATTAGTAAAGCACAGAAACCCATACCAAAAGGTGGCAAAACAAGGCCAGCATAAACAAAGGTTTACACATGGCAACACTTGATTACTGATCACAAAGTTTTATGGACCTAATTGGAAAGGGACAGTTTGATTATCAAGATAAATCGGATCAATAAAAAATTAGGGCTCTCTCCTATCAAAATACAGATATTACACAGTCTTATGGTTTTTCCCCGTACATATCAACCAACCATTCCGAATTAAAGCCTGGAGGCGTGATTATCAAGACAACTTCAACCAACCAAAAGTTAGGGTTCTCCCCACATATCCACTACAACCAATAAAACCAGTACCCAAACAATATGTTCTCAATTTCAATATAAGGGCAACATCAAACAATTCAAGACCAAATCAAGAATCCGAAATTTAGGGTTTCTTCACCACATACCTCGTGCTTCCTGAGCAACTCAAGAATGGCGATCACGATATCATTGACATAGCAGAACCCTGACGCCTCGCACTTCTTGGCATGGTGCAGCCCTCCGGCCCAATTGATGGCGATATCTTGCCCGTGGTTGAGCTTCATCGCCCCGCCGACGGAGCCCCCGGCGTAGGTCTGGCAGAAGCTGTACAGGCCGTCGAAGACCGGGCAGTCCTCGCCGACGTTGAACCGCTTGAGGGCGCGAATCTGGTCCTTCTGGGTCTCCGGCTTGATGGAGCGGAGGAAGGCGACGTAGTCGTCCGCGTGGAAGCGGCAGAGGTCGCGGTCGCGGGCGGGGTTGGGCCTGTAGACCTGCATTTTGTCGAGGAGGCCGTAGTGGGCGAGCAAGGCGTGGGTCATGCGGATGCGGTGGGGCTTCATCGGGTGGCCCTGGCCGTAGTAGTAGTTGCCTACCTCGGGGTCGTAGAAGTAGCAGACTTTGCGCTTCGTGCCGTCGGGGCCCGAGGGGAGAGAGTTGCCGCCGCCGCCAGCGGCGAGGTCCATTTTATTGAGATCTTGAGGTTAATTTTTTTTTTTTTTTTTAACTTTCTATTTTAGGGGGAGTTAGGGTTTCTAGCTACAGAGAGAAGAAGGTAGGGATTCAGGGCTTTGAATTGATTGTTATTGCCAAGCTTCTTTTAAAATCACATGGCGCTGGAGTTTTCTTTTTTTAGCTCTGCTTCATTTTTTTGCTTTTCGTTTTGTTTTTTTCGGGAGTTTCTAGAGCGGCACACCATTTTTTCTAGTGAGCCAACTTAAAAACTTCATATATATTACCATTGATTTTTTTGACTAAAATATCCTTCCTTCAACCACTCAAAGTCCGGACGGTCCAAATTTCCGGTCTGGACAATTATAAATAGATTTTTTTTCGTTTTATTATTCACAAAGTCATTGTAGTATTGTGGTAAGTACCCTTATCTCACATGTGAACGTCTCGAGTTCAATTCCTGTCAATAGGAAATTCTTTCTTATTTTATTTTATTTTTCTAAATAAATATATTTTCTAGTGTAACTATTACGAATCTAATTAAATTTCGAACTCAAACAATTTTTTTTTAGTCACTATTTCATTCCAATTTAAAGATAAATAAGATGAAACATATAATAATGTATTTTCTTGTGCATTTTCTTTATTTGCATTTTTTTTTTACTTTTTTTTATTTTTTCCAATAAATATATTTTCTTGTATAACTCCATACCAATATGATTTTTAATCAAATAATTAAACATTAAAATAAAAATTATTAATTCAATTGCAGTACAAATATACATAATAAATCCTGGACACCCAATCATAGAAATCAATTCAATTGGAGTACAAATATACATAATAAGTCATGCACATCCAAGAATAGAAAATTTTGATCAAGTACAAGCAAAAAACAAATCCACATCAAAATATCATAAAGTATGACAAAAAACACTGTCACTCATTTCTTGAAAGTCAGTTAACATTGTTTTCAAGTTTCTTATAATATCCATAAAGATATATGATAAAAGTTGAACATTAAATTTACGGGCTCTAATAAAAATTTAGAGATATCATTACACCTAGAATTTAAACTAATCATTATCTCCGTGTCTTCCTTGGGGGTTAACGTTGACGTGTGGTTCGAGTCGTTCTCGTTGTATCAGGTGCATTAGAGTGGCTTGTTCCTCTACTTATTCCTCTTGCTGTTCCTCTGTTTGAGTGCAACTAGTTTGTATGACTTTAATTTTCGCAAGTTTGAGAGAGATCGTTCGTTTGAAATTGCTAGGTTGCTAGAGATAGGCCATGACTTCCTTTATATTCTGAAGTTGTGCTCTACCTTCTTCCATGTGCATACAAGGTAGTTGATGGTATAAAATTATTTTAACCACTCCGACATCTATTCTGCCAATATAAAATAAAATTCATATCAGTAAACACATTATGCTCTACAATTAAGCAACTAACATAATAATCGCGCTAGACAAACTGAATTGTAAATTGACAGTATACATATATAAATACGACTGTGAAATTAGCGTTTCACTAATCTAAACATGACAGTTAAAATAATATTATAACAATCAAGACACTGCAGTTTCAGACTTCAAAAAATACGTGAATTCAAAAAAATGTAGACCAAGATTGGAATTTAGACTATATAATTTTGTTTTCCTGCAGTTTGTGTTTCTTGTTCCATGTGTACTCTAACTAATGAAATTTTTAAAAATATATATATTATAACTAAACCAAGGTTTTAAATACCAGTCATTACTGATATGCATCATGAACATTGTATCAAATTATGATACAATATAAACCATATAATATCAATATTAATATTAACAATGTAACATCCCCAATACATAAGTCTGATATTCTTGATTTTTTATATTATAAATAATTAGTCAATACTGAAATTGTAACATCCCCAAACAACAAGAGCTTCCCCGGGGTCACCCATCACAAGACTACCTCAAATTCCTCCCCAAAAAACCTATATGATTATTTTTTTGAGTTCATGAAAATTATTATAAATCATACTATATTTTGTCTCACATCTGACGTGGGAATATTCTTAACTAGGAATATTACATACTCCCCATCTTTAGAATTTGATGTCTTCCAAGCTAAAAATAATAAGTGTTGGGCTCTTAGTTATGCACATTTCCTCAGATTCTTATTAAGCTCTGATACCATTTTTGACACTTCAAAGCAGCGGAAACCTCCCTTAAGGTCACCCATCCTAGGACTATTACTACTCGAGCACGGTTAGCTATTAGTTTTTATTAATTTTAACCGCAGCTTCCTCAAGCTATGATTTAAGTTCATAGAAATTGTTATAAATCATACTGCTCGTTGTCTCATATAAGATGTGAATCTATTCTTATCTAGGATGGTTACAGATATCGATTTCGAGAATTAAAACCTTAAACTAAACCCTTAGAATTAATTAATCTTCAAAACCAGCTTGTTGGTTTAAAATGAAAGTTCTAATCTAATATCATAAAAAATATTTTTTATCCCCAAAATCAGCCAATGTGCAGCTTAGAGTATCTTAATAAATTTTGAATCTGTGGCCAAATATGTTCCCAGCAATACCTTCGCTAACTCTCCTCCAAGTCTCCCTTCAACATCAGTCCAAAGTCCGAACAAGAAAAAATTGAAATGTAGTACCAATATTAATATCAAATAAAATCTTAACACAGCCATGAACATGAGTAAATGGCATGCTTGAATTTTAATTCACTCCTCTTGAACAAATCCCTCTTCCTCCTCTCCAACCCAACAAAATCACCAAACTCTAATATTGAAGAGTTGTTTGATTCAAAAATAAAAAAAAATCTAAATTTAAAAAAAATTACTAGATTAGGAAATCTCACCGAGCAATGGCGGGAAGGCGACAGCGGCGGCGGAAGAACAGCGGCGTCAACGACCAGAGGTTGGCGGCGGCGACAGCGTCCAATCAGCGGCGATAGAAGGAATGGGAGAGAGAGGGAGATTTGAAAGGAGAAGGAGGTAGAGAAGGAGAGAGAGAGGATTAGGAAAAGTGGGAGGGAAAAGAAGAAGTTAAGATTATGATTTTTTTTTTGGGTTTAGGAGGTTAGAGAGGAAAATGGGAGAGAAGAGAGAGAGGAGGATGATAAATAGAGGTGAAGGGTATTTTTGGATTTTTTAGTATGCTCACTAGAAAATTCTCCCTTTATTAAATTCTATGTGGGCTCACTAGGAAAAATGGTGTGCTCCTTTGAAAGCTCCCGGTTTTTTCCATCAAGGAAATATGAGCCCCGGATATTCCATCAAGGAAATATGAGCCCCGGATAGAAACGGGGGGGTTTGGACATATATCCATACCCGATAAGTTTTAAATCAGAGCTTGAATATTAAATCGAGAATCATATTTGAATATTTAAATCAGAGCTTGAATCGAACCAACAAGTTATTGGCCTCCACTACCACCCCTATATATACGTCTCCGTGAAAAATATTTATATCCACATGTTTCTCTATTTTCTTTTCCAAGTTATTTTGCACAAAAAAGAAAAACCCTGTGCCAAATTAATGTTGAAATAATAATAATAATAATAATAATAATAATAATAATAATAATAAATGAGAATATTTAAGAACACACAACTTTAAAGAAAACATGGAGTCAAAACTTCGGATATATTTCCTTTTTCCTTTATTGCTGGCAATCAAAAGACTCATGACTATATATCAAAGAGTTTTAAGTCAGCTTCACGGACACACAACAGAAACAAGATATCTGTCTCCTTCTCATTGAATTTGCAGGAAGAGCAATTTGCTTTAAATCACACAAAATCCACAAGCATCAGATAACATTAAAATTATATGTGCTTGATTTGGTCTAGAACTTGTGTCCGATCGAGTTGATGGGCGGGCGGGCTCATCGGTTCAGCATCTCCTCAATTGCAAAGCCAAGATAGTTATCGAAATGGTCGGGGGGTTCATATACGAAGCAGGCGATGACATCCCTGAGTGTTACAATACCAGTGATATTCATGTTATCACCATCTACAACGTAAATGCGGTGAACTGACCTGGTCGCCAGCCTCTCTATCACAGTCCTGAGGGAATCATCGGCCGTGCATGTCACCGGTGGTGGCAGAGATTCGCTCCCTGATATTGGATTTTTCAGGCCTATAGCCTTCAAAAAGGCCATCACTGTAAGCTGCCTGCAAAAGTAGATCCAACTGTTAGACATTCAAGTGTCGGAGTATCGGATGCTACGTACTAAAAGAAACTTATATTGTTATGTTTCTCACTTTAAATGGTAAAACATGAACAGCATGCTAATGATTCAAACAAGATCAGATTATTTGTTTTTTCTTACATCCCTCAAGTCAGTTACAATGTTCGCTAGATTTGTTGGTAACAGGCGATCCTATTTTTTTCAGATATAGTGCATGTCCAAAAAGAATATTAAAATTTTAATTTGAGGACTATGGCATCATCAACTAAAGATTCAGTTTTTCCAACTGGCTCAGGAAGAAAATCAACACAATCACTCAATCCGTACAAATGCGAGCCTGGGTCTAAAATTTTGGGTACATGTTTCCTAATTATGTACCAATAGCTGGCTCTAAAATAAAAAAAGGATAAGATCCAATAAGTATGTGAATTTCATAGCTCGCTCATATATACCAATACCTGAAATTGGAGAAAAGCCCAGGGCTGAGCAACAGGAATCTGATGTCGCGCATGCTGACATTACCAACAATCCTCCTGTTAGGTCCCTCTACAACTGGAAGACCAGCAATTTTGTTATCTTTCATGCGTGTAAAAGCTTCCAGTATCAACTCGTCGCTGTTGACACTCACAACCTGAAATGAGCCACCAGAAAATAATTGCCCTTTTTCCGAAATGTAAACCATATGACAGCTGAAAGGTAATAAATTTGGCAAAGGTAACTAGACTAATAGAAGACCTAAGCAAGTAAAGCGTGGCAGTCATATTAAAATTTAAAATATGAAACAAAAAAAATTTATTATTTGACTGTCTTTTGATGTATACAGTAAAAACTACAGAGAATTGCTACTACTTCTAGCTGGAGCATATTTCCAAGAACAGAATCATCATCAGCTAAGATTTTCACCTCAAAATGGGAATCAACTAAAGAAATTCTGCTGAAATTGGATATCTCATCCCCTTCAATCAACCCGACATATAGAACTTCTAAGATTTCGAAGTCCCTGAACATTAATAGAGTGGAAATTGCAAGTTTACTTTGAAATAAAAAATTGAAGCTGTTTTCTATATACAATAGGATCGTACATATTTTGTTATCCTTACAGTTCGAAACCAAAAAACATAAATCACGAGGAATGCATTTGGATTATATATATATATATATATATATATATATATATATATATATATATATATATATATATATATATGTGTGTGTATATATATATATATGTATGTATGTATGTATGTATGTATGTATGTATGTATGTGTATATATGTATGTATGTATGTATGTATGTATATATATATATATATATATATATATATATATATATATATATATATATATATATATATATATATATATATATATATATATATATATATATATATGTGTGTGTGTGTGTGTAGGAATTACTGTAGGTGAGCCGCCAGGAAAAGTTACATGAGCTAGCAGTAAAAATATAGTAATCTAATAACTTTTCTTTAAAATTTTTCTAGAATTAGGATCTCTACCTCCTTAACTATAATAAAATCAAATTTTATGAATTTTGGAGTTCATTTACACTTTCATCAAGTGGATACAAAATGTTTATTCATTGAAAACCGTTAAAATTTGTGTCAACTTGATGGAGCACCAAATCAAAACTAAAACCCAGGAAATTGGATATGAGTAAACCCTAAAGGATCGAGATCATAATCCAAGAGAATTTCTTTAAAAAAGATTTACTAGAGATAGCGAAAATGAACTGCAGCTCATAGTTCATTTCCATTTTTCTCATATCTAGATACATATTCCATCCAGTCTTATAGAAAGAATAAATAACAAAGTGGCACCATATCACACCGGTGTAGGCTATTGATATCTTTCTTTCTAATTATTTGCTGCCTATACTCAAAGAATGTTCGCAAAATGGGACGTTACCACCAAATAAATACATATGCCAAATAAACACATATGACAATGAGATGAGATTCTGAATCTACAAAAAAGAAAAAGAAAAAAAGTTTAAGTGCAATTTATGCATGAATGTAGGGAATTGATGGTATTAACTTATGAGGCATCATGTGTCAATAGCTTTCAGACACTTCACTACCTTTAATCCCATATTTATCTCGTCCTATTAAGGATCCCAAGTTTCAACATGTGCTATTGTTCAATGTCAACTAATGATCGATAAGTGTCTCCTTGAAACTGATTTTTCTAACTGACATGCTCTGCCTGCTAGAAGTTGTTTATGACAAGGGGATCAGCAAACTTAATGGTGTGGCTAGTTTGCTTAGAACCCAATATAACATTGTCGGAAAATTTCTTGTTAGTATCTTGAACCTAATAATAATATATGAATTCTTCTTCATATAGATGTACATAGGATCTATATCTCAACATATCTTCGTCATGGCTCGTATCTGATCGAGCCTATCTTAAAATGCAAACACTTCAAGCTCCATTTTAAGCCTCAGTTGGGCTTCCATACCTCTATTTCATCCTAAGTGTACTCCCCTTTTCTGTTCCAGATCTCTCACATTCGAGCCTGTATTTTTTCCTCTAGCACCTCAGCTTGGATCGAGTTTTCACCCATAGCACCCCTTGCCTTTTTTGTCTCTAAACCTGATTAAATCTCCACATTAAGCTCAGCCCGAGAGAATCTCTTGTTGCATCATGCATCCGCAGATAAGAATCAATCCAACTTTTCACGCAAGAGGTACACTAAACACAATGGTGCCAATAATATAGTCAGAACCTAATATGACATTAAAAGAGATGAAATTTGAAAGGAATAGACTAATCCGTGGTGATTTCAGGCAACTTAAATGATTTTGGTTCTAATTTAAAAATATGACATTCAGGGTTCTAATATCAAAGTACTGCCAATTTCAGGGTCTAATATCTTTTTTCTAAAACATTGTTTATTTTTTCAGTCCACTTGCAGTTACTGATGAAAATAGACGGATCTAAGGGCCAAAGTTTGGCACAAATTTTGAATTTGAAAAATAAAAATTTTATTTCTACTCCAAAATTTTGAATGGGGAGGGCCAAAAATTGGTTCTTATCCCTACTTGCAGCTAACCTTCATCGTCGTCAGCAACATAATCATTTTATCTTTTCCCACCAAATGGGGTTGGTCAGGCAGTGGGACTATGTTAAAGCCTGAGAAAGGTCTACATGAAGCGTTGCCCAATTTCTTTTTTATGACCAATCTTTGATCACAATCCCGGCAGAAACAGCCATAGAGGTCTTTCAATGAAACTTATAAAGGTAGGCAGCAGAGGTCAGAAGACCTACCTAATTAATGACAGAGTTTAAAACTCATGTAACAAAGGAAACACCATTCAGTATTTCCCACATATGGTCAAGATAATCAGGAACAATTACAAGGTTTACTGAAAGAAATTGCACACACGTCTTAAGCAGAACAAAAACTGAAGAAGAATAGGTACTTTCAGCAAGTGTATATACTGCAAAAGACCTAGAAATTCTTACCCTTAACAGCCACACAAGGACAGATATACTCATAGTTTAAGAAAATTCTAAAAAATAAAGCATTTAGGAAAGTGCAAGATATTTCCGTTAAGATTGAAAGGAAAATTTTATAAGACTGCTATTAGACCAGTTTTATTATATGGCACGGAATGTTAGATTATAAAGAAACGTCATTCACAGAAGATAAGTGTAGCAGAGATGCGCATACTCCGTTGGATGTGCGGCAACACTAAGAGAGATAAAATGAGAAATGAAGATATTTGTGTTAAGATAGGTGTAGTTTCCATCGATGAGAAAATGCGAGAAAATCGCTTACGATAGTTTGGTCATGTGCAACGTAGATCTACAAGTGCACCAGTTCGAAGAGGGGAGTTTATCAATGTAGGACAAGTTAAAAAAACGAAAGGAAGACCGAAAAAAACATGGATGGAGGAGATACGCAAAGATATGGAGTCTTTTTTTGGTTCTTGTAGCCTACCCCACATACTTGGGATAAAAGGCTTAGTTGTTGTTGTTGTTGTTTAAAGTGCAAGACCATTGCAGATTTAGCCGCTTCTGAAAACTTATTTTTAGAGTCTTGAGACAAAATTAATGTAGAGAAAATGACCAAGAAATATCCGTTTTCCACAATTTTAGATGTATCACCTTATCATGTGACATCAAAGGCAGGCCAAAATCCATCAGAGGGCGTGATGAAATGCAACTGAACCACTCGGCATCTCTACATCGCAGTAGACCTTGTACAACTGCTGACTGGGTAATAAAATTCTTTATATCAGGCTTGCCTGCTTCAATCACTGGAACATTTCTCAATCTATATTTTGATAGCAGCAATAGAACAGTAAGCATGGAGCTATCCACTGCCACAGGAACAAATGGTGCCCAACGGTATGATTGCACGATTGCATCAATCTGAAAAAAGAGATCACAAAATTTCTAAGGAAAATTTTATTAAAAATAGAAGAATTATTTTGATATATCATATATATAGTAACACAGGTTTTTTTTTAAAAAAAATTGTCCGATAACGATAAGTATCTCAAATATTGTATCAAAATTTAAGGTATCCGATACGATATAGACCTATAATATCAGTATCAATATTACCAATGTTGCTGACAATATTGCTGATATTTCACTAATATACTGAATTTTGTTGATACGATTCGCCCAATTTTTCTGACTTCCGAGATACCATATCTCTCTTGATAAACCGATACTGATTCCAAAATTTTAAACCTTACTTGAAAAAAGTTGTAATAATCACCATTTATCTTAATGAAAACCGTACATAGAGAAAAAATACACATCCATGTGCACATAAACTCACAAAGACGCATAAAAGAAACCAAGGCAAGTGGTGGGGAAAAAAATATTTTTTGAACTCTCCTTATGGCCTTAACATGGTTACAGGTGCAACATATAGTTTATAGTATTTTGAGTTTATTTTCTTAACGCCTACAAATTGCGGATTGTGGTGGCTTAGTGACTGCGACTTAGGATTTCGATATGAGTTTTGAAGCCCAACTGTATTAATACAATTTGCTTAGCATGTTCACGCCTAATAATATAGAACAACAATTAAATAACTTCTAAATTCTAATATCTCAAAAAGGCCTGGTTTGAGCATAGTTGATATGTGAATTCAGGTCTATAAATAGTAACTTCAAATTCTCAATATGCAAATTTAACAAGACCATCTTTCAACTCTATTTTGGTTCATGTAGTAGTAGTTGTTGTTGTATCTTTCAACTTTATAAGCTCCAAAACTAATCAGAAATTGACACATTGTCCTTTTTTGACACATCCTGGTCATGACAACCCACATCAAAGATGATTAATCCTAGAGTTTATTGTAATAAAGAGCAGAGATATTTCTGGTTATACAGGACTATTCGCTTTTGGGATCTAACACCCCCCCAGTTTCTTGGCAACCTCACCAGCCAAAAACTTATTTTCTTGAAATTTTTACGATGATCGACTGCCCACCGTGGTTACTGAGAAATAACAGAACCAACTACCATCGGCCAGAAACTTGCCCTCACCATGTGTATGCACTAACCATCTGGCACACTACGGGATTCTAAATGAGGCCACCGAGATTCTAGATGTGCCTACTTAACTGCTTAACTACCATCTTATCCCAAGCAAAAAAAATCCCCAGAACATCACCAAGAATAGTACGGTTCTCTCTAAAGCTTCACAACAGTTCTTTTCATGGTTTCTTCCTCAAAAGTTCAAGCAAGCATTGCTCTGCGAGTTGAATATACCCCACCCCCCCGGCGGGGATCGTGACACATGATTATTTAGCAAAAATAAAACCATTATTCAACAGACTCATGACAGAAGCAAAAGATACAATCTCTTTTTCTTGTATCTTAAAAATTAATGCAGAAACATTATCAGCATGTGATTAGGAGAGAAATATGGAAATTTCAAATATTCGTTATATCACACAAGACTCGATTAGAATACTGATTAACAAGCCACTTGAATGATGATAATTAAGCGTGTATGATTGCCAATGAAGAAGACTGCGGTATCCTAACTGGCAAACTACAAAATTATTGTCAACTCAAGTTCTGAGGCATGGTAATTGTCATAAATTAAACATGTCGGGATGTGCATAACAAAAAATGTGATACTTAACAAAGAACAAAACTTTGAAGTGCGTACTTTCGTTGACTTGAAAGGTTCTTTTTGCATTAGGACTGTATAGAAATCTTCCCCCAGCTGATCAGCAACACTAGGAGCATCTTTCTTTGTCTCTCTGTCTGCAGCCAATCCACCAACCACAGCCGCGCCAACAGCAGCAATGGCCAGTCCAGCTGCTGCAACTGGAGCTGCGCCCAGTGCCACAGCTCCAACTCCAATAGCCCCAAGAGCACCAGCTCCAACTCCAGCAGCTGCTACTGATCCAGCTGATAAAACAACACCAGCAAGTTCTGCATTCTCTAGGACCCAGAGCACAATTGCAGAGTAATCTATAATACCCAGATACCTTCCCCTCCAATCTATGCTGCATGATTCCACTGCTTTCCTCACCGGAGCAGACATTATATTGTTTTCGGACAAAATTTTAAGTGCATCAGCAATTGTTGTGTCCGAAGAAATCTCAATTACTGCATAAAGAATAAAGGACAAATGAGGCAAAGATTTTTCCACTTAAAGTAAGCTCTAAATCCACAACATAATACAGACAACTGAACATGCAGACAATACAAATAAAATTGATGACTTGTAACAGTGAAAGATTTTAATAAACGGATAACTTAACCCAGTTCCCATTGTTAGAAGTACCTTTGCCTCCGGGAACTTGTGGGAACGATGAAGCTGGCATATGTGCAAATGCAGAAGTCAGAGACTGTTGTAAAGAACGTTCTAACTTTTTGTTGGACTGGATAGTCTCAAAGTAAGAATCATTCCCCTGAATATGTGAATGAGATGTAGGTTGCTGCGCCATTTTGATAAGCAGTAAACAGTATTGTCGAAAGGTTTCCAAGGACAGAAAGTTTTCTGCAATAATGAGACATAAATCTTCAGGTAAACAAGCTGCATAAGACAATGCTAATGCCATAACAAGGTGATAACATGACTCAGATAAACAATCTCCATAATACGATACTATAGTTTACATATTTAGATACAAAAAATGTATGCATGTAGAAGTGGCTGTTTTTATCAAAAGTTCAGTCAAATAGAACGCAAGATGTATCGAGGGCTATTTTTCAACATAACATAGAAGGGCTACAGAAAACTCCAAATGAAGTGAGAGAACTTCTTCCAACACACTCCAATCAGTCTTCAAACCAAAAATTTCAGTAAGTTTTAATCCATAGAAGCAACATATTCCCAGTTCCGATTGTGGAACATAGTGTCTCGCACCAACAACTCTACCGGGTACGTGTCAATCTAAAGGGGGGCCTATACCAACTCTCTTGTACACTTAGGTTCGTTGCACGATCCCCACACCTTAAGAAAAGGTAGGACCACGTACCCAACAGACAGTCTTCAACATTTTTGTGGCAGGACTTCCTCTTGCCTCTACTTGCATTCGGTAAGAATTATGCAATGGGTGATAAAAATCACATAATTTTCATGGGGGAAATGAATGTAGATGATAGAAAAATATTTTGGATGCACAAGGGGAAGATTTTCGATTAGATACCTGGGGTGCCTTTAAGAGATACAAAACCAAGGAAGGAAGATTGGGTAGGAATTGTAGAGAGGGTACAGAAAAAACTAGAGGGATGGCAAAGTCATTTCTTATCGCTGGGAGGGAGAGTTGTATTGATCAATTCGGTTTAATCCGCGATCTCGTTATATCAGACATCAATATACAAAATGCCTAAATGGGTGAGGAATAAAATAGATAAAATCTGACGAGAATTCTTGTGGGGTGGAGTTAGAAATGAAGGTAGAGCCTATAATTTGGTGAAGTGGAGTCCGCTATGTAATAGCAAGGAACAAGGAGGCATGGAAATCACACAAATAGAGTAGACTGAAACTGCAATTTTATTGAAATAGTGGTGGAAGATAGTAGAATAACCAAACAAGGACGTCTGTAAAATACTAAGTGGCAAATATAGTAAAAGACAAGGGAGATGGAATAAGAAATATTTGAGCAATTTGTGCTGATTTGGAAGGAGTTGCAAGAATTAAAAGAAATATTTATAGCATGTTTATCATTTGTGCTGGGAGAGGGAAGTCAAATAAGATTTTTGAAGGACAAATTGATACACAATGAACAACTAAAATACGTCACCCCAAGGATATTTGAGCAATCTAAGAAGAAAAAATGGCTCGGTTAAGGAACTACCGGAGGGGGTCGTATAGGCTAGGGCCTCTAAATAATGGGGATTTCAAAGTGAAGGAAGAAAGAAACAAATTACTTAGAAGACCGGAGAATGCTGTCCCCCAACAAAATCAGAGAGATTCTCCCCAATGGTTATGGAGGAAAGACGGAATCTACACGACAGCCTCATGTTATAAGATTATCACATATAGAGGGATAAACGATAAAATAGAAAATATAATTTGGAATATAAGGGTACCAAAAGAAGTGCAGGCATTCCTATTGTTAGTAGCAAGAAATTTCATCTTGTCCTGGGACAACTTGCAGAGAGGACAGTGGCTTGGACTAGGAAGATGCATATTATTTCAGCAAGAAGGAGAGAGTATAAATCATTTCTTACTAGAGTGTACATATACATCCACAGTACTAACAATGTTAAAAGAAGCGCATGCGACAGAGGATTGGGGGAATGAGGTTATAGAAACCCAAAAAATTTAAGAACATTGTGGAAATAAACTCAAAGGGACGGCCGTGGCAGCATTATTCTGGCACATATGACTAGAAAGAAACAGTCGTTTATTTTCATTAAAATATATATCCACTGTATGCATTTATTGTCGTATTAATAACACTGTTGATCTATAGATAGGACAAAAATAAATTGCTCAGGAACAACCAAGGAGTATTAGACAGCAAAGAAGAGATCAAAAAAGAAGGTTAGACCTGATTAGCTTGGCAGCTGAGGAGGACGAGGAAAGACAGGGGAATGGCATTCAACAAGGGCAAGCAGCAGAAGAGGAGAGAACCCAAATAGAAGGCACTCCAGATAGGGAGTAGAGTCATGAGGGAGGGAGGGAGTTATGAGTAATTCTCCGGCGAGAAATATGTAACAACATTAATTTGTAATATTAAACTTAGTAGCATCATAGTCGAGTATTAGAGGCATGCTAAGACTATCTATTATGTATTACCATATTTCGTTAAAATCTATTTAATGAAACACGGAGATATACCCACCGCATTTGCTCAAAAAGAAAAAAAAAAAGAATTATGCTATGGTATGCCCAGTTAGTCATTCAAACTTAACCAATTCATCTGACCTCGAGATTTCTCAACATTGCCATAGCTAACATCATTCTACTGGGAAATTGCCCCCCATGATGACAATGAGACTAACACACACTAGAACCAACACTCGGACCTCGAAATGTCCAGACAAAACCTACTACCAAAAGTATCGATTAGACCCAAATCGAGTGAAATCGACGCCCTACAGACGATCACTAATCAACATCAAAAATGGCTAATGAGCCCAATTAAATATTCATTGAGACATTGCACCAAACAGAAGGTGATCAAGATCGTAGCACACAACAAAAAAAAACATCCAATTTCCAAAAACTATGACGAATTTGAGATCAAATCTAACCGATTTCAGGTGAGGGATTGGGACAAGATTAGCCTCTGCTGCGATCTGCACTGCATTTGAGAGACCTGACAGAAATACAAGAAATTAGAGAGAAAATGATTAGTGAAAGTAATGAAAGCGGGATCTTGTCGAATTTGTGATTGATTACTTTTTTTTTTTTTTTTCTTTGCCCTCTATTTTTTTTTAAATTTTGTTTTCCCATTTTTGGGTTTGCTTTTTTTTTTCGCAGAATTTGCCGGGTCCGTTGGTGGCAGTTAAGAGAGCTGAGCCACCTTCATCTCGCCACGTGTGGGCCCCCGCTCGGCTTGCATCGCGCAGGTGCCGCGCGTGTATGCGGAAACGTGGGGCTCTGAAGATTATTATTTTTAATTTAAAATTTTGACGAAAAGTATTAAAAGCTGGTCATTATCAGGACATGGACCTAAAGGCCCATTTTAGGATTCATTATTGGGCCCAAAGATCGAAATACAAGCCAGGAAATTTTTAAAAAGGAAAATTCTAAAAGGCCCAAGTACGCTCAAGTTAAAATTCAAAAATAATGAGTTTCTACTAAGTGTACTCTCTAATATTTTCAATTTGCCATTTTTCCTCTCTTACTTCTATCTCTTTTCTATCCTTCCAATTTTTCTTTAAATCTTTTCTAATTTCTGGCCCACTTTCTAATTTCCAATGAGGATTGTATTTGCATTATTAGAGTTTAAGAATAAATTTAAAGGAAATAAAGAACACCTTTGTTTTAGTTTTACGGTTTAAGTCGAATCACAAAGGAGAAGAGAGAGAGTTTTTAGATTAGGATTAATAAATTGGATTATATATGAATAGAATATACTGCGAAGATAAACTTAACTTATTCCAAAATATAAAATTGCAAACTAGTAATAATAATGAATTAGAAAGTGGACGTGCTTGGAAAAAAGATGGGCACATTTAGAACTTTTCCAATTAAAAATGGATTTTTTACTATTTTTTTATTTAAATATTTTAATATAACAGATTAAGGATTGTTCACAGACCCATCCATTTGCATTCTTAAAACATGAAATAAACCAAAGCCGATATTTTAATTTTTCCTATAATTTTATGATTGGTCACGGCCCAAAGATCCACACACAATTTACAACAGTCCATAGGCCAGGAAAATTTGAAAAATCTGAGACTAGGCTCTATGAATTTATGAGCGACGAAGAGAAGAATATAGTAAATATTTCTAAGATCTCATAAACAATTAAGTTTATAAATTCAATTAATCCCACAGCTACACCACATTATATAATCACCTATATCTCACTTCTATATAAGCACACCACTGGTTTTAGTGACACCATCTCCTAAAGTTTAAAAAAAATTACAAGTTTGCCATTCCATTTCGTGATCTTATTTTTTGTCATGGTCGAAACTATTCCCAAAATGCTGCTGATATAATTCTGGAACTAATCCCTAACGATTTGAAAATTGTTTAGGGACTAATTCTGGATGAGAAAAAATATACCCACTAAGACCAGACCAGTAGTGTGCTTGTTTAGAAATTTCCCTTCCTACTGTACATTATGCCACAATTTTTCTGACTAATTGCCCTTCTCCAATCTCCAATATTCATATAAAAAAAAAATATACAAAACTTAAGCAAGATTATTTAACTCCTACACAAATTTATAATTAACCAAGATTAACCTCAATCAGTTGTTACTCTCCCTATTATCCACTGGAGAAGCCGATGCACTCTTTGAGCTACTAGGCAACCCCAACGGATTCTGCAGGAAAACCAAGCTCCCTTGCTGCGCATTCGTACCCGACCCGCTACCCGTCCTCGTCAGGAAGCTCGACCCGCACCCGTTAACCCCCGTCACAGCTGCATACGGCGCCAACGAGCTATGTTGCAAGCCATGGCTCACACCCTCCCCTCCACCAACTTGCCCTCCACTCGGACCTCCGACGTAGGACGTGATCGCGGCGGCCAGGGCCGACTGGAAGCTCGGATCGGACGTGATTGCCTTGGCGATCGTGTCCGTCAGCGCGTGCTGCGTCGCCGTCGAAGGATTGGCCAACTTTTGGAGGTAGGACTGGTAGCCGACTGGGGTCTTGGCGTAGTGCTGGCTGTGGGCCGCATGGCTCAAGTAGGGTGACCCGTTGGCCCAAGATGTTGGTGGTGCTAGGCTAGGGTTTGAGTCCGAACTAGAGAAGCTAAAACATGTACCAGAGAACCTAGGTGCTGAAGTAGTAAAATTGGAAGAGGAGAATCTAGTAGTGAACTGTGATGCTTGAGAGGTCGTTTGAGGGCGTGAGGTGAGGTCTAGGGTGATGGTGGGGTATGATGGGGTGGAGGAGATTGTAGGGTTTGGGAGGTAGAATGGCCGGGACCGGGCGGAGTTCGGGTCGGATAGGTTGAAGTTCAAGGAATGGAGATTGGGAGTGGTGGAGGAGATGGTGGATGGGAGGGCAGGGAGTACTGGGGAGGAGGTGGGTGGCGATCCAAGTACGGGGGAGCGGGAGGCGGTGGAGCCGGACATTAGCATGCAGGCTGCGGCCGAGGTGGTGGAGGCCATGGCCGTGGCAGAGATCGGGAGGGGGTGGTTGTGGGTGCCTTCGTAGGTGGTGATCAGTATTGACATGTCCTCAGCGCATCTCTGCACCTGAAAACATATCAAGTTGAACTATTAGAATGCTTGATTGCTCTCATCACATATATTATAGTATCTCTCATATCTCATGTAATATATTAGGAGGGTTAACTATAGAAACTATTTTGTGCTATTGAAATTATATCACAAGTATATATCTTTTAATAAAAAAACTTCACAGAGAGACCCCTCATAGAGTCATAGAGTTTTAAGTGCAACAAAATTTATTATTTTTTGTTGCAATTATACCCCTATCAGGAGTTTTTCTGTGAAAAAATTCTTACAAAGTTATTAGTGATATACTCCTGTGAAAAAATTATTAATAATGATATACTATCCACGATACATGAAAAGTTGTTACAATTAACTCTAATTTCAAATATATAGTTACACTACAAATTAACTTTTTAGCTAGAAGCATATATTTTTTGTGTTCTTAATAAGGATTGTGCATACATCTCTCTCTCTCTCTCTCTCTCTCTCTCTCTCTCTCTCTCTCTCTCTCTCTCTCTCTCTCTCTATATATATATATATATATATATGTATATATATAAAATAAATTTATATATATAAAATAAATTTTAGAGCTGAATTTCAAAAATTTTATTGTTGTATTGGGGATATGGATAATAAGTTGAGTGAATTTTTTTTTCTATTGAAGTTTTAAATCTCTATGATGATAAATAGAAAGCAACTTAATGAAACTTTCGCCTTCTATTTAAGGAGAAAAGAATTATCTTTAGTCACCCATGGATAATATTTTATGCACAAACAAGGACAAACTTGTACGATTCGCAAATGACTTTTGTAAGATAAATATTACGGCATGTCATCTTTTTCATTTCAATATATTTGGTCATGTTGTCAAATTGATTTGCGAACAAATTGACCGTGAAGAAGAGGTCGGCTGTTGATAATTGCAAACTATAGATATGTTTTAGAAAAATTAGTAGCAGAGTGAAGTTTCTGAGATTGTGACAAGTTGCAAGAGCAAGTATCAAATAGTTCCTCTGTTTCTTTTCTTACAATTTTTTTTTCTAACTATTATATATGAAAGTCTTAGCTAGGTATCAATCAGTCACTCGTCTCAAATATAAAACTATCAATCAATTTATGCTAGTAATCACCTCAAAATTTGATCTTGAATTATATAAATTTATTTAAATTTTGAAGTATTTTTTCCTGAGATACTAGTGTTTAATTGTTTTTTTTTTCTTAAAAAAAAATGATATATGAATATACCTGTTTTCTCACAGGACAAGCTGGGGCCACTGTGCACCTGTAGTAAGCTCTAGGGCAAGGGTTCCCCTTAGCAATCTTCTGCCCATACTTCCTCCATTGGCACCCATCATACATCTGCACAAATTTATTTACATAACTCAAACTTTATCTAATAACTATATTCATCAGCAACTCTCCTCATTACCATTCAAGTTTTAACAAACTAACCGTTGGTGCATCACATCTAGCCCTCACAGAAACCCTAGTTTTCTTGACATGCGCCTGATGTGCAGCCTGATCCTCGGCCGCCCCTCCGCTCGGCTGCATGCTCTTCAATATCTTGCTCGGCGGCCATGGCTCCCCAGCCTCCTCCTCCTCCTCCTCTTCCTTCTCCTCAACACTGTTGCTCGGGCTCGTACGAGCCTCATTGGCCTTAAACCTGCAGTCTAGCCCAAGGGTCAGGCCTTCTTCAACCTTGCTACTGCTCGTAGTCCTAGTGATCTTCTCGTCTTTCTTTGGTAAGCTTGGAGATGTCCCAAGGCTAAGGGACACGAGATGATCAGGCTCGTCGACCGCGTCTTGGGTTGGAGCAGGAGAGTAGGTTTCTGATGGCTTTTTCGATTGTTCTTGCTGGACAATATCGAAGAAATGCATCTGGAGAGATTGATAGTCCTTGACGATCCGGGCCAAAAGGGTCTTTAATCTCTCATTCTCTTCTCTGACTTCTCCCATTTCTGCTTTGGTTGATTCAAGCTGATCCTCCTGTATAATTAAGAGATAATAATCAATAAATATATAAAAAAAAAATTAATTCTTATTTTTGTTGATCAATATAGGAGATACTAATTGGAACCTGATTTACTGCAATATTGGAGCTCTTGGGTTTTGGAGGTGATTGTCTTGAGGATGTGTCCATTGATACCTGTTATTATGTAATAGACGTGCTTTAGTTAGAATTTGTCCAAGGAGTTCTATAATTAAAATTTAATTATTGTGTAAAACAATTTATTTTTATTTTTGTAAAATAAGATTGTTCCTTAATTTTGATGTGCATGCAATGAGAACCATGAATTATGAGAATAATGTAATTAATTTGAATAGAGACAAGGCATGTGGGGTAATCCTTTTTCTAAGAGTGGCTTACAATTTCTCTTCAACAAAAGAAAAAAAAAAAAAAACTGAACAGGAATAAATAATTCAAACTGTTTGGTCTTCCTAATGATCCTATGAACAACTAAGCAATTAAATGATCAAAAAACATATGTTAATTTGTGAACTAATTGAAATATCATGGAACATGAATATATAAGATGTATCCTAATTATTAACCTCAAATATTAATGCCCCAGCATACTGAATTATTCTAAAATATATTTAGTTCTTATATTGATAAACAACTAGATTCTGCCAGTACAAGTTACAATAATCAAGCATATCAAGACAACTAATTAATATTTTGTTGGAGAAAACATACTAAGGGGAAGCTATCTAATTAATCATCCTACATATCAGATTTCATGAAGCTTGAACTGAAATTCTCAGTTAGCATGATAAACTAATATATATCTTCTTCTTTTTCAAAATTAAAAAAACTTCAGTATCATGTGATTACTAAATTCATTGTCTTGATTTAATTGATAATAAGTATTTTTTTAGAAGAAAAATATACATATAACTAATTTTTGCATCGACTTTCCGTACCTGATTACTAGGATTCGATTCTTTTTGAGTAGGAGAAGATGACCTGAAAGAACTTCCTTCTTCTATTTTCTTTTCATCTCCATTCTGCAAAGTTAATCACAAGAAGTTATATATATGACCAAACTATTCAACCAAAAGCAATATTCAAATTGCTCAGAATACTCTTCTATTTTAAGAAAAATCTACATATCTAAAGAATTCAACCTCAAATTTCCTAGTCCTTATCATCTAGAAGTTAAACTCCAAATTTCGACAACAAATACTATCCCAAGGTCATGGGTCAGAATACGAAAAATTGAATCCAATCACAACTAAAATTCATTGTCAAAATTATAGAATCCGAGAGAGGGAAAAGACTATTGAAGAAGAATCAAACTAAACCTTTTGATCAATCTCTTCGGCACTAACACATGATGGCTCCATCTTTGATGGTCTCTCCTCTTTAGCGATACTACGCTTTTTTGGTGCGGCCTCCATTTAGAGAAACTATATATTTTAGTAGTTAGTATACTTAGTTTCTTTCTGTTCCGCACCTTAACCTTTGGCTCTTCGAACTCCTCTTCTCTCTCCTTCTTATAATAACTCGAGCCCTTACCGTATAAAACTTTGTTTATACAAATTCAAACTCCCCATAGGCTAATTATTTCAATTCATCCATTCCCATCAAAAATGTCAACTCCCAACTATCCAAGCCCACTGCAGGAAGCTAAACAAAGAGAACATATATATATTTTTTATTTTGGAGGAGTTGAGAGAGAGATGTCATCGGGAGCGCTTGTAGCCGCACTCTCCGGAGCGTCACCTTTGAACTTTCTTGTCCACACTCACCAACTATAAAATTAGATTATGATTGGCACGTGGGCTCGGTCCACCGGACGGTCAAACAGCAGCCCCCCGGCCGCTCCGCCATCGCAGATTTCCGAGCGTGGGCCTGGCGGACGGACTCCGACCGGGGACCACTGGGTCGTGAAGAGCCAAGATCCAAGATCTATGGTCTCTTCCCTATAAATGAGAGCTTGAAGTAGCGCGTGAGTTTATTAAGTAGTTTATGATTATGCTTGGGTAATTACAGTTTAGCGAAGACTAATTGTGAAACCCTAACCCACTTTTCCAGTGGGCTCACAAGGAAAAAAGGTGTGCTCCTTTGGAAACTCAACTCCCATAAGACTAGTATGAGGTTTTATTCAATATGCATCTTCTAATATATTTTTGAAAAATATTATGTTCCTTTAGCGAGTTATGATTAGTAGGCATGTTGAAATCCATCCCTTTGTTTTTTCTTAGGTAAAATTGGAGTTTGAACCCTATTCTTTTTTTTTTCTTTTTCTTTTTTTTTTTTTAGTAAAACGCTGCGTAATTTTTTTCGTATTTTATTAATCAAGATTTAGCGAGACTTTTTATACATATAAGTATATTGCTATCCACCTAAAAAGAGACCAATACAAAATATGCTAAATACACATGCAATTAGTTTACCCATACAAATTCTATTTAGAGACACTTCCACTCTAGACGGGAGTTTCCTAAGGAGCACACCATTTTTCCTAATAAGCCCACTTTATAACTATCCAGACTTTGAGTCCGGACAAAAAAAAAAAATACTGAAAAGTGAACTCACTAGTAAAATTGGTGTGCTTCTTTGGAAACTCCCCTCTAGACATGTAAAATGTGGCTCATCGTGGAGCCACTGGTGCTCCACCTGTTCGACAAGTGCCAGCAAATCTACTAGCCTATAGGGATCGTAACGAGTCAAGGGAAACGTACATATGGCTAAGAGTTTTGTTGGTACGCCACAATGACGCTTGCATTAATCTATATTTGTCGCTTAAATTAATATTCTTGTTAAGCTTTCACTTTTCAACCGGCTAACCAATAAATGTGTTTACTTAAAATGTACTGAGAATCAAACTATTACCAGTTACTATAGCTCACGACAGTCCCAAATTGATGCAAGATTTTTTTTTTTTTTTACGTTTCTTATTCTCTATAATTAAGTAGAATCTCATAACTTGTGAGCCAAAGAACTGTTTAGTGTTATTCTCTTACAAATTTTTCGATTTAATTTTTTAAAAAAAGATTAATAAAAAAAAAGGAACATTTCTAGGAGCTCTGTGCGACGTGTTATATATATAAAGTAAAAATATTGTACCCATCCACTCTATGAATGTCCTGCATGCAGCATATATATGCAAGATTTCCTGATGAAAGTTTGATCAATTCATCTCAAAATGTTATGGGAAAATATTGTGATGGTGAGAATATCCGATAGAAGAGTGATATATTTGTTACTGTACTAAAACTATGAAGTTATGATGAGGCTTGAAAGAAATTATTTTGTATTTTAACACGTCATCACATGTTGAAGACTCATATTGAGTAGAAACCTAGGCTTTGCAATGGTACATTTTTTTTTTTTAAATTCGCAATTAAATGTGAGTCCAACAAAATTTAAATCTGAATTATTCTGATACCATTTTGAAGTCCCTACCACTCAATCAAAACTCCTTAGATATAATAAGGGTTGAGAAAAGTTGTTTTGTATTTAAAAATGCAAAAACATCACATTTTCAAGGAGAAATATGCAAATCGTCTCGTGAGATCTAACATATAAAGAAAGATAATTTCTAGGACTATAATATCTCAAAAATAAATAATTAGCTAATAAACAAACTCGAACTAGAGAAGATATGTTTAATAAAAGATTTGCTGAGGTCTTCGAGACTCCGACCGCCGGTGAGCCTAGTGTTCTGTGGATTGAGACAGTTAGGATAATTTTGTAATTCTTTAAATTTAATTTGTTTTATTTTTATGCTAAAAAAAATAAATTCGTAATAATTTTTATATCCCAAGGCGTTGAAAGATCGGTTGGCCAACTTAGTTGGAGATTCCAGTTGATAAATATTTCTCCAATTTTGACCGAAATGATCTCATCACCCTCACAACTCTCTCTTCTTCCCAAAATGCCCCTATTACTATAATCCTTGAGTACAGAAAATTTCAACGTCCACCAAATAATTTATTATTTTTTTTCTAGGAGAGAGTAGGTTATAAAACCCGGTCAATGCGCCGCTTTATTCGTCAATTGGGCTTGTCTTGTTCAACCCACAGGTCTCAGTCTCCTTATACAATTTTTCTAAATTTTGAGGGTTATTTTTTTTGTGGAGTTATTTAATTTTAGGGTTGTTATAGGGGTAGATTGAGAAATTACTTGACGATAGGTAGCTTTTATTTCAGAGAAATTCTATTTACACACTGCAATTTACTTTTGACGTTTTGAGTGTTTTTTATACCAAACTTCCATTTTGAAATGTCACCAATTTACTTTATGCACCCAATTTTTTTTCTAAGTTTAACCCTCCTCCTTCTCTCTATCTCCTTATATCGTCAAATCCCAAATTTTTCGAGTCAGATATTAATTTTCAAGCTAAAAATATATTGGTCGGGTATTAATACCCGACCAAAGAATCACTTGGTCGGGTATTAAAACCCAACCAGCAGCCGACGTCTCCCTTACAAAAGAATCATAAGTAATAATAAGTTGCAAACAAATACACATAAAAAAACTAAGAATAAATTTAAATTGTACCTTACATTTGTCCTCCGATACTAATTGCATGTTGAAATTTTCCATTTGAATAAAAAAACTCAAATTAAAACTTCAAACCCTAATTTTACTTGTTACAGTGAATTCGAAGAATTTAAAATTTCTCTAGATCTTTTTAGGAACACGAATTTAAAAAATTTAAGAGGTTAAGAAATCAAATCAATGGGTTTGTGAGAGATGTATTTTTTTTAAAAATTAAATTCTACTAAAAAATATTTTTAAAGATTCTAGAGAAAAAACAGAGGAGGAAGACGATCAGTTGTAGTTCTAAATTTTAAAAAGTCTTAATTTGTGATTTAAAAGGGTAACTTAGTCAAAAAAATAAATGGTAAACTTGTAATTATTTACAAATTTTAAAACCGTACGTGAAGAATAAATTTTCGTGTGTAAATAGAATTTCCTTTCATTTCATCACTTGCCCCATGTTTATGGAGATCTTAACAACAAAGCTTTTTAGTCTGAATACTTGAGGGAAGTCACAAGAACCAAAGGTAATCACATTGAATCGGTCACATTGATGTTCCTCCAGAAATATGTTTTTATTTAAGTCTCTGTTTCTAAATCTTTTTGTATCATCTCCATTTATATTTTCTTCTATCATTCTTTGACTCTTTTAACTCGCCTCACTTTGACAAACTCTACTCATTGAACTTGTATATTTATACATTAGAGCTTACTTGTATATAAATTATTGCTTCTCTTTGATGGGGGTTAGGCTTACTTTAGAGCGAAAATCCTTTATTGAGATTTCACTTGAACAAAAAGACTTTTCATACTTGCTAATTATATTATAATGAGATCAATTTGTATTATTGATAGAACCAATATACGGTGGTAAAATGTGAATACAGTGAGAAACAATGATAAAAGAATTTTGCTTCAAATATTAATTAAATAAGCAAGGTGAGATCGTTATTCATAGGGCAAGAATGGATACATATATAATGATAAATATTTTCTCAAAAAGTGCTTAAAGCTAAGAAAAATGGTTAGTGTACATGCAAAAGTTAGATATTATAACTTCAACTGAAATATTAAGGTAAATAAAAAGGTCGATAGAGTTGGGAGAGGAGGGATATAATGTTCGGTTTCAAGAGAATATAATGCTGAAAAAGAAAGATTATTCTTTTTCCAAGAGGTGAATGAATAAAAGATTTATTCTTTTTATGGAACTCGTGACACAATGCAATGAGGCTCACAAAAATATGTTGATAACGAATGATATAATGCGATGCATGCGGATCACAAAACCATGATAGTTTGCGTCCAAGACAATTCAAGCCCGATATAGCCTTATATATTGACTTTTACATTAAAATTTAGAAAAATCTAACCGAAGAATTTGGTTGAAGGATTTTACTTTTTCTTTCGTCCTTGTTACGATTACAAGCAACATCTCTCTCTCTCTCTCTCTCTCTCTCTCTCTCTCTCTATATATATATATATATATATATATATATATAATTTCAAAGAACTATATACGTTATGTGGGTCTTTTTCTTTCTATTGCTTTTCCTTTAATTCTCTCCTTAATGTCTAGCTAGCCAAGTCTATCAAGTTCATTATTTTATGAATTCTTGACTTACTAATAATCAATATATATCACCTCAAGGCACCTATTTGCAATTATATATTTAATTGGGGTTATTATATAGAAAAAAAGACTTGTTTTCTCTTTTTAATACTTCTCACACTTGAAAAGCCATTGATTGGCTAGATTGGAATTGCTTCACTAAGATTTTAGTTTGACTAGTTTGATTAAGTTTGTTGTATAACTGTCATTATACCCACGATAAAGCAACCAATTAATTTATGAACACTTGTGTCTTGCATGTGTCATGCTCATGTACACCATTGGGGCTGCTAATTAAATCTTAATTAGATAATCTCATTTTAATTAACTAGTCTTCTCAGTGAATTGTACAAATAGAAGTGTACCTTTTTTTTTAATCATGGGATGCTTCTTTACAAGGTAATATGAGGTCATGTCAATTTATGAGAAGGAAGAATTCAATCTACATTTTTTTTTTTCATTAATAAGAGTTTAAACAAGTAAAAAATCCAAAAATGAAATTGACGTGTTATGTTTATTCATCATAAAGTCAAAAGAAAAGTACTAGCTATGTCACAGTAAGCACCAAATTTCAATTAAACATACATCTCTTATGTCATTAAATAATAAATATAGCTAGTTGTTTAGGGCGTTGATCCTCATCTTATGAGTCATATATTCCTAATTCTTTTGTCATTTCTGAGATGACTGTTAATTTCTACCTTTGTTTAATACAATTAGATAAAACTCAATTCATTAAAATAAAAATATATAACTAAAAATTGATGATCAATGAGCAATGATTTCTACCAAAAACTACAAAAGATAAAGAAGAAAGTCACAAATTTCTTTTTTCAAGAAATTAATTTTTAATATAAAATTGCCTCCATTTTCAGCCTCATGGGACATCTCACAATCAGGCCCCTTAAGAGCAGAAGAAGATAAAAATAAAGGCTTCTTTTATATATATATATATATATATATATATATATATATATATATATATATATATATATATATATATGAGAAAATGGAAATGAGCTAACAGCTCACGCAAATTACCTGAGTTACAGTTCATTTCTACTATCTCCAATAATCTTTTTTTAAAAAATTCTTTTAGATTATGATCTCGACCCCCTAGGGTTCACTCATACCAAATTTCTTGGGTTTTAGTTTTGATTTGGTCCTCCATCAAGTTAACACAAATTTAACGATTTTCAATGAATAAAACATTTTGTATGCACTTGATGAAAGAGTGAATAAACTCCAAAATTTATGAAATTTAATCCGAAAGAAGTTAAGAATGTAGAGATAGTAATTGTAAAAAAAATTGAAGAAAAATAATTGGATCATTATAGTTTTGCCGCTAACTCACGTAACTTTTCCTGAGCTGGCGGCTCACCTACAGTAATCCCTATATATATATATATATATATATATATATATATATATATATATATATATATATATATATATATATATATATATATATATATATATATATATATATATATATATATATATATATAACTATTAATTCTTACTATAGTTTTGTTTCCCTACAAATGAAATCTTAGTGGATTGATAAATAATTTGGATAGACCTTATAATTATAAACAAATACTCATAATGTAAATTAGTGAATGTTAGATGAGTGATTATGTATTGCTCCATCATCAATAGTAATTATTAATGTAATAAGTCAATTAACTTATGCATTTAATCAGATGTCTTGTTCTTAATATGATATCAAAATTATACAAAAATAAATTGTGAAAAAGAGAATAATTATCCTTGAATTAAGGTAGAAGGAGTCAATGAATTTCATTGGTTTATTCAAATATGAACCCCACATTGTCAAGCTCTTGAGATAGAATTTCATTTATTTTTTTTAATCACGAGAAGGAAAAATCGCAAAACTAAATAAAGAAATTAATTACCTCTTAAGGTAGTTGATGCTTCTAAGGAATTGCACTTTGAGGGGTAAAAGATTGTTCATTTGTTATATTTTTTTTCCTTTGCAAGAAGTATTCTTATGTTTACAGAAGCATGATAAAATTATCTGCAAACAATGCATAAAATAATTATAATTGGATGAGATCATGAGAGCAAGCCCGTAGTTGGAGACGGGGGATTAAATTTAATAATGTGCAACAATTTCAAGAATCAATCAAGATTTGGTCGTCAAGCAAATCTGTACAAGGTCATTAAGTTACTAAAGAATTGCTAAGATGCATTCAGTTAGATGATTATATTATATATTTGATTGAGAAAAACATGATTATATTATACAATGTTTGGTTTTGTTTGTATTTTATCGATGTCTATTTGTTCTTAGATAATTAAGAGTTTCTTAGCTTGGTACCCTATTGATACCAAATTACCTAAGAAGCAATTATCTGGTCAATTATATACCCTTATATATACATTAATGTAATTATTTTTGTCTAAACTTAACGACTAATCCTTCAACTGTTGCACTAAAATAAACTGATTTCTAACTCATCATTGTGTATAAAAAATAAAAATAAAAAAACATATGGTGATCATATATAACTCAACCATTAAATTATCATAAATATATAACTCAGCCATAGGCATATGCATTAACCTTAACTAAATCAAGTTCTGATGACCTCAAAGAAATTGAAACGTTGAAGCTACAAACTCTTGTTGGGTTCCTAGAAAGTGAAGCCAAGTTGTACTTATTATAATGCACTAAGTCAATGCTTTGATCAACCATTGAATTTGAGCACTTTAAGGTGCTCTTATTCTATTGCTTCACAAAATCAAATCGAGTTAAATTTTTCCTTATCAACACACAACATCCTCTATAGTTTCATACTAGCACTTGCAATCTTAACATTTTTAAAATAACACCCTAAACTATGTAGATTTTGTCGAAAAAACAATCTTTCTTCCTATTATTTTTTTTTTCCCTTTAACTTCATATACTAGAATATATATGAGAATATTTTCTAATCATTAACAGGTTTTAATTCAAAATGGAGAGAAACCCTTATATTATTTTGTTCGGTAAGCATTAAAAAAAAATAACGAAAGCTGGTTTTTGACCTAACTCAAGTCATTTTAGGTTCTATTTTTGAAAATATTAATACTATAGGTGTTAATATGGAAAAACCCCATTAATTAAGAGAAAACATTAAGAAAGATTGACTAATCTTGTTTTTAAAAGGCATGAAGGAATTGACTTCTTATTGTAACATCATCAACATGGCATATCAACAGCTAAACACTCATTAGGCTTAGTTCCATAAAGTCACCTGCCTATTGGATTTTTTTAGGAGAAAAATAAAAAATATTCACATGATAATGCATGATCTTGGCTTAGGTCTAAGCTTTTGAATATGATTGTACTTCACAATTGACCTAATTAACACCTCGACCATTATTAACTAGTGATAGAAGGGAAAGTTATTACCCCATCCTATTTAATTTTTTGAATTAAAAATAAAAATTGTATTTTTTTTAATTCAAAAATTTGAACATAACCGACCATCCTAGTGCGAAAAGGTCTTCGAATATTATTATACAACATTAGGACAAAAATCATCAGATTAGACTTAAAACAACAACTTAGTGTCATTAGGGCTCATTATGTAATGATCTTTATTGAGATTAGTATGTGATGTTCCCTTTTGTTCATCACACACAAAAAAGAAAACAAATACAGAAATAATTGAAGAATAACAAGAAATAGCTAGGAAAGTGAGTTTAATAATTAATAAACACTAATTGAAGAATAACAAGAAATAGCTAGGAAAGTGAGTTTGCAACTAACTTATAAACAAGATAACTTAAAATTTGCACTCTTGGGATTGATAACATTAGGGACCACTAGGTGAAGTAAATTGTCAATAAAAAACTTTCCACAAGGGACAAAAAAAAAATAAAAAATAAAAAAATAAAAAAAATCTCTTAATGTCATTAAATAATGCATATTGTGTAACTGAGATTTGGAAAACCTACTCTAAATAAATATTATATATTCTTTAATTATTGAATGAATAGTTAAGTCCTAATATATTGGAACCAATTGACATTATTAGGAGCTAAATTCTTTTCTTAGGTGCATCAAGCTATTAAAATAAATTTATGAGAGAGCAGATGTCTTCATTTTGACTTGGAATCTTTCTCGTTTAGGGCTAAATCTCATACTTAATTAAATAATTAGCCATGTGACTGTATTTTAGTCAAATTCACGTCAAGAAAGTTGGCCCCTTGAAGAATTAAAACGTTGCATTTGTTGCCTTGTTGCAATGAGTAAATAACTAATTTGCCATTATAATTATTACTTAGCCTTAACCCTAACTCTTTCCTATCTCTATTGTACTTGTAGAAAATTTAGTTGTGGGAAAAAACAAGTGACTTTCCTTCTCCTTTTTGCAAACAATAATTGTATTAATAATTGTTGGATCTCATCTTAGCGAGTTCCTCCTATGCCGATACTAATATCTATGATATTGAATATAGAATTAGCAGCCGATACTAATGTCTACGATATTGAATATAGAATTAGCAGAAGCATACATCGAACACCCGAAATCCTTAGCCGATCGAGAGATTGATCACGAACGAATCAATCGCTAAGATCGAGAGATTGATCACGAACGAATCAATCCCACCTTACCATGAGTTCTCTCAAATTCTAAAATGTAAAACTATCTAAAAAAAAGTGAGGAGTTCTTATTTTGGAGTGAATCCTCATAGGATTTTTTTTTTTTGGTTTTTAACCGCAATCTTAGTGGAAGAAAGATTAGTGGGAGGAGATTTTCTCTATTAACTCCATAACTGCCAACCCAAAAAAATTTTTTAATTACAATTTTGTTTTCCAAAAATGCCCTTATAAATTTTTAATTACAATTTTGTTTTCCAAAAATGCCCTTATGGACATATAAACCAACAATAATAAATAAGGTACTTCTCGTGCCTTCTAAAAATAAAAAAATTACTATTTAAGAAATTTTGCAGTTACCACTTGCAACTTCTAAAATACAAATTGTAGTAACTTTTTTTGGTACAACTTCAATTGTAATAAAATAAAATAAGCTGTAACTTACAACATCAAAATTTTGCAGTTACCACTTGCAACTTCTAAAATACAAATTGTAGTAATTTTTTTTGGTACAACTTCAATTGTAATAATTGTAGTAATTTTTTTTGGTACAACTTCAATTGTAATAAAATAAGCTGTTAACTTACAACATCACTTGTAAGCAACATACATCACTTGCAAGCAGCTAAACCGACCCTAAGTACTTCACTAGGAAAATCTTATACAGTCGCTTACTGTATACGGTATTTAAATATGAATCCTGCTCGCATCAGATTATTATGTTATATAGTTATTTTATTTGCATAATCCCTTTTCCGATGCAACAATAGGATATATATCTTTGACAGTTAATCTGCTGCAGGCAATTTTGTAGAAAAACAAAGCAAAAGCAGCCACAATTCAATGAATATTTCCTAATATTATGTTCCTGCAACTGCGAGCACATTGAATATATATCCACTTAACCTGTACAACTTGATCACTCACACCTTTGCGTTGACATTGCCCAAAATAATATTATGGGTTAAATTCAACCCAATAATGTATATGCCCCTGTAATCTTACTCTGAGAAGAGAATTCAAATTCATATTGTTTAATCAAAAAGCAACTAAACGATAAGTACACCTCATTGAATCTCCGACAAATTTTACTCAAAAAAAAAAATGGAAGATTTTCAACTTCTGATTATGAGATTCATGCACTTGTACGGCTAGTAAGAAGTCAATCAAAATAAGCAAACTACAGGCATATCAGATGAGCTCATGCATTCAAATTTAGAAGTAACGAATATAAGCCGTACGAATGAATATAAGCCGTACGAATGGATGGGTCTATAAGCTAATTTTTGGTCCGACATATTCAAATTTTGAATGGAAAATGAAAATGAAAATTTCGTTCCTCAGACGAAGGATTGAGCCTTAAACCCACCCATTTTTATGCATCTATACGTGAGGCCCATGACTGATTCAACGATTCGTGCATGTTTATAGTGCATGCACGATTCGCTATTGCACAAGGTAGCTTCCAGTTTTGGTCAGAATTCTCACAACCATCATCTAATATGTGATGATATAAACTCGACGCAAGCACGTATCAAAAGATAAAATGAAGATAAGAAGCCAGAATGAAGAAACTTACCATTGAAATAAAAGCTAACATCAAACCCACAAGGACGAACCGAGATTGAAGATCTTTATAACTAAAGAGGAGTCGATAGTTGTTCATTGAAAACACGAGGATAAACAAACCGAAGATTTTGTTTGTTTGCTATGCCAAGCTTTCGTCCAAGAAACAAAAAAAATAAGACTCCTTGAAAGGGTTCATCTTAAATTATTTTCGGGCTTTTCTTCCTCCTAACCCACCCTCTTGTTCTTTTGCTGTTTATATCTACACACCAACTGCAGGGGATGATATTTGACGAAAACTTAGAACCCATCAGTTCTCTATGATTCTTGGACCCCTATACTTTGCCCCCAGCACGAAGTAGTTGTCGGGTTTCTCTCTCTCTTCCAGCCAAGCGTACCCCTCGTTTTCTTCAGGTAGCAAGTTTGCATCAGCTGAAATAGAACGAAAAACAAAGCGGCCTCAATATATTCCATTGAAATACATGCATGTCCGTCTATGTATCAGTTCGCTAAGTGAAGGGAGACTCACATGACAGGAAAAGCGAGTAGAGATATAGATGTCGTATAGTGATTGTATAGTGATTACAGATATCGATGCCATCTAAGTGAATGCCACTACGACATTATCTGCGAGTTATGTATTTCCTAAAGCAGCATTAAAGATGGAAAATTTCATAAAGACTAACGAATAGTATCTTAGCTTCTAACAACTACTCGGTTACAGTGTTGCGTCAGTAATGGTTTTGGTAGACGTAATAACCAGATAAAGAAACACTCAAGAACAAGAAAGGGAAGAAAGGAATTAGAATAAATTTTAGTCTCTTGTAGAGGTGCACCTTCAAATCTTCGATATTAAAAAAAAAATACCTCTGAAACATAATAATAACCATCCAAGCCCCCATATTATCGGGGTAAGAAAAAATATCTTTCATATTAGTCAACCGAGGGAAGGAGTATGAAATTCCCATTATACCCCCTATAATTAACTCAGACACCCATCTATCTCTCTCTCCCCCCCCTAGAGTAGAAAAAGAATACTCTCTACTGTTAATGCGTATTTTTTTGACTTTGACTTCCCAAGATTTAGGGTCAAATAAGTATTATCATGTTTTGGAGGTATTTTTCTAAATATTGAAGATTTGCAGGATAACTCTAAAATTAATATAAAACACTGATTGTTGTTTCACATTGTTAGGTTTTTTGTTTCTCAGCCAATCAAGCAGGCGAACACACTGATTAGCAATATAAAATCCACGTCGTAACATAGTGGTATCGTGAAGAACTGACATGAGTCACTTGCCTAATTGTGTAAGGCAAAACTTCTTGGGTCAGTGCTGGTTCCCAACCCATTATCAACTTGAAAAGTCCTAAGGTGTTCGTCACCTTAGCAATCAGTATCGCTGTCCGTGATAATACTTGGGTTTAACCAATTAAGCATGAAGGAGGTGATATCAAATTCGAAATATTAAGGCTCCAACCAACTTTTGTACATGCAAATTATTTGGGTCCTCTATTTCAGGTTGATGTGCAGCATCCCGACAACTACTATATCGTCAATACAATAAGCTTGATATTACCAATTCTATTACCATAAGTGCTAAGCAAATACCAATTCAGATATTTTAAACCTTCATCTGGAGTTCTTCACACTCTTCAATGGTGTTGTGGTACAAATTGTCTATTCCTTTTTTGTGTTTTAGTTGTTAGTGTTGTTGCCCAGAAAACTCCATCCCTTGTCTAACTACGCATCATAATGCATATAATTTTTTTTATTACTATGCCAAGTGGCAAAGCCCCTTCCACTTACAATTTGTAACACAAGACTAGGAACAGTTGAAACCAATTTGGCCATAGTATCACTTGCAACATTTTGGCTAGAACTCGTATTACAAAGCGTAGATTGATAACTTGTGATTAAAACAACAATGGAACATACCATATGTGTTTATCTTGGTCATTGGTGAGCGTTTGGAATGGTTTCGAGTTGAAGAAAGTCGTGGAATTCGAGTCTGTGAAGCTTGCATAGAAGTAGTAACTTTTCAAGGCAATAATTGATAAAGCTGAAGTCCGATCCAAAAAAAATCATATATGAGAAAATTGTAGAGCTCTAGATTATCTTTCTAATATTTCAAGAATCATCTCAGTCGGAATTCAGACGTAAAACTTAAGGCAATTTATCTAAGGTGCTAACAAACAGGAAAAATCTATGCCTCACCCACGGGCTTTACAAATTGGATCACATTTGGGATTTTTTAGTAGGTTTTTGGATCCATTTAGGACTAGAGTTTCTCCCTCGTAATCTTAACTATAAAAGCACCTTTATGGAAATATTTCGTGTAGTTTGGAGTCTTTGTTGGAGAGTTTGTTTTGGACGCTTTATGGAGGTTTTGGAGATACAAGATGAAGAGATTTTTGTGAAAATATTTCTAAAGATTTATGAGGAACTTTGTTTGGATATCAATGTCTACAACATCTTCATCCTCTGAACATTCATTATCTCATACATATGGCAACTTTGGATATTAAGTTTCTTTTGATTCTTGCACATAATTTGTATTATGTATTAGGGTTTATCACTAGTGGTGATGGTGAGTTAAGGTTAGGGTTAGGGTTATCAACGTGATCGACCCGGTGTGATTCTCTTTTGGTTCATGTAGACAACCCCTAAGTACTTGGGATAAAAGGCTTAATTGTTGTTGTTGTTGTACTTGTGGTGATGGCGAGGATTGAGTTTCCTAGTTGTGGGTATCTAGCAACTTTGACAGAGACTATTAGATTATTACTAACAACTGTTGATATCTAGTAGTTGTGGGAACGAGTATAAAAGTCAAAGTTCGGAGTGCAGCTTTTTGATATGTGATTTTTTAACCTTAGGTTCTAAGAATTTCCACGTTAAATTCATGTGTTTCTTGTGGCTACTTTTTATTGGTTGGCTTAAGTTGATCTAATTTAATTGATTAGATATAATTATTTTGATTAAATCTCTAAGGTAAATCTATCAAGTAGCAGTTTTTCCTTTTTCAACTTGAAACACCATTTGCAGGTTGTAAGCATTGTAAGCAGTCTTGCAATGCCCTTATATCAAAAAAACAAACCAAAAAAGAACATGATAAACAACTTTCCTAAGAAAGAGTCTAAAGACTCCAAACTTTTAAAATTTATATATATAATTATCTCTGAAAAAATAATTTCATGGAAGGAGAGTTCTGAAATTAAAAGCAATGAGCTATTCCTACACTTGTTCTAGAATACGTTCCAGAATTATAGAAAGTTACACGGTCAATTAAAGCAATAACACAGCGATGTAACAAAGCGGAACGATAAGATAGTAAAAAGTATTTCATATATATGCAATTAATAAATTCAAAATGTAATAGAATAATTACCATATGGGGAATCATTGTAGTAAGTGCAATGCCTTCCGCCAGCATCAGAGTAAGGTGGGCCGAGCACATCAAGAACCGCACAGGGAGTCTTGGCAGTAAAGCAGTGCATATTGCCTCCAGCATTTGGATAAAGAATGGAAGTTTCACATGGCGCTGAAAAGATAGTATCGGTCTTTATCTTGGCCAACCTTGCTTCAGGTGTTTGAACTGCCAAGATCACCAGAATAAGCGGGGAAAAAAAACAAGATTTAGAATGTCATTACTCTACAATAAGCTGAACACTTATAGTTAGTTGAGGGCTTACAATGAGGGGAATTGGTTGAGTCTTGCAAGTTTTGAGGACTGTCAACCCAGTCATACGACTTTATGTGCATGGTGCCAAATAGAAGCTTGCTGAGCACAGTCATACCTGGGTGATTATGAAGCGGAATGACGCCAGACGGAGGCAAACAGAAAATACATATCTGCAAGGATGTTGTAGTACTGATTGAGAAAAAATTTTACATCTGTAGCAGGTTACGCAACTACAAAGAAATGGAACTCTGTAGAGAATGTCACACCGAGAATTTATCACACTCGTATATGTGCAAGTATGTTATTGGAGGAGCTTCTTTGGGATCGATATTCCAAAAGTATGGAAGGTTTGGAGTTAAACCAACATCCAATGCATTCATATTACCTGCATGAAGGAAAAAACAAAAAATAAGGAAACCGATATATATGTATGAGTTTCTTTAGAGGATTTCGAAAAACAGAAGGTTTGGAGTTAAACCTACTCCTGATGCATTTCACGACGAATACATTATCATTCGAAAAGTTTGTATATTTTTGCATAAATTAACATAGTTATGAGTGTGGAACAAATGGAGCCATTGCCCTGACAAGGGAGGACTTTGCTGCCTTAATTGTTCAAAAACAGACGAGGACCATAGCCACGGACGATAACCTGCACAACTCATCATAAGTCCACGATTCTGCGAGTCAGCATGCGCATGTTTTTTCCACTGTTTCTAAGTGATTCAAGTTGATTTGAATCAATTATGGATGTAGAGTAGTTATATGCTGAGTGATTTTCTAGACCATCTGGCATCTCAGAACTAAAAATGTCAGTCAAGCATTGTTAATGTATCCTGATTTTTGCAAGATAAATTTTGCAAGCCGTAACTTTTTGATCTGCATGTTACAGTACGTCCCACCAATCAAACCAAAGCATTTCTTGAGGATAAAAATTTAAAATCAAACAAATTGTTAACTCGTTGGACCGCAGAGCATTTTGCACAAATCCATTTTTTTGAAAGGTGGCTTTGATCTCAAAAGTTTCCTCGCCCTAGTTTTATAATTACATAATTTCCTTCTCTGCTTCAGTTTCCTATTTTGTTTTGGATTTTAGCCGACCTTTATATAAAGGCTTTCGGGACTCGCTTAGAAATTCCTTATCAATTTGGTTATTCAATTATATTTTTACCTCGTTATATTACTGCCTAATTTCAGACTTCAAAGTCATTTTACCAAGGGTTTTTCTTCTAAGGTTTGTTGGCGCTTAAAGTGAAATCTATCATTCTCTGTCACGTATTACTTCTATTTTCCTTTTCATATGGAAAATTTTAATAAAGGAAAAAAAAAAAAAAAAAGACAAATTTGGAATATATGTAGAGAAAAATTTAACCCTTATATCTAAACAAAGCCTTACTGAAGCAAAACAAATGGAGCAAGTAACCTCTTGACTTCAATATCTTTCTTTCCGATATCGTGAAGTAGCAAAAGTTCCTATTTAAAGAGTGAAGCTTATGCACGACTTGTTCAAATTGTCCAGTATATATTCCTAGCATCAAAAGTCACCTATTGGAGACTTAGTGTATCATATGCCAAATTATTTTAAATTTAAATAAAATCATGCTTGAATAATAGAATAATGATCTTAATTATAAGTATTTACATGATTAGATCAAACATATGACTATAGAAAATTTTGCAATCCACGTAAGTACTTTTTCTTCCATATTTCCTGTTAGAATTCATGTTTTTAATCTGGCTATTTTTGGAACCAAAAGTTCAGGAGAATCTATTTGTCAATTATGGTATATTCACTTGTTCAAATCCATGAATAGAGTGAATGTAAATTAGCTTAAAAGAAAACATAAACGGATATGAACGGTCGAATGGGTGCGACTGTTGACGGATGCTAATGGTTGAATGGTGTAACAATTTAAATATAAACGAGTTTAACCATTTGAAAAGTTACAATAGTTTAGACACCAATTAGCCAACGGGTAAGAGTTTGAAATTCAAAAATGAGCGGGAATAAACTGCTTGAAAAGTCACAATGGTTCAAACACCACTTGTCCAATGGATATGAGTTTGAGATCAAAATATGAATGGATGTGACCACTTGAACAATGGCAACATTCAAGGCACCATTTGAATGTCAAGACTATGTTATTCACACCATTTTGCCAGAAAGGGTTGTGTCTATTATTAACCCTTTCAGAATCTATAGACGTATTTAATCTGTACAATATATCAAACATTTCCTTCAGTGCGTAAATAATAAATGCAATACGAAAGGCCCATTATTACTTGTGAGTATAGTTCATTTCCACTTATCAAACTACAAAATAAACCACATTGATAGGTGACCCAGACCACCAATTTCAGTCTATATGTCATATGAACAGATCATTGTAGCAGTAAGAGAGATTATCTAATGCATGAAGTAGAGGGTTCAACATCATTTTATTTCATACATAGCTTACGGTGCATAATTGTAAATTAAGAGAATTGATTGGATAAATGATATATATGGCTTTAAAAAAAAAAATTGAAGGAGCATGGGAATGGTAAACAGTTTCACCTAGAGCTCACAACTGCAATATATATCAAATAGTCTTAACACGTACCATCATATGAGAGATTTTTGTGACCTCTAGAAACAAGATGATATCTAAGGGAGGATGGAATAAAACAAGAATATATTCATATTGAAAACGTCAGCCTACACCTCTTAAATTGTTTTATTATACAAAGCCATAGAGTACTTCATGCGAAGCTTGAACTTAAGCTCATGTACATTATAGGATATCAAGCATTCTCTCCAAAAAAAAAAAAATCTCTAGCAATCAAAGAAATATCGTATCCAGAGCTCTGCATCAAAATGGACTAATTAATAGGCTAGGATTTAATATTATTTAAAAGAGAAAATCTCTTATGGAACCACGGGTCCAAACTTATTTTAGAATTTAAGGCTCCATGAACATGGATTTTGAAACCAATTTGTAGGAAATTAATTCAAGGCCTGTTTAGGACATGAATTTGTAAATGGACCATTTATAAAGATTAAAACCTATCCAATCAAAAGAGGGAACCGCTATCAACCTTATTGCAATCTTATTTAAACCCTATTTACCTGTTTAGTCGACGTATGACTGATCTCTCTAAACTCACGCATCCAAGCAGGTCCATGACTCCTACTCAATTGGAAGCAATTAACAACTTATTTAACCATATATATCCAATTATATACCTACCAAAAGGGGATAAATCCCTCCTGGTTCTTGTTAGCAGAACTAATCAATTCACTAAACTAGATTATTTCCCCATATTCAACTCGCAAAACATACATCAAGAAACATGTGATAGACAAAATTGTTGAGATTAGGTGTCTTACAAGATATCAAGTGAATAACGTTGATGGTACAAGGTCGGTCTAGCCTCATGGTATGGTAAGAAAGATGTTTAGCTCATTGAAAATGATTAGACCCAAGACTCCATCTTTTATGGTCATATGAGTTCTAAGGTTATTAGTCAAAATTGTTGAGATTAGGTGTCTTACAAGCAATCAAGTGAATAACATTGATGGTACAAGATCGGTCTAGCTTCATGGTATAGTAAGAAAGATGTTTAGCTCATTGAAAATGATTAAATCCAAGACTCCATCTTTTGTGGTCATATGAGTTCTAAGGTTATTAGTCGCTCCCCATGTTTAGTGATCACTTTGGCAATCGCATCAAGATTCCATTGAGCTCTGATACTTAAACCAGTGTGTATTTTGTCTAGGTGGTGGGTTCTTCTTTTCCCTTTTTTCGTAGGAACAAAAGAATCACACATGTAGAGACCTGTTGGGGTTAGCATCTTGCTTACTAAAATTTGACTAAGCTGGAGATTTGTTAGAATTAGATGTCTCACATCCCTAAGTTGGAAGACCAGATGCATTTGTATGTCCTATCTGTGTATATGTAGAGATGGCAATGGGCACGTTTATAGGTCAACTTTTGGTTCGCCCTATACAAAATTTTAAATTAAAAATATTTTTTTTAATTCAAAATTTTGTATAGTTTTCAAAAATTGGCCGGTCGACATGTCCATTATTATCCCTACAGTATATGCTATGGGTTTGACCAAGAAGGAGATTTGGAGTGATAGGTATCTTGCGTCCAAATAGGAAGCACCAGATTGGTTTAGTCCTACATGGTATAGAGAAACATGGTTAAATGTTTAAATATGGCTAGATCCAAAAGCCTCTTATAAAGATGTATGAACCCAAGACTCCCGTTAAGGTTCCATCTTTTGGGTCATATAGATTCGTCTTCATAACAATCCCATAACTTAATTAGTACACATCAATTATTGCCTTGAATATACGAAATTACAAATTTGGTGACTGATATGTAGTAAGGAGAGGATTGTCGAAAAAGTTTGTGTACTTAATTAGCATGACATCTCATAAAAGCCACAAGGAATGCCCTTCATGTACACGCACACACGTGAGGTTGCATGTTAGATCCTCTATCGCCATGGGCTACATTACCACCTCGAGTCCAAATTACCTTTTTCATGGTCACGAATATGAATTCATGCTAATTTTTGAAGGCAAATAACAAATAGAGTTCCCCTGCCATAAGATAGCTTAGAGAAAATCAAGCCAGGTCATTGACAAGTATCAAGTCAATTGACTAGCTTAAACATAGTTTATCCGTCAAATACACAAATGATATGCTGCACGGACACGAGCGCCCGACAAGAGAAGGCTTCAGGATAGGACTGTCCAACATGACAAGTCCATCCATGCGTGCACTGTTTTTATTCAGTGTTACGAGGCCACACCATTCCAAAGTATTTGTCATACTAGACATGGATACACAAAACAACACTTGGCACACCAACGTCCCACGGCTCGTATCAGAAACAGAAACAAAGTATCATACTACATTAAAAAAACCAAAAAAATAGAAAATTCCGAAAAACAATCCAAAAGGGATCGACAAGGGAAGAATAGAAACAAGAGTGTCCAAGATTGTAATGCTTTGAACTCCAACGATACCATATTTAGTAATTTCTCTATTTATCTCTAACTAAACAAGATAACACTCCTATCTCATGGTAACCTACTATTTTAAATCTTGCATGTACACACGACAACCGTGTTCCATATTCCCGGAACACTGCACATCATTACAACCCAGTTAACATTGTAATGCCACGGACATAATATACCATAAATCACACAATATGCAAACAATAACCCCACAAAATAGGCAAAGGATCGCAATAATGCAGCACTTAGAAAATCTACAGAATGACACATCAAGAAACTAAACACCCATGAACAAAAACATGAATTGCAATCAAAATTGTTCCTTTAAAGAATCTATCACACTCCAGTTCAAAAACCCATCAACTCATCAAGAAAATAAAAAAGATTCAACCTTTTTATCATAATCATTACCAAGAACACTTCGAAGGCGATGTACGTGCTCGGGGCTCGGCACGGTCCCGGCCTCGACGCCGGCGAACACCTCCTTGCAGGTCTCGTAGAGCCTCTGGATTGCTGCAGCAGCAGCAGGAGGAGGAGGAGGAGGAGGAGGCAACCGCTGCTTTCTCTTGCTCTTCTTCTTCTTCTTCGTTGTCTGCAGTTCAAAATTCACTAGGCCCATTCTCGGCTTCAAGATGGAGCAGGGAATAAAGGTGAGATTTTTAAGGCAAGTTCTTGTTGTTGTCTCTATAATATCAATAATGCAAGTAAAAAAGATTGGATCTTTATACCTTTTTTGGGAGGTTTTGAGGAGGACTTGGGGGAAAAAACCGTTGTTTGATGGGGTAGAAACCAGGGGCCACTAGAAGGAGAGAGCTGTTTATTTGTATAGTTTCCTGTGTGCTCCATTGAGATACAGCCTATGGTTTGGATTTCTAACTTTGGTAATTTTTTTGCACATTAGTGCTTGTGAATTTGATTGTTGCTTAATTATTAAACTCTATGAATCTATTTTTCCTGCCTACACATTTCTTTTAAAATAAAATTCTCCTAGAAAAGGAAAGGATAAAATACCATAAGGTATCATCATGCAAATATAATCATATTATGAAAGGCGATAATATTTTCTTCCCAAACTGATTGGTCCGCTCATTTAGCCTTTTTTGTTTTTATTTATATTGTTTAGTTGTTCATAGTGTATTGTAATATAAATAATTGAAATTAGGAGATTTATTTTAAGAAAAAATTTATTAATTATAGATTTTTTTTTTAAGTGGTCCATTTAGTTGTGAGCTATTACGTGGAAGTTCAATCATGTTTGTTTTACAATAAAAGTATCTTAAAAATATTTTGATTTATGAATATTTTAATATTATTTTTGTATTTGTCATTATGGATGTGATATGCTTATATGATTTAAATATTTGTATTACCATTTTATTACCATTTTATATAAGACAAATCAAGACAATCATTTATTTAATGGTAACTTTTAAAAAAAAATTAAAATATTTTATTATGTAATTCATAAAACTCACTATCTATGATGTATTTTAATATTATTAATATTATTATAAAAGTTACTTTTCCAAAAAAATAGCATTTTAGGAGTTTTCATGCTTTTAAAGAATCCAACGACGTCTCTTTTAAAAGAAATTTTTTTGTCGCTATTTATTTGTTATGACTAAAGACAGAATCGCTTTCTATCTGATTAATACTTCTAGAATTTTGAAAACCGTTACTTTAAAAGAAGAAATTTCTTTGAAAGAAATTTCTTTGAAACATCACTTGTATGAGATGGTTGTGACGTCAAAACTCTCATTTTCTCATAAAAAGTTATTATAGCACTTAAAATATCCTCATCAACTGTAACAAAAAAAATCCTTTTTTTTTTTGTTTAAAATATTGTTTGGAGGGCTCATGCAATTACCATTTCTACAAGTACTCTTGATGAAACTATTCTCTTTGTCCTACGTACCTACACCTGCTACTAAAGTATATGGACATATCCAGGCCTTACATTAAAAGCATGATTAAATAGTAATTAAGAGTGATTAATACTAATTAATGCAAGAGATACGTAGACATGCATGCCAAAATGTATACTTAGAAACTGAAAGCATGGCTGTTTTAGCCCAAAAAAAATAAAAAAAATAGATATGATATATCACAAAATTTTATAGGATTTTGCTTTCATTTACTAACGGATAAAGCATTCTAAAATTAGTTAATTTTATAATAATTTTGATACGTTTATTTTATTTGCACTTGATCAACGGTAAAATCAAATTCAATTCTGGTAAAGTTTTGCTTGTAAATAAAAGGTATATTACTCATTTTGTACTATCAATTCATAAATCTTGTTTAATAGTGTCAATATTCAAATATTACCGATAGTAACTTAGCCTGACTCTCTAACTATCAGTATTTAGATATATTAGAACCTTAAAATTACGATTGTTTGTTTCTTTTGACTAATTACGGAAACTATCCATGTAATATTTGCCATGTAGTATTAATACTTCTCTCAGGATCTTCTTAACACTCAAACTTCTTGTTACAACAATTAACAGCCCCTCTAAGGTCTCTCTGCTACAACTATAGAAGATCCAAGACTCTGCTTGTTTTGAGAGAAAATGAAGGAAAAGAAAATAAAATAAGAAAGAAAATATTCTAAATATTTATTTACTGAGGAAAAACTTTTTTTTTTTTCTTCCATACATTTTCTTTCAAACCAAATAGTTTTAGTAAAGTCTAATATTTAATCAGCACTGTTCGAAATTTTAAATTAAAAAATAAAATTTAATTTTTAATATAAATTTTTAATAGTACGGATCAAAAACTAACCTTTGGATCCGACTTGCTTATGGGAGTGAATATCCCCGCATGCGAGGAAAGTTGAATAGGTCTTCTACAAGCTAACTGAATATTTTAGCTTTAGTCAGCATGTTATTGCTTTAAAGAATCAGTTGGTTCAAGATTGAAAGCTTTCAAGATGTCAGTTGTTGATGACATAAAACAATACTTGCTTCAGTTGTGCCCTGATACAAAAGAACCTGATGCTGCTCACGCCTTTTACCACAATTTGCTCACCTCTGAATTTTTTTCAAATTTGCTTACCCGTAAAAAGAAGAGGTATTTACAGATTTGTCCCTTACAACTTTATAAATTATGATTTAGTCTTCAAAATCTTCATATTTAGGATTTAATCTCCAAATCCTCTAAGTTACTACAATTTAGTCCTTCCGCTAGTTTTTCCGTCCAACGGCAGAATTTATTTTTTTAAAATAATAAAATGACTTAAATATCCCTATAAAGAAAAATGGAAAGAATAGAGATAGAAGAGAAGAAAAAAAGGGAAAGTCAATGAACCCAGTGAAAAAAAAGAAAGAGAGGAAGAAGAGAGAATGAGAAGAGATGAGTAAGAATGAAGAAAAGGAGGAGAGGAGGAAGAGGGAAGGAGAAGAGAAGAGGAATAAGGCTGAAGAAATTAAGGAGGGGTAAAATGAAAAAATCATGTCAAAATTAAGCTTGGCTAACGGAAATTAGGGAGGGGACTAAATTATAGTAACTTAGAGAATTTCAAGACTAAATCCTAAATATGAAGATGTGGAGGACTAAATTATAATTTATAAAGATTTAAGCGACAAATATGTAAATACCCCTAAAAAGAAACAACACAAAAAAAAAATGCTGGAAAAATAGAAAAATTTGCTAATGTAATTGATCGTTATTGGAGAAAAAAACTAATCTTGCATACAAATAAACTTCTATATGATTAGTAGTATGCTTACAATTCAAACGCTTGAAACTGTTTGAAAATTCAACAGAAGACTATTTTCTCGAATCATACAGGTTTAAACTGAATATCACAAGCTTCATCATCAGAAAGATGTTGAGGTTCCCAAAATTTTGAACTTGAATTGTTATCCGTGGATGATAAAGGCACAGAGCAGTTAGAGAAGTTCCTGAAGTAGAGAACCCCAGGCTCTTCAGAGCAAGCATTGGTAATGATTCGAGGTCCATCCACGCCCATGGCCGACAAACCAACGGTATCTCTGGACTCGCCCGGTAGGCGACAGTCTAACTGATTCACTAGGGCGCCCGTGCCAGTTTCCCACACGTTGGCGTGGTAATCGGCCGGTCCTCCGGTGACAACCTTGTAAGGATCGCAGTGTAGCATGGTGACGAGACTACCATGTTCTAGTTCAGCCACTGGCTCGGGCTTGGCATGATTCTTCCTGACGTCCCAAAGCCGTGCCCTGGAAGAGGAACTGGTTAAAAAAACATGGATGCAAATGAAAATAATAGATGCTGACTAATCTTGAGAAAAATATCGGAAACAAGATGGTTGCGGGACTTTGGACGCCGTTACAATGTCATGAATGTATGGTTGAGATGTGATGCATGTGAAAGGCGAAGTCTGACTAAGGCAAGGATGAGAGCCTCGAGTCAGAACAGAACTTGGAATCAGCAAATAAATACGGCATCTACCATGACATGACATCGACAAAATCAACATCGATGACTTCTTGCATGGAATAAGTTAAGATACTGTCCTGATATAGAAATAGAAACCTCACATGTGAAACCGAATTGTTTTATTTCTGACAGATAGACGCTTCACATAAAGGCTTAAGTTGTTGGGTTCACACGCTAACAGTGCATGTCAAGCAAGTTCAACACGTTTTACTCCTGATGTAGGCCTTAAGGACAGAGGGCAAGGCCTCAACTTAAACGTGACTCTTATGGACAGGAAAAAGAAACAGAGGGTTAAACAAAATTCACATGTAAACAAGTCTGAACAAAATGATGCAAAAAAGACCACTTGAACGCAACCTAAGATTTTTTTTTTTTTTTTTTTATTGTCCTGTACTCTCAAAAATTAGTGGTATTTTGCGAAATGATCTTATTTGTTCCAGCATTCCAAGATGTACCCAGAGTCTTAATATCTGATACAAAACAGGACAAGTACAAAGCGGCATTTTAAAGTAATTATGATGCCGATTACACATGTTTCAACTAAACTTTTACAACATGAGAAGCACAAAACTGCAGAAACACATAAAATGAACATTTTTCTCCAAGCTAAAAGATGTATATTGATTTTTACCAATTACTGAATGTTAACGGTAATAGGTGAGTATTGACGAGTATTTAATGTGAGAAAAAGTAAAATTACATGAAATGGAGGTCATACTTACTTGTCTTCTCCACCAGTACAAATTAAGCATTTAGAAGCCAGCAGTTCAAATGAGTGTATCTTGGGGGGTTGGACCGCAGCGGTAGAAACCTTCTGCATAGTTCTTATGTCAATTGCGGTAACTGAAGAGCCAGCAGCAACGTAGCACAAGGTATCATGGCATTTCATACCAACAGGTGCACCCAGCAAACCGACCATTCCTACACATGATGAGGAACCCGACGATGATGGTGTTGCTGTGTCCCAAACACGGACCTACCGAGAAGAAGTATGTCAGTCAGTTATTTCTAAGTATCTATGACATACAGCAACAGTATAGGCGTGAAGTAATGTGAGGGAAGCTTCATATCAGTTCCATTTACATCTTCAAGTGATAAGAGGGAGCAGCACTTTTGAGAATTCGGCTAGTTCACAAAAATATCTCCCATATCAAGTTAAGATAATAATTTTGTATAAAAAAAAAAAGCTAACTAATATCATGTCAGCATTTTATATGCATGCATGCAAGATTGTGTCTATGTGCATGCACCAACGCAAAACACTCACACATGCAAGCGGGGCACGGGGTTTTGTTTTTAAAGGGAGACTAATCACTAAAAGTCTGAATCAAAACAAATCACTCATGATAGCAATCTTTCAATTAATAAATTCCATTTCATCAAAACAATCTCTCAAGGAATAAGTTTTGTTCATCATGAAAAAGCTACTAATTCAATTATGTCACTTTTTTTTTTCCAAAAAGAAGTCCAGCTCCCATGCAAGGCAATAATCTGAAATCAAAATTTAACAAATTGAGTATTTACCATTTAAGTTTCCTAAACCAACGAAACTTCTATAACTATGCTCTCTAATGTATCTGCATCATGAATAATCATCATTTCAATTAATAAATTCCATTTCATCAAAACAATCTCTCAAGGAATAAGTTTTGTTCATCATGAAAAAGCTACTAATTCAATTATGTCACTTTTTTTTTTCCAAAAAGAAGTCCAGCTCCCATGCAAGGCAATAATCTGAAATCAAAATTTAACAAATTGAGTATTTACCATTTAAGTTTCCTAAACCAACGAAACTTCTATAACTATGCTCTCTAATGTATCTGCATCATGAATAATCATCAGCTTCTAATTTCACATAGTCCGGTCCACATTATAAATCCTGTGGCCTGATTAATGTGAAGGATCCATTTTGTAAGAACTATATGCATGGTAGATAGAAAGTCAGAATATATTGAAAATATGTTCTGTATAAATTCTCAACATCTTACAGGTCATGGTCAACAGGGTAGACTCGTAATTGAATGTTTTGTCATGTAAATTTACAAGTGATAAGATTCGAATTGAAACTTCCAAACTCCAGTTGGACTGTAGCTCAACGCTCTAAGCAGTTCTCTCTACTAAAAAGGGCCATTCCATCACGAAACACTGCCAGTTCCTAATAATACTTCCTTATGATGTTGAAAATTTGATCACTTGATATGTTACGTAATGGGATGAACAGTGATATGCTGCAATTAAAGGTTCAATTGGATCCAGTTTTGCATTATTACTCATATAAGGGAAAATTCAGACAAATATGCTGAGTATATGTATTCATAAAAAGACAGCGATAAATTCATGTCATGTTCACACCTTATCATGTCACATGTGCAAGGGAGTTTCAGGGGTGCTCTTTCTTTCCTCTTTGTTAATTATGTGCATTTTAAAAAAAATATGGAAGGGGGCGAACTGGTGGACTAGGAAATTCATGTCAGCTCTTCAAGCTCGAAGTTTTTACTCTGAAATGGAATGTGGAAAGGTCTCAAATCTACTTTCTAGACTCAAACTCCTCGTTTGCAAACAAGATTAAGGTTATATCAAATTTATAAGTACGCAGAAACTACATCAAGTTGGAGTTGTGTATCCTATACATATTAAGTGTTTGGATATAACTCTTTGGGTGTCTAACGAGAAATAAAAACATTTACATAAGCAATACCAGGTTCAGCTTTGAGTTTCCTATGGCTAAAGTTTTGGGTATGATGGCGTAAAGCTTTGGGTATGATGGTGTAGCACAATAGCACATAAAATTTTGTGCATTTGGCAAGTACAAACGGAAATAAATGCCTTGGACCCTTTGGTTTGTGCATTCAGTGCAAAAGCAATAAATGTTGTGCTGAAATTTTCAAACGCATTCAATGATACGCATGCTTCATTCAATTTTTAGAAGCAGAAACATGATGTAACATAAGAGGAACACACCTTTGAAATTACATTGAGGGATATTAAAATTGATATTTATATAATGATATACGGTTATGAGTTATAACAGAAAATACAATGATACACTGTGGGATATATGGTTAAAATTAACTTATGTATGACGGTACAAAAATACGGCATTGGCTATGACAGACACACAGAGGATAGCTCTCAGTTAGGCATCTTCTCATACTATAGAAATGAAGATGCAGTTACGTACCCTTGAATCTGTTGACATGCTCACCAAAAGAGATGTCTTATGTCTGCACAACAAAAAAAAAAAAAAAATTCATGAGAAACTGAAAAATAAAAGTTGTACACAATTCGTAAAAAGAAAGTTCAATTAATAGAAGAGGGCAGGCGTGCAATGCTGCAATACCACTGCAAAATTCAAGGCAAGTATCTTGAGAACTATGAAAAAGTTAAAAACTTGGGGAATGCACAGTTTAATTAATTTTTTTTTTTTTTTAACTTTACCTTAAAATAAAATACCTATGATTACTATTTTGTTGTGTATAAGACTTGGCATAAACAAACATTTTGCTAGTTTCTAAACATAATATACCCTGATTACTACTTGGTCAAGTTTAAATATTTTCTACTTCTATAAATTAAAAAAAAAATATATATAAGAGCAACATTTAATAAGAATAAAAATTTTCAACTTATAGTGGATTCATCAAGGAGAGCAAGAGATCCTATTGGGTGCAACACAAATTCAAGTTGATCCCAGTTTCTGGGTGGGTGAATTCAGATCCACAGTGAGTCAATATTGGAATGTTCTGTTGTTAGCCCCTCGACCTCATAACCAGACTATGTGCCAATTCTAACTACTGATGTCGGAACAATTGACTACTCCATTTGTTTTTAGACCCTAGTAATGACAAATTTTAATGAGGAAAAAATCCTTTATCTGATGTCTTGTGAGTTTCTCCATCCTTCTTCTAATTGTACGTACGGAAGTTCTTTTATCTCATTTGGATCTTTTTTCCCATAAGCTACAGCCTACTGCCTAACAATTTGATGGCTTTATCGCAGAGACGTGGCATTAGATGGTGAAAATGAAAATGGTGGGGGAGAGATATGTAGTAAGCTTCATCCTTTAGTTGTTCTCTATCAATTTGTCTCTGGTCTTTTAATTAAATTAAAGGGAAAAAAAATTAGTAATTAGCCAAACAAATTAAACGATACTTAAGGGGGAAAAAAAAGGTTAACTAACACCCACCCATAAATCTACTAAATATTTTTCTATACACAAGGTATTTATTTGCAAAGTCAATGGAAATTAGTACCTCCCTTTTCCAATCTTAGACCAAATCATCAATTTTCCACTCCTTATCAATAGCACGCGCTCTTCTTCCCATAACTAGCCCATATGTTCTTATGTATATAGATATGAAATTTGAAAAGAAAAAAAAAAAGTATTTAAGCTCTTACCTCATCATTGCCAGCATCAAAATCTTATTGCTGCGCTAGCACAGTAGCACTAGTAATTTCCTTTCCGGTTAACACCACCCAAACTCTTTTTGCAAGCACCAAAGTTCTTTTTGCCAAAAAAGTAGGTTCATCTATATGCCTCTCATGATTTGAATTGTGCACTCTCTCTACATATCTTCCCTTTTACCATTCTACCAACCACCTTTTTTTCTGAAATAATACAAAGTTGCCTTGCAAGCTTACAACTTGAATAGTCATTGAACTATTTCTTCATTCCAAGCTATTGCCACATATTGTCTGAATTTCAAAATGGTTCATAAATGTTATACTTTTGAACCCCACAATTTATCGGTTAACTGACTATGGCCAGTCATAGATCTTATCATTCCACATATACTGTTATCTCCACCCTTATATCAGAAAATGCGTTGCAAATAATATATTAAGGTTCTTAAAAGCATTAAATGCTAAGCATCACAAAATTATATGAACATGAAAAGCTCAAAACTGTTGAAACGAAGAACATTTAGAAAAGGATGACATAATTATGATATCTCCACATAGTATCCAAGAAAATGTAATCACATACCTAGCAACTGACAGCAACGAAACAGGTTTCTCATGCCCATGAAATGTCACCATTAGTGGATGATTCTTACCGCCTACGGACCAAATGCGAACAGTGCAATCTTCCCCTCCACTAGCAAGCACTTTTGACCCATAATCCCCAAGTAATGTATCAGTCAAGGTGGTAACTGGCCCATTATGACCTTTATAACAACGATATGATCGGCCCTACAATAAGAAAAATAATATAAAAATGCAGATGAGGTCTAGGGTCTTGCACAAAATGTTAATGACTAAGGTTGGTATTTCCTAAGACAAAAGATTTAAGGTTAATAAAATAATATAGGTAAAACTGCAAAAGGAAAAAAAGTTTGTGTTAATGAGATGGTTAAAAAAATGAAAACATGTAATTGGTAGCCAACAATTATGAAGAAAAAGATAACAGGGAGGAAAACTCAATTTGAGATGTTTAGTAAAAAAAGGTTTGACCAACTTATAGGTTTTTGAAATTGATTATTTTCCAAGGTGTCAGACGCTTGAGGACACTAGCATGACTGACCATATCATCAAACTGCAATTCAAGCCCAATGTAGAAGCTTTTTTATACAAACGCCAAACCTTTTGGTGCCAATATATCCGATTGATATGTCAAGAAAAGCTTGCAGAATACATTTCACACTGTGTTCCTAATGGATTATTAGGATATATCTGGGTCTATCCTAGAATTATCATGCACCACACTGCAAACTCCAGTATATCCGAATTCATTATTTTTTCCATATCTCTGACCTCCATGAACCACCATAAACCCAATATTATCTTTATCAACATGATCGTTTTACTCACCTATATAGCTCATATTTCATGTTTTCAAGTAATTATTTTGAGACTTGAAGCAGTAACTTGGCCATTGCTGCAACTGATTGGTGTGTCACACATACACATAGTTAGGGATGAGAACAGGCAGGTCCACGGGTCGACTTTTAGCCCGTCCTATTCAAAATTTTGAAGTAGAAAAATAAAAATTTCATTTTTAATTCAAAATTTTGAATGGACGCACCCATTATCATCCCTACACATAGTTAGGTTCTTGGTTTAAGGGGCCAAGGCAGTGCTTAGACCAAATGATCTAGCAGCTTTACAAGCAGAGTGTGGACTTGTGTTTTTGCTCTCAAATGGGATGTAAGCAGTCGTTGCAGTTACATTGGCATCTAAAAGAATCTTTTACATCTGGTTTTGATGCTTGCAAGGAAAGAGAAAGTTCATACTACTATTGCCCCTCATTTGGGCAGCAACAAGATGTTAACCAGTACACTGAATTTCTGTAAAATATAGACTGTAAAGAAGTGTAGTTCATACAGCTCATCAGAATGCACAGATAGCGAAAGCAAGTTCCACATACAAAAATCAGGAGCAGACCCTACCCTTAAAGATATTGTTCACTCTTCAACTATTTTGGTTCAGTCTTGCTTGTATTTTCATTTAGATAGTGAGTTGACATTCTTCCAACAAAAAAAAACCAAAAGAATCTTATCGAAGGTGTATAAACACTAAGAACATATATTGCCTTTTCTATTAGTACAGAATATGTAAGTTCCCGGAAAGAACTAGTTTCATGTAATTTTAAGTCACTCCCTACATTAAGCTTTAGTCTAATAATTGTCTCTACTCCCATGAACTAGCTTCTAACCATGCTCTTCTTACTCCTCTAACCCATGCCCATTTGACACTACACCTGGGGCCTGATATGGTTTACTCGTAGCCACCCTTGTCCATTTGTATTTATATCAATACAACATATAATGATATCCATTAATGCCAAAGAGAACCACCCTCGTTATTTAATATTGCACCTAGGTGGAAACTTATGATATGCATTTACTAGGTGGGGCAGATCCTCCAATGTGGATTCTGAAAGGATTCATTTCATAGAGACATGCCATACTTACAGAAATATATGACAAAAACCGCAATGCAAGGGTTTCTAGTTGCAACAGTTGATCCAATATTTGCAGGTACAAGAAAATGCAAATTTCAACAAGTAGTTACAAATGCAATCCAGCAATTGAGAAAATGGAACTTGAACTTGGACAAAATCTAAACAAAAAAATCAGGGGAGAGGGATGGTGAAATTTTGGGGCAGGAATACAGGAGATTATTCCTATTAAACCCAATTACAAAAAAGAAGAAAAGTATAAATGTGTCAGTGACCAATCAGGGAAAATCATTAAGATTCAAATTGCGTAGATAGAGAAGCGCTGTTTACCAGAATAAATGTAAAACAATACATCAATACATACCTTCCACCATATACGGATAGTGCGATCGGAACTTGAAGTGACCAAAAAATTTTCCTCACTCTGCATGGTGTTTCGAAACAAAGATACGTCACTAATGGGAAACAACCTGTAGATAAAAATTGTCAAGCGCTAAAACTTCGCAATCTCTAAATGAAAAACATGCATGTGGCTTCATCTGCAGTAAAAGAAAAAAGATGCAGCACACCATCCATAAGCTAAGACAATGGAATAAAAATTTAATCCAAAAGATGAAAAGGAGCTAGTTTATTTAATAGCGAAGATTAATGTCTATCGAAAAGAGAAAAATCCATATATGTAGCAGATGGTGAATAATGTTAGAAATGTAAAAATGAGGATGGTGAATAATGTTAGAAATTTGAAAATGAACATCTTAAAGGAGCAATATTTCAGGTAGCATTAACAAGCTCTAAAGTATGCCCAAGGGAACTTAATACTCACAATCAACCAATATCTATTAGACAACCTAAGGGAGCACTCAAGAGGAAGATGTCCTTGATTTTCCTTATTATCAAAATAATGACTTTTCTGATTACATCAACTATACAAGCTCCAAAAAAGATGACAAGATACCAAGACCTCAAGGCCTCATTACTCATAAATGACATCCGTACCCGCAGCATATGCTTATCCATAACCGTAGGACTAACCATAGGGTGCAGTGAAATCTGGTAACTCTGGTTTAAAATTTCAAAAATTAATCATCAAATAAAACATAGAAGAATGTTGATTTGTTTAGATATCAAAAATATTACCATCAAATATGGTGGACTGAGTTTGAACCAAGGACTGAGATAGTATATGCTTGGCTAATGAACAAGCAAACTAGTTCAAGGCTTTTACTCCAAAAACATCTCCAACAAAATTTCCATTGAAGGGCCTCAAAGAATGAAATTTTATACAGGAAGATTAAGAAGGTGTGAGAGGATCAGATTTGTTTCTTTTAGGAGTCATATAAGTTAACATCTATCAGACTAGCTTGTGAACTATGCCTGGCCAAGCAGCACAAAATTGAACAAAAATTTGGGGCTGGTTATATTGGCACCTGAAATATTCCCTAGTTTCTTATTCACTCATGAAGATATGACGATTTTAAGGTGAATAAGGAACTAGGGAAGATCTCAGACGTGACATGGAAAACGAAAAAAAAAAAAAACAATTACACAAGATTACGAAGGTATGCCTGACCCAATTAGCACAAAACTAACAACAAAGCGACAACTCTGTGCTAATATTTGGTGAATAAAATGAAGGGAGGCCTAAACTCAGTAAAGTGGAGAAAAACACTAAAATAAAAAGCTTATTATTGCAAATGCTAATAATGCTAATTGCTATACCACAATATGAAGAATATTTTCTGCAAGATGACACCCAGGAATTTGTATAATAATCTAATTCAATTAGAAAATGTAAAGGTATTTAATTTGAGTACATAAAATGAAAGGAGGGTCAAAACAAAACGTAAACTTCTAGATGCAATTCAGCGATAAAATTTTATTATTGCATGTAAAGCTACTATCGGCTATACATAAACAAGAAGGATGGTTTACTGTAGATGAGTCCAAAAGAAATATATGATAACCTAATTCAGTTAGAAAAAATGTAGAAGTATTTAATCTGAGTATAATGGCAAGCAAACCGAGGTATTCCTTGCATATAAGACAAGCTGCTGGCTCTAGCATTTCAGGAAGTGATTATCATCATCATCATCAACATACCTTTTACTGTTAAAATAGGATCCAACAAAAAGCACAAGCCTAGGTTTAAAAGGCTCCAGGAAAAAATTTTAACTGCTAACCTGATGCCAACCCTCTAAGCTAAAGCCAAATTCCTGGTGGATTAAACTATAGCGACAGGACCCTCCATAAAACCTAGTATAAGCTTAAGCTCATTTAACACTAGTATCCCTCCAAAAATTCTCCTAGACTAGCATTCATTTCTAGGGCATAATATGCTCAATGAACCAAGCGATGACACACACTTATAGTCCAGAACACAATCGAAATAGGAAATCATAAGCATGAGAAACCAGAATATTATAACAAATGAAATCAAATAAGACTATGAGGTGTCGCTCCTTCAAATTTTAAAACCTAAAACCTATGAGCAGCGGAAAGGATCAGAAAGCAATACAACAGAGGTAGATAACAGTCAGAAAATTTACCATCAAACTTTAGTAGATATCCCCTATTATTAAGTAAAAGGTTCAGTAAATAATAGCAAGAGTTGAATAATAATATAAATTAAGTATATGTACAAAGAAAATTAGGTAAAGTTCATATACAAGATAACCTAGGACAATTCTATGAATATTTAAATTAGGAAAAGAATTATAAATAATAAAACAAAGGAAAAGCTATGATATCATTAGTAAATTTATTGCTAAATTTACAATGATATGGGCAGAAATCTGACGTAACTAAAATATGCCAAAGTCTAGAATAGATATGGGAACAAGATAGAAGATTTGTGGTTTAAGCTAACCTCATAGAAGTAATCCTTGCATTATGTCCTGATAGAGTATTCTCATGGGATACAGTAGCTTCGAGGGATTCAAGCCTCATTTTTTGCACATTTGATCCCTAATTGTAAGGAAGATGTAAGGACAAGCAAATAAATGGTAATCAGATGCAAATAGTGAAGAAACACAACTGTTCTTCGGCTGAAACAGGTTAATCGGGGAAAATTGACTTTAATGAAAGTTGCGTGCTGCTTCCACTTAAACTGCTTTCCGAAACTACCAACGCATCCAGCTAGTTACTACAGGATGCGGGAATGTACCCCTCATGATATTCATGGCAACAAAAACACTTCCAAAACAATATTGGATAAATTAAGTATAAGTTTATAGAATCCACCAGATGCACCTATAATTTAATCTCATGTTTAATCCCCACTAGATTGCATTTTATGAGTTTACAGTTTAAATTATTATAAGGCAGTATTTTTATCTTATTGCATGTAAATTCTTGTTCAAGTATCAGAGTGAATAATCAATTCTCCATAGAATATAAAACGAACATGTAATCACGTTCTTCTCCCTGAGAAATATAGAAAAATTTTATTAAAAAAATCATGGATATTCCTGAAAGAAATAAGTATATTAGTCCATTCATTTATACTAAATATTCTTATTTTTGATCGACTTGGCTCATCCCAAAAGGACTAGGAGTTAAATCCTTTCACTCAGAATTTAATGATAGGGCATGTCATCTTTGTTGATCTGTTCCGTGGAGGTTGATCACAATATTTAAAGTGCCTAAATTATTTTGGAGTTCTTTTTAAATTCATCATGCAGGCGTAAAATCGATGATCGAAAATAGCAAGTTGATTAGTTAAATGGTATAGAATACTAGAAATGTAACAATACTTAATGTATAAGGGTTTTTAACTTTTAAGTATTTAGACAACAATAAAACATTGGATAAGAAAGTTTTAAGTTGAAAAGCATAGCATAGATCCAAGTAGGATTAATTATAGAAACTATACATGTACTATTGGTGGTGTATCACCGTACTATTAGTGGTGTATCATTAACACCTCTGACGCAGGACAGAAGCTAATTTAGGATTAGGGTTTTGAAATTTGAGATTTTTGGAGGAATTAGGGAAGAACAGATAAATTGGGGAAGAACTTATAAGGTTCGGAAATCCAACTAGGTGAATCAATGTCCACTCTCTACGAATCCACAAGGAAAGTTTTTTTTGGAACACAGCGAATCCAAGCAAATTTTCAAAATTCAATTTTTATTCAATATCCAATAATCTCCAAAATAATTCATATAGAGCTAATTTATATCCAACAAACAAAATTCAAATAGAATTTAAAATCTTATCAAAATCCTAATAAAATTAAAAATCCTATCAGTTATCCTAATAGAATCCAAAATCCTAGCAAAATCCTAATAGAATCAAACCTGATCTCCATCAATTCTCCCCGGTTTCGAATCATTCATCCCCGACGAATGCAGAGATAAGAAATGTTAAATACGTCCGAGTTGAACTGATCTACATCTATGAAGTATCACAATTGGATCATGGTGGTGGTCGAGAAACTGTAGATCGTGCTTCACATATGAACCAAAATGGTGGAGAAAAAACTGACTTCTTTAGTGAACTTGCATCAAACCACGGTAGATCTGCAAAGGCACTTGCAATGCAAGTAATCGAATAAGGATCCTATGAAATATCCAGATAGTAGTGAAAGCAATCTTTATCGAAATTTCATAGAAATCTATATGTTGAATTGGTAATTTCCTCACGATTCTTGTAAGGAACCTCTTAAGGGGAACTGAAATTTTTACCTCATTATCAATAATATTTTTTTCTGTCCGAAATCTCCCTTTAGACTGGAAGTTCCTCTACTCCTTGTATATCTGCAACTGATATGTAAATACTATCCATAAATACGAATTGTCGATGAAGTTTCTTACGGAACTTCAGTAAGAGATTTTCCAAAGAAACTGTCAATTTTATGGACATTTCATATAGGAGAGTAGAAGGAATTTCTGTTGGTTTCTTTTCATGCACATGACCCTCAGGAGCATCCACAGGTGGTAGAGATTTCGCAGTTGGTTCTGTTGAAGGATCTTCGAATTCTGAACAATTGAATTTTCAACTAGTGTGGGCAGAAAAAAGTTTCATCTGGTATTAATAGTGGCTCATCATGAATTTCAGTATCTAGTGTAGACTCCAAAATACATTCACCATCAACAGTACGAATATCTGTTTCGACCTTATTGGCGATACTATCATTGTTAACCATTTAATATTTTTTATCCATTTGCCCACTGTGCTTTTGAAGACATAGTTGTTTGGGTCTTTTGTTGATAATGGCAAGTATTCTTTTGCATTTTTAAGCTCATCAATTATATATTGAAGTTTTTCATCACCGCTCACTGTTTTGGACCTAAATTGGTGAAATGATAACAATAAATTTGGAAGGCGGTGTTAAGTATACCGATTACGAAGTAGACGTCGCAAGATATCCAAATCCAAACATAATTTATACTCTCTACTCCAAATATAAACTCCACCCATCTTATGTCGGGCGTAACGACATTTCTGTGCAGATGTTGGATCGAAATATCTAAAGAAATTTTGGAGATGATTCTCCCAATCTTCAAAATTTTACCGATAATCAAAACCATAAAAAATGGGTATTATAGTATACATATCACGCTCAACTCATGATATTTTAACATTGGTATTAATGTAGTGACCAAGCAATATGAATTCCATATATAATCAACTCAAAATTTTAGCTCAAAAAGTTCAGGAAATAACCAAGAATCGCGGCGGTTCAAAACTGGCTAGAATTTGGACGCAAAAAGAGCTTCAAATCACCAAATTTCCTTTAACGGGTCTGTTCTGCTGTCAGATCAGATCCACTACTGATGGACTGACTCAATACTAAAGTGAGTTGATTCTAGAGCTTGTAGAGGCGAAGGTGGAGGCCGGCGAGGTGGCAGGCAGTAAGGCGGCAAGGAGATTTGAAGGAAATTTTCTCTCCTCTTTTTTTCCTCTCTTTTTCTCTTTTTTATCTGAAAATTTTCTCTTTTCTTCAATCTGAATTTTTTTCCCTCTTTTTTTTCTCTTTTTTTAAAAAAATAAAAATAGAATACTACAGATAAAATAAAATAAAAGAAAATGAAGATGGGAGGAAGGAGATGGAGGGATGAAAATCTAGGCTTTGATACCAAATTTAACGCAGGACGAAAACTAATTTAGGGTTAAGGTCTTGAAATTTAGGATTTTTGGAGAAATTGGGGAAGAGCAGATAAATTGGGGAAGTTACAAGATTCGGAAATCCACCCAAGTGAATCCACGCCCACTCTCTACGAATCCACGAGGTAAGATTTTTTTTTTTTTAGAACACAGCGAATCCACGTAGTTTTTCAAAATTCAATTTTTATTCAATATCCAATTGTCTCCAAAATAATTTATACAGAGCTAATTTATAGGAAAATTTTAACAAACAAAATCCTATCAAAATCCTTATAAAATAAAAAATCCTATCAATTATCTTAATAGAATCCAAAATCCTAACAAAATCCTAATAGAATCAAATCTAATTTCCATCAACCCCTTACAAAAATATTTCGCAGAGAGATCCGCAATTGGGGGTATAACTGTAACCAAATTTGTCATTTTTTGTTGCACTTATACCCCCTATCAGGAATTTCTCTGCGAAAAAAATTTCTTAATACCACTCATAATAGTATAGGATAGTTGTTGCAATTAATCCATCTAAGTAAAATGTTTTTTCGAATGTCCATATTGTGCCTACTTGATGCACAACAAAGAAAAAATTTAAAAACCTCCTTTTCGGTTTGCATACATTTTAAGTGGTGTAGATCAAATTTATTAGAGTGGATCATTAAACTTGATACATTATTGAAACCCTATAGGAACCTATGGAAAGGATTTAGCTCTAAATCCTTCTGGAAGGAGCCAAGTCTAACTCTTCTTATATGACGCTTTCTCGCCTAATAAGGGTTTACACATGTGAACCATATAACGGATGTACAGTTAATATATGCATATTATAGCGCTGAAAATAACTGTAAGCCCATACTTAGCATATACTTGGATTTAAGGCATGAGGTGCACCTATTTGTTATGCATTCTTTTTCTGAGGTACAATTGTTAAATCACTGTCTCAAAAGAAATGTACTGGATTTGAGTTATATTCCTCCCATTGTTCAGGATCTAGTCTTAGCATTGGGCTTCAAGACTGATGACCTTATAGCCAAGCTAAGATGAACAATTTTAGAGGAAGCCTGGTCATCATGCAAGGTACATGAAAGAGGTCAAGTTCACATATTAACTTGAAAAGGTAGTAACATAATAGGTTCGCCATGTTAAATTATGCAAGCTAGAACCAACTCAGTAACGAGAAATTGTAAAATAGTGACAGTAGCAACAACAGAAAGTCGAATACAATTTCTTGATAAACATGTCCATATTGTAAACCATACTAGAACAAAAAGAAAATTCTAAGTCAGTACCTTCCAAGTATTTAAATACCGTATACTTCCATTTCCTATAACTTCAAGGTTGTAAGCATTGCAAAGTAGAAAAGTACAAGGCAATGGAAAATAAGCTGCAACATATAACCTCTTTATCTTGGGCTAGGAGTATAACAAGAATGACTAAAGAGAGAGAAGAACAATGGAAAATTATTAAAAGACTTATCTGAATGAGGATATCCAGAACTGAGTCAGGAAAATTTTCCAAACAATGACAATAATTAGCATAGAAAATATGTCGATATATAATATATTATTAGCAAATACAATTTTAGAATCACTCCCAAAATGAATTCATCAGTTTACAAACCTTAAACCTAAATTTAAAAAATAAACAAAGACATGAAGAATAAATTGCCTGTCAAAATTCGTTAATTGTCCAACTTATACAGTTGACAATATATCATGCAATAATTGGAGTCTTGCTGAGTAGCAGTAAGTTCTGGACAGTAAGATGGCTTGGCTTGAAATTACAACGATCGTATTAATGATATTAAGATGTCCTAATCTGATTTCAGGCGTAAATCATATAAAGCATTTGTACTAAAAGGTAGTTACCAAATGATGCCTCATAAACAACTGGTTCGAAAAATATACCAGATTACAATGTCAAAATCTGTTTAGTAGCATTTTGCCGAATATTCAAATCATACACAAAAACTATAAGTGATAATGAATTTCTAATGTTACAATCCAAGCTTTACAATCACTCTTTGTCACCCACTAGTTAGTTCATATTCTGGAAACGAACTCATCATAATTAATGCAGCTAGTGAACCTTCACATTTACAAAGTCTAATCTACTTTTAACTGAAAACAACTCACCTGTGCTAAGAAGGCTGCATTTTTCTTCAACAGTATACGGCTAAAAGGTATTGAATCTTCCTGCCAAATAACCCTCACCGGATCTGAAAATTTAAATTGGTTCACTGCAACGTGCCGGTCCAAATACTTTTTTCTTACCGCTTCAACTCCAGAAGAAGATATACACTGAAATGGCCACCGCTCTCTGTACATTTCAGAAAATAGACAATCAAAGAATAGTAGCACACTTGTACCAAACAAATAAAAATATTACACAATTTTGCTATCATTTTCCTTTGCATGCTTCTCCATTCCTAGTTATCTCTGCCTAAAGCTTTTCTAAAGAAGGAAGGATCAAAAATCTGAGCACTGAGAAAGCAGGCCATAAGTTTTACAATTTAGAACTTCTTACACTGCTAAGGAAGTGAAATGATTTGTGGTGGTAACTAACTATTACTAATTTCCAACAATAGTTTATCTATTTTCCACATATTCTGCCATTTTATATAAGTATTGGTCGATATAAAGTATTACATTGCATTCTCGCTCGAGCATGTTTAAATTTTTATAAGGCACTGCAGAGGAGACAATAAAACAAAATCTGCAAATTTAATATATAGATGGACATAAAAAAATTTAACCTACAAAACAAATTAAAAATTTGAAGAATACCATGAACATAAAAAAGACACAATTTTCAATTCATTTATGTTATTTGAAAAGGAATCGGGAAAGATGTCTACTTTATTGAAATTCTAACCTACTAGCGTTCAAAATAATCTCTTTAACAAATTTAATGATCCACTCCATAGTGTTAAAATTCTTGAATGAATCTGAAACAACTAGCACCGCAAGCTACTCCCTTCGCTCAAAATTTTGTAAATTTCAATTTTATTCTAGGAATCAAATAATCAACTAGCACCGCATGTTACCGCCCTTTTACTCAAAATATAGTAAATTTGAATAATTTTAGGAAACAAAATATTAAAAAATTGAGTTGAAAAGAGAGCATACGAGTAGAGGCGGCGCCAGATGGCGTCCGAGTAGGCGACGTCCCGGAGGGGCTTGCAGGTGGCGGCGAGGTTGGAGATGTCGGCGAGGCTGAGGAAGCTCGCGCAGTGAGCTAGGCCGTCCTCGTTAAGGTCCGTCAGGGTTGGCGGGCTGCCGGAGCTAGCCGGCGGCGGAGGCGAGGGCTCTGCTTCCTCCATCGATGAAGCTTCGATTAGAGAACTACCACGATCGAGAGAGATGAAATTGAGAGTGGAAGCGGGTACGGTTCGGATACGGAATCGGGCACGATGGATCTGGACGCGTGTCTTCGGGAGTTTTCAAAGGAGCACACCAATTTTCCCAGTGAGCTCGCTAGATAGTTTTTTTTAGTTCTTTTTCATGGGACTTCCAGGTGAAAAGTGGGCTCACAAGAAAAAATGGTGTGCTCCTTTGGACACTCCCGTGTCTTCCAGCCTGTATGCTCTAACGAAACCGCCGTAGTCACTTGGATCACATGATCTTGTTTCAATTACAAATGTAATTCAAGATTTGGTTCTTCCTTTTATTTTTCTTTTCCTTCTCCTAAAGAAAACAAAAAACAACTAAAAACAAAGATAAAATAAGCTGATGCAGAAATTCTCAAAAGTTACGGTAATAAAGAGATAAGAAAACTAAACAATTTTCTTTTAGCATGATAAAACTAATCTATACAACAATAACAACTAAGCCTTTTATCCCAAATTTTATTCCAAGTTTTATCCTAAGTACTTAGGATAGACTACATGAACCAAAAGAAAAGTTTTATCCTAAGTACTTAGGATAGGCTACATGAACCAAAAGAAAATCACGCCAAATTGATCACATTGATAATCCTTCTCCATTCATCATTCCTATCAAATAATATCTTCTTATATAAATATTTAGAATCCATATCTTTTCATATCACATTCATCCATATTTTTTTTGATCTTTCTTTCACTCCTTTAATTTGTCCTACATTGATAATCTCCCATCATCGAATTAATGCATTTGTAGATTGTCATAATATGTAATGGTGTTTTACGCTGACTGTCACCGACCTACCACAACGCTACTCCTTTATCTTTGCTTAAAAGTATCCATTGTAAACCTTGCAAGCACATAATTCAAACATTTTCGATATAATGAGCAGAATCAGAACATCAACAATGATCACCCACATCAAATTGCTTTACAACTACTCAAACAGTATAACATACTCTAGTAACAAGGAAAGAAATTGCAACTCAGCCTTCATTGAAAATCCATAAGCGTATCAAGCAACAATTGTGTTTATGACATCCCTTTGCTTCGACCCTTTTCAACATTCAGCTTTCATACAACTCAATTCAATCAAACACTTGCTCTTCCGCAAACGGTTCAAACAAGAATTCACATTGCGTAATGTTTTCAGATCAAAATACAAGGCTTGCAATTGCGTGCATCATATTCAGCGCCATAAACTGTAAAGTGGCAATATACAAACAAATGAAAGCTTTGATAATTTGGTATTGTTTATCGAGTCCAGGCTATAATATAGTATTATAGTCTATCTGCAGCTTGAAATTACCACGCGGACACAAGATGTACATGAACGAGCACTTGGATTATTGAAAGCAGATATATAAGCATATAATATACAATAGCAAACTCAAAGGGGCCGATTATTTCCTGTAACCCGATCCAAAGCTGCAGCCAGTTGCATATTATTCCTTTTGACCATAATATAAAAGTAATATGGTCAATTTTCTGATCTGACTTGAAACAGAAATGGTGCACTTAAAAGATGAAGACAACACTGTCATGGACTCTTGATTTTTGATTCTGCGCCACACATTCTGATATCCACATCAGATTCCTAATCTCCTGCTCCCTCAATCTCATGTATGCAAAGAAAACAGCATAATGGAACTGCATCGAGTAAATAAATTTGTGATCAGAGAGAGTGGGCAATGTAATAAATTGTAAAAACATAATAAAAAGATCCACAAACAATGCCAAAAGCCAAAAGTAAAAAACCCAAATAAGGTAAATAAAAAAAAATATTTTAATTATTACTATCATGCTCAATTTTATGCATGCATGATTTTTGTTAGCCTGGCTGCATCCACATTTCAAATATAAAAAAGATTGATGAATGTAAGTCAGCTGCACCTGCTGTTCAAAAGCCAAACAGAGCCTCTTCACTTCCTCTTCATAGAACGCTTTGTCCAGCATCTGACTTTCCCCATAAGATAATTTTGCAAAGATCGCCTGGTATGGTGGGTATTTCTCCATTACACCTCTAACCTGTAAAGATCACCAAAAAGAAATCTGAATGGAAAAAAGCTGAATACAAAATTTGGACTCTAAAAAAAAAAAAATCGTATTAGTAGAATGAGGCTCTTCTCCCTAAAATTTTTAACTCTCGCCCCTTGATATCACATCACACATTTGCCCACAAAACAAATATCAACTCCAACACAGCCAAAAGAAATTTGAGCCAGTAACAATATTGAGAGAAGTCATCAATTACATTAGAGAATATTCTCTAAAAGAAACAGTAAAACAGCCAACAGAAGCCACATTAATTCTGCCTATCAATAAGCGCTATTATGGTCACTATATGATAAAACATTTTCTGTAGACAGCCCCCACCCCACCCACTTTGTCAGGAGATTCAGCTTTCCATAGGGATGAAAGTTCTAAAAACTAGTTTAGGGTGTTTAGCATTAAAAAAATTGTTTCCACCACCACCACCACAAACCTAAGTCTTAACAAAGGAAAATGATAGCTCTATATAGCGTGATATTTACTAAATACAGGATATCATATCGGACATTTTCTTCAATAATAAATGTGTCATACCTAGATAAATCGTAGAAATCTATTTAAAACTAGTTAGGGCCTTAACGAATAACTAAAGTAGCAATTTGCATTGAACATAAAATAATTTGACATTCACAAAATATTCTAAATACGTCAAGAATATACCAACTGAATGCCCACTTTTAAAAATACAAAAATAAAATTAATGCATATTAGTGTAAATACATACTAGTGTAGCGATTGCCCATTGCCTCTAGTACCACTCGGTGGTGTTACATTTTGCAATCGCTGCTTGTGGAGGAAGTTTGAGGCTGCTAATCAAGCCCTAACAATATTCCTTTTTCACATATATAGATCATCATGTTTAACTGATTGGTTCACGATCTTTTGAATAATTGAAAGAAAATCTAATATTACTACTTGCTAGGCAAAAAATTTGAGGTTGAAATGTCGCTAGATATCTTGCCTTTGAAGCGATAATATCGGTCCATTTCGGTCCCACATGATAAACAGCACGTGCGCACGCACATGCAAGCACACACGCACAGCACGCACACGCATGCACACACACACACACATATCAACTAGGGGCTGAAACCAAAATATTGACTGATATCCTGTATATCAGGCAATATTCAAAATACTGCTCACACAATGCATGAATCTAATGTTCATAGAAAATTCAAAAAATAACATTAAAAGATCATATGAAAAACAAAAGCCATGGCAACAGAAGAAAAACCTGTTCAAAAGGCTTTCCTTGAGGAATAATAACCACTGAATAATCTGGCACAGCCGTATAACATAACAGTAAACCAGCCATCGCTTACCAATTAAATCCCCAATAAGTCAACTACATAATATAAACTCAGTTGCCCAAGACTATTCTAATAAATTCAAAACAACTAAAAGACCTAATTCAACCAGGAATATAAAAGTAAAAGTGTCCGCCAATCCCTGGCTTTGACTGCAACTTATGCAGCAAAGCGGCCAAAGACAGCCAAAGTTGATATATGCCCATCACACAACTCGTGTGCCACAACATTAACCTCTCCCGTGGAATACCACGCCACCACATTTCTTTAGGAGGAAGCGCTCGGCCTTGGGCATATTAAATTTGCAAGCATTAGCCACTCATATAGTGTTTAGAATATAGGATGCCGATGATATATCGGCCGGTAAAATTATATATCAGATATCGTATATCGGGTGATATATCGCGATATTTACTAAATATAGGATATCATATCAGACCTCTTCTTCGATAATAAATGTGTGTCATACCTAGATAAATCATAGAAATCTATTTAAAACTAGTTAGGGCCCAAGGGATACCTAAAGTAGCAATTTGCATTCAACATAAAATAACTTGACATTCATAAAATATTCTAAATACGTCAAGACGCATACCAACCGAATGCCCACTTTTTAAAACACAAAGATACAATCAACGCATATTAGTGTAAATACATATTAATGCAACGATTGCCCATTGCCTCTGGTACTGCTCAATGGTATCACCTCTGGTACTGCTCACTGGTATCACATCTTACAATCGCTGCTTGTGGAGACACGGCTAATCAAGCCCTAGAAATATTCCGTTTTCACACATATAAATCATTAGGTTTATAAGCTAACTGATTGGCTCACTATTTTTTGCATAATTTAAAAAAGATTCAATACTACGGCTTACTGGGTAAAATTTTAAGGTTGAAATATTACTCAATATCTCTTCGAAACGATAATATCGGTCCATTTTGGTCCCACATTATAAACGGTACATACACACACACACACACCCCAGTATATCAGGCAATATTCAAAACACTGCTCACACAATGCATGAACCTAATGTTCATATAAAATTCAAAAACTAACTTTAAAAAGTCATATAAAAAAAACCCACGGTAATAGAAGAAAAACCTATTAAAAGGTTTTCCTTGAGAATAATAACTACTGAATAATCTGGCACAACCATATAGCTTAACAGTAAGTCAACCATCACTTGCCAATTAAATCCCCAGGAAGTCAACTACAGAATATAAACTACACAATATAAACTCAGTTGCCCAAGACTATTCTAATAAATTCAAAACAACTGAAAGACCTAATTTAAACAGGAATATAAAAGTAAAAGTGTCTGCCAATCCCTGGCTTTGACCGCAACTTATGCAGCAAAGCTGCCAAAGATAGCCAAAGTTGATATATGCCCATCACACAAGTTGTGTGCCACAACATTAACCTCTCCCGTGGAATACCACGCCACCCCATTTCTTTAGGAGGAAGCGCTCGGCCTTGGGCATATTAAATTTGCAAGCATTAGCCACTCACATAGTGTTTAGAATATAGGATGCCGATGATATATCGGCTGGTAAAATTATATATCAGATATAGTATATCGGGTGATATATCGCGATATTTACTAAATATAGGATATCATATCGGACCTCTTCTTCGATAATAAATGTGTGTCATAGCTAGATAAATCATAGAAATCTATTTAAAACTAGTTAGGGCCTTTAAGGGATACCTAAAGTAGCAATTTGCATTCAACATAAATAACTTGACATTCATAAAATATTCTAAATACGTCAAGACGCATACCAACCGAATGCCCACTTTTTAAAACACAAATATATAATCAACGCATATTAGTGTAAATACATATTAATGCAACGATTGCCCATTGCCTCCAGTACTGCTCACTGGTATCACATCTTACAATTGCTGCTTGTGGAGACACGGACGAAAGGAGTATGAGGCTACTAATCAAGCCCTAGTAATATTCCATTTTCACATATATAAATCATTAGGTTTATAAGCTAACTGATTGGCTCACTATTTTTTGCATAATTTAAAAAAGATCCAATACTACTGCTTACTGGGTAAAATTTTAAGGTTGAAATATTACTCAATATCTCTTCGAAACGATAATATCGGTCCATTTTGGTCCCACATTATAAACGGTACATACACACACACACACACCCCAGTATATCAGGCAATATTCAAAACACTGCTCACACAATGCATGAACCTAATGTTCATATAAAAATCAAAAACTAACTTTAAAAAATCATATGAAAAAAAAACCCACGGTAACAGAAGAAAAACCTATTAAAAAGGTTTTCCTTGAGAATAATAACTACTGAATAATCTGGCACAACCATATAGCTTAACAGTAAGTCAACCATCACTTGCCAATTAAATCCCCAGGAAGTCAACTACAAAATATAAACTACACAATATAAACTCAGTTGCCCAAGACTATTCTAATAAATTCAAAACAACTGAAAGACCTAATTTAACCAGGAATATAAAAGTGAAAGTGTCCGCCAATCCCTGGCTTTGACTGCAACTTATGCAGCAAAGTTGCCAAAGATAGCCAAAGTTGATATATGCCCATCACACAACTTGTGTGCCACGACATTAACCTCTCCCGTGGAATACCACGCCACCCCATTTCTTTAGGAGGCAGCGCTCGGCCTTGGGCATATTAAATTTGCAAGCATTAGCCACTCATATAGTGTTTAGAATATAGGATGCCGATGATATATCGGCTGGTAAAATTATATATCAGATATCGTATATCGGGTGATATATCGCGATATTTACTAAATATAGGATATCATATAGGACCTCTTCTTCGATAATAAATGTGTGTCATACCTAGATAAATCATAGAAATCTATTTAAAACTAGTTAGGGCCTTTAAGGGATACCTAAAGTAGCAATTTGCATTCAACATAAAATAACTTGACATTCATAAAATATTCTAAATACGTCAAGACGCATACCAACCGAATGCCCACTTTTTAAAACACAAAGATATAATCAACGCATATTAGTGTAAATACATATTAATGCAACGATTGCCCATTGCCCTAGTACTGCTCACTGGTATCACATCTTACAATCGCTGCTTGTGGAGACACGGCTAATCAAGCCCTAGTAATATTCTGTTTTCACATATATAAATCATTAGGTTTATAAGCTAACTGATTGGCTCACTATGTTTTGCATAATTTAAAGAAGATCCAATACTACTGCTTACTGGGTAAAATTTTAAGGTTGAAATATTACTCAATATCTCTTCGAAGCAATAATATCAGTCTATTTTGGTCCCACATTATCAATGGTACATACACACACACACACACCCCAGTATATCAGGCAATATTCAAAACACTGCTCACACAATGCATGAACCTAATGTTCATATAAAATTCAAAAATGAACTTTAAAAAATCATATGAAAAAAACCCACGGTAACAGAAGAAAAACCTATTAAAAAGGTTTTCCTTGAGAATAATAACTACTGAATAATCTGGCACAACCATATAGCTTAACAGTTAGTCAACCATCACTTGCCAATTAAATCCCCAGGAAGTCAACTACGTAATATAAACTCAGTTGCCCAAGACTATTCTAATAAATTCAAAACAACTGAAAGACCTAATTTAACCAGGAATACAAGAGTAAAAATGTCCGCCAATCCCTGGCTTTGACTGCAACTTATGCAGCAAAGCTGCCAAAGATAGCCAAAGTTGATATATGCCCATCACACAACTTGTGTGCCACGACATTAACCTCTCCCGTGGAATACCACGCCACCCCATTTCTTTAGGAGGAAGCGCTCGGCCTTGGGCATATTAAATTTGCAAGCATTAGCCACTCACATACAGTGTTTTAAATGTCAAATGCCAATGACATATCGCTCGATAAAACTCTATACTGGCGTATATCGGATGATATGTCGGGTTGTTTACTAAATATAGGATATCATATTGAACATCTTCCATAATTACTGTGTGTAGCATACCTAGATAAATCATAGAAATATATTTAAAACTAGTTACGACCATAAAAGATACCTACCGTAACAATGTGCATTGAACATATAACTTGACATTTGTAAAATCTTCTAAACAAGTCGAGATATATACCAACTGAAGGCCCAGTTTTTAAAATACAAAAGTAAAAACAACACATACAGTGTTACGGTTGCCCATTGCCACTCGTACCGCTCACAAGTGTTATATTTTGCAGTTACTATTCATGGAGGAATGGTCGAAAGGGGCATGAGACTACTAATCCAGTCCTATTTATATCTCATTTTCACGTATGTAGATCATCGGTTTTATGAGCCAACTGACTGGCTTACATTCTTTTGCATAATTGAAAGATCCAATATTCCTGCTTACAGAGTGAAATTTAAAGGTCAAAATATCGCTCAATATCTCGCCTTCGAAGCGATAAATTGGTCCATTTCAATTCCAAATGATAAATGGTATAAAAACATATATTATTGTATCGATTAGTGGCTGAAACCTGGATATTACTCCATATACCCGTATATCGAGCAATATTTCAAAACAAAATACTGCTCACACAATGCATGAACCTGATGTTCATAGAAAAATCAAAAAATAACTTTAAGAAATGACATGAAAAACAAAAGCCATTGTAACAAAAGAAAAACCTGTTAAAAAGGCTTTCCTTGAAGAATAATAACCACTGAATAATTTGGCAGCACAGCTTATCAGTAAATCGGTCATCACTTATCTGGTAAGTCAACTATATAATATAAACTCAACAGCCCATGAGTATTATAATAAATTCAAAACAACTGAAAGACCAAATTTAACTAGGAATATAAAAGTGAGTGTGTCAGCCGATCCCTCGCTTTGACTGCGACTTATGCAATAAAGCGGCCAAAGATAGCCAGAGTTGATATATGCCCATCACACAACTTGTGTGTCACGACATTAACCTCCCCCGTGGAATACCACACCACCCCATTTCTTTAGGAAGAAGCACTTGGCCTTGGGCATGTTTAGTTTAGGATATATACAAAGCCAAAATCTGTATTATTCTTCACAATTCAACAAAATATCATGGAATAGCAAGCAAATCTAAAAAAAGTACATAAAAACACTTCCAAAAATAGTCAATGATTTGAAGGCGATGTGCCTTTCCACCTCATTCGTCCAAACGAGGCGATGAAATATGGCACTTAGCATGTAGCCAAACCCCACATGTCACTAGGGCACTCGCCTGAAGTGCCCAAGGCACCAAAGGCAACAAAGGCAGGCATCCAAAGCATGCATGGGTTATACTTTATGGGGTTTCATTCAAATCCCTTATTTTTGTTTTGTTTCCAATATTGTACCCCTTTGGAATACAATAGAAGGGGGCAAAAATAAGATTAAAAAGGAATTGAACGTAGGGTTTTGGGAGTGCATGCAACTCCACGAAACTATCATCTTCGTATCCATTTCCTTCTTGTTACGGTTTTATATTGTGCAACCTCATGTTATTTGGATATATTTTCATTCCTTATAAAATATGTTCCATTCTTTGCTTTAATTAAATTGACTGCCAAGTACACGGTACATGATTTAATCTATCTAGTTAGACCTCCAATATCATGTTTCTAGTCTCTTGTGCAGTAGTTTTATATTATATATGTTATAATTTGTAATTACTATTTAGCACTCGTTAACTATTTCTTTGCTTGTTTGTGATTATATATTTTATTAGTTTTAACTTTTTAAATGTTATTAAAAAGTAATGAAGCTATATCTTTAGTTGCTTCAAATGCTTCTATCTATTCTATGACGTTATTTGTAGTTTTTTGCCCTATGTTAGTGTGCATTTTGTCAATGTTCATGGTGGCATTTTTGTGTTTTGTCTTTAACATTATTCACCTATGAACCTTGTCTTTAATGCTATTCATCTATCACCTGCTGACATGAATTATTATATAATATTGTCCTAACTTGAACACCATTTATAATTATTTTTTATATATTTTTGAATATTTGTCATACACTTCATTGAACCGAGCTCTCTTTTCACCTCAGGCATAAAGGACTCTGTTGTCTTGGCTTCACTTTTTGCCTTTAAAGGCTGGAAATAGTCACATTTCATTAAGAATATAAAGAACAGCCAAAATCCTTTAATGCATGCAGTCAAATCAGCACGACTACCAACTCAGTTCTCTAACTTTAGCTTCAACATGCCTCGACATCAGGAAATCACTCACTCAAAATTGATTAAAGTACCCACACCAATCAATTAAAGATAAAAAGACCGCTGCTACTAGAGATTAAGGTCAATTCCATTAAATATGTGAACCAGTTGACAAATATACTCCATATAATGCAAGTGGAGTCAACCCTAGAAAAATTCACAATGTACTTGAAAGATACATTTCCAAAAATATTCAAATTTCTATATGATAAAAACGAAAACAAGATATATGCATGCAAAGCCACCCACACTTCCTTTGAAACAAACTTCGAAATGTCTGTAACAGTCTTACCTGGTCAATGTCCTCGCAGACAGCAAGTTCCTCATGGCCATAGGGATATCTATAAAACACACCATCTATCAGATAACTGGCAAAAAGATTTACCTTAATCAATAATTATGAGACAAATTAAGAGAGCTTACAATAAACCAAAGCTCGAATAAAGCTTTCGTCGGTCATCGCGAGTCAACTCAGTTCCAATACTGCAACACAATAAAAAAATTATGACCACTTAAATCCCATAAAATGAAATGCGCACACACAAGAGTTACATAATTATCCAGCACATGTAAGATAATATTACAATATGAAGAATGAGAACTACCACAAGCAAATACAATAACCCACAAATGAGCCATCAGAACACACCTATTTATGGTGATGTTGACAGCTCTTCTGTCAGCTTCAAATGCAAGGAGGTCAGACATGATCTCAGCCGTGGCACCACCTAGTTTCTGTTAGAGTGCATAAAACCCAAATTAATAAGTGTGACATGAATCATTCTTTTGTATGGATAATGACATGAATTCTCTTTTGTATGAAAGATAAAGCCAAATATACCTGACAAAATTTATAGAAATCCTCGAGATACGCCTTGTATAGAGTGTTCCTCATAATTTCAATATTCATGTCATCCAAGTCCTAGAAAAACAGCCAATTACAACAGTACAAATTAAATAGTGATAATAAAAACAACTTATAACAAGATACTGATGATATCAGTATAATATTTTTATAAAATGAAATACAAAATCAAATGATTTAAGAGCATAAATAGTAAAGAATAGCACAATAAATATATTTTTAACTCAAAATAATTTTAGCAATTTGGACCTATGAACAGGCCCGGTCCTAACGTTTTAGAGACTCGGAGCGAAATGAGAAAGGGGCCCTAACAAGTCTTATTAAAATTTTAAATAAATATTTTAATTACCAAAATTAAAATTTAGTACATAGTTTTGCTATTACAAAAACTAATCATAATTCATAAAAAGCAATTCTTTCGGGCATTCCTAGATGCAAAATCCTCAATAATAGTATTAAGATCAAAACTGTCCAACATTTCATTCTCAATACATAAAATCGCCAAACCATTCAACCTTTCTTGTGATATTGATGACCTCAAATAGGTTTTCAGCAATTTCAATTTTGAAAAACTTCTCTCTGCTGATGCAACAGTCACAGGTACTGTCAATAAGATTCGATAAGCAATGGAAACATTAGGATAGGAATCTGCAATTTTGACATACTCAAGAATTTCAACTGATGACATTGACATATTTGGCAGAGTCATCTTCAACACTTTTAGTTCAGAAAAAAAATCATCTAAATCCACATCCGACACATTGTTATAAGAAAAAGTATTGACAAAATTAATACAACACTCTTAATTCATTATCATCCAATGACTTCAACTTTTTTGAATCCAATAAGAATCAAAAAATATTTTCAAATATCTTTAATTGCTCAAATCTATTATTCAATGAAGAAATCGTCATATCAACAATGACCAAAATATAATTGACTCTAAATGACTCCTCTTATGATTGCATTTCCTCTTCATTATCATTTTCATCAAATTGTCTTTTCCTAATAATGCGACGTCTTATTGGAAATGTAGGCTCAACATTCATCTCACATGCAATGTTTTTGACATTCATCTCACATGCAATGTTTTTGACAGTATTTATACTAGATACAAACCCTTCATTTCTATATTTTTCAAAAAATTCCATTACACATTCTAATTGATTCATGGTAGCTTGGGCCCCCTTTAGATTATGGGCCCTGGGCAGGTGCACAGCCCGCACCTGCCCAGGGCCGGCCCTGCCTATGAATCAATGAAAACATTAACCACAAGAGGGGGAAAAATGAAACCATAAATAACCTAAAATGTATATGAATTACATAAGAACAAATAGATCTAAAATGTATACGCGTTACATAAGAACAAATTACTATATCATACACCAGAAAAAATTGTGCCATCAAATATACAACAGAAGCAAGCATGAAGAAACACAGATCGCATATGTAAGAATTTCTTCAATAGCTGTTCCAACTTCCAATGACCAACAAAGTTTAAAAAAGAGGCATTATGCAGTTGTAGACAACTAGCATCGGAAATTCAGGGTCATCGACATATTGCAATCAACCCTACTTATGCAATGTGGCATAGAGATAATCTACATTAAAATATTTACCAGAAACTTCATACAAAAATCACTGGCTCGAAATCTATTATTACTTTTTCATGGGTACTGAATCTGCTAATATATACTAACATAGATACCCGGTAATATTGAATGCACGTGCATTGAACCTGGATAATTTTACATGGATAAATCAGATTTTCCAGTTTTGCTTAAATTTTAAAGTGAAAGATTTTCAGAAATTGACATTTACACGATTGCTATGCTATAATAGGTATACTGTAAAGACAAACACTATCACGTAGCCAGAAAATATAAATATGAAATTTAATTTATACTCAAGATAAATTTCAATATCAAGATTTAACGATATTTCAAGGTTCTCTTACCAAAAAGACTGCTCAAAAAAGCAATCATTCCAAAAACCAAGCAAGAGAGTCAGTGTTGTCATGACTTTCCAACTGCACTCTTATAGATAACCACATACTAGTCTGAAGCTATGCACTATTGGGTATATTTAGAAAGGAAGAAAAAGAAAAAGTCGAGAAAAACAGAAGAATAAAACTTCAAATTAACTGGAAAACAATCCAAGGCTAACATGAGTTACTAAAAAATCCAACCTTCTTAACTGTGAAGTCTGAATCCCTTTGTGTTAAAGATGAGATATTACAAGCAAGGCTAACTACAGCAGAAGTATTAAATACGCCTGGAAACTAGAGCAAGATAAGAGGCTTCCCATTTTCTCTTGGAATGAATTGTCAAATTTCTTTCATAATCTAATTAGAGGGCATGTTCTAATTTGCACCCTCCCCCCCCCCACAAAAAAAAAAAAAAAACTATAGAGAATCTAGCCAGCAGTAGCCATCCTTGCCATCCTATTTCTCAGGCATCAACAACTAAAGACTAATATATTGCCAAACAGCCATCCTATTTCTCAAACATCAACAAAGAAAGACTAATATTGCCAAATAATATGCAGAATGGCAATTATCTCAACATCACACAACCAATGCCACGTTTGACTCTAAAGCCATGCTCAATATGTAAAAGAAAACTATACATTTTTTTAGAGTGAAAGTTGGTAGGTGTTCCAGAAATAACAAGTGGTTATCAAGTTGAGCATCAGTCACATGCGATAGATGGTTTTTGCTCAGTTTCAAGACTCATCAATAATTTACTTGTTACAAGTATAATTGTCAGACCAAACTACAGAACTTGTTACAAGTATAATTGTCAGACCAAACTACAGAACACAAAGAAGCCCTTTTCCTTTTTGTACTAAAACTCATGAAGTGAGACTACCGAGAAAGTTCTATCAAGAGATCCTGTTGTTTCCGCCTTATCTCACTTAAGTGTTATCTTCTCAACTTTTCAGTTTTTTTTGTTATCCAAAGAACTATTATCTATCACAACCAAGCACCTCTCTCAACTTCATCCGCGAAGAATCATCATGAGCCCGCCTTGCTATCATCTCTTGTTATCCCTGAACGCCGCTCCATAACTCAAAAATAATAAATCTAATGCTCCACCTCTACCTAAGTACCTTCCTTAAAATTAATGGTTTAATCTGAATTAATTGGTGGATTCACATTTACTCATATATAATCCTAAAAGCTAGATGAACTATGTACAGATAGTAGCATCTATCCAAAACTTTTAGAATCACAATATAAAAAATAAGTCTTTCCTGTTATTCCTTGATAAATCATTAAACTGAAGATTATCCTAGTAAACCAAAGATTATCCAACTCCTTTTTCAGGTACTGCTGAGTATTCCAATCCCCTTAGAAGATCGATATACAACAGAAGTATGGGACTGATACCATCATATGTGACAATAGATTCCACTATCTGTACCTAGGCCCGTAATAGAATTTGACTGCTCAATGAACTGTGCAAGTATTTGATGCCATGTGCAACACGACATGGAATTGATGATCCCTTACCCAAAAATAACAGAGGGAGGTTATACTTCTGAGTATAAATTTAACTGATATTTCTGATTTTCTATTATGTTATGCAGAATAAGTACACCAGTGTTAATAATACACTAAATCTATTAGTTAGCAACATAAATATAGATTAGCTGTAATAAAAAAAAATTCAAAGAAAAATGCATCAATAATCAAACTTTCAAACTCAAAGTTACATATTAAACATCTTCGAGAAAGATGTATAGAATCTTTCCACCAACTAATTAAATAACTCTTAAACAATTGTAAGAGGATTAAACTATAATATAAAAGAAATAAGCTATGTTTTCTGCGACACAATTGGGTTTAAAAGGTAATCACATGTACTATTTGGGGGGTTCCATTTTATCTAATAGGAACTTTCGATGTAAGAAATTAAGTTTGTAATTATAGTAGAGTATTTTTATGAAGAAATTAGGTTTGAAATTTCTGTCTAAATTGACATAAGCATTTTTCCTTCTTAAATTATGGAATTAAAGATAATTAATTTTACTGTGAGGGAAATTGAAAATAAATCAAGGTTAACCAAAAACCAAAATTACCCTCTGATAGAACATAAAGTTTGCTACTAAAATATTTTGGTTATCAAAAATTTTTAGTGGCGTGACTTCTAGATTAATATTCCAAAACACTGGATCAGGCAATATGAAACCTCTGCATTTACCTTAACTTCTCTATGACTTAATATAGAAATTCAAACTTCGTCTCTATAACCTAATTACCCCCGACCATCCACCACCCCCACACAGATTCCTGAAATATCGTTCATAATCTACGTAGCACAGACACATCAAACTGGTAGAACATAAGACAGGGCAATACGGCTATATATATGCACATATGAAAAAGGAAGTAACATATGGAGCCAAAACGTGTGTCAACAAGGATATCACAAAATAGAATTGATTACGGTCAGTACCTCTGAAGTAATGCACTCTGAAAAATATGGAGCCAAAGGTGTGTCAACAAGGACTAGCCTGTAAAGTTCACGCATATTTTGGGCAACTGCAAGGGTAGCAATACTGAGAAAGAAAAGTAACACCTCAGAGCTCACTTTAACAGCTCAGGAAATAAAAACATGAATCTGAGAGAAGCTACGTGAGAAAATAATACCTGTCAAACATGCCAAGGGGGTGGCATTTCTCTAACAGTTCTTGGACATCTCTTTCATGCAAGGTTCCAGTTACAATAAGGACAACGTTATCAATCATGTGCCCGTACCTGCAAAGCAAATCAAAGAAATATGGCTAATACAGGTCAGATATCAACCTTTTTAAACTAGCAAAATTTTATGATAAACGCAATAAAAATTTTTGATGGGAAATCAATAATTAATTAGGTATAATGTGAAATATAGAACAAAATGAGAACCTTTGTTGAAAATAGATTCAGAAGCACTTACGTAATATACTCCAAAAAGGTTGACAACGGCTCTGTAGCTTGGCATAGCATATGCTTGTATTCATCAACCAATTTGAGAGTACACTTCTCCACAATGGTCGTTGTATGCAAGGGAGAAGGCTCTGTAAACAAATTGATATTTCCATCACAACCATATTAGGTTTGAGCAACAAAATCAGAGGAATGTATGGAGAAAACCCTCATCACCATAACAATCCTAAGACGGAAAGAGACATTAGAACACAGAATTATCCCCTCAAAAGATGGTCCACCTTCTATAATTCACAATTAAGATACTCGATAAAAAAAGATTCAAGTATGTCACATATTGTACAACAAGAAACATGTTATTTAGCATGCATTCGCTGTTTTAGGCAATTTCTTCGAGGATAAGCCAAACCACCATCGGTAGACCCACCCACGGAACCTTCCATCCAAGAGCTATATATATTGGATCCAAACCACATATTCATGCTCTCGGTAGTCTCAATTTGATCTCAAGACCAAGAGTCTGTCAGTTGCGGAGAAGAATATCATACAAAAGCTGTACAATTAGGACCTCAATATGGTTTTATTCTGATTATAGTCTTGGAGGGCAACCATTACACAACAGCCAATATAATGAGTTAAGCTAAAACATAGGACAAGCCGAGCTAATTGATGGCTCCAGGACTACAATGAGACTTACTATTTTGCCATTTCACTACTTTTCCGGTCGATGCCCTGTTCTACGCTACAATCCACACATACCACCTCTGGGATAAGGCAAGGTAAAGACCCAAATTTCGGGTTAGATACTGAAAAGATATTTTACGCAGATTTAGCTGTGCATAAAATATACAAAAATTGCCTATAACCACTAAAACTAGACCAAAATTCAGATGGAATCACAAAGTAGAGGTACAAGGTGTTAAAGGGTTAAGTAAACCTTCATATCAGATCACATTATTAGCTAAATGGAAATAGTATGTCAGTTCCAATAAATCATAATCACCATTATCATGCAAGAAGTAAGCAACATAATTTTGAGAACATAGTATTGTTTTTGCTGAGCAAAAAGAACTCATTACATTCCAAATTACCCACAAATCTCCACAAATGCATCTCTGAAAAAAAAAAAAAAAAAAAAGAGTAATAGCACAAATCTTGGGTTAGGGAAATCAATGCAATAATTAATTAGCTATAACTGAATACCCACAAATCTTCTCTAAAGCTTAAAAATTTGGGACTTTTTTCTACCCAATAGATGAACAATGATCATCAATTTTCCAATTCGATCAGATCTACTTCACAAAATACTAATTCTATCTGAATCAAATTCCAAGACTTAAGATCCCACTCACCATTCTGAAGATAAGGTCCGTACTCGGTGGCGGAGAGATGCATCTTGATATCGTCTAGGGTTTCACACTGGCAGAGGTTGTTGTAGTCGGCGGCGGTAAGCAGGCCTGCCCTGTGGCCGCGCACGATCGCCTCCAGGTACCCACCATGGATGTTGAAGGTGAGGGCTTCGAATCCGTACATCGTCTGGATCAGGTCGAGCTTTGGAGATCTGAGATCGAATCGAAGGGGGAAATTGCGAGATATATGAAACCCTAGAAGGGAGACGATGACGATGAACGGCTCGAGATGAGATACGTGGCTCGATGTTAGATGCTGGAGCCCCCCGTTCGTCTACGGGAGTTTCTAGATGGGCACAGCATATTTCCTAGTGAGCCCACTTAAAAAGATCGTTTTATTTACCACTTTGCCATTATTTTTTTGGGTCAAAAATACTCTTTCTTCCTGATCAGAAATCTAAAAGTTTGATCCGGACTAACCAGCCCAGATGAAGCCTCCCCATCCGGGATATCAGCCCCGGACAGGGAGCATAAGTCCGGGCTGGTTAGCCCAGATGAGGGATGAGAGATGAAAAAAAATAAATCTTCATAATATGTACAACTGGTGTAGTGGTATCATACTTACCTCCCATGAAATTGACCAAAGTTCGATTTCCTGGATGCACAATTTTCATTTCTTCTCTTTTTTATCACCTTGCACAATTTTCATTTCTTCTTTTTTTTATCAGCTTGTTATGTTGAATTACTCCCCCTGCTTTGTATATTGAATTTTTGTCATGAAAATGAAGATGAAGATGAAGACGAAGATGAAGACGAAGAAGAAGACGAAGAAGAAGCAGCAGAAGAAGACGAAGACGAAGATGAAGAAGAAGAAGAAGAAGCAGCAGCAAAAATGAGAGAGGGGTAGATTGGGAATTTTAGTGTGCTCACTAGGAAAAATCCTCTCTTTTTTTAAAGAGAGGGTATGCTCACTAGGAAAAAGTGGGCTCACTAGAAAAAAAACCGTGCCCATCTAGAAATTCCCTTCGTCTACTTGTTTATTAGTATCACAGGCATGTGCAGAGCACGTGTTAAAGAATTACGAAAAAAAACGTATTTGCTATTTGTTTGAATATTTTCAACCTTATGTACCTTTAACAATACGGCATTTGATTATTTTTTCAAGGGTTTAAAACTTTTACTTAAATTCCTGGGAGATTAAACTCTGTTTGTTTTCCATTAGGTTGAGCACACATGAGGTGCACGTGCTAGCAAAATTCCAAATTACCCCTAATCTAATAGGGATAGGGATCAGATAGAGAGAGAGAGGGTTAAGCCAAAAAAAATTTCCCTTTGTTTGTTTTTTCCCAACCGAGAGAAATCCAAGAAGGGAGAGATTGGAGGAACGCCAACAACCTAAGGCATCCAAGAACTCGATCGCGAAATCAAGGCGAGAGCAGAGGGAGGGGGGTGACTATCATCAACGGCGAAATCAAGGTGAGAGGAACGTCGAGGTGAACAAAGGTATCAAACCAAACAAATTAGGGTTTTCAGAGGCGAGAGGAACGCCGAGGTGAACGGAGAGATCGGAGGCGAGAGGAACATTGAGGCCATCATTACAATATTCACCAATAGTCAGAGGCCTGCTACCAGTGCAGGACAAAATTTGTGGCCAGAGCAAGCCAAGAGCAGCGGCGAGAGTAGAGGGAGGGCGGTCAAGAAGAGCGGCTGTGGTTTAAGAAATTGAAGATATATTCTAGGCAAGGTAGTGGTATGGTGAGCTTTTCTTATATACTTTGTTGTGATTCCTTGCAAAGTTGATTTTTTTTAAAGAATTCTCATAGACAAGTTGGTTGTGTGGAGAGAGTACCAGATCTGAATGGTCTAGACAGTGACCCGTGAAGAGGTTGTGGCCACGTGGGGATGTTTGGGCAGTGCGTGTTGGATGTTGTAGGGGTCCACAGTTGATTATAGAATAATATGTCTTCGCTAATAGAATATCAGTGTAGGATATAGAACAACATACTCTTCATATTTTTGATAACATTTGGTAATCAAAGTTACATGTGATCCCCATTTGTTTTTGTACAAGGAGGCGCAGCAACATGCACTGCTGTGCATGATATTGCAGCAGTTGCTACTGCTGCTGCATCTATATATATATATATATATATATATATATATATATATATATATATATATATATATATATATATATATATATATATATATATATATATATATATATATATATATATATATATATATATATATATATATATTGTTAATGTTTATAAAAAGCATGTTGTTAATCTGTATATGTTATGTTAGTGTGTGTGTGTGTATATATTGTTAATGATGTTGCATCTACATTAGTTTTCTGATACACAAGTTATGTTAATTGCAGTTAACAAATGGCAAGTGATAAGTTTGATCTTCATATTCACAACGGGGTCAATTTGTAACATTCGGGGTGAGGGTGACATTGGTCTTGGAATTCAATGGGATAATCCCGTAGAAGACAAGCAAATGGAAGTAAATCGGAGTAGGAAATGAGGAAGAAAGCCCAACACGACTCCGAAATTATCAAAGAAGGGAAAGAAAAATGGGGTTGAGGATGAGAACAAGCAACAACAAGCAGGAGAACATGTGGCAGTGGCAGAACAGCAAAAGAAAAGCACAGTGGCCCCCCGAAGAGGTCCTCGCTACGGTGTGGATTCAATGACTAGGAAATACACAAAGGTTGGGTTTTTATCAGGATCAAGCAGGTATTTAGGTGGTACAACTACGGTCTCTCCAAGAAGTGGGGTGGCCGTGGGAATTGCAGATGATGTAGGCCGATTTGTCAGCCGTGTAAGTGTTTTCAAATTATTTATTATTTTCTTTCCATAACCCACAAATATATCATTTATCATATCTAATTATTACGTTGACTATATGCTATTACAGAGAGATCACGCCAGTAAACTTCAAACAAAAAAATAATCCAAGATGGATCAAGATCTTTTCGTGCATATGAGAAGCAAAGGAGGAGTTTGTGACAGCTCAACAAATGTGATTGCGACATGATTCTAATGATAAAGTGTTGTAAAGACTTTGTAACTAATGGGCTTACTATTTGGGAACCAATTTTGTAATTGATGAGAATTGGAACACTGTATTGATATATACTCATCTGGTTATATATATATCATTAACATTATGTTGATGCAACCTTATTGTGTTTAATCCAAAATTAGTTGCTTGTGTTATATATGTTTGTGTTATATATGTATGTATGACAATAAGTCGTTTAATTTTTTTTTTTTTTTATGTTGGAGTTTTTTGTGTTATATATAATTTGTATTATATATGTATGTGATAAAATAAGTCGTTACATTTTGTAATTTGCTATGCATCTTGCAGCAGCAGCTGCTGTTGCCGTGCATGCTTGAAGCAGCTGCTGCTGCAAGATGCACAATAGCAGTTGTTGCTGTGTAAGATTTTGTAGCAGCAGCAAAGAAGGTCATATTTGCATTTGTGTATGATTATGGATTGTGTATGATTATGCATATATATTTGATTAAAAACTAACTATTAGCTATTTGATTTAAAGCTAACTACTAGCTATTTGCATTTGACGAAGAGAGTTGCAGCTGCTGCAAGCATGCACACCAGCAGCTGCTGCTGTGCATTTGTGTATGATTAACAGCAGCAGCAGTTGCAAAGAAGATCATATCAACAAAAAAATATCCATATACAACACAAATTCTGATATACAAAGCAGCAGTTATAATTGATTCATAGCTGAGACTTGTAGCCTTTGATTCCAAACTCCAATCTATGATATACAAATTCTGATATACAAAATTTGATTAGGCTGCAAAATCACATGTCGGTATCCAAGAGATCATCGCCAAACAAATACATGGTTCTATCATTCATGCATATAATTCATTACAAAGTGCAAAATATAACTGAACAACAATTTATCCAGTCAAAAATGTTGATCATATGCCAACAATGTTCATACTTGAAAAATGAAGCATGATGCAATTTATACAATGACATCGCATTATTGAGCAACAAGAAGCAAGTGTTATCTCTCCACGATCCCATTCTTGCATAGCCCGTCGATCACCGCATTTTACTGGACGAGTATGCGTCAAGCCGGACGACCTCAGCATTTCGTCAAACATCTACCATGCGTCCTGGATTCTCCAAACCTTAACCATGGCCGAGATCAGAAAGTTGTAGACTTTGCTAGAGGGGTCGATGCCGAGGTCAGCGAAGGAGTGGAATGCGAGGGTGGTGCGGCGGAGGCCGTCGAACTGGAACTAGGTGCAACCGTGGTGGAGGAGGTCGGGAGAGGCGGTGGATCCCTAGTCGGTGTCAACGATGGAGCAGACAAGAGCTTCGAATGGACGGGAAGGGTCGTCAATCAGGCGGGTGAGGTGGAGGCAGGCGGCAACGACAAGGTCGGAGGAGAGGATGGAGTGGAGAAGGAGAGCGTGGGTTCTGAGGGAGAAGGGGAAGAAGGAGCGAGCGGCGGAGATTAGTCGGAGGAAGGGTTTTGGGCGGATGGATGACCGGATTTCGTCGAGGAGAAGGTTGAGACGGGTGGGGGTGAGCTGGGCGAGGTGGAGGAGAAGGTTCTTGGACTCCTCTCGGTTGGGAAAAAACAAACAAATGGAAAATAATCTTGGCTTAACCCTCTCTCTCTATTTAATCCCTATCCCTGTTAGATTAGGGATAATTTGGACTTTTGCTAGCACGTGCACCTCACGTGTGCTCAACCTAATGGAAAACAAACGGAGTTTAATGGAGTCTAAGTGAAAGTTTAAAATTTTAAGGGTGATAAATTATACAATTCCCATACTACAGAGAGGGTGTAAGTGTAATTAACTCTTTTTTCAATCAATTAGGAATGGTTATGACTTATGAATTTCAATTCATAAAATATTTTTTAGATAGTTTAGAACCATCAGTTTTTAAAGAAGCAAATAAAAAAAATTGTCAAAAAAATAAGAGTGTAATTCAAGAATCATCGATACGATTTTTTTATGATTTTAAAATATTGATTTAATCTTTTGGAAGAAATAAATGCTTGTGTAGATTCTTTGGATTAGTCATATTCAAACGAGCTCTTCTAACTTAAAATGGGAGTTTGTAGATGGGCACAACTTTTTTCCCAGTGAGCCCACTTAAAACTTCATTTATATTATAATTTTGCCATAAAAAATTATGGACCAAAATACCCTGTTTCCTTCTCTTCCCTCCCTCCCTCGCCGCTCCGCCCTCCGCTCGCCCTGCCCCTGCTCCTGCTCCGCCCTTCCCCTGCTCCTGCTCCGCCCTTGCTCCCGCCTCGCCCCCTCGCTCCCGCTTCGCCCCCGCCCATCCATCCCGGTTGTCATTTTTGATAGCCCAACTTAGAGATCAAAAAACCCCAAAACAACTCTTACCATCCAAAATGCCAATCGCAGGGAAAGAGGTGCAGCTTACCGGCAGCAGCAAGCAATCGCAGAGCTAGGGCTAGGGCTAGGGCTAGGGCTGAGCATTGATTTGGTAACATCTTTTTGTCCTGATCTTCTTTCTTTTCTCTTTTCTCTTTTTTTTTCTTTTTTTTAAACGAGTTGATTGAGAAATTGGAATTATAAAATTATAAAACATGAAAATGGAGTATAAATTGTTGTATATTTTTATACGTATAAGTGTGTGTATCTTTTCTGACTTATTAATCAACTAGGGAACGAAATGGCATGTTATTATGATAATCTCTTTTCTTTTTTTCTTGTTTTTGAATAATGATATGGATTTGTTGAAATAATAAAATTGGGCTTATTAAAAAAATATATTGGAATAATGATATTGATTCTAAAGAGGAGAAAAAGAGGGAAAAAGATGAGAAAAAGAGGGAATATGATAATCCCTGTTTCTTTTTTCCCGCGTGAAACCAGAGAGAGCAGCAGGAGAGGAGAAAAGGGGGGAAAAAAATTCTGTCCGGGCTGAGGGAAATTCTAAAGAGGAGAAAAAGAGGGAAAAAGAGAAAAAGAAAGCGGCAGGAGAGGGAAAAAGAGGAGAAAAAGCAGCAGGAGAGTTCTGATCCGGGCTAGCCAGCCCGGATCAGAACAGTGCATCCGGGCTAGCAGCCCCGGACCTAGTACATGGGTCCAAGCTGGTTAGCCCGGACAGGGGGCAAAAAATTATGCCCCCTGATTCGGGCTAGCCAGTCCGGACCAGTTCTCTCTGTCCGGGGCTGCTAGCCCGGATCAGTTGCACAGGTCCGGGCTGGTTAGCCCGGACAGTGTGCCCAAATTGCAAATTTCTTGTTCCAGGTTTACAATCCCGGATCACCTAAAAATGATCCGGTTCTGTAAACCCGGATCATGAATATAGTGCCAGAGATGCCCTGATACGGTGTGTACAATCCGGTAGATAATAAAGTTATCAAATCAAACAATAGTAGTATTCAAAACTGATGTTGGTTGAAACAGAATAAATATAGTGCATGTCAAACAACAACGACATCATTGATTCAACATATCAACAACTTCAAATACGGTGTGTACAACCCAGTAGATAATTAAAAAGTTATCAATATCAATACTTGTCTATGTTGCATACCCCCAATTTGGTATCAAAATACACAACATCAACAAATCATTCATAGTTTCAAACACAAAAAATAACGACAACTTCATTTTGAGTTTGAGACTCATTTAAAAACAACGGCAACTACAACTTGATATATATAATATGTTTCTTGACTACAACTTCATTTAAAGGAAACGACAAATTAAAAAGAATGTTTGTTCCATGCTAACAACTTCATTTTGAGTTTTGAAACTCATTTAAAAAAAAATAACAAATTCTAGATTCTTCGAGACTTCCGAGCGGGTGTTCTAAAACTTTTCAAAAGAGACAAATCAATCGGTCCTTCATTTATTGGCCGCACTTTCTCTTCTTCTGAGTCTGACTCATCGATACCCCTACTTTCTTGCAATATACCTAGATGAATACGTAATGGAAGGGTCTCTGTGGAAGTATTAACCTGCGAATCCGGTTTGTCACGGATTTCAGTAATGTTAGGATCGACGGCTGGACGGATCCCCGTTTTCTTCCTCCTATTCGACGTTGTTGGTCGAATCCGAGATGGTTGCGCCGGATCCATCTATAAATCACCAAAAATTTTATTTACACAATAAAATTTTAAATTATCAAACATCACATATCACAATATGCTAATTATATTTACCTATCTAAATCCATTAAATATCATAATATAAACACACAAGATCTATATTTTAATTTATTCCCGATTCGAAAATAAAAAATTAACTATTTAATCCAAACACAAAAAAAACCAACTAATATTCATAATATAAATTTTGCACTTAACTATTACAAATTCCAACTAACATTAATCTATAACAACAATATAATCTTAACTATTTTAATCAATGAAGACTTTAATTTCACCATAACAAAATATCAAGAAATTATTTTTTCTTCAATCTCTTTGCCCCTCAACTAAATCTACCCTCATCAACACTCATTTCCAATTTTTTCCCTAAATCAAAATGCAAAAAATAACACAAAGAATTATGATTTCATTTTTACCTTCAAATCAAGAAAACCACTAATTTCTCTCTTTCTTTAAATCCGCCTTTGTGGCGGAGTGTCGGTTGTCAGTGATGGGATCGGCCGGGATGCGGGCGGCCGGAGTAGGGGAAGCGGCCAAAGGGGCGGGAAGCAATGGGGATAGAGGATAGAAAAGAGATTTGGGGTTATTGAAAGAGAATTGAAAGGAGAAATGTGTTTACTGACGGAGGAGAAGGTGAGAGAGATGGGTTGAAAGAGAGAGGAGATAATTTTGTTAAGAATGGATTTGGGAAGGGATGTGAATGGTGGGAGAGAAAGTGAGGGAGATGGTGAGGATATTTTAGGTATTTAGGTGTGCTCACTAGGAAAAAAACAAGGTTTTTTAAAAGATGGGTGTGCGCACTTGGAATAGTGGGCTCACTAAGAAAAAAACCTGTGCCCATCTAGAAATTCCCCTTAAAATATCTGATTATATAGTCAGAAAGTTGAGAGTTTTTACTGCGCACCCATTAAATTTTTGGGGTATTTACTGGTTTGTCCCTCAATCTTTATATATTATGATTTTGCCCTCCAAATCTTCATATTTAAGATTTTGCCCTCCAAATCTCATAAGTTACAACAATTTAGTCTCTCTCTAACACAGTTAAATATTTGACAATTTTACCCCTCTATCTTCTTCCTCCTCTCTCTTCCTCCTCTTCTTCATTATTTATCATCTCTTCTTTCTAAGGACCCACCATTCTAAGTGTACTTGAAAAAAAAAAAAAAAAAATTCAAAAACTAAACTTTTACTAAGACACCCTCCTCCCACATCTCTGTCACTTCCTCTCCCCTTGACTGGGGCCCCCCATATCATCCCCACCATAAAACCTCATCCCCCTTGCCTCCTACCCCCACCCCCTCTCTCCTCGCTGCTCCTGATCCCCCAACCCGACATCCTCACCTCCAATCCAAACCTCCTCCAAACCAGCCCCAACCCCTCTGGCCACCCCTTACTCCGCTACCGTCGCCTAAGTAATAATGACCAACTCTCTTTCTTCCTTAATAACTCATTATATCATTCCCCTCGGATCCCCCTCCTCTCTTAGATCCCTCTCCACCATTTTCTTTTCCCTCTGGTCCCCCTTCTTCTATCATTATCTATGCAACTTCCTTGCTAGTATGATTCCAGCCATCTTCCTAAGGACAGATCTATCCACGAAAAAAATAATGGTAACTTTGTAATATTTTCAATTTTTTTTGGAGGCACTCTTAAGTGGATTTTTTTAACAATACTCTGGTAAGTTTTTTTAGTCAGGTACGAATTTGAAAGTAAACCTAATTTAAATACCCAATTTGGAAAACCAGTAAAATAAATTTCATACAAAATCTTCCTATTTAAAGGTTGTAATAAAACCATCCATCATGATCTATTCTTACCTGTCTGTGCAACAGTGGCATTTCAGTTATTGCCGCATGTTCTCGTTATGAGTTGGAGGAAGAAATTACTGAGCACTTAATTATTTTCTGCTATAGGAGGTCTAGTCTCAAATTAGTAGTAAGTTGAAGCTATAATTTTCTTGAGTATTATAGTAGGATTAGTTATCTACTCTCAAACAGAGACTAGAGTGTGATGATACTCTACAATTTCGTCCAATTTATCCTTAACTACACGAGTAAGGAAATTTGGAAGGGTAAAAACATAGTAGTATGACTCCATCCGTCTCATTCCTCGCTCCCCGACCTCAAAACCCTAACCGTAGCCCCAAATCCCAGCTCCGATTATGTCCAAAACCCTCACCTTAATCCTCCTCCTCCCCCTCCTCCTACTATCCCCTCTCCCCCCCTCCACCGCCACAATCGGCCTAGACTCCTTCCTCTCCGACGAGTTCCGCCGTGATCCCCTCGCCGCCGACGACTCCTTCTCCTCCCTCCCCCAATCCCTAAAGAAATCCCTCTCCCAAGCCCACACCATAACCCAAGCCCTCTCCTCCCTCCTCTCCTTCGAGATCTCCGTCCCCGTCCACGTCAAGCTCGCCGGCCCCTTCTCCGCCGCCGCCCCGTCCACCCTCTCCTCTTTCGCCTCCGCCTCCACCTCCAGCTCCGGCAACCGGTTCCACGTCATCGGGTACAAATCCCACCACCACCTCGCCATCTCCCACTCCCTCCACCTGGACCCCATCCACTCCCCCCACCTCGCATCCAAGATCTCCGCTGCCGTCCGGGCCTACATCGACTCCTCCCCCTCCTCCTCCATCGCCCGGTCCCACCTCTTCTCCGTCCCCTACTCCCTCGTCGACGACATTGTCCGCAACGATTTCGAGCTCGAAAGCTCCAACTCCGCTCCCGGATTCTACATCTACTTGCTCAACCTCGACCCCCAGCAGAAGCCCTATGCGTACTCTTACGACGGCCAGGACGCGTCGCCGCACTACTCCAAGTGCTTGGGCAGCGTGTGGGCCGGCAAGGAGCGCTACATTTGGATCGATCTCGCCGCCGGGCCGCTCGACTACGGGCCCGCATTTTCCGGTGACGGCGTGCTCCCGCGAGGTGAGTTCCATCCTTTATCTGCCCTTCATAAAAACCCAAGATCAGAAGCTGCACTGCTTACCGAATTGGCTTCGCTGGTTCTGAGTGCTTACAAGACTTTGTTGGTACCGTCTTTGAGAATTCCCGTGCATTTTGAGAATTCTGTGCTGATTCAGCTCGTTCACATTCACGGGCCGGAGGAGTCGCTGCCGGTGGGGCTTGATTTGAGGTTCATCGAGAAGACAATTAGAGAGAGTGAGCTCACGTTTAGGGATCAAGAGCTGAAAGTCAAAACCTATAGTGTGAAGTATGAGGAGTGTTCCATTTGTTCGTTTGCAATTGCCAAGTCAATGAACTCGTTCACGTCGAGGTACTTGTTCGAGAATTATACATTGATAGTGAACGAGTATTTGGACTCGAAGCAGCTGCATCACATTCTGTCGTATTCGGTGGATGAGATTCATAGAGTTGCGGGGATTGGCGAGGAGGAGTTTGGGAGGGTTCTTCCGGTATATGTGTTTGATTTGCCGTATGATAACCTTCTCATGCTTGATAGTTTTCATCAGGCGGTAGCTTTTAGGGACATGGTGGTAGCAGTTAGGACGAGGACTACTCAGACAATCAGCGATTACAGCTGCAATGGGCGGCATGTAATCACCCAGACCCGGAACCTTGATCGTCCTATCGTGGGTTCGATCCTTCAGAGCATGTGGGGTGTGTCTCCAACCCACCTCTCTTGGAGCCCACAGCATAATAGTACTCTGGTGGACTACACTTGGAGTATGGGGCAAACTCCTTTCGGCCCATTTTCAGACTCTGCTTCCCTTTCATTTGTTCAGAGAGATGCAGCTCGAAGGAATGTTTTGCTTACCTCTTTCAATTATACGATTTCGAGTGCTGTTGATATATTGGAATCGGTGATCGCACATGGAGGGGATTGGAAGCTTCTCCAGAAGAATAAGCATGTGGAATTTGTTCAGAGGTGGAATTTGTTGAAATTTAAGTTGGACAAGGTGGTGTCGGCGATGTCCCATTTGGATTATGAGAAAGCAATGTTTTACTTGAGGTCTTCGGACCATGATCTTTATGCCATCCACACTTTGGTTTATCAGGCTACTCAGAGTTTGGAGGCTTCATTGGCTTGTTTCAAGGACCCACCATTCCCATGGGCATCAGTTTCTTTATCTGCAGTGTTTGTGTTTGGTTTCTTCTATGTTTACTCAAAGAAAGACAAGATTTTCAAAAGCAAGAGGAAGCAGTTTTGATCATTGTTCCTTGAGTTTAGGAAGTTTTTGTTGTCAGGAAGGACTTTTGAACCTTCTTGCTTCTCGGGAGATGTAAGCTTCACTAGCAAATGCGAGATTGTGCTTAGATGTGCTGCTTGGACCTCACTTTGAGTTCAAAAATGATTTTTTACCTTTATTATTGGATGCAGTTGGCTTTGTTCATGATATACTAGGAACTTCTCTTGCATAAACATCCATAAGTAGGACGGTATGAATGTATTCTATAATACCTTGGATTAACTGCCATCAGATATCACATGTATGGGATAATCTGATGCTTCTTTTTGTTGTTGATTTGTGGTATATGCATGAGATGCAATGTGGAATTTGCTCAGTAGCAACTGTAACTTAATCCATGAAATTTCCAAGATTTTCATGAGATTGTTTAGGGAAAGTTAATACTATACTTAAAACATCTTTTATCATAAAGCAAACCTTTTTCCTTCAAAGAGTTGCTCCAGTTTTAATCATTGGCTTCTGTTTCTGATTACTTGTGAGTTGTGACTATTAAAGATATAGATAGTTTTTGTCATTAGTTTCTCATATTTCTGAAGTAGATGACAGAAGCATTGGTGATTACCAAGAACAATCAACATTCAAGGCAGTATGATGGTTACCCTTCTTGGGTTATGGATTCGACAAAGAGATGTGACACTGTAGGCAGGAGACCATTCCAATGTTGAAGCTCTTCAACCTATTCAATCTTTACTTGGCATGTTCCTACAACATTTCTATCCATTTACGTGTAATCTTATGTCCATTATATGCACAAATGCCTTTCATTTATATTCGTAAATTAATATTCATTAAGCTTTATATTTAGACTATAATTTTTGTATGAGTTCTGAATGATTAGTTCAGATTCCAGAGGAATGCCGTGTGCATAGTGGTTGTTCATGCCAGGTGATACTGATTATTAACAGTGAAGAATTCTTATCCTACTCGCTAATCCCATTCCAATCTTCCAGATCTACTCCGCATAGATAGTACATCATTTCGGAGTTTTTTCTGACATTCAAGCCTTAATTGGGAATTCCATTTTCAACTAACGTAATTATTTTTTGTTAATGAGTTTATGGTCGCTTGTGGTTGTGATTTATGACAGCTTTCCTGAAGTATCCTGGTGACATGGGGCCGGTTTTTTCTGCAAAGGATATTGGATAATCTGCTTTTGATCATTAATGTAGGTCCTTACTTCTGCTATACATGATTTTTTTTTTTCTATAGATAACCAGTAAATATCTGATAATTTAGGCAAAGATTAGAAGATAAATCAATGTACATTTCTTCAGTTAATTCAAATACTGCATTTATTGTAAAAAAGATATACTAAGATTTTCTCATTGTATAATTTAGGGCTATATTGATAAGTTTGAATGAGTTGTCTTCTTTTCCTTTGTTCTTCTGGTTCATGCCAGCTATGCTGACGTGGGCACGGCTTTGCTAAATTAGAAATAGCATGCATATATTGCACAGCTTCACACTAGAATTGCCTGTGCATTTTAGCACACTGGAATAATTCGTCTTGCTTTAGGTATTCCTGAACTTCACTGAAAAGAATAGAAGGTTGAGAAACTTGTTTAAATTGTTGAGAAGAGTAAGTAGCCAGGCTGAGATGGCCATGAGAAAACCTGAAAAGTTTAGGTAGTAACCTTGATAAAAATCAATATTAAATGCTGCAAACCTGCGAAGAAGATGCTGCCTTGAAGTTCAAGGCATCCAAATAATGGTCAATGATGGGGGAGGGACTAGTAGATGGTGCAAAAGAATGTAGATGGGAGGAATCAAATTGCATTCTCCTTATGCTAAAGACTTGCACATTGTGGTTTGCCCAAATTACCCAATTAGTTGCCCCACTCCACGGTCATAGAATCCCATTGACATGTTGGCTTCCCATGTAATTCACAATTGCTTGAGTTTGGGTGGGATTCCATGGACGCTCAGCAACTGCAGTTGCTATTGCAGGATTTGCTGTACAAACTGTGATCTATTAAAAGATGAGCCAACCTAGGAATTAAACTAAGAACTTTCTCCTTTACATTGGAATAAGAATTTCTAAATAATTTATAATTCTAAGTTCTCCTTATTGACTAGCCTTGGTAATTGCACTCAACAAAAAAATTTGAAGAATTATAGAAATAAGTTCCAACAAAAGATAAAAAACTGTTGATCAATGAATTCCAATTTGCTTACCTTTACTTATAACTTCCTGATCTATAATCTGATTTGATATAACAGTCCAAATAATTCTGCACCATCACGCATTTGAGATTGTAGTAAAATGTGATGCAGGTTCTATGTCTCAATTGGTTAGTGATTTTTCTGCTGTGAGAAGCTTGTCCTCCACATCAAACCATTCCAAACCATGTGTTGACAATCACTTACAGCACCACATACCTTTGCCGAAAGCTCCTAATAAATGGGCTATGGGTTAATTGCTTGTGGGTGCATTTGAGTAGATAGGCAGATTAAAATCATTAGATGAAAGAAGAGGAAATTGGGTGTAGTGGTGTATCTCTTTTGTATTCAACATGTCATGCTAGAAAACATTGAACTTCCTAGAGCTATTCCTACAGATTGGTCTATTGCTTTTGAAGCTTCAAAGTCCCCATATGAGTGTGCTTACATCTTAATACAAGACATGCTAGGTATTCCCAATCTTTCTTATTCTTGCACATCTTTCTTGCTCAGAGAAAAGTGAAGATAGAGTGGAACATATTGCTTCAGTCACATATTGCTTTTTCATTGCATTTATTATGGATGGAATGTCTAATTAACAATCTCAATTATTTGATAATTAATCTCATAACCATGTAATTTCTAGACCATCATGGCAGAGAAATTCCTTGCTTTCGTTCCCCTGCTCAGTCAGGTAATAATGAACTTTGTGGGTCATCCATTGGGACCTGTTATGGCATAAAAAATCTCCCTTGTGATGAGTGTACCCCATAGCCCCTACATACATATGACATAGATATATGTAAAACTGTGTGTGCCCTTAGTTTCTTGGTTTCAGGCAGTTCTCTACTTTTCCTAAATATCTGGGTTTACTTGTATATAGATAATAAGGATGCTTCTCATATTGGTTTAACTATATACCTTCTGTATTACTGGCATATCGAGCCTCAGGAGTGCTTGTACATGTACATATGTACTTCGTCTAACATGAATACATTTGATATAGGTTTTACTCCAAACCTGCCATATTTTTGAGATCGAGTCCACAAGAACTCTATTGGCATACTTGCAAGAGCATGATGGGATCTTGTTGTGTCATGCTCTTTAAAGTCTCACTTCTATGCATTTGAGATGCCATTAAAAGTTTTGTGTATGGATTCAAATCCAACGCTTGTCCAATTATTACTACAAACCTCCTTGCAGACATGAGACATGTATGCTATATTTGCCTTTGTGAGATGTCATTCCACTTCATGATGACATCAAGAGATGACTGTTGAACTAGTTTCTTTTCAGCACCATGCACATCAAACTGTACAACTAGGCTGTTACGCACCTTTTTTTTTCTCAGGAGTAAAAATCAATACTTCTCATCATAAAACATCTTCCCTTTTGTCTTGATTATTCGGTTCCTTAATTTTTTTTCCTACTGTATTCATAGTTATTTTGTTACCTACTAACCCTTTTCTATCCTGGAGATTGTAGCAGTTTAACTCCTTGGAGCAGGTTTGTCCAAGGTAAAAGTAGATACCTTCTTTGCTATGCCACGTGGGACTATAATATCAAGCTGCTTCCTAGGTAAGGCTCATTTAACACAATGATTTCCTGTTTGGTAATTTTTCTGGTATGTTTTTGGGTTTCCTGATTCTCATTATGTTTACTATCATTCAGCTTCATTATATATCTAGACTTTAACGGACTATGCAACTTTAAAGCACTAGTACAGCATATAAATAAGTAATGACTTCCCATTTTCACAGAGGATTCTTTTCATCTTTTTTCAGAGGAATAGATTGTTTATTTTTTCCAGTTCAAACTGTTTCTTAGTAAATTGGTTAAATTGTGTTTATTCTGTCAGTTGACTGAAAATGCTATGCTTGAATGCGGGTTAGTTTCTCTAGAAGGTCTCTTATAGGCAATGGAGTATAATTGAGTTATTGACCATCTGCGTGCTCGGAATAAATGCAGGATGCAGTTCTTATAATTTTTAGGATACCAATTGCTGCCTCTTGATCCCCTCCTTGACACCTTCCATCATTTCAGTGCAAGGATTTGGTTTTTTGACTTGTACTAGCTACGCATATAAATCTAATCTGCTTGCGGGAAATAACATGCATTTTTTTTAGCTGTGCTTGGCTGAAGGCTAAAATTGATTGCAAACATAACTATTCCTTAAAAAAAGAGAACAACTATCTTTGCTTAAGCCAGTTTGCCACCATTGCTTGTTTGGTTATAGGTCCATTCAGTCACTTCTGTATCTGTTCAGCTGCAGAAAACATGCTAATGGAGGTTCTCTTGAAAGCCACCTTGTTTCTTTGTTCCCACAGTTACCGTGCTAAACCACTGCATCCACCCTCCCTCCTTTGATGTGGTAAAAAAAAAAAAAAAAAAAAATTATATATATATATATATATATATATATATATATATATATATATATATATATATATATATATATACACGAGTAAACTGGAAATTCACCGATGGTGAAGGGAGTTCCTTCACTGTCGCTTAGGTGGCCTAATAAAATTATTACATATGATGTCACTCAAAGAACGATTAAGAGAGTTCTTTTATTTATTATCTTAAGTGGCGTCACGTGTAATAATTGTATTGGACCACCTAAGCGGCGGTGAAGAAACTCTCTTCACTGTCGGTAAATTTTCCGTTTTATATTTTTATATATATGTGTGTGTGATTCAAACCTCCCACTATATCCACTCAAAGGAAATATTAACGAATTGTACTTCTTTTCCTGTATTTCAAATAGTCTGCTACAGTACTCAATAAGTTATAGGGTGTTTTTTTAATGTTTTCAGTAGTATCAAGATTGTTGACAATATCTTCTTTGGAGAATATTAATAAATTCCACAATCCTAAATATCCCCTCCTTAATTCACAAAATCCACTGGAATAGCTTCTCTTTGAAGCTTGGATAGCCTCTAGACTTGTGCTCTTCCCCAAGGAGCCTAGTGAACTGAAGATGAAGTGTTTGTTCTCTTTTCAAGGAAATGAGAACTCTTTTGTAGAATAATCTCATGAATATTACAATATATCCCTATAATATACTAATGAGATATGAGACAAATTCAAGATGATTGACAATAAATTAAGAAGAGTAGAGAGCTTGAGATGTAAGATTTCTAGGATGATAAAATTTGTCATCGGTAGGGGTGAGTATCGGTCGGTTCGGTTCGGTTTTTTGAAAAAAAATTCCAACCGAAAACCGAACCGAACTTATAAAATCGAAACCGAACCGACCGAAAAAAAATGAAAACCGAACCGAATTTTCGGTTCGGTTCGGTTTTCAGTTTTTAGGGTTTGAAATTAATTATGTGATAAATGCATGTTTTTTATAGAAAAAATAATAATTTTCTTTCCATTTTTTTCTTTTTCTACTTATGAAAATAACAATCACATGTTTTTCATTAAAAATTTAAAAGAAAAACACATTAGAAATAAATAAAAGAAAAAAAAATAAGCTATAATTCTAAAAGTTCGGTTTTTTCGGTCGGTTTCGGTTGGAGCTAAAGCCACCGAAACCCGACCCGAAACCGAATAATAATTTCGGTTTTTAAGCCGAACTGAACCGAAAACCGAATAAACCGAACCGATCAGTTCGGTTCGGTTCGGTTTTGCGGTTCGGTTCGGTTTTTTCGATTTTATGCTCAGCCCTAGTCATCGGTGAGCGGAAGACTACTTGAAAGTTGAATATGAGAGAGAGAATGAGGGAGCTTCGAATGAGGGAAATTTGAGTGAAAAAAGCTCAAGTCTTTATAACTTGAATTCTTGATATTTTTGTCTTAATTTATTTTTTAGATTTTTTTTCTTGGATATCTATAATAATGGCAACTCCAACTTGATTTTTGGGGCTATTTGGGAAACCTGCAAATGGAAATACAATGTGTAAGTGGAAGTAAAATTAGGAGGAAATTTTCAAATTTTGTAGTGGATTTCAAAATGAGAAATAAAATCCCTTCCAGCACTTGCAAGGAAACAAACAGACCCTTCATGGGAGAAAAGAAGCCAGCACAAAGGTTGGGCAAAGATACAACTTTTTTTTTTCAGAAATAATGTACACAGAAAGGAACAGAGGTTTGATGTGATATGTACATTAGAACTCTTGACGAGCGGGCGAGAGCTTAATTTAAAATGCATTGCATTTTGCATCAAAACCCAAAAAAAAAAAAAAAAAAAAAAAAGTTGAATAGCTAATAAATTCAGTTTATATGGATTATCGAGTATAAGTAAGTTTAAAAAGATTTTTTTAAAAAAATATAAAGTAGCTAATAAATACAACATAATGGGCATAAATTTTCATTCCTCACTGACCAGATCTTCCTGTAGCTAATGATAATCTATAAAGAACAGAAGAAAGTTCTCCTCTACGAAAACTTCACATACTGGAAAGAAAGTTGTAGAAAATCTGGAGGTGAGACACTTACGAGTAGCTAGGGCATTATAAACTTTGAGCAAAATCCATCCATGTAGGCATTTCAAGTGCCAATAAAATCAATACATAAGAGTTGTGGGCAAGGAAAACCATACGAACAAAGATACCGATAACAGTTTGCACATCATGTTAACATAAACAACAATAAATATCTCTTTACATGAAACATGAGTAACTACAAGCATCGATTTGATCTTATAAGTAGAATTGATTTGATCTTATAAGTAGAAAATTCAGACTAATATCAATATTCAATTTTGAACCTTTCACTAAACTAGAAAGTAGCATGTCACCATTCACTTAAAACCCTACATAATACTTCTAGAACTGGCTTTTCGTGCAGAACTGATTGACAAAAAGATATCTTGTGAACCAAATTCGATTTGGTTTTTTGTTTGAAATGCTGATAACTATTTCATCGGCCCCACTCCAACTCAGCTCCAGATCCTGAAGTGGTGTTGTTTGAACGCAGGGAGTCCTCAGGCTTTATAGTGTTTGCAAAAGCTTGCCAACCCAAAAGGTGTGGTAAGATAAACTGCAACCAGACCAAACAAAAGAAAATGTATAAAATTATGATAGCATACTCAATAAAACAAAACAAAAAATGGATGTAATGACTAGGAAATGAGATCATCAGTGTGAAATTGCTAAATATTGTCCTGGCAACAAGTGATGCACTGTTTCATTGTTCAAGTCCCAGAACACCAGAAAACGTACAGATTATCATCGTTCATTCTTCTAAGTTAAGCTTCTCGGGAAGAAAACAATAGGAGATTCATATTTGCAACTGAACCTCAGTTTGCAAGATGCTGGAAGTCAGCAGCAGGTTTGACATGACATTTAACCACCACACATGCATGCATGCAAACACACAATGCTCATGCATGCATCAATCATGGCAATAGTTTCTGTTATTAAACTAATCATCATATGCTTAATCCTTAGATCTAAGCCTGGACCTAAATACCAACTGTAATAAATGGACCTATGTATACATATTCATGCTGTACACATAGAGCCCATACATTTAAGCAACATTCCTACACCATGATCTATGTGTACATATTCATGGCTCTGATATCATGTGTAATAAATAAAGGACAAATATTATACTCTGGTTATATTTATTATAAGGAGAAACAATCTTTGAAGAAAAGGCTAGCACTATCTGTAATAGGAAGGAGAAAGGGTCCAAGACATACGTCAAATGAAGAAAAATTAGATACATTTAAGTTGTAGACTGGTGCATGGCAAGTGTTTAAAGCATATTGATTTTGATCTACTGAGCAACAGAACCATCCCTTTGCCTTCACAGCTTTTAGTCTTTTACCCAACATGCATGGTTGAATACGCAAGCTAACCAGGCAGTAGCCTTATTCTTCGTCAAAATAAGATCTTTATGACAAAAGTATTTAACAGCTGGAATAAACATGAAAATTGAGCACATAGATAGAGTATCAGTCAGTTCTAGCTAGTTTAGGATCATTTCTTGAAAAATGGGAAGACCACGTACAATTAAATGCTTTAATAGTTAGCATGTTCTGCACAGAGCTTAAGCTCCGATAAAAAATAAAAAAACTGAAGCTCCAGGACACATATCTAGAGGTTACCACTTAGTCCAGAAGCAATGGATTGAGAGAGGACTTTGCTCCATTCCATCAAGGATTATTTTTCTTTCTTATTCTAGAGATAAGTCAAAAGAATGATCTTTCATCATATAATCATATTCAATTAGCTCCTAAGATTGAGGACAATGTATTAGTAACATGCTGAAAATAATGCTATAATGGGACTGTGTCAGGAATAAATTATGAAACATTTTTTTACTGCATGTCCAATGGGAACAAGTGTAGAACAAATTATATGTCATGGAAATTTTTCTGTATGTAGAATTTTCTTCAAGTGACAACAATGAGAAATAAAACAAGAATGTGGAGTAAATAGATCATACATTGAAAGTCGAGTTCATCACAGCAAATTCTGCTTTTGAGATAGGAATATATATGCTTTCATCCACATTTAGGAGGCGGTTCTGAACACCTACATGAGAAGGGGTGTTAACAATACTTTCAAGGTCAGCTCTGGTGTAAAATCATCATGCATAACTAAAAAGAATAATAAATATAACGAGACCTAATAACAACCATTTAGGATGTAATTTTGGTTCATTTCCCTGTGTTCTTAAGCTCATCCAGAAAATTCATAACCAGGTATATGTTGCATTTAACACACCTTTCTTAACATTAATCCATAATCAGTGACAAAAACAAATCCAAAGATTTAAACTTTTAGAAATAACCTAAATCGTCTTGCAACTAACGATCCAGGCGTGCGTTCGCCATACATCATCATAGACACAGAGAGGGGAAAGAAAAGAAGAACAAGACCCTTTTTCTTTCTTTTTTTTTTTTTAAAGAAGCAAAATGACATAGACTAAAACCTTTAAGATTAAGCCTTTCGTAATTAAAGGAGCAACTATCCAGATCTAATTAGAATATTTGAGTTGTGGAGAATTACTGAGGTTAAAGAAATGCCCATTGCCATCTGGAAGAGGCTCTGCCTTTAGGAGCTTCCGAATCTTGCCTTCTTCACTGCAAGGTAGTTTAACAAGAAGTCCATGCTTCAATATGTGAAAGGTTTAAAAAGTTGATGATAACGCTTTAACTAAAACATGTTATTTGTTATAATTATAAATAATTGATTAGAACCAGACTACAACCAATTTTAGCATCACCAAATGGAAACATCCCCAGCCAAAAGATTTTATAGAAACTTTTGTTTCTATAAAATGATACATAGAAGAAGAAAATGATACAGACATGTATGTAGAAGAAGAAATGATACAGATATGATAAAGAAGAAATGATACAGAGTACGTAGAAGAAGAAATGATACAGAGTACGTAGAAGAAGAAACAGACATGATACGTAGCACGTAGAAGAAGAAATGATACAGACATGATAAAGAAACAAGAAAGGAGAAACTTTTGTTTTTCTAATTAGGATTAAGATCGGAGAATCTATGCCTCAAGATTTTACATGGTTTGGTTCCATGGTTATATCCACAGGGAAACACATAAAAGATTCCACTATGATAAAGATACTAGATTCCAAGATCATCTCACAATCCCTAAACACATTATTCTTAACACGGTTTACATTCATCTCCTCTCACTCGGTTGCATGCACTAGTGAGGCAAACTCTTATATCAAAGACACTTCTGCACACTGTCATAAGGACACCACATGCAGACAGCCAATAAAATCACCAAAAGGATTCCCAAATCAATTAGGAATAATCACTTAATCCTAAATTAGTTTACACTTAATGGATATCAAATCATATTCATTAATACTCAAATTAATCATTAAAATTGTAACATAAACCAAACCAAACACAGGGTCCCACCTCCTACAGCTCTTGCATCCAGCTCACTTCACTGGTAATAGATAAAAAATTAATAAGTATATGATAATCATACATCTTTTCTCCATGGTGCAAGTATGTATTTATTCATAAATTAAAGTAAAAATATAAACACAAACCTAGGACAACCAAGGGACAGGTAACAACAATTCCGACAATTCACTAGTTTCCAAGAGGATTACATAATATAATGTCCCTTGCTAATAATCCCACATCAAATATGAAATAAGAATTAGTATAGTTTATAATGATTTTCATGAACTCCAAATCGTAGCTAGCCTTTTTGAGGGACGAATCCGTGTTTAATTATAAATCATTTTAACTACTTATATTGTATCAAAGGCTTAGCATTTTCCTATGAATATGTTGTCTGTGTTGCCACTACCTAGATAGTGGTACCAAAGCCAGGTTCCAGACGGAAGTGCATAGAAAACTAAGTGTTATATAGAGCTAAGTGATACCTGGAATAACGTCACACAAATGTAGTTGGGGACCACCTATTGAATATGTGGAACTATGGGAGTTATCTCTAAAATCCATGGAGCGCATCTCAAGAATTCCACATCTTTCGGTAAAGTATTAGTATGTTATTATGCTCCTCTGACGAGAATGTTAAATCCTAAAAAGGGAGAGAAACTAATGAGGAGAGAATATAGTTTATAATGACTCTCACAAGCTTCAAAAGTAATTGTAGCTAGCTTTTTTTAGGGAAGAATCTGTAGATATTTATAAACTATTTAAATTACTAATAATGTATCAGAGGCGTAGCATCTTCCAAGGAGTATGTTGTCGCGTTCTTGCTACCTAGATTCCAGATAGGGGGACTACACATAAGATCAGAAATTTTAAATCCATTACACTTCAAGTCTTTATCTAATACTAGTTCTTGATGGATCATGATGGCAAGATAAAGAAACAATTGACCAGATAGCAACTGTAGCATGTCTATTGGCTGATAGTATGAATATTTAGATAAGATCATCTCAAACTCACTAATATATTTAAATTCTAAACTAATTATGTTGGCGTTTTAGCACTATGATGCACAAGCAAGTAGATTTTAATAGAATAGCTCCCAAACATTTATCTCAAAGCTGTAAATAACTGATTCAATGGGTTGAAGCTGAGACAAAACCAAGTCTTACATAACTAACAAAATAAGAAATAATGAAAGATATGGTCTTGCAGTTTGCTACTGTGACATAATTAATGTCAAGTCAATTATCTTCATGGAGCCAAATCACACATATTCTGTGCACACATCTGTAAATAACTGATTATCTTAATGAAATAGCTCCCAGACATTTATCTCAAAGCTGTAAATAACAGATTCAATGGGTTGGTCTCATATACCTTGAAGCTGAGACAAGAACAAGTCTTAATAACTAACAAAATAAGTAAAAATGAAAAATATGGTATTGCAGTTTACTACTGTAACATAATTAATGTCAAGTCAATCATCTTCCATGGAACCAAATTATGTATATTTTTTGCTCTCAGCTGCACACTTAGCAACCTGAACAGAGGACAAGACCCTCCACAAGCAAAGCAATACTGGGATGAATGGACTTTAACTCTGGTAATGTTTCCTGTTTTATCCCTTGATATTGTATATTTTATGCCTATAATATATATCTGAATGGTGTCAACTTCTCGAGGCTGTCCTTTCTTTCAAAGGAATATTGGATGAATGGAACTTTAACGCCACAGTTTTGCGTTAAAACTCTGGACCTTCCATTTTCTTAACTGCATTATTTTCTTAACCTCTTTATTAAAATTATGATCAAATAGCCACCAAAAGAGAATAGAAAGTCTTTAAAAGACCTGCAGTTTGATAACCCATTAAACTTTTAATGTTAGTTTTTCTTCTTCAGTCATCTACTGTTTCAATAGTCTGGTACAAACAACAAATTGATTCCACAAATGAAGTAACAGTATGCAACAATCATTGCCATGTCAGTTTAATCCATGTATGGAGAACTTGGGACAATTCTCTCCCCTCCCACTACACTCCACTTTCCGCTTTATGTTCTCCACAACCTTGGTTCGAGGCTTGTGAGAAATAGGAGACTATAGGGGTCTTAAAGTTCAAAAGGAGCACATAACTGTATGAGTCACCAGGTTTCTTGAAGTCATGTCATCCGAGGTGCAAAATTGTGGCGCATTCATCTAGTATGGATTGGGAAGTTTTGGAACCTCTTGTCATCTAAGTCAGTTTGCACCTTCTCACAGCAAAAGCTTTGTTCTTAAAAAAAAGACACAAATTTTGAGGACTTTGTGAGAACTAACCTCCAAGACACTTTAGGTTTATAGATAATAACATATATCACAGTAAATAAATGAAAAGTGCAGTTACAGCTGCACCTTTTTTGAAGACTAAAAGGTCTCATGACAATTAGGTGTCCTTTAGAGGGAAGGCGGCAGTTTGACTCGCTTAAAATACTAAATTTTAAGTTTTAAATTCTTCTAGAAGTAAAAATATTCAATTTTTCCAAAACATGTGTTATTATTGGCGAGTACAATTTTGATGCATTGTTGCATGAGGCATCCATAGAAGTTCTGCAAAAGACAAGCTCCTAAAGATACTTACAGAAAATTGACTATAAGCATAGGGAACACACGTCACATTTTCTAGGGCAATGTTAGGATAAACATACAATAGACTTAAGTCCCATACTCCTTAGAACTAAAAGAGATGTTTAATGAAAGTTTGTATGAAAATAGTGTCATGTACATGTGGAACTTAATAAAGTACCATTGCTAATGTCAACTATATATTCGAAAGATAATGACATTGCACATAAGATTATTTTGATTTGTTAGTAAAAAAAATTGTTCAAGTACACATAGGAAGGAAAACATTGGGGAAAAACCTAAATAAGCTATAAACAAATAATTTATCTGCTGATATCACTCTAAACAAGAACATCTCAGCATCAATATACTAAACTAATGCATGGGCATAAATGTGTCTAAGTAAACATGGGAAGAAAAATATGTGGCAAAAACCTAACTTAAGCTGTTAACCATTAATTCATGTGCTGATGTCATTTTAGAAGAGAATATCTCAGCATCAATATACTAAGCTATGCATGGTTATAGAATTTTTAAAAGTCAGAACTATTTGACAATATACCCTCTCCCTTTAAATGGATCATGAAAAAACTCGCATGAGTCTTTTGCGCCGAGACTCATCAAAGTTCCAATCTCAGCAACAGATAGAGAGAATACCTATGCAAGATAACAAAAATTATATAAATATAAAGCCAAATGTTGATGCACATATAATGAAGACATCCCATAAAATCTTTACAAGAAAATGTGAGCTAGACAAGGCCACAGCAAAAGGAAAAGTAACATATACAGAATATAGCAAATAGTAGCATTGCATGAAATTAAGTAATATTGATGATACTAGATTCGGCCAAGAATGCATAGTCATAATCTCTTATAAGGAATCAAAGTTTGTCTACAGATTTAAAGTTCAAACTCAATGAAGGTGAGCAATACAGACAAACCTCACCTAGTGAAGAAGGCAACCCAATGCACACACACACACACACAAATTCTGCAAGTTCAACTGTGAATTGGAGGCCACATAAGCAACCTTACATTCACAAAATGGAAAGAAATAAGGAAAATTGAGTCCAATGGAGCATCATTATTAAATGAGTAGCTTTGCCAGTTTCCAAAAGTTTGTAAACCAATTTAATAGCATAATACCAAAGGAGAAAATAAGAAGGAAAAAAAAATCTATGTTTATTTATCAAAACGGCATATTTATTTCTGAAAGTAATAAACCATAGAGATTTTATTTGCATTGGCAATGTCAAGGTGTAGTACTAAGTGGTCACGAACTGAGGTTATATAAGATTGTTCAGAATCATATACCATAGAGATTTCTATACTAATAATTAGCACTTCACACGAATGATGGATAACCTTTAATTTGAGCTTATAGAAGTTCCCAATCTGTTTTCCTAGTACTTTCTTTCTGCTGTTCCAAAAAATCTCTGTTAATATGCGATCATGTATGATCATGTTGTTTATTAGTTAATCTCCCGGTAACTATATGTTTTTAAATTCAAATATTTGCCGTTATTGATTCAAGTACTTAAGAACCTCCTTCTGTCAGGAAACATTCTGGCAGCTTACGCAAGTAGAAAACATCATCTGGACCAATAGCCTGTTAATCTTTTAAGACTAGATGCTGAACAGTTGTGGTTCCCTTCTTTTCCAGGTTCTTTGTCTAATCACAGTGTTGTACGGAGTAGAGCCATTGCAAGATTTTATGCTTGGAACTCAAAGGAAACTAAAAGAGCAAAAATTCTACTCCTACATCAAATTGATAATGACCAATATATGCTACGATTTGTGAAGCATTATCCTCCTAGTTTATTCATATGCTGCTCATGTATATTAGAATCAAAATATTCTCTGAAGGTAATGATAAATAGTTTGATGCTATCTTATTCACCCTATGTCACTGTAAAACTGAAGTTATATCAAACTGCTCAAAGATCTTCCTTAAGTAATTTAGACAGCTACAATATCTCATTCTCAAGTTTTGCTCCGCCTGTTTTATCTCTAGGAATAGTTAAAATCATTGATGACATTCTCCAGTTCCATCTTGTCCCTTATCATTTTAGTTTCAAAGGCATTTATAACAACTTGCTATCAATTTTACACCGTAAATAACTTTTCAAAGCCCTATATTTAACTAAAAACCCAGAAGCTAAATTCTAAAAGGTAATTATTAAAAAAAAAATCATGGAAACCTGCTTGCGATTCCAATCGTACTGCCGCGCAGCCACGGCCGGCGCAAATTGGAGCAGCAAAAACCCTTCCTTTGACACCTTAAACGCACCCGACTGCAAACACCAAAAACCCCACCAAAGCATTTAAAAAAAAAAACAATATTTTCATCAAAATTAACTAATTCCCGAGCCAAAGATTCGATCTTTACATCTAACGGAGCGAATTCAGGCGCTTTGGGCTCGACGGTGAGCGCGGCCTTCCCCTTGTAGATCGAGTACCCAACGAAAACCCTGGAGGCCAAGCCTGCGGGGGCCTGAGGGGACTGAGCGAGCGGCTGTGCGGCGGAGTACCGCTGCTGATCGAAGTAATTGGAGCGCCGGCAGGCGACGGAGAGGTGCTGCCTCTTGGTTCTAGGGTTTAGGGTTTTGGCGAGAGGAGATGAAGGGAGAATCGGAGGGGAAGAGCGAGAGAACTGGAGAGGGGCCGGAGTTTGCAGGATTTGCATTTTTCCTTTTGTTTGTTTTTTTTTTTTTTTTTTGGGGGGTTCGCCGTCTCCGAGTCTTTACTTGCGATTGCGACCGTGGCCTTTGTAATGGAAATTCTAAGTACGCACCGCTTTCCCCCATGGTGCTAGTCCCTTTACTATAAAGATGCAGTGCTCGCTTAGAGGAAATAGGTGCGCATTTAGAAGTTCCCCTTTGTAAGGAAGGGAGGGTTGGAGTGACGAGGGGTTTGGAGAGGTTTATCTTGTTCTTGTCTTTTTTTTTTTTTTTTTTTTTTTAAGTCACATAGAAAAGTTGTTCTTTTAAGAGTCCCTGACAATTCTATTGTTCTTCTCACATTATTTAACCATAAAAGAATGGACATACATTTTTTAGAAAAAATAGTCATTTCTTGGCTTTTTATATATGGATTGACTTTAGGTTTTATTTTTTTAACATGAAGAAATTTGACAAGCGATAATTGTTGTTGTAAATTGGGTTTACGTTTTTAGAAGGTCGGATGATGAGAAAAATGTATTGTCGATACTCTTTGGCGTATCTTAAACATGCAACTCTTTGAGCAACTATTGTACAGTAAAGAAAAATGTAAGAGCGGCTAGATTTGGGTCCCAATCAAAAAACCTCAGACACTCAAGTCAAAAACTTGTGAAATAGAGAAGGATAAATATAGTAAAACTTAGATTTATTTACTTGGTTTGTATAGGGAAATGGAGGGATAATTTGGTCATTTATAATGGAATCTATGTCCTTAAATGAGAGGAGGAATTCTAAATGAGAACACCACTTGATTAGCGGCCACACATTTTAATATCGTTCGGGGACTAATTCTCGACCAGCCAAAAACAGGAGTAAAAAAAAAGGACAAATTTGTAATTTTTTATTCTCTTGGGATGTAGCGCTCACTAAGTCAAGTGATGTGCTCATTTAAAACTTGTCAGATGGGAGCCTAGCTAGAATTAAACATGGAGGGTTTTAATTGGGTCTCTCGTTGGGCTCGGTAGTGGACTTCTTATTAGACTTGACTAATAATTTATTTATTCTCCTTAATATATAATAACTGATTGGGTTGAGTCTACCAAATTGTATCTGGACCTTGTCAAAGTCAAGAGATTTTTTTACAGTAGCATGTAATGATTAAAATGTTCACTATGGTAGTTGTTTGATAGTAAAAAAAGAAAGACATGAATACACAAATGCAATTGCGGATACTACTAATATAAGGGGGAAAAATAATGAAAAACAATATGCCTAAGTACAGAGAATATTTTTATCAGTCTATTATTTTTAAGAATAATCCATAACTAACTCAAGATGTTCATAGTTTGTGGGAGTTTAATTTTGATATTTCCACCTCAAATTGTGTTTTTGACAGTGCCATAAGACTAGCTTGTAATGTTATATATTCTAGAATGTAATTGTGGTATGGATGATTTAAGGAAAAAAAAAAAAAAGAAGACAACTCCAATTCAATGGTTTAGTGTTTCTTTCCATATAAATAATATAAAAATGTAGATTATTCTTTTAGTTTTTCATATTGGACAAAAGAAAATATCAGAATAATTGGCCACATAAAAATTTATAACTAACATCCCTCTAAACTGAATTTTGGAATATCATTTTCAAGTTTATTTGATAATAAAATTTTATTTCGTTTAGAATTGAAGATAATTTACTATATAAATAACAGTTACACATTAAGAGTATTTGTAATACAGTAAAAAATCTTAAATTTATTCTCCAAGTATTAGTATATGGGCATCACTCTTCCTCAGTGTATGAAAAGTTAGTATAAAATTCCATTTGGATAATGCTAAAAAAAAAAAAAATAATAATTATGGTTGAAAACTCAGACTACAAAAAACTGATTTGAGGTTTTCCCTTAAATCATAATTAATATGTCTGAAGTCCAGCTGCCCATTAAAATAAAAAAAATCCCATTCCCCGAATTTTTACCGAATAAAATCTGGGCCGCACACTGCCCATAGCAACAGTTGGTATGAGGGAATTCCTTCGCGTCCTGAATACTCTTTACACCAAATTCCTATTTTGAAATACTATTATTTTACTCTCGGCGTCCAAATTTTTTTCCAAAATACCCCTTCTCAAATATTTTGGTCGGGTATAAATACCCGACCAAAAAACGTGCTGGTCGGATATTAAAACCTGATCAGCAAGCGAAGTCTCCCTCATAAAAAAAACTAATTAACAATAAATTTTAAACAAATATGCATAAAATCTAAAAAAAAAATTCAAATCGTATTTTAAATCTGTTCTCTGATACCAATTACATATTGCAATTTTCTATTTGAATAAGAAAACTAAAACTCAAATTCAAAATCCAAATTTCATTTGTCACGGTGAATCAAAGAATTTAAAATTCTTTTAATCTTTTTCGGAACGTTAATGTAAAAAATTTTAAGGGATCAAGAAATTAAATTGATGATTTTATAGGAGATGTGTTTTTATTAAATACCAATTTAGGATTTTAGAGAGAAAATAGAGGAGGACGATGAGTCGTAGTTCCAAATTTTAAAAAGTTTTAGTTTGGAATTTATAAAGGTAATTTAGTCCAAAAAAATAATGATAAATTTGTAATTATTTATAAGTTTCAAAACCGTAAGTTCAAGATAAAATACCGGGTGAAAATAGAATTCTCCCAACAAATGCGCATATTTGACGGAAAATTTTAAATGCGTACCATAATTTAGAAGTGAGCACCATTTTCACCTATGTTGTAAATCGCTTGACTATATAGTATGGTGCTCACTGGTAAAATGTGGTGCGCATTTAGAGTTTCCCATATTCGACGTCGTCCAGGCGCCAGGTTTAGGGTTTCTTGTCTTCTGTCTTCGATCCTACCGATCACCGCCGTCGACTGAGATTGGCCATGGCGAAAGTGCTGGAGGGCGACAGCGAGACGCTGGAGCTGTTCCTGTCGATCGGATTGGACAAGCGCACCGCCGAGAACACACTCGCTAACCCTAAGGTCACCTCAAATCTCACGAAAGTCATCCATGAGGTAAAGAAATTCGAATATTTCTCGGAATTTCTGTCGATATTTGCTGTTTTTCGAGGTTAATTTGTGAATTTTGGATTTTTCTTGCAGGCGGAGGTTAAGAATGGATGCAGTAAGGCCGTTGGGAATCTCCTGTACACGGTAGGGTTATTGATTTTGAGTAAAAAAAATTTTGAAATTTCGATAAGTGCTCATTTCGATGTTCGATTGTAGGTTGCTACCAAACATCCGGGAAATTCGCTGGTTCATCGCCCTTTCCTGCTCCGATACATTGTGTCGTCGCAGGTAATGGAGCTTTGATTTGCTCACTTTTATTGTCTGTATGTTGTTTGATGAATTGCGTGTGAGGTGTTTTTTGCATTTGTTTTGTTTGTAGATTAAGAGTAGTGCACAACTAGATGCTGCGTTCTTGTTTCTCTCAAATGTTGGACCCGAGAGTTTCAATGAGAATGAGTTTGAAGAGGCTTGTGGTGTGGGTAAGATTAAGAGTGCTTTCATGGTTTTAGGCATTAATAATATGCAAAATTTATTTGAGTTAATTTCCAGATTGGGTGAAGACATTTGTGCTGGTTTCTAATCGCTTAGTGCCCTGTGGCTTGCATTTGTCAAAATCTAAACATTGGTTTTTGTTAGTATTATAGTTGTCCATTTTGTTTTGGCAGCTAAGATTTAAAGGAAAACCTACAAAACGCGTTAATTGGGAAAACATGTGGGTTCTGCCATTTAAATATTTCAGGGGCTCTCCCTATATCTCAATCCATTAAAGTCCTTTTCTCATGTAAACTATTTCAGAGTTATTGATTAAACTTTAGGTTGATCAATTCCAGCTAGTAAATTCATTAGCTCGTGTATTTTCCGTGACGTCCTTTGTCTTCTTTTCTTTGAATACTGGATAGTTTTGTTATTTTTTAACTGTTTTTGCTTCTCCCAACCAATATTTTCTTGCAAGCATGGGTTTATTGAAATTACATTTTACCTTTATCTTTTGTAATCCTCAGCTTTCACTGATTATTAAATTATATTTACTTATATCTTTTGTTATTATTTCTACAAGGATATTATATTCAGGGATCACGAACTGGCCAAGAACCAGACTAGCGATTTTTTTTAAACCCTCTGACGTTTAGATAGAGTTCATTATTTTGTTATCAAATCTCCAGAAATTTTTGTCCTTTACAGTGATCTATAGCTTCTTTTGCAGATTGCAAGATATTGTTTTCTTATGATTTTGAAATTTTCTAGTTCCATGAGGCTTTCAATTAGCACATAGAAAAACCATTGCTAGTGGCTGAGTGGCCTAATTTGTTATAGTTTTCTTTTTAAAATTCAATCTCATGTCTTGGCTGCTAATTACAATCAATAATATATAATTGGGTTAATTACGCTCAGACCCCCTGTAGTATGGGGCATGTAACACTTAGACCCCCTGAAGTTTAAAACTCTCACTTAGACCCCTTGGAACAGGGGGTCTGAATGTAATTAAAACACGGTGATTTAGATACTTCAGGGGGTCTAAGTGAGAGTTTTAAATTTCAGGGGGTCTAAGTGTTACATGTCCCATATTACAGGGGGTCTGAGTGTAATTAACCCTATATAATTTGACCTCCCCTCCCTGTGTTTATAATTTATTTATAGCCAATTAATTTGACTTGCAGGAGTGGAAGTTTCTTTAGATGAAATTAAATCCACGGTGAACACTGTCCTGGAAGAGAATATGGATTCTATCTTGGAGCAGCGTTACCGTATCAATGGTTAGTAGGTTCTTGCGCTTTTTGGTCATACTTTAGTGTATCAATGTGTGTATAATTCTTCATGATTATTACATATCCAAATAATGTAAAAGGATTCATGTATCCTACCTAATATATTTGGGTTAATCATGATTTTGTACCATCAGTTCATGTAGGAAGTGTTTTTGGAAAGCATTGCCTTTTTAAAGCTTACCATAAAAGTTTTCTCACTTATTTATTGTTTGTATTTTTTATAGTAGAATTGTATTTTGCCTACACCAATTTAAATCTTGAAATCGGTCTCCCATGTAATTCTGTTTGTGAAATCCAAGGTTGGTTGCCCATTGTTCAGGATCTTACTTTTAGACTTAAGTTTGCAATGATGTGAATGATAAAAATGTGGCTCAACAATTTCCAGGCTGTTGAAATAAAAGATGATTGTGATTGTCACCTAAATCGCCTGAAATTGGAAAATGTAGGTTTGTTATTGGAACTTCCTTCTCTCTGTCTTCTTTTTTCTTCATTGATTAAGACCTTGCAAAACAAAAACACAGAGAGAAGTCTATGGATTAGACCCAGTGTGCAGTAAGCATACAAGAGCGATAAAAATAAAATATTAATCATGCAAAATGAAGACACTTACCTGGTGGTAATGTCCTATGGGCATTCAAGCTGTAGTCCAAAGTTGGAAAGATTGTGTCTCTTCACATGATTTTGTGTTCTTAAAGAAAAATTTTGATTTTTAATTGAAAATGATTCATGCAATATAGATCAGAAGCGATAAAAGTTGACAATAGATGAATAAATAAAAAGAGTGAAGGGGACTTAGTTTGGACAAGCTTATCTAGATCAAATTAAATAGATGGAATGCTTGGAGGGTGAAGATAAACGGTGAATCGATGATTGATCGGAAAACCAATGCTGAAATTCCTAGGCTGCCTCCTTTTCTCAAACCTACAGAGTTTTCTCTTTGGAGTTTTTCACGTGTTCTGTTTGGTAAGCAAGAGGTATTTATAGGAGTTTGGCTGATCAAGGGATCAACCCGTTCTGGACAGCTGTTCTTCAGCTATTTTGGAGATGATGGACCCCATCAGAGGTTCAATTTGGTTTGGATAGGATTAATTTCTGGTGTTTTGGATTTGAACGAATGGACGAGTTTTTTTCTATTTCGTTAATGATGAAAATGATATCATGGATAATTTTGAATTTGATTTGAAATATTTAATCTTCAAAACTCATTGAACTTGGATGATGTTTGAATATAGATGAGATTTTATAGAATTCGATCAGCAACTGAATTGTTTGATTTGACATTATCAAGATAAATCAAGATAGATTTGAAGCATTAAATCTGATAATAATAATAATTTCAAACCTTAAACAACCATATCTGTCATTAAGGTCTGTTTGCAGCCAATGAATAGTCAAAATTGATTAAGTTGATCTACTAAACGAGATGGTGTAATTAGATTTTGATTTTGAGCTCTTAAAGTTCTGGATGGTTGATAATCAACCGTCTGGGAGTCAGCCATCCAGAATTTTTGGACAACTTGGGTTGACCACTAGACTTGGAGCTGGTTCAAAGTTTGGATTTGAGAGGCTTCATTTGGTTTGTTGTGTGACGGCCATGATTGCAACACAATGGCCCATTAGCCTCTATTCAGATAGATTCAGAGTGACAACTTGTTTGGAGTATAACTTCATCATTTGATGTCATAATTGAATATACAACCAATCATTTTGGAGCTATTCAGAGTGAGAAACCCTTGATGCATTTCAGTTGGAGAGAAGCAACAATTTGCATTGAGATTTGGGATTAGTAATGCAATCGGCAGTGTCAATCGATCATCGATGGATGATAGGGACTGAATGGGGCAAATGATCGTGAAAAAAAAGTAGAAGGAAACTGACTCTCAGGTCTGATCCAAAAGGCATTGAAATCAACCACATCATGAATCTTCTGATCATGAAATGATCATGAAAACACGTATGGACACTTATGTCATGATTGTGAGATGACATCAGAACTTAATGCGAACAATTATGGGATGCAGATTGTTGTCAAACTCATGGTTGAATAGTTTTTTTTTTTTCTTTTGTCTTTTTAAGTTACAGTTGTTTTCCCATGGCCCAATTACACATATGAACTGAGGTAAAATGTGTCTGGACCAATTGCACATACAAACCGAGGTAAAATGATGAGTGCATCTGCATAAGTTTCAAGGACAATTCATGGTTATTTGTGAAGAATGTACCTATTATATCCTTTTTAGTTCATAAACTAAATAAGTGTTGATGAATCCAATTGTTGGAGGCTAAAAACTATTTGTTTACCAGGGGATTGAAGAGATTCATTGTGCATCTGCTTGTATGACGTAGGGCCTTTTGCAAAGGCTATGCTCAACCTTAAAGGAAACTCTGATGAAACAAATATTCTTTTCTCGTTACTATATAATAAAACTTGGGATAGGTGGTAGAGACATGGTCATGTTTCTAAATTATGAAACTATTCATACCATGTTGGAGGTATTTACAAACAAATGAGGCATCTTTTGCGCAAAAAATAAATAATTTAAATATTTATTTAAGATTTGTCACTGGGAATGAGCATTTAGAAGGTCAGTCAAGAGTGAATTTGATGAAGGCATGTGATTGATGATTATATTGAATAGTGGTAAGTCATATTTCAGCTTTCATCTTATTCATGTGCATTTCTGCATGTAAAAATTCTAATAGATTGTGAATGTGGATTAGCGACCAATCTATGCAGCATTTTCTGAAACTTTTACCTTTTTCATATTTATTTCTCTAATTATGGTAGAACCAAAGCATTCTCACATGATTATGACATATAATATTCAGCGGCACTTTATTTTCCCCATGTGAATTTAAAGATGTAGTTTGATGTCATAGGAATTTAAAGATGTACTTTTGGTAGGATGTATAGCACAAGGAATAGAAGACTACAAAATGGAAGCTTTCGCAGATTTAATATGCCTGCTTGAAGGAACAGTAGGTCAGAATGACTCTAGTACTTGGCTGAAATGATGTGCAATTTTGATTAGCTCTATACTCATATCTAAGGTCAAAAGTAGGACATTGACAAAGAGTTGTTATAGCATTATCCTCTGAGGCTATTATTTGTTGCAGTTAAATACATACAAATATTATGACAGTCTATGCATTTCAAATGCTTATACCAAGAAATTTCTAAATTTGTATGTTGGATCCAGTTGATGGTGAAATTGATAAATCACTTAAGCTTCTTATTCAGCATTTGCCATATTAATGTACTCCTGATCAGTACTGGACATCTGGACTAATCAGTATTGGCATTGGGTTCCTTCTGATACATACTTCATCTTTCCACTTTCTCCATATTCTTTTTACTTGTCTTCTTTTTATCTTTGATATAGTTGTATAAATTATTATGCTCATTGTCTTTTTTTTCCTTTCAGTTGGTAGCTTGTGTGGACAGGTCAGAAAGCGGCTCCCATGGGGTGATGCTAAAATTGTGAAGGTGACAACCCTTCATTCAATGCACCATAAATTCAGCAGGAGATACATCTCATAGGGCTGATTATATATGGTTCTTCATCTTGGTTTTGTGAACAGGAAGTAATTGATGATAAACTTCTTGGGATACTAGGTCCCCGAACTCCGGAAGATGATATAAAACCTCTGAAAAAGAAGAAAGATAAACCAGTGAAAGTTGAGGTGAGATGCATTATCTACACTTTTAACAATTGTTGTTTTTGGGTTCTGATTATACCTTTTGTTCTTTTTAAAATATTGACAGGAAAATAATAATGTCTCTCCATCGACACCTACTGCAGAGGAGTTAAATCCTTTTTCTATATTTCCTCGGCCGGAGGAAAATTACAAGGTACTAAAGGGCATCATAACGTTTTGGGGACATTATACTCCCATTCATGACATGTTTTTGAGAAATACAATTTTAATAGAGCAGTGAGCTATTTGCAGGAGAAAAAAGCATGCAAAATGTCCATATGTATTTCTCTTGTGTGCAAAGTGTAAATTCTAGGCACGGAGGAATTTTTTTTTTTCTTTTGGTTTTTTTTTTGGGATATTAGACCCCCAAATTTGATATATGTTGATATTAAACTCCCAAATCCATATTTCTAAATTAGACCCCTAAATACTTAAGTTGTGTGAAATTACAACCGCTGGTTTGATAAAAACAATTTGTAGGAATATTCCATTAACTTTTAAAATTCTTCTTATTTTTTTGATGAAATACTACTAGTCTTTTCATCTTCAATTAAAACCTTTCCATACCAACTCATTTTACCATTAATTTTCTTCTATGGACCATCCTTTTCTAATTGCTAATTTTTTTTTAATGAAATACTACTAGTTTTTTCATCTTCAATTAAAAACTTTCCATACCTACTCATTTTACCTTTAATTTTCTTATCTTACCATTCAGTAAATGTAAAAAAGTAAAGCGGTGGAAGAAGATGAAATAAAGAAAGAGAATATAAATATTTATTTAGGGATGAAATTGGAGAAAATGTTGATTTATGGATTTAGGAGAGGGGAATTTTGTAATGCCCCATTCTCAGGAGGGATACTGAAACGGAGTACGTTACCGGCGGACATGTATAAGTCAACGTGCACGATGCCTATAAGTATGTAAAAGCAGAAATTAATGGAACTAAATACTAGTCATCTACTAGGATCTTGGAAGTTAGTCTACTGCTATGTAAAAAAGAAGATATACATGTCTAACATAAGAAGCAATAAGTACAATTCTGATACAAAAGTTGAAATCAAGCCCCAATGGAGTAATACATACCAAATCTAGAAATACGAAAGTGGAGGCTAGAAATTTACATAGTTCAGTCTGCTTTTAAAAAATATGGATCATTGCAATGACGGATTCTCGCTCACATTTTCAGTATCTGAGCGTGTGGGGAAGCTCAGGGTAAAACCCGACCAGTAAAACAATAAAAAGTAGAAAGTGTGTAATATAATCAAATAAGTAAGATATGCGTGTGGATATGAAAATATGCGTATGTATTGAAAATATTAAACAATCAAGTAACAATATCAAGTATGGATATATATGCATATCAAGTCTAAATTAATATCTTATTTTAGTTTATATTTTGAACTAAATAGTGAAGAAATTGACTCATATCGTAAAAGTAACCGTGCATATCCGGGACCCGGCTAAGATGTTGGCATTGAACCAGTGGTGCCGCTAAGCACTCAAGTAAATACCGATACTGAGTAATCGGTCGTCCCATCAATATGGACTAAATAAGAGATGATGGCTCAGTACCATCCGGGCGCTCCCACGGATGGGCCCCTATTTCAGTTGTGCAACCTATTCTAAACGGCTAAACCTTTTACGATACAATATTTGTCCACCTTTTAGTTCTCCCATAATCTAAGGTTTCAAGTTACATTACATGAAATCAATCTGGAAGATGATGAACCAATTATGTAAAGATTTCTACATGTACATGTCTATCATCTAATCAATATCCGAATAACAAGCAAAATATGCTTCATGTCAAAATCAAGTTAACAGGCAAATCAAAATTCATGGCATTATCAAAACATGTCTATGTACTAACTAGGGAAATTCGATATATTTTCATGCATCTTATACAAGTAAATATTATGTATATTTCAAGGACAAGAATGATGGAGTCTAGAATACTAGAATGAATATTATGAAAATTATGATCATGTATGGAAACCACGCATATACGATTATGCATATAAACACATATTACATAGGTGGGTGCTAAGGTGTAAGGAGAGAAATCAAATGGGCTCAACACTATTATAACTAATACATTAATAATATATGAAATTTCTAAATTCTAGCATGATTTCATGGTATAGAAAGTAACAAATTTATTAAACCTTACTAATGTATATCAATGTTTAAAATAACGATAACGTAACATTTTTTTTTTGTTAGGTTAAGTAGCAAATAACGTTACGCATAACGTAGGTTACGCAATTTTCAATTTATTTAATTAAAATAAATATAAAACTATATTTAATAATGATCATAAATAAGTGAATAAATCCAAAAAATCATATAAAATACTGTAAAATCAATTTAAAGACATAGAAAAATTTTAAAATTTGTAGCAAGTATGACAACAATTTTTCAGTAGCACACTAATACAGTAGCACATTTCATATTTCAGTAGCACAACATCAAATTAACACTAATACAGTAGCACATCATATTTCAAATTTTTTCTTATTTCATATTTCATATTTCAGTATCACACTAATACAGTAGCACATCATATTTCAGTAGCACAACATCAAATTAACACCAAGAAGAAGAATTATAACTGTAGCAATTAGCACATCATATTTCATTACTTGGAATACACTAATACAGTAACTTAATTGAACTGAAATTTAATTAAATCCCAACAGAAACTTAATTAAATCCTAAAATCCCAAAATAGCAGCAACTTAATTGAATCCCAAAATCCCAACAGAAACTTAATTAAATCCGAAAATAACAACTTAATTGAATCTCAAAATCCCAAATTAACAGTTAAAAATTTTTAGTCAATGGAAAAAAAACTAGAATTTAATGTAAGCATTACATTAAGCATTAAAATAAACAGGGAAAAAAATTAGGTTAAAATTTTTACCTGTCGAAGTTCGCCGGAATGACTCGCCGGAGTTAGCGACGGAGAGGATCGGCGATGAAGATGGTTGGCAACGGAGTCGGCGATGGAGAGAATCGGAATCGACGATGGAGAGGAGGGAATCGGGTGATCGGCGAGGAGAGAATCGGGCGATCGGCGAGGATAGAATCGGGCGATCGGCGGGGTGGAGATGGAGAGAATCGGAATCGGCGATCGGCGAGGATGGAGAGAATCGGCGAGGATGGAGATGACCGGCATGGATGGGGAGAGTCGGAATCGAGCGAGGTTGGAGATGATTAGGCGATCGGCGATTTTTTGGGGGAGGAATCAGAGGAACGAGCGATTTTTTGCGGGGGAGGGAAGCGGAGGTTCGGTCACGGAAAGGAAAAGGGGAGGATTTTAGGGTTAGATTACGAGTATTTATACCCAAAATATCCCTAAGAAATAACGTTCGTTATTTTGCGTTATAATGTTACGTTATGTAACGTACGTTATTTACAAATAACGCACCATTACGCAAACCTACGTTTTTTTCTCCTGTTACGGAGCGCCGGGTCCGCGCTCCGTTACGAAACGCGTTATAACGCGTTTCGTAACGCGTTATTTTCTACATTGATGTATATATTTTTCAAGTAAACATGGATTAACATAAAAATATATTATGACTCTATATAATAGCTTGTATAAAAGAAATATTTTAGCAAATTTAATGTAAAAACTAATGAGAACCATCTCTTTAAAACATAATTATGAATATATATATATATATATATATATATATATATATATATATATATATATATATATATATACAAATTTCTAATGGCAAGTGGAAAATGATTTAAAATTATTGCATTATATACGAAGAACTTATATAGAAAATTCAAATTTATATCCAAATATGATGAACATTCATAAAGATAGTTTCTTTGTAATTTCAAAATAAGGCATATGGTTTAAGTTTGTAACTTGTAGTTTAAGCATAAGAGGTCATAAATAAAATCATAAATTTAATACATAAACATATAGTATAGTATAAGAATCATATTTTTATATTTAAAATAATCATAGAAAATTTTGTATAAAGATATCACCTTTCTAAATTTAAACAAATCAAGATTCTAAATTGGCTATAAAAGATTTTAATTACAAAATAAAATTATAAGAGTGGATGTTATTCTACTTGCCTTAATGAGTTAGGAAGATAAGCCTATTTTGAACCTAAAGAACTTTTTTTCTTATTCTTTTTCTCTTTTCTTATTCTTCTTTTTGAGAGTTGGAGTAAAAAAAAAAAGAGAGGAAAGAATGAAAGAGAAAGAATAAATGAAAGGAAAGGGAGAAAAAGATATAATAGATAAAAGAGAGATTTGGGGGCAAGAGGAAGGCTTGTTATGCTTGACCAAAGGACGTGCATGGTGAAGGTAAGGTACGTGTGAATAAAGACAAAATAGATATAGGACAAATGACTAGTAATAATAGGTTATTAGAGTTGTTTAAGGTTATAAATTCTAATTAAACTAATCAAAATAAAGTCAAATTAAATTTTTACAAGTCAAAAGAAGAGAGACTAGTAAAAAATATGTAGGGTCCACCGGTAATTAAAATAATATTATTTTAAGTGATTATCTTAAAAATTTCATGAAAATCACCAAAAATATAGAAAAATGAGACGAACATAATGCACTCACTCTGGATTTAAACATCCGGAATGTAAGTTATGATAGAAATTAGGTTATTACATCCTACCCTCTTTATGAAAAATTTCGTTATCGAAATTTAATTTAATTAATTGGACTAATAAGATATCAATTAATCAATAGGGTTGTGGTTATTGAGAAAATAGTTCGATCGGAAAATAGCTGAAAGCTAACTAACTTGTCATGCCATCTAAACTAGTGGGATAATAAATCAAAGGAATATAAGGGAAATAATCCTGTAAGTCTCACTTATTAAGGTCCTTGCGAATAGCTGCAATAATTGCCTGCAGATCAATTATTGCCACGCTAACAGGGAAGAACTCATAATAGTGAAAGTATAAGATTTAGGTCAGAAATCAATAGGTACAAATAATATGGAGTATCTCATAAATTCACTTGCTACAGTTCTAATGATTGACTATAACTATTGTCGACAGAGAATAAATCTCTATAATTATCATGTCAACTCAATAAGACTCAAACAACAGAAGTTCAAGACTAGGTATATGGAAAATCAAAAAATAGATATGATGGATAAAAAAATAAGGCAAGATAGAAAATCAACTAGTAATAGGACCAAGATAAAATTTCATATCAAAGAAAAATTAATGGACATATTTATATATGGCAGTAGTCCTAAAGATATCCTAGATTAACTTAGAGCTCTGATACCACTCTATAACGCCCCATTTTCCGGAGGGATACTGAAACGGAGTGCGTTACCGGCGGGCACGTGTAAGTTGACGTGCACGAAACCTATAAGTATGTAAAAGCAGAAATGAATGGAACTAAATACTAGTCATCTAGCAGGATCTTGAAAGTTAGTCTACTGCCATATAAAAGATACGATATACATGTCTAAAATAAGAAGTAACAAGTACAATTCTGATATAAAAGTTGAAATCAAGCCTCAATGGAGTGATACATACCAAATCTAGAAATATGAAAGTGGAGATTAGAAATTTACTAATGTTCGGTCTGCTTTACAAAAATATGGATCATTGCAATGGCGGATTATCGCTCACATTTTTAGTACCTGAGCGTGTGGGGGAGCTCAGGGTAAAATCCGACAAGTAAAACAATAAAAAGTAGGAAGTATGTGATATAATCATATAAGTAAGATGTGTGTGGATATAAAAATATGCGTATGTGTGGAAAATATTAAATAATCAAGTAACAATATCAAATAAGGATATACATGCATATCAAGTCTAAGTTAATATCTCATTTTTGTTTATATTTTGAACTAAAAGGTAAAAAAATAGACTCGTATCGTGAAAGTAGCCGTGCATACTTGGGACCCGGCCAAGGTGCTGGCACTGAAGTAGCCGTGCCGCTAAGCACTCAAGTAAATACCTATACTGAGTAATCGGTCGTCCCATGAATATAGACTAAATAAGAGATGATGGCTCAGTAACATCTGGACGCCTCCGCGGATGGGCCTTTATTTCGGTTGCCCAACCTATCCTAAATCTTTTACGGTACAATATTTGTCCACCCTTTAGTTCTCCCATAACCCAAGTTTTCAAGTTATATTACATGGAAATCAATCTCGAATATGATGAACCAATCATGTCAAGATTTCTACATACACATGTCTATCATCTAATCAATATCCGAATAACAAGCAAAATATATTTCTTGTCAAAATCAAGTTAATAGGCAAGTCAAGATTCATGGCATTATCAAGATATATATATGTACTAATTAGGAAAATTCGGCATATTTTCATGCATCTTGTACAAATAAATATTATGTATATTTCAAGGGCAAGTATGATGGAGTCTAGAATGCTAGAATGAGTGTTATGGAAATTATAATCATGTATGGAAACCACGCATATACGATTATGCATATAAACACATATTATATAGGTGGGTGCTAAGGTGTAAAGAGAGAAATCAAATGGGCTCAACACTATTATAACCAATACATTAATAATATATGAATTTTCCAAATTCTAGCATGATTTCATGGTATAGAAAGTAACAAATTTATTAAACATTACTAATGTATATATTTTTCAAGTAAATATGGATTAACATAAAAAGATATTATGACCCAATATAATAGCTTGTATAAAAGAAATATTTTAGCAAATTTAATGTAAAAACTAATGTGAACCATCTCTTTAAAACATGATTATGAATATATATATATATGGTTAATTACAATCAGACCTTCTGTAGTATGGGAGGGTCTGTCACTTAACACCCCTGAAATTTGAAACTCTCAAAAAATCCCCAAGACATCTTAACGGCGTCAGTGTTTGGGGCACGTGATGTGCACGTGTTATAAAAAGTCTAAAATGCCCCTAAGACTGACTGCTCCCTCTTCATCCTTCCCCTAATAATCTCTCTCTCTGTGGCTGGGAAGCAGCAGCAATTCCCCATCTCTCTCGCTCTCGCCGACAAAGAAGCAGTGGATGCAAGCAGCAGCTCTGCAGTAGCAGCTTGCAGAGCTGCTGCAAGCTGCTGCTGTGCACAGTTGCAGCTGCTACTAAGAGGGAGGAGGGGAGGGGGGAGAGACACGAGAGAGAGAGAGAGAGAGAGAGAGAGAGAGAGAGAGGGGAGGGAAGGGGAGGGGGGAGAGAGGGAGGGGGGAGAGAGAGACACGAGAGAGAGAGGGGGGAGGGAAGGGGAGGGGGGAGAGAGAGACACGAGAGAGAGAGGGAGGGGGAGAGAGGGAGACACGAGAGAGAGTGGTGTGCTGGCTTAACGAATGGGATGGGTAAAATAGGTATTAGATAAAAGGAGTATATTTTAGTATAAAATGGAGTGATAATAACTAACTGCTCACTAACAGGTGTAACGGTCTAGGGGTTTTTTTAGAGTTTCAAACTTTAGGAGTGTTAAGTGACAGACCCCCATATAACATGAGGTCTGACTGTAATTAACCTATATATATATATATATACACACACACACACATACATATTTCTAATGGCAAGTGAAAAATAATTTAAAACTATTGCATTATACATGAAGATTTTATATAGAAAATTCAAATTTATATCCAAATATGATGAACATTCATAAAGATAGTTTTTTTGTAATTTCAAAATAAGGCATATGGTTTAAGTTGTAACTTGTAGTTTAAGTATAAGATGTCATAAATAAAATCATAAATTTAATAAATAAACATAAAGTAGAGTGTAAGAATCATATTTTTATATTTAAAATAATCATAAAAATTTTTGTATAAACATATAACCTTTCTAAATTTAAACAAATCAAGATTCTAAATTGACTATAAAAGATTTTAGTTACAAAATAAAATTATAAAAGTGGATGTGATTCTACTTGTCTTGATGGGTTAGGAAGATAAGCTTATTTTGAGGTTAAAAAATTTCTCCTTTTCTTTTTCTCTTTCTCTTTCCTTATTCTTCTTCTTAAGAGTTGGGAGTAAAAAAAAACGGAAGAGAGGAATGAAAAATGAAGGAGAGAAAATAAATGATGAGGAGAATAAATTAAAGGAAAGGGAGAAAAAGATATAATAGATAAAAGAGATATATGGGGGTAAGAGGAAGGCTTGTCATGCTTGGCCAAAGGACAAGCATGGTAAAGGTAAGAAATGGATGAATAAAGACAAAATAGGTATAGGACAAATGACTAGTAATAATAGGTTATTAGAGTTGTTTAAGATTATAAATTCTAATTAGACTAACCAAAATAAAGTCAAATTAAATTTTTACTAGTCAAAAGAAGAGAGACTAGTCAAAAATGTGTAGGGCCCACCGGTGATTAAAATAATATTATTTTAAGTGATTATCTTAAAAATTTCGTGAAAATTACCAAAAATATAGAAAAATAAGACGAATATAACGCACTCACTCTGGAATTAATCTGACATCCGGAATGTAAGTTTTGATAGAAATTGGGTTGTTACAAATTTTGATTTGTGGATGCATAGAGGGAGAGTTGATTAATTGGTTTATTGGGGGGGAGGGAGGGAGAGAGAGAGAGAGAGAGAGAGAGAGAGAGAGAGAGAGAGAGAGAGAGAGAGATGGTATTGATTTGTGGGTTAGAGAGGAGTAAGTTTATTCAATAATAAAGAGAGACGAGAAGTTGATACATGGATGTGCGCGTGAGAGTAAGGGAGATAAGTCAATTCAATGGCTAGAGATAGGTGGTGGAGATGAGTTGATTCAAGGGTTAGACAGAGAGGTGGTGTTGATTCAATGGCTAGAGATAGGTGGTGGAGATGAGTTGATTCCAGGGTTAGACAGAGAGGTGGAGTTGATTGTGGGTTAGAGAAGGGGGATGATTTAAGGGTTAAAGAGAAAGTGGTATTAGAGTTGATTCATGGTTAGAGAGATAAAGGAGGCATTTTTCTAAAATAACTATGTGATTTTCTCTCAGCCAACTAGAGCTGGAGTATAAGATGGAAAAGGTTATTATGGGATCATTTCAATTGACTTTTTGGGGGTTTAATTAGAAATGCGAGGACTTGGGAATCTCATCAAAATATGCCTAATTTGGGGGTATAATATCCCAAAAAAAAAAAAAAACCCTTGACATTTTGACATTCTCTTTTATTGGCTTCTCTGCTTTGAACTCCTATGCTATTTTCAATGGTAAACATTGCTTGCAATTATGTGCTAATTCTTTAAGGTTATATTGGTACTGTGTAGAATGTGATAAAAATAACATATATAATTACAAGGAGCTCTACACTACGATCCCTGTTATATATATAGCTACCAAACAGGATGAATGGGGTCCGTTGACCTAATTTGTGTACCATCGTATGATATGGCCTATCTATGTATATAGTAGATCTATCTGTGTATACGTCTAATGATCTTTTGTAGTTTCTAGGGGACCTAAAGTATATGAATCCGGGCAATAATAAAAAAGAAAAAAAGTGCTCGGCACTTCTTTATCATGAAGCAGATAAGGTAGTGGGTGTATTTGAAAATTTTGGGGACGGGAAAATGAAAAATGATTCATTTATTTGCTTCCACGAAAGCCCATGTTTACTTCGTTAAGCTCATATTCAGGGTTTGCTGGATCAACTTGCTGTTTATCTGTATTATTGCGAACTTCTGCAAACTTTATACTGACGGGACAATTGCTTCAGAGTTTCTGAGGGATTGCAATGAAGAACTAGTTGCATAGAAAGCATCCTTGGCATGCGCTTCTTGTCAGAAAGCCATGTTCTTCTTAGACATTTGTTTCCTAGGATATTAATTTGATTATGGATATATGCTCGTTTCTGCTGCTGGAAATTACATTATATTGCTATCTAAACCTTTTGATTGCTTTCCGATTCTAAACATAAGTTAATAATCTGTTTTATTAGACAAAGCAGTTTGCAAAGACATTATGTTCTGATCATCAGTTATTAATCTTTTTTATTAGACAAAGCAGTATGCAGCCTCTAGAAGTCCAAATAGAAGTTACTCATTATTATATATATATATCTGAACCTAGACAAATATTGTCGTGACATCAGGTCCATACTGAAATATTTTTCAGTCATGGGGATATATGGAGACCTCATAATACAAAAGCAATGTTGGAAAAGCATCTAAAGGAAACTGGTGGTAAAGTACTCACCCGCTTCCCTCCTGAGCCAAATGGTTATCTTCATATAGGTCATGCCAAGGTACTTATACTCTGCTGAATAATAATATATTTTTATGGTTCTGCATTGAGTTATGGTTAGATTTCTTACTTTTGGTGGATCAGGCTATGTTTATCAATTTTGGTCTTGCAAAAGAGACTAATGGGTCCTGCTACTTGAGGTATGAGTAACTACTTTATCATTCTAGAGAGCAATTATCTACCATCAATAATTCATCTCTTATTATCGTACTAACCTCTAAATTTCAGTTCATTAATATCTTTTTTTTGTTTTTAATTAATAATTATTTATCTAGAATGTTTTTCTCCATGCATCTTACCATAAAATTTAGACTTTTAATGAGTAGCTGACCTCATCTCATGTCTCCCGAATATTCATAACACTGAACCTTAAAACCTTCTGGTGGTCCTTGTACAACTCAATATATACATAGGACACCAGCAAACCATGTACTTACTCTGACTAAAACTCTGCAATGCCACTAACTCCACGTTTCGAAGCAGAAACCACTGATTGAGAGTCTAAAAGCACATACTCCTTGTGTTGCAGAATAGTTCTTAACTTCACTTGTTCCCTTAAATTTTTACCCATACACTAAACTTTGAATCAATTAAAACATTGCACAAGGGACAACCTGTTGCAATGAATCATCGTGCTTTTGGATTAGGTATTGAGCAAGCATAACAGAATAATAAAGAGAGGTTCTTACAACAACAACTAAGCCTTTTATCCCAAGTATTTGGGGTAGGCTACAGGAACCAAAAAAAAAAGAATCACGCTGGATCGATCACTTTGATATTCCTTCTCCATTCATTTCAAGTAATATCTCCTTATTTAAATATCTAGACTCCATATCTTTGCGTATCAGCTCCATCCATATTTTCTTCGATTTTCCCTTCGTTCTTTTAACTTGTCCTACATTGATAAACTCCCCTCTTCGAACTGGTGCACTTGTAAGCCTACGTTGCACATGACGAAACCATCGTAAGCAATTTTCTCGCATTTTCTCATCGATAGGAAGCTACAACTATTTTAGCATGAATATCTTCATTTCTCATTTTATCTCTCCTAATGTTGTCGCACATCCAACGGAGCAATAAAGAGAGGTTCTTAATGTGCGAAATTAATCTTAAGCAACATTGTTGTGATATAAGCTATCTAATTTTGAATAATATTTTGCTTGTATTAAGAAAAAAAATATTTACTTAAAATCATGAAGCATGGACACCTCAAATTGTGCGTGTTTGGGTACGTACCGAACACTGCGCTTAGACACTTCGGAACCATGTCTGCTGCGAAGAAGATAAAAACTTGCTTGTTGGGGACATATGTTGGCTTCAAAAAGTCTTAAAGATAGCATGCTAAGACTGCCATTTCGATAATAGCCACCATCCTTTTCGTTGGTCTACTTCTTTCCGATTGAAAACTGCAACTTTGGGGGGACCGACATAAGCAAGAGCCGGTGGATCACGACTACCTAGCATCATGGCTACTCGCACCACCAGCATCAGTAATTCCAGTAGCTGTTTCGGATCAAGATGCAGTAGCTATTCAGTAACTCAGTCGTTATCTGTAATAAATCTCATATCCGACGGAGTCCGTTCAAGGCACAACTATAAGACTTTGCATGCGCTAATTAACATTAATCAATGGTAGAATCAACGGAAAAGGAGAGGCGGAGCCTTTTCCGGGTTGAACTCCGTCGATACATCTGAGAGCTGGTTCTACTGTCAGGAGATGCATAAACCTAGAATCCTGCCATTTAGGACTGTTACGGGGGCGGGGCGATCCCATCCCGTCCTCCCCTATTGATTGGATCCATCGGCTGCTCAAAGACAGTTGCAACTACTCTATCACACCATGGAGCTATACATTGCTTAAAAAAACATATAAAAGATCTTTTGATATAAGACAAATACTATATTTATAAAATATCGACACCTTGCATGAAATGTATTTTGTGTTCATAGAACATCAACATGTGAATGGCTGGATAAACTTGTATTGGGAGGTATTAGATTGATTTTCTAAATTCTTTTATTTAATATAGCTAATTGGTTTTCAAACTATGGTTTATATGATCAAGATACTATTTTCTTTTCTTCACTTCTAATAGAGCATGTTGGTTTTAATGTGTATTATATATTGATACATCCATAAACAACACTCAATGTTGCATTGCCTTTTTAGGATTTGGTGTCACTTTGTATACATTGTTTCATATCTTTGTCTTCTTTGCCCATGCTTCATATCTTAAGGCGTTGTTTGGTTTGAGAGAAAGTGAGGAAAAAAGAAAATAGGAAAGAAAATTACTTTTTAATTTGGTTGGGGAGAAATATTGAAGGAAAAGAAAGTTGGAGGTGTCTTGAATCTGAGAGGAAGGACAAGAGCTCGGACAACAACTATTGCAACTAAAACTACTTACAGGATATCTGAGAGTAGTGATGATATGTCAAAGAGGGAGAATGTGCTACATTGGATATTGTTGCAAGTAAGAGAAAATAAGGCTCGAAAATTTCTTCTCCCTTTTTTCACTCTTCTAACCTATAGAAAATAGGAGAAATTTTAATGGCGTTACTACCACATGAAATCATGATAGAAGAGTGAAGGGAGTTTGAAACAAATTTTTTCTTAAATTTTTAATTTATTATTTTTCTTTCTTATATTTCCTTTTTAGTTTCTCAATGAACAAAAAAAAAAGGATAATCTTATTGCCTTCTTCATTTCTTTGTTTTCCATTTCTTTTTCTTTCTTTCATTTTCTATCAAACTAAACATAGCCTAATACTATTAACTGAGAGTTCGAATCAATTAGAAATATCCAGAGGGGGCATCATGAAGGGTATATGTTCCATTAGGATATGCTTTAGTGGGAAGAAAATCACAGAGCAAGTTAGCATTTTGGCCAATTATGTCTTAAAGGTTTAATGCCTAAGCAAGATGCTAAATTTTGTCTTCTATTCAAGGTGAGCCGGAAGGATATACATACAGTGGTGTTCAAATCGAAAGTGAAAAACCAAGCAATGATGCACTGTAGAGAAGATTTCAGTTGATTGAATGATAGAGACTTGTTGATGGTTGATCCATTGATCATCTTGGTTAGTTGATCTAGCAGACCGTCTTTTTCTGCTCAGCAGGCAAAGTCAGTTAACTGAACATGTCGACTTGTTTAACTGGCCAGACTGTCATGATTGGTTTGGGCTAGGTTTAGATGAGTTTTGGAAAGTATTTTAACAGCTATGATGTAAAGTTGTGTTATAGTTATCCATATGTTATGAGAGGGTTATAAGTTTGTTTTATAATCAAGGTTTGTATTAAGACAGAGAGAACGGAAACCATGAATAAAGAGATGAAGAGATCTTGGGTGGGAAAGGAAGGATGCTTCTAAAACTTCATTAAGGGATTCAGGAGAAAGGTGGCTGACACTCTTTTAACCGAAGTTTGTAGTGAATACTCTCGTAGCTTTTCCTGTGACAGAGAAGGTTTGGCCAAATCATATGTATATTCATGTATTCTTCTTTGTTCCTGTGATTGTTCTCTTTGCTGTGGTTAATTCTCATAGTTTAATCTTCATGATGATTATCATCATGGACAGATGCAGTGACTTTTGCTGCATGAATAATGATTACCTCTAAAAGATACTATTAGCTTTTCATCTCATCATGGGGCACAAAACACATACCGAACCAGTTTCCTAGAAGGTCCATATCTCATCACATGAGGGCCATTCCAATGTGGGGAACAAATCACACATCTTATTGGATCAAAAGTGCTACATATTGGCTTATAGAAGGATATCACATGGTACAAGCATAGAAGAAAATTACATTCTATTGAAGGGGTGCTTGGACACACACCCATACACCCACCCAAGAATATTACTTCTCCCTTTTATCTCAAATCTCAGTTGAGATATTTTTTTTTCTGTTCAAATTAAACAGTATATGAGCTTAAGATGTTTAATTTTCTTGAATACAAGATATAAGTGAAATGAAATCTTCTCCATTAACTTAGCGCTACTTTCTTATTAATGTTGAAAATGGAACTCATAATCATGGATTCCAATTAAGTGCATTAGCAATTACCGTATGGTGGTTCAAAGAGAATGGAATCTTAGGTTACAATAATAGTGTTTTATGACTGGGTACATTGTTTTAAACGTGGCTTAGAAGACCATTATCTCGTACGATGTCTTTTTCGGGCAGCCGCAATGATAACATGAAAAATTTATTGTGTAGTTTTATGCTCATGTGGTATGATATTTGTAATACTGGTGATTAGTCGTCCAATGTATATGTCTAATATGGTTCATTTTTTAAGTTGAATTTTTCAACCTAGAAATGAGACTGGGTCAATTTTAGTACTCAATCTCGCTCCTATATGTTAACAAAATTCTCAATTAGTTCACCTATGCCCAAAATTATCCTGATTCGCATCATCAAGATGAAAACTTTGAGAGAGGGCCCTTACAAGCATATACTATTTTTATTAGATAGGAACATCACATTCACCTTTATATCGAGCAATATGCAATATGAATATATGATATGAGCTCATAACCCTAGTATATCATCCAATATGGAGCCTCATGCCCAAGATTTAAAATAATTTGTATAATCTAATCATTTAAGGTAGCAAAATCAACAATATCACGCAGATCTTATCGGCCATATCAGACATATCGACAATATAGAACCATTGTTATATAGTATATTGTGTATTGGGTACCTTAATATCTAATATGATATATGTGATATGTGATAGATATCAATGTCAACTGATATTTAAAACCTTGCTCCTAACTTGTAGCTTGGTATCCGACATTTAGAACCTTGGTTTCACATTGCGCAATGTTCATCGTTTTCACAATAAATAATAATAAAAAGGCAAAAAGGAAAGTGATGATATCTTTACTTAAAGCTCTAGGGTTTTTTTCAAGACATAAAATTTATATATAATATGCACTCAAAGGCCAAATATATCTTAAATTATAATTTCATTTATTCTATCATTCAAGATATTACCATAAGCATCATTTAAGCTTTTCTTCATCAAAATGAAGTTGGCTATAGAGTAAGGCTCCATGGAGAATTTGTCGAGGTTCTATGCGCGGCAGTCAATTTGATACAAATCTTCTTTTAAGGTCAAATTCATAGTCATGGAAATAATAGACCAATGATGGGTTTATTATGATCTTAGAGCTTTGTTGGCGTCCTCTCAGTTCTCCAGGTTAATGAAGAAATGGGCAAAGATTATAAAACTATGACACGCGTAATGCCAAAGCCCAAAAGAACACGTACAAATTTTTCAAAAAAAATTGATAGTCAAGTAAGGTCGAAAAATCTTCTGGTAAGTTTCCCATTCTTTTCCTCTTATTATTAGTTCTTAGAAAATCCTTTATTTTTGAGAAAGAGTGTCATCAAAGATAATGATAGACACATTGCTATGTAAGAAAAAGTTGTGTATAGATTTAGATTAATTCATATATGTTGGTTTCATGTGAAAAGACTGCACGTGCATCTAAAATCTGCCTTTGTTTGAGATATTCCAGGCAGATAAGCAAACAACCATTACCCATATATAGTAAAAACTATAGAACATTTTTTAAAGAATGGAAGTCATCTTTGCTCTTCTAATACAAAATAAGAATGTTGTTCTAGAAGGCGTTCTTTGAATAAAATGGTAGCAGTACATAAAACATGAGACACAATCACAATTGCTCATATATGGTAAAAGTTGCAAAATCTCATAAAATTGTGCCGATATTAGGTGTTTAATTGACAACAACTTGGTCCATGTGTAGGATACATTGTATTCTACCAAAATCAGTGCAATCATTTAAAGCTACTACTACTGAAATTTTATTTTGTTAAATTGTTGTTGTGAAAGCTCTAGTTTTACTTGGTGATTTGAAGGTGACTTGCTTTGACACCTCCGAGGCAAGGCAATTTGCAGGTATGGTGCATGGCATGTAGCCAGACACCACATATTACTATGGTGTTTGCATGAGGTGTCCAAGGTGAGCACATTAAGTAATAATATGAGGTACCTAAGGTGCTCACCTGAGGTAAGGCATGGTGCTTGGCACCACATATTACCAAGGTGCTTGCCTGAGGTGTCCAAGGTGATAACATGAGGTACCTTAGGTGCTTGTCCGAGGAATATATTTGGAGTTTCGTTCAAATCCCTTTATTATATTTAGTTTACAAAAGTGTATCCATTTCGAGTATATTTGCAACAAGAGGCTCTAAAATAAGATTATTGAATTGAGGAGTTATGGAAATGCGTGTAGCCCACAAAAAACCAGTCCACCAAAATCCGAATCGAATTGTAGAAAACTGAACTGAAACTAACCGAGCTTAATTCAAAACCGAATTCAGTTTTTGGGCAAGAAACCTACAGAAAGAAAATTTCAACAAATAAATATTCTTGGACCATAATTATATACTATGTAGCCTACTAAGATAAACAAAAACTTGGAAATAAATATTTTCAAAAATATACTTTAATGAACTATTAGGCCAAAATTACTATCTAAAAAATTTATTATCTCAAATATATGAAATAATAAAAATTCATAAATTTCGATTTATTCGGTCGGGTTTTCGATTTAAACGAAAGAGTACAGAAATCTGAACTGAAACCCGTTTAAAAATTTGTTTTCAAACCAACCCGAACTGAAAATTGAATTTACCACACCGATCGGTTCAGTTCTCCCGTTTGGTCAATTTTTTCGATAGTTTGTTCTACATACATAAGTGCTCTTTCCTTTTGGTTTTATCTTGTGTGGCCTCTTGATGTTTAATTGTACTTCATTCCATATGCAACATCCTTCAGTGGTGCTTTAAATTGATTTGATTGCTACGTATAAAGTAATTGTGCTTGTAAATGATTTAATCCATTTATTTAAAATTCTGATACTCTGCTTCTAGCCTTTTCTAGCCTCTTATATAGTAGTTTTGTACGGAAAATGTTAGTAATTACTATTTAGTACTCTTTAACTAGTCACTATCTTCTATTTACATGGTTGTATTTCTTACTTTATTAGTTATTTTTTAAAATATTTGAAAATATATTGTTATTGCTTCAAATATGTTTTCTATCTACTATGTAACTTTATTTATAGCTTGCTGCCCCATGTTCACATGTATTATTCTACGTTCATGGTTGCATTTTTGAGTAATGTTAGTCAAAAATATATTCATGCATGTAACATTACTCATTTATCAACTGTTTTTTTCTTATGTTACTCCCAAGTACTGAAGTACATGGTATTTGTAAATTTTTTTTTTTTCGTTTTTTGAGTACTTGTCTCCAAGCTCAAGTGAGTTGTCGCCTCGGGCGATAAAAAACTGTCACCTTTGTCTCACCTTTCTCCTTTAAAACACTAGCTTTCCTGATACATCATGCTCACTTTTCTGTAATGCTAGGTTTGATGATACTAATCCTGAAGCAGAGAAAAGCGAATATATTGATCATATCAAAGAAATAGTTCACTGGATGGGTTGGCAGCCATTCAAGGTTACTATTTTCTCTCATATATGTAATGTTGATGCTAGTTAGATATTGTTTATGCTATGTTGATGCTAGTTAGATAATATCTAACAGTCATCTCTTTATCAGATTACTTATTCCAGTGATTATTTCCAAGATCTATATGATCTAGCAGTTGAGCTAATAAAGAACAACCATGCTTATGTCGACCACCAGGTTTGTCTTGCGACATTGAAAAGATAAGAACGTGCTTGTTTATGAACGTTATAAATTATCTGGCACTGAAGTTTAACGTAGTAATATTTATTTTGCTTCCATGAAGAGCCCTGAGGAAGTCAAAGAATATAGAGAGAAAAAAATGAACAGTCCATGGAGGGATCGACCAGTTGAAGAATCACTAAAGCTGTTTGAACAAATGAGAAGAGGCATGATTGAGGAGGGCAAGGCAACACTTCGATTGAAACAAGATATGCAGAGTGATAATAAAAATATGTACGACTTGATAGCATACCGGATCAAGGCAAGATGGATCATCAATATTTCTTGGTTTTTTAGGGTTATTTTCTACGTGTCTCACTCAATTCTTTGGCATCCTCTCCAGTTTACTCCCCATCCTCATGCAGGTGACAAGTGGTGCATATATCCAAGTTATGATTATACTCATTGTATTGTGGATTCGCTTGAAAATATCACACATTCGGTAACTCTTACTGTGCCCTATGCTTACGTGGTTCAAATTCATTTATATGTTGTCTGGTACAAGCTCTCTACTTCGACTCTATATGATTAAATAATTAATCCTTAGCTAATACGATGTATACTGAAACATGCATCCAGTTGGGTAAACTTATCTCTACACTTATTTTACATGCTAGCTTGCTTTACCTGGCTTGGATATTGTTGCTTGTACATAAACAAACTATATGCTATTATTATGTGATTTTTGCAAGTGCTTCTGATAATTACAGCATGACAATCTATATGTATTCAGTATACATCTAATGCTTCTTGCAATTGCTTCATGCACAAAGGTAGCTATGACGCTTACGATGACAACCAGTTTCTTCATAGACATAAGCATTTCAAATGTTTTTGCAATTGATTCTTGTGCATTACTCCAAAGCAATATCATCAATCATCAAATTTAGAGGCTACTGGAAGCTCGTCATTGTTGTTTACTTATTTAGTGTAATAGAATCCAAACGATATACCCAACTTAGTTCTCTTTTTTTTTTTGCCCATTTCACTATTAGGTTTCATTAGAAAGGCTTGATTTCACCTGTAATACACTCCCAAAGAGTCCAATCTCTCTTATTTAATCACCTAATAGACCTCCTAAAATAATTGGATGCATGTTGCGTCGGGTGTGCATTCATGCATGCATGCATGTGTGTGCATGCGATGTGTGCGTGCTTACTGACAGTAATCATTGTTTAAACACAAAAATGCATGATTGAACACAGAAGGTGGAACTTCACCCCTTTTAAACTTATGCTTCTTTCTCTCACCTTCTCTCCTGTTCTTTCAAGAGGAACCCTTTCCAATCCTTGTTATCTGAAGTTAATTTGGTTTGTAGGAAATCTCAAAGTGTATTCATAAACACCAAGCCAAGTGTTTTTTTTTTTTCTCTGTTCTGATGTTCTGTCAGGCTGGCTATGGCCAAAACTTATTCAGATCTTCTGAAATGGTTTGTTTCATTGGAGTTTGTAAACCTTATTGGTACACAGACCTACTTATTAAGTATATCGTTTCATTGAAGTGTAGTATTGCTTATTGTATGGTAATAATACAGACTGTCAGGCTGGCTATGGCCAAAACTATTCAGATCTTCTGAAATGGTTTGTTTTGTTGGAGTTTGTAACCCTTATTGGTACACAGACCTGCTTGTTAAGTATATCTTTTCATTGAAGTATCATATTGCTTATTGTGTGGATATAATACAAACTATTTAATACAATTTGAGTTTAATATGTTTGTTGTGGTAGAAGATATGGGTCAAAATTGCAGAGAGCATTTATAAATTTTAATTGCTTGAGCAACACCATGGGGCCATGTAAACCTCTTTCTATCCAGTCAAGCTGATAGCCATGGAATAGGGAATCATCATTGATGTATAATGTCCATTCATTTACAATTCTCAAATTTTTAACTACACTCAATGCAACTCTATTGAATAATAGCAACCTTTTGAAATAGATCTAGTAGAAAGGGACGAAAATACATTTACACTCAAATACAGGGGTGGACCTACCCTTGTGCCAGGGCAGGCAGCGCCCCCGTGCCCCCCCCCCCACAAAAAAAAAAAAAAAGAAAAGGAAAAAAGAAAGTCCGAAATGTCAAAGCTAAAGTCTGTCTTTGGCCTCCCCATACTGTTTTTTTTTCCAACTTTCTCGCAACAAAAACTTTAGAAACTCTTTCCTTCAATCTACCATTTGAAGTTGGGTTTTCTTCTTTAATCCGCTTGATTGTGGTCTATTATTTCCACAGCTTGCAAGTATTTTTTTTCTCTTGTTATTGAATTTTTTTAAAGAACATATTAGTCAAGGCTTTTGAATAATTCATCAAAATACGTCTTGATCATGTATATTGGGACTGTCGAATCATGTTGCGATTATATAGAAATTTTTGGCTGTGGGCTTTGCCTCTTGCACTCCTGACTAGGTGTCCGAATAGATCTGCATAGCGTTATATGGTTTATTATACAATTTTATTGTCCGTATTTTGAATGCAGTAACAATTATGCCCCCTTGATTTGAGTATCTGGATCCGTCCCTGCTCAAATATAATAATGATACAAGCCAATTGTTGCCTGGATCAGTTCTTGGAATGTATTGAGCCTGTTACATACATAGAGCGCACTCACGCACGTGTGTGTGTGTGTGTAAGTAATATATCAACAAAGAAGAGTCACATTATTACTTATGACATGACCTATAAGGTACATATAGTCGTGTATGTTACATCAATTACACGCGCGCGCGCACACATAAGGTAATATATCAACAATGAAGAATCATATTATTACTTTTGACATGATCTACAAGGTACATATAGTCGTGTATGTTACATAATGTTTACATATCAACAATGAAGAGTCACATTATTACTTTTGACATGATCTACAAGGTACATATAGTCGTGTATGTTACATCATTGTTTACTTTTAAAAACCATGCTACAGCTAACTTACAAAGTGCATATAATACAAGTAGTTCTCTAGTTACTATAGTTTCTTTGCCTTCACATAAATGTACTTGCGATAAATGCACATGCACATGATTATAACATAAACTGCTCCCTATATTTGAAATAAATTTTGATAGATACAGTCCAGTGCCCTGTACTTGTTTCCATTTGCTGAAAAACATCCATATGGGCAGCCTATATCATAGCATGTAGAGGTTCTTTGGAAAAAAAAGCTATTTATTTTGTTCGTCTAAAAGTCATTCATTGTGCTCTTACATTAATGTTAACTTCTCTTCTACATTGTTGTTAACTTCTCTTCTACATTGTTTATTTGTTTGTGCTTTGATATTTATTAGATTTTTGTATAATGTAGTGGTGTTACTGTATGTTGTGTGTTATTAATTTGGCTATCCTGTAATCTTTGAGGTAGATATGTTTTTGTGAAATGATTAATCTATCCATTTCTTGTGCTTATTCTTAATTTCCTATGTTTCTTTTGAAGCTATGTACGCTTGAGTTTGAAATTCGTCGACCGTCGTACTACTGGCTCTTGGAAGTGCTTGGGCTGTACCAGCCTTTTGTTTGGGAGTATTCAAGGCTAAACATTTCAAATACAGTAATGTCGAAGCGTAAGGTACATTGTGTCATGTAATCTCAAAGAGACAAGGTTAATAGTTGCTAAGATTTGACATATCTATTACTTTCTTTTGTGATTTGGCATTTCAGTTGAACCGATTGGTGACAGAGAAATATGTAGATGGTTGGGATGATCCCCGTCTAATGACGTTAGCTGGGTTAAGGCGTCGGGGAGTGTCTTCAACTTCTATTAATTCTTTCATTCGAGGAATTGGAATCACAAGAAGGTTAGTGCTGTTGCTGATTTTTGTCATGTAGGGCACTAGACGGGCATACTTATTCTCAATTGAATGGCTCCAGGTTACCTATTGGCTACCTTTGAAGCAGCTCCATTATTTATTACGTAGTAAATTCAGAATTTTCTCATTGCAGTCCAATTTTGTTCCTTGAGATGGTTCATGTTATTACATGCATGCTCTAGTTTCTCCAAGATGATTTACGTTGTGATATTTTCAGATATAACAGTGCTGCATCCATCCTTAAGTATTTGATTCTTATGACACTATGATTTCACCAGGTTAATTCTTCCATATTAAATATTAGTTTGCGGTATAAGAGAAATTTACTTCAGTATATAGCATCTGCTAGCAAGATAACTGTTTATACTTGTCTTTGTAAGTTTTCCTTTTTGTTAAATAGCTGTTTACAGGAAGGTTTTAATATTGGTCAATATTGATACATGTTGCGAATATTTATGGACTTTGGGGTATCTAATATGACATAGATCCTATTATTATGAGTAATGGTATTGCCATTACTACTGATATTTTATTGAGATAACCCTTATGGTTGATACAACACGTCCGATTTTTGTCGGTTTCTAATACCATAAGCCATGAGTTTACACTATTACTGAGATTTTAAACCTTCGCTTATACACTTCATTGGAGGTTACTTTTTTCTCTTTATGTGATCCATACGCATGTACGCATGCTTGTTTGTGCGTCTACTCATCTATGCACCGCTATGAGTGTGTCCAACTACCAAAGTGTGTAAGCATTTCACTTTTTTCGTTTCTTTTACCACTCTTGTTTAGCTTTGCCTGCACAATGTTCTGTGGAGTTAATGGGAAGTGGGTTTCTTGAATTCAATTCAAGGGTTTTAAAGGGTCATTAGTCAGAATCAACTCATGCAGTATTTAGATGTGCAAAAGTATTACAATACCAAATATCAACTATTCACATTGTAGGTTCAGTAAGAGATAGACAACTTAGAAAAAACTGGAGTGGACATCATATTGTATGACTATTTAATTTATATTACACTGTAACAGTAAATTGATAACTTTTGGAATGAGTGAGATACATGTATATCTCAAGTAATGAGTGCTAGAGAATACTTGGGCATTTTTTTTGCAAATATATTCATGGCACCAATCACTTCTTGGTTTGTTCAAGGGAAACGTCTCTGAATGCTTTTATGAAATTTCAGATATCTTGACGCCATGTACATCTAATTAATAAGAATATGGTCACATAGGTTACGGATCTTACACATGATTAATCATGTATCTTGCCTCCTTCCATCATTACTAAATGTCATCTTAAGTGTTCTTTAAGCCTTTTCTCCGTGATCGCTACCTTGCTTCTAGCAATAACAAAAGAGCACTATTTAAGGGAGATTTGAGATGAGTTCCAAGCGAAGGTGATTGGACTTGGAACTTGGATCCTCTTCATCCTCCAAGGCCAGTCCTTGGCCCATCCTATTAAAAAATTCGAAATTAAAAAAATTTCATTTTTCTAATTCAAATTTTGAATAGGCGGGTCAAGATTTGGCCCTTGAACCCACTCATTCTCATCCCTGCCGATGAACCACCACTAACCGAACATAGTGGAGCAGTCTACATGGTGATGGTACTTCACCCTGAGCCACAGATTTAACCTGTCATCTGCCGCAGCTTTTATGTAGGTGCAAAATTTAACCTGTGGATATAATTTTACCTGAACAGCATGAGAGTCAGCAGCATTGCGGAGCTCCAAATATCTGTCTCCTGGAAAATCCTGGTCCAGGTGTATTGACACCTCCTAACCTAACCAGCAATCTGAACTGGACTGATAGCAGGCCTAGTCTGCCACCAAAGGAAACGTCCAGATGAGGGACATGTGGTTTTCCTGCCAATCTTTTGCAACATGGGCAACAGCAAGATAGTGTATGCACTTGTATGTATCAGTTGTTCACTCCCTATGATGTTTATGATAGGTTTTCCTTTCTTTTCTTCTCTTCTTCCTCTCCCTCTGTTCTTCCTCCTATTTTATCTTTTTGGTTGTGTGGGTGAGCAACTATGACAGTTTCCTTGTCTGACAAGTAGCTTTGCAGGTACTACCCACCAACATTTCCTACATGGCTACATATGTACAAAACAAAAGCTAACATGTAGGACTCAAAATCATAGGATATCCATGGACCTGTGTGCATGAATTTTCACTATCTAATAGTCTGCTTTCGTGATAACAGCTCACAAATCCTTGGCTATCACACTAGTTCTGATGCTGCAGATCGCTGACAAGCGACTTATAATCTAGTAAGCCCAACAGGTAGTTTGTGTCATCTTTGATTAGATGGTTGAATTGAAATGTTATAATTTGGTTCCTGAAGTGCACTCAATTCTGTTTTTGGAGTTACACGAGTCAAGTATTTGGTTGCAGTTTAGGCAACCCACTCTAGGGGTTTGCTAGTCTCTTGTTACCATTAAATGCATATTGTTCAGATGACCCTTTCTGACAAATTTAATGTATATTGGTGACGCCAATGCGATATTGTGTATAAAAACACATTTCTTGGTCAAAGATGGTGTACTCTCTAGCAAGTCCGGAAGCTAGGCTTTGACAAAATTCAGTCTGAATGGGGTTCACATGGTCTTCTTAGGAACGCTATTCTGAAAACTCATCTTTAACAAGTGTAATGAGTTGTCATATATCATGGACATAAATAACACAGCACCGTAGTGTGTCAAGCGAGGACCCTCTTTTGACATTAAGAACGTCAAATAACCTCCCTTCATGCTACAACTCCACCAAAATCTCTCAAATTTGAAAGATTATTGCTTCATATTGTTTGTCAAATTTTTGAAGGCCCTGTATGCTCTTACAGTTGAATTACTGAATACTGATAAAAGTACTTCTGTAACAAAGGCAATGCTTTTCCGTTGCCTTCCTGAAATAAATGTTCTGAATAATCTTATCTGTTTTGGATCGTAATATATTATCATTGGTGTATAAATCTATCATGAAAGGAGACACTATGAACTATATATTTTCCGAGCATTGATTGAAACAATAACATGAGATTTAGTTGAATATGACTTTTCTTGTATTTCTTATGGGTATATATCTCGCTACTGCTAACTAGCAAGACTACAGCATGAAATTTTAGGACAGTATGTTGTTGATACTTTACTTTTCTATTCTGGGTAAATTTTCTTTCCAAGGTATCTAGCTACTCTGTCTTGCCATGCAGTGACAATAGCATGATTCGGGTTGATCGCCTTGAATATCACATAAGAGAAGAGCTCAACAAAACTGCTTCACGGACAATGGTTGTGCTTCATCCTCTCAGGGTACATCAAAACATCTCTTCTTTGATAATTTCTGGTATTGTCGTCTAAGTGCTGTCTAAGTTCAAATTACTTTTTCCAGGTTGTGATTACAAATTTTGATTCTGGTTCGACAATGGATCTCGATGCAAAGATGTGGCCTGATGCTCCAACAGAAGAATCATCTTCTTTCTACAAGGTACCATACTGATGCTTGATGTTTTTTCTCCCTCTGTATTTTAAACTTCATTGCCCCCTGGAGAACAGGACATTGGAAGTTTAGTTCAATTGACGATATTATGTGCAAGTTCCTACCTTAGAGGCAGTTGGGGAAAAATTAAATTCATAATCCATGATTCCAACTTCCATATGCTTTAGTGGAAATATTGTTCATTGTCAGCTTCTATAGCGCACTAGAATATATTTTTATATAAGTGTCAATTATAACAAACACGAACATACACAGACGTGCATGGGTGGCATAATGTCCTCATTTTTTGGTTATTGTCAATTGGGGAACTATATTTCCTTCAGTATCTTTCATTTGGGTGAGATGAAGATGCTTATGTAAGGTTGCATCACTGTTCATCGTAGGAGACACCAATCATTGGGATCATTTAATACAGTTTGTGGTTTAAGCCTAAAATAGTTGCTTCTTGTGTAGATTCCTTTCACAAAAGTTGTCTACATTGAATGTACTGATTTTCGAGTAAAGGATTCAAAAGATTTCTATGGGCTTGCCCCTGGTAAAACTGTTTTACTCAGGTAAGTAATTCTTGAAATGCCATATCATTCCATTGCACAAGGGCTAAAATGTCCATTTGATCAGTTTCCTTTAAATATGCAGATATGCCTTCCCAATAAAATGCACAGACATTGTTTATGGAGACGATGAAGAAACTGTCATTGAAATTCGGGCTGAGTATGATCCCTTAAAGAAATCTAAACCAAAGGTCTCAATCACATTGTTGATTGGTCATCTACAGTGAGTTTACGTAGTTGTATAGTTTTTTTTATTTATACACTGTTCTTGTTTGCAAATGCAGGGTGTTCTTCACTGGGTTGCTCAACCTTCTCCTGGAGTTGATCCTCTTAAGGTGGAAGTAAGGCTGTTTGATAAATTGTTTAAATCTGAGGTGAGTGTTACTTATAGTTTATGATATTGTTTAAGAAATAATTTTTTTTTGCAGTTTGTTGGCCTAATTGGTATGATATGATAGGATCCTGCTGCTCTTGGGGATGAATGGCTTTTTGATCTTAATCCAGCATCCAAGGAGGTGATAACAGATGCATATGCAGTGCCCTTGCTTCGCAATGCCACATTAGGTGACAAGTTCCAATTTGAACGACTTGGTAATCTCTTATGTTCTCGCCCTTACTCTTTTCCTTTTTGATATATAAAGGACAGTCGAAGACCAGCCTAGGTGCTAGCATTGATAGGTCTACCTCTTGCAGTTATTTCTCTTAAATTTGAACAATTGCTGACTGGCCTACTAATCTTAATCCTTCCTAGTGGTTTTCCTCAAAATTAAACTCCAAATGGAATTGTGAATTTTCTATTGCAATTGCGTTGACGTCTGGAGAAAACCCATTTTCTTAACAAAACGATCATGATCCAACCCTTCTATTTTCACCTACAGGCTACAATCCCTTAGCTCCTACAGGCTACAATCCCTTAACAAAAGGATCATGATCCAACCCTTCTATTTTCACCTACATGCTACAAGCCCTTAGCTTCTTTGGGACTAAAAATAATGGGTTTCAGGGTTCATTTGGCTTTCCATCAAGTAAGTACAAGATGAGTATTTTTATGTGAACGCAACATGTTATACCCTCTTGATGGAAGAGAAAGTAAACCCTAAAATCTAGGGGTGAGCATCGGTCGGTCGGTTTCGGTTTTGGCAAGAAAAATTACCATCGAAAACCGAAGTTTCAGGGTTCATTTGGTTAATTCGGTTTTGTCGGCAAACTGCTCACCCCTACTAAAATCCCTGATTTATGGTCCTAAAGGTACCAAGAGATGTAGATGAAGATTGAGAGGGTTGGAAACCCATTTAATCTGTGAAAAGAACACCCACTGGTCTGTATTTTTCCCAATTGTTTGTTTATAAGAACTGGAATCTGATTAAATAATTGTAATTTAGAGAGAAAAACAAGTTATTATAATTAGAGATTAATGGGCATCCAACAATGTTGGAGCAAAATTTCCTCTGATGGCAAGCTAAAACTTCACCTTCCCACCCCTTATACTTCGATCAGGATTTGGGCTCCATAATTTCTCCATCCTCTAAAGACCATGTATAGCAAAAAATCATGGGCAGACCATGAAATTTATTTTTGATCGAGTTGATGTAAGATGAATGATTTTTTTTTTTTTGATAGCATAACATACGCACTGATGGATGGGCTAATGAACCCTATAACCCATGAATTTTGGTATACGTGAACCTTAGATGACGAATACCAACACAGTGAAGCTTGATTGAAGTAAATGGTAGGAGGTGGTGGAGTTTTAGCTGCCGTTTGAGGGTGTTCTCCTCCAATGCCATTCAATATCCATCATCATAATATCCATCATCATCATTTTATAATTATTGTATTATAGAACTTCTGCTTCGTTATATGATGACAAGTATTGGGGGTGATAAACGATGTTGGTTGATGTTCCATCCATAACTATCCCATTTTTTTTAATTCCTGGGTGGTATTTATTGTCTGGACAGTGCATAAACTGCTGTTTCATCCCTCCAGCATCCAATTTTATTGCTTCCATGTTCTGATATTTATGGGGATTGATTGGTTATCGTAGGAATTGTTTGATATGCATCTTCTATTCTATATCTTCTTTAATCAGTTCACCAGAATCCATTACTTGTCATTGACTCCTATTTCTCTGTCTCAGGGTATTTTGCTGTGGATTCAGATTCTACATCTGAGAAGCTTGTGTTCAACAGAACTGTCACGCTTCGTGATTCTTACGTTAAAGGAGGAAACAAATAATTCGGAGCCCAAAAGCTATTGATGTGACAAGACCTTAACCCTCATATTCTTGCCATTTAAAATCTGCAAAGCTCTTCAAATTGTTTCGTAAGGGTTCAATTGGAATAGGTAGAAGCAAACTCCAGTGGGGTTGTGTGAATTGTATATCTGGCTTCAGTAAATGTTTTCCTGTATGCAGAGGATAAATTCTCAAAGTGATTTTTTCCGTTGTTTTCTTCTTCTTCTTCTTCTTCTTTTTTTTTGTTGGGGGGGGGGGGGGGGGGGGGGGGGGGGGGTTGGTGGTGTGTTCCCTTTTTGGCTTCCTGCAGTACACAACAAATTTTGTTGCAGACATTCTCAATGCCATTGTAACCCCCGTTGCTAATTGATTAATTGAATGGATAAAAACTTGATTTGAGGATTTTTTTTTTTTTTTTTTTTTTTTCTGAGAAATTTTTTTTTTCCGTCAATATTATTTTTTAGATGCTGACTGTTTAATTAATTGTAGTGTGGACTACAGTTTTATTATAAATAAATAACAAAAAAATGGTTTCCTGTACAATACATCGGATCTACGCAAAATATTGTAGTGTGGACAATAGCAGGAAACAAGATTACTTGTAGGGATGTGGCTGCTTGGTCCCAAATTTAAAGATAAAATACAACAGTCTTTATGTTCATCTAACTGTCAATTTTAGAAGTTCTATCTATCACCAGCTTTTGGATGGGACCATAGGACAATTATTAAGCTAATAATTTTCTGTGAGAACAGAATGAGAATACTGATTGTTTTTCCTATAACCTACACTCCCAGCGAGAAACCGAGAAAGATTTTTCCTTCTCAAGAATGGACTGGTTTGACATTTAGATAAATTTGGCAACTGTCTTGTGTTTTAGCTTCAAACTTAGAACAAACCAGTTGATATCCCTCGTGTATTGTTATTGATATCCCTCGCGAATTGTTATTGCATTAGTAGGCCTTCTTGTTGTTTAATGAAACATGGAAGGCGTATTGCACACCGTTTCAGAAATTTTTTTAACATAATACCCACACATGATTGATCAACTCTACTGACTAAATTTACACATTACTGGCTCAACTTTTGCATACAAAATAAATTGTACCCGGTTGCAGAAAACTTGGGTTCAAGATAGCACAACATTTATACCTCTTTAAATATGATTTCTGCCACAAGTAACTTCGAACCAACCAAATCACCTAATAATGCATTTGCTCATCCACATACAGCTTCTTAGTTCACAGAAAAAGAAAAAAAAAATTACAAGCTTACAAATTTAACCATATGAGAATACAGGTTCCTGATTTCCGAAATGGAGATTGAAAACCAAAGTAACCACAATTCTCCTAACCATGTATGTAATTTTTTATTTTTATTTAAATGTGCCACGGCAGCACTTGTTAATCAAATAGCATACCACAAACAATCCTTCATGAGTATATGAATCCAGTAAAAAGGCACCCCCTTCCTCATAGAATGAGTGAGAGGCTCATGGAATGGCCGTTTACACGATCCTTTCAGTTCGCTGATATACATAAGAAAACAAATGTTGTTCTCTTGAGCATTGTATTTTCATGCACATTTGATGGAAGCGGACCTGTGAAAGAAATATACAATTGACAATTATATCAGCTACATGCATAAAATAAGCAACACTTTGGTAAAGGCCCGGGCATTGAAATCAATATTTTCTCATAGAAAGAGGTCAAGTTAGAACCTGGATAAGGCCCTCAGATTGCCCAAGGAATTGGTGTCATTCTGGAAGTTTGGTTCTGTCCGGGTTTGGTCAAAACTTCCTGATTCAATAGTTTCCATAAATTGCTTTAGACCCTGCACGGAAACAAGATTAGCGCACAATGCAAAATCAAAGCCATAAATCATATATTGGAAGTTCTTGACAGCATTTGATTGTTTATAGCAAGATTCTTGTCCTGGGAAGTGTGACTAAATACACGTTCATATGTATATTAAAGGAAAAGGATGTCCATAATATTGTGAGAGATGGGAAGGAAAATCAATACCTCCTTATATCCCAGGTAGTGGCATTTTGGCTTGGGGGCATCCTGCATGATATAATAAGAAAATTATTAACCAGGCAAAACAATCACACATCCCAACTAAAATCAAGACCAATTAGTCTGATACAGAAGAAATGACAACGTCACAAAGGAAACCCTCAAAATGCTGCTAGAAGCTAAGTCCAGTTATTAGCATGTGCGACCCCTCAACAAGGGGAGAAGGACTGTCAAACATGGAAGAGCAAAATGTACATGCAGCTATCAACCAATTGAACCAACAGAATACAATTAAAATATAAATTGCGAAAAAAGATATGGCAAAACTGTTGGGAAAGGTCAACTCATGATTGCTCAATGACGTACAGTTGTTTACCACATATAACGTAAAAATTTTGGATTCCGAGCAATATATTGCAAGCATTTATCAAATACCATCATACCGGCGTGCTTATGGTCAAAAAGAATAAGTTTATAGGCATAGGATGTCACCACAAATTTCATCTGATAGTTGCAAAGATTGAAACGGTAAAGAAATGCAAGTGAGAAATACAACGTAGAAGTTTCAACACACACACACACAAAAGTAAAAAAAAAAAAACAGCAAAGATGAGGATGCTAAGAGGGGTGTGAAGGAATTCAGTAACCCAGTATGAGAAAGGACAAGAGACTAAGTGCATACATAAAAAGTTGGGGGATTGGTTTGGGAATATTAACTGAAATGGCTTGAGCACTAGCCACAAAGACCAATGAGTGCATCCATTAGGAGAAAGGGATAGGATTATAGTTGATGGCACAATGACTAAAATTTCTAAGAAGTTAAGATTTTGGTTTGGAATATTAACTGAGATGGTTCGGGAACTAGCAACAAGAACCAATGGGTAGAACCAATGGGTGCACTCATTAGGAGATGGGATAGGATTATAGTTGATGGCGCAACGAGGACTAAAGATCCAAAGAAAACTTAGATGCTAGTAATTAAAAGCAATGTTAGCGGTTAATTTAACCAAGGCGAGGCCCTTAAAATAACTGAATTGGAAGTTAAACTTCTACATAGAAGACCCCAACAATTTGGGACAAAAGTTGTATTATTATGAAGTGTTAAATGATGAGTTAAGAATGACATGTTTGTCCAAAAAAAAAAAATTTGACTGTTGTTCACAGGATTAAAAAAAGCACAAACTGATATGGTTGTGAGAAATGCCATAAATAAGTACCTTCAAAAAACCTGGCATTGTTTTGTCCTTGTCTGCAACAAACTCGCAAAGGTACATAACGCCAGCACATGCAAAATTCTGTCAGAAAATTTATGTCAGAGGAGAAAAGACCAGAAAATAGAGATGATTTGGGGCAGCAAATAATAATTGATTCTAAAATAATATATAGAATCGCAATCTAGTACATAATTAGAAAATTCTAAGGGAAAAAAAAACACAACCTGTAATGCCTGACTTATTAGCAGTCTGCAAGAAGTTGCAAATGCAAAAAAAGTAACCACCTCAAGGATAAAGGTAAGCGTGTTATATAACATGCGAGCTTAAGAAGTTTGTCAATGTAACCACCACTTTCTTCATTAAGATTATACTACCACTGTTTTACCTACAATTTGCTTTTAAGTAAATATTGCTAATTAAATTCAGAGTTCTGTCACATCCTCTCTTGGGATTTCATTCACTGCTGAATGAACAGTAATATATGTTTTGTGAATTAGATGTACATCTTCACCGAACATCATTCGTTTTACACTCATTGCTTAACAAAAAATCATATCCTCTCTTCCACTGAAGCAGCAAGATCATATGCACAGTCAGGAGATGTAGATTCAACAACAAAACAAGATCCAAATCCAGATCCAGATGTAATGGATATGAAATGGATCTAACTTAATTAGCTTTAGTAGAAGTTTAGAAGCAAGCTATGTATCTAAAGGGACAACTTTATCATATCATCATGAATTCCTGTAAAGTCAACATGTCATGTTTAGGTCAGTTTTGTTATTCCAAGAGGCATGTTTAATAATGTAATAGACTATAAAAACTATAATTGTTTGGAGAAAAAAGGGAAATAGCAGATAATATGATTCAATGAGTTTACGTGTGAAGGTGAGAAACATCTCCTTTACAAAATCCTTCTTTTAGACCACAAATTAGTCACAACAACTATGACAGTTTTCTTCTCTGCTGATCAGGTCAAGCATCCTGAAACCTCATTCCTCTAATGTTGGAAGTTTGAAACCTTATGTTACATTGCATTCAACAATATTCTTGTACTTCTTTATACTAATATTTCTTCGGCAATGGTGCCATACAAGCAGCCAAATACTCATTTAAGAAATACTTTAGGCTAGGAATCTTTCCAGAATTTGTCGAACAATATTTCACAAGCACATGAAATGATTAACTGATGTTTCATGCTCACACGTATGAGCATATTGGCTGTTTTCTCACAAAGTACAACAAGCTAATATCTTGTACTGTCCATGACAAAATACCCATAATAAACAGAATAAAATAATTCCCCATTTGACTAGCCCATTGCATTCAAATATCCTGAAGGTGTCAATATTAACAGGCATCTAAGAAACACAGCCACGCTGCTGAGGATGTTGTGTCTATATCGGACACGTGTCCTATGCGGACAAGCCATAGACACAGGAAAATTTTGCCGGACTCACCATGCAGTGTGCCCAATTGACAAAAGAAAAATTAACATATCATTACATGTTCGCATTTTTAGTCTGAAAAAAAAATCAGAAATAACATTACTAAATTGGTAACATCTATTTATATCTAGTTAGTTATAATAACCCTTCATCTTTTATAGCTATAAATAAATAAATAAAAATAAATAAATAATAAATATAACATTTCATTTTTTTTATAACTCTTACACCTTTTATCTTCTACAACCTCCAAACTCTTCATCTTCTCCAACCTCCAAACTCTTCATCTTCTCCATTATTTCAATAATAAAACTCACGTCTTTAATTCTCAAAATTAAACTCCCTAATTAAACTAAAACCTTTCATATTCTAAACCCTTCAAAATTAATCTAAAACCTTTCAAATTCCATAAGCCCTCAAACTCTTGAAATTCCATAACACCTCAAACCCTTTAAATTCTATAACTCCCAAAACCCTTCACATTCTATAACTCCTAAATCCAACACTATATAAACCTAACATCTTTTCTAAATTCAATCTACACTCATTCTCTAAAATTTCTCTCTTCCTCTCATCACGCCGAAGGAGCCGCCACCAGAGTCGCCACCGTCGGAGCCATCACTTTGCCCGAGATGAACGCATTTCTCCTATCTTTCCACATCTTGAATTATCACCGTTTTGTCAAAAGGTTAGTAATAAACACTTTTCTTTCTTATTGGGTTAAACTATTGGGCCTTAAAACTACTTGACCAATTATCTAACAACCCTAATGATTTAAGAATAATATCCATCATTTTATAAACCCAATAAAATGGAGTCAAACTTATTTCCTAATTTCAGACCAACTTAACATTAAAATCAATTTTGAGTATGTTATAAATATTAGAAAAAAATCCCTAAAAATCATCTAAATTCATATTAATATGTTTTTAATATTCTTAGAATATTTTTAATGTGTAGATTACTCCATTGAGCGACATCGGGAAACAAAATCCAGGTGAGTTCATTTTTTGACTCACTAATCATGCTATTTTATATACATGTTGTTTCAATCATGTTATTTATTTTGTGTAAATTGATTTGTTATTTTGTAGAAATTTATCAATTACTTATTATGTTTCTTGTCATCAAAAATCTATTGTCAATTGTCATTAAATTTAAATTACATAATATAGTTAGATTTTAGAATAATCATATATACAAATTTGATAAATCACAAAAGTTATATTCACGGAAAAATACTGTTCGTGATATCATTTTGTGTCGGTGTCTAGAAAAGTTATTTTGTATGTTGGTTCTCTAATTAAGGAACGTGTAATACACGAAAAACCTCCCAGCATCCATATAATTGCCTGGCCGATATCTCTATGATGTCTCAAATCAGTGACTCTTAAATATAGCTAATTATGATTTATTGAATAAAGCATAAACTGAACAGACTCTATAAATCATGTTGTTAAAAAATTAAGAAAAATCCAATTGAAATATTGTATATGATATAATCAATATATTGTACTATACCTAAATGACACTGGGTTGTGGGAGAAACTGAATGATGGAAATATACTCTGTTTCGGCTGTAAACTTGTTAAGTTGTACAACTGAATATTTCGCACACCATGGGTGCGTGATGATTTGCTGGATCATACCTGACTAGAATTCCTGTTTGCCTGACGGCAGGTACGATTCAGCACCGGACAATCCTGTAACCATTTCCTGGGTCTGTACAGGAAACAATCGAAACAGTGGTATCCTATCAGTTAGTTTTTCCAATTACATGACATTTTAGACAAAAATACCCCTGTTATAGAATTGACTTTACTAAAATGATATTAAGATAACCTACATCAATTGACATCATTATTACAGATATTTTATTACATATTTTCTAAAACTTGTATTATTATTATGTTTGGACATAACCGTTATATTTCACATTCTTTCTGCTTATTTTATTTTGGTCGCAATCTGACGACCTGGGTGTGCATGCCCAGATTTATCGATGAACACGCCAAAATTGATACAGAATCTGGTGTACTTTAAAGATCAAATTGAAGCTCAATAATGGATTAGAGATTCCCTACTTTCTTTTGTTTAATTTTATTAAATTTTGTTTCAATTGTATCTAAATTTCGTTCCAATAAAAAGTCAAACTTTTGTTGAATTTTTCTATCGTAATTACTGAGTATTATTGTGGCAAATTTATTGAGGCTTTAGCATATTCAAACTAAATATGTTACCAGTACCTGTTACACGTGCTCGTATACCGTATATCGGAAGCGGGGCGTGACATTAGTTTTATAAATTTACACTTCAACGTTTTCTTATGCACCTGCACTCAAGTCTTATTTGCCTTTTATATCAAAATAAATGATTATTGCTTTCTCACTCTACTCTGAATCATGACCTATTTTTATCCCAACCTATTCTTTTGGTCTCTTTCTCTATAGAGAGAGGGAGGAAGATAAATGCATAATTGCTGGTGAGACTTATCCTTTGTAAAGGATAAGATACATAACCATTGTCGATGCTTTCTTTTTGGATATCTGAGTAGCAAAATTGTTATTTTAATAATCAAAAATATATATTTACATTATATTTTATTCCAATGTTATTACCGTGTCCGGTTTCGCGGCCTATTTTTTCAAAAATGTTATGCCCCATGTCAATATCTGTGTCCGTATCCGTGCTTCCTAGAGTAGCACAAATAATGCAACTTGCACAAAATAAACATGATGTCTCAATTATTAGATTGAATCACGGAATAAATGTGTAAGTAATAGATTAATTGGCACCGATGTCGCCTCAAAAAAATTATGTAACATCTCAAATATTAGATTGTACAAAGAAGTACTAGCTCAATAGGAATACCTGTTTGTCTTCAAGTGAAGTCATCTTTCCATTCTGCAGTAAAAAGAATGAATCAATAGAACTGCCAAACTGATAAACTGATCAAAGCTATAGTACAAAATAATATCAGAAAAACACTCACCAGTCCCCAGACGAGTCCACGGAGGGACTCTAACTCGTAACCAATATTAGAGATTTTACCACGAACATCTGATACCTGCTTTACCGGGAAAAAAAAAATAAGCTCAACAAAATATCAAGGGAAGCATGTCTGTGAGGCAAGATATGTTAATAGCACAAACAAATTCAACTTACATAGAAAACAGTACTCTACTCTGTCTCCAAAAATATAACCAACAGGATTTAGGAGAGGTCACTTAAATCCAAATCAGCCACATTTCACAACAATAAACTAACATTAAGGGATGGGGATTCGGATTCGGATTGTCTGCATGTGTGGTGCAGTTGGGAGTAGGGTCCAAAGAAATATAAATAAGTCCTCCTATGTAGTACCTAACTTGTACCAATACTTCAAAACACCAAATCAACATTACGCTAACATATGCATAATAAAAAAGATCGACGACATTACCTCGTTTTTTATTTCTGTTGATAATACTTTCTGCTCATCCAATTTGCCATCCAAGTTCTCAATTCGCTGTGTCAAATGCTTCTTGGCTGCCTGTGAAGCCAAAGGATTTTCATAGATAGCACATTCACATGAACACCAACTATGGCATGGTATTTGAAAAACCAATCGCGGGATAAAATAGAACTAAAACAAAACTTTCCATTAAATAGTACCAAAAAAAATGACCATAACCAACACTTCTATGGGAAAGTTTGGCACAGAAACAATAAACTACAGGTAGGTTCTGTAGTATCAATCTAGAGTGCGTTTGGAGCACTTAGTATTATAGTCACTTGGCATGGACTGTGAGTCTGTGATTGGCCTATCTTTCAGACCATGCGAGGAAAGTTGCTAGTATGTTTTCTATTGACAGACAAGTGCTCAAAGGGCCTTTGGGAGGCAGCATGCATAGAAAATATCAAAACAAATGTTCCTAGAGACAATCAAGGTTTTAAATATCAATTATACTAGATATATCAGATTGGAAAATTTTATAGCGGTTATTGTTATAGGAAAAATATCGGAGATATTTTTCGAATATCGGATTTCAATATCCGAATGTAAATATACATGCATATATCATAGAAAATAAATATAAATAAGGTAATTCATGCACACATCATAAAAAGCACATAAAGCATCATATATATACATAAGTTTATGAAATACTTATCTCGACAGCTTATATTAAACCGATGAATCCATAACCACTAACCAATTGTATGATCTTCATAAATGACAATTAGATCATACAAAAATAAAAACGGACCAACAAATATATAAAATTTTACGCAATGAAAGAAGAAAGTATAAATAATTAACTATCACATATTCATATCAAGTCCACAAGTCCACATTAGAATCATAAACTAATAGTCCATACAATATACAAGTAAAACCTTGAGTTTAGAAGTTACAAATTAAACTCAACCGATTTTGGATAATTTTAGCCACTATTTTGCATCTGATACTATGGCCACAACATCTGCTTGTACCTAATATAGCGCCGCTATTTTTCCAAATGTTAAACACTATGAAATTGATTATATTGTTGCGTTTTGTATTTAAAAACGTAATATCGGCAGCAATATTGATATTACAGCCGATATTTAAAACACTGAAGACAATGGTTCACAACCTCCTTGTGCCTTCTAAATATTCGACAACTATAAAGTGATAAATCTTAACAATCAACATAACATGAGGTCTGCCCTTTATTTTTAAAGCAGAATAGTACATACACACACACACATAAGAAATTTTCTATCCCACAGTGTGTGCGAGAATACACACACATGCACATGTATTTTTGTGTGTATTTTTTGAGTGTCATTGTTTATACATATGTATTTATATGTATTCCTGGATTACATATTTATGTATATATGAAAATATATTTATTTATATTTGTGACTTCAAGACCTTTTTCCTCGTATGTTTTCAAGTGTGAGTCCATTTTTATAAGTTTCTAAAAAACAAAGGTCTTAAATATCCGCAAATACTACTAGTATCACAATATTGGTAACAGTATTGCTGATATATGCAATATGCTCAATATTGTCAATTTTCTAACATAAACCATCAATGAAAACGGACTCTGAGATTTTAAACCTTGACAAGACCGTTGTATCAAAGCTGCCAAAAGCCACCCTACAACTCAAGCTCTCAAACCTAAACCATATTTTCTCATTTGAAACTCTTAAAGAAATGGTTTGAGGTAAAAAAAAGCATAGATAAACTAAAGATTTCAAATTGGATGACCTTATTACATGGATTTATCATAACAACCATTACCTTTTGGAGTAAATGTAATAATCCTTATTTTTTTTTTCATAATTAAATGAATAACAAATAAACATAATAATTTAAACTATTCATCTTCCCTCTTTTATAACATCCCAAACTGACGGACAATCAGTGCTTATCATCCCAAACTTTAGAGAGAACTATCCAAACTTTAGAGGATATGCTTAGAGCATGTATGCTAGATTTTGGTAGGTCTTGGAAAGATCACCTTCATCTTGTTGAACTTTCTTACAACAACAGCTATCAAGCAAGTATCAAGATGGCGCCATTTGAAGCATTATATGGAAAGAAATGTCGATCACCGGTTTATTGGGACGATATTGGAGAAAGAAAACTTTTGGGACCAGAGATGATTACTCAAACAGTAGATAAGGTCAATCTGATTCGTAAACATCTAAAGGCTGCTCAAGACAGGCAGAAGAAATGGGCGGATACTCATCGAAGATTTTTGGAATTTCAAGTTGGAGATTTAGTATTCTTGAAAATATCACCATCCAAAGGTATTATTCGATTCAGTTCACGAGGAAAGCTTAGCCCAAGATTTATTGGTCCTTTTGACATTGTGGAGAGAGTTGGAAAAGTATCATATCGTCTAGCACTTCCCCCATCCTTAGAAGGTGTTCATAATGTGTTTCATATATCCCAACTCAAACGCTATGTTCGGGACGAGAATCATATATTAGATTATTCAGAGTTAGAGCTCAGACCAGACCTCTCCTATCAAGAACAACCAGTAGCTATCATCGAGCGACGAGAGAAAGTTTTGAAGAGTAAAGTCATTCCCCTCGTTCTAGTTTGGTGGAATCATCGATCACCTAAAGAAGCAACCTGGGAACGGGAAGACGATATCCGTGAACAGTATCCGCACCTTTTTTATTAAGACTTCTGGTATTGTTCTATCTCTTATTTAATTTCGAGGACGAAATTATTTTTCTAAGGGGGATAGAATGTAATAATCCTTATTTTTTTTTTCATAATTAAATGAATAACAAATAAACATAATAATTTAAACTATTCATCTTCCCTCTTTTATAACATCCCAAATTCATTCATTTTTCTAACCTTTTAAATTCTATAACCCTCAAAACCTTTTAAATTCCATAACTCCTCAAATCCTTTGAATTCCATAACTCTCTAAACCCTTCACATTCTATAACTCCTAAATCTAACACTATATAAACCCAACCTCTTTTCTAAATTCAATCTTACACTCATCCTCTTAAAAAAAAAAAAAAAAAAATCTCTCTCACTTTGTTGGAGCGCCTCGTCGGACCGCTGTCGTTAGCCTCGCCGAAGTTTTGACAAAGAAACTCCTATTTCTTTCTTCCCTTGCTCTACTATTTGAGATTGGTATTAATTTCTTAAATTTCTATTGCATTTATTTAATTAGACCATAGGATTAGCTCACACCCTATCTAACGACCATAATAAAAGATATCCACCATCTTATAGACCCAATAAGATAGATTCAAACCCATTTATTGATTTCAAATAGAATTTAGGGTGATCCTACAATTTTAGGCCAAAACATTATCTATAAATCAATTAGGAGATTCTTCTCAAAAATAAATATAAAATAAAATAGGAAGGAAATAATTTATCATTTAAATGAAATCTTTATATGCTAAACTTATCCAATAAATCCAACAAACATAAAATCAAACAAAAACATAACCATATAAGAGTTGAATTATATTTTTGTTAACATAGACTTCAAGATTAGTATTAATACAGCATATGTCCAGCTGAGCCCACCTTACACATCCTATAAGCCTCTCTTGCCAAACAAATAAGATTATAGTTAGATGAGAATTAACCAATTCAAATGTTTACAAAATATGTAACTAACAACTTATTAGGACAATATTAGAAGTTAATTTTCTACACTAATATTATTTAACTTTAAAATTAATACTAAGTGCTTTATGAAAATTAGAAATTCCCTAAAAATCACCTGAATTTATGATGAATAATTTTTAACAAATATATTATAATTTTATGTGTAGATTGCTTCGTGTGATTGCCAATTGGTAGACCTTCGCAAATCGAGGTGAGTTCTTTTTGGACTCACTAAACATGCTAATTTTTCTTATAGAAATATTACTTCAATTATATCATCTAAATTTGTGATTACAAATACTATTTCTTTATATTGTTAGAATTTAATTTGTAGAAGCTAAATGTGTTATTACAAGTGCAATCATTGACATATCTGTTATTTCTTTATGATGTTAGAAATTAAATGATTACTTGTTTAATTACAGCCTGTAGTTAGGTTTTTAATAAATCATGAAAAAGGCTATAATCGTGGAAACATACTGTTTGTGATATCATTCTATATCGGTGTCTAGAAAAGTTTTGTATGCTGGTTCTCTAATTAAGGAACGTGCAATGCACGGAAAACCTCCCAGCATTCATACACTGGCCTGGCCGATATCTGTATGATATCTCAAATCAGTAAATTCTTGATATAACCAATTGTGATTTATTGAATAAAATATAAAACAGATTCTATAAATTATGTTGTTAACAAATTAACAAAATCTAATTGAAATATTGTACCCGAAATTCAATATACAAGTTATGAAAACCAGAATTTAGACATGCATGTACTATATTTAAATGACACTGGGTTGGGGGAGAAAATGAATGATGGAAATATACTCTGTTTCGGCTGTAAACTTGTTAAGTTGTACAACTGAATATTTCGCACACCATGGGTGCGTGATGATTTGCTGGATCATACCTGATTATAATTCATGTTTGCCTGACGGCAGGTCCGACTCAGCACCGGACAATCCTGTGACCATTTCCTGGGTCTGTACAGGAAACAATCGAAACAGTTGTATCCCATCAGTTAGCTTTTCCAATTATATGACATCTTAGACAAAAATACCCCTATTATAGAGTTGACTTTACTAAAATGATAAACTTGCTATGATTGTGACCATACTAAAAGATATTTGCTTTAACCTGTCACTTAATATTATCGTTAATTATGGATTTAATGTTTTCCTAAGACTTGCATTATTACCATGTTGGACATAATTATTACATCACATTTTTCTGTATTTATTGTGTTGGTCGCTATCTGACGACCTGGATATGCATGTCCAGTGACTGAGTTGAACACTGTTGATCCTACCGCGGAAGACATGGAGTATTTTGCTGAAGTGACCGAAGATCAGTAGTTATCATGTACTTAGTTTGTATTAAATGCAGTCTTTTCATATTTTTGAACCTATCATTCCTTAATGGATGTTATCTAAAGTTATCCAGTATCGTCCTTCTGTTTTCTTTATGTAATACACTTTATGGATCAATGAATGTCAGTTTATTTATCTACGTGTATTTATTCTTCGTGGCTGTGATATTATAATTGAGGCTTTAGCATATTCAAACTGAATATGTTGCCGGTACCTGCTACACGTGCTCGTATACCGTATATTGGGAACGGGGCGTGACAGTAAATTTCAGAAGATAAATATGTCCATAACAAAAGGACAATATGCAAGACTACAACTTACAGCAAGAGCAGCAGACACTTGATCAAGCTGTTTCGTCATGCTTTCAACAGCGTTAGCCATGTTCTTCTTTGTGACATACATGAGGCTAGAGAAAGAGATACCCTGATATATTAACATAAAAAAGTCAGTCAATAAACAAAATATACCAACTAATCCAAAGAGAAGAGTTCAGACACATCAACTAAGCTAATTCTAAGTTCTATCATTTATTAACTTATACAATCAAAGACGTACAGTGAATACAATCCTTTATGGAGAATGCATATTACATTCTTGAAATAAAATTGATTTGAGAAAAAGAAACAATATTAGGAAGCCAAAAAAAATTAGATTGGTGCACCGGATAGTTCACAAGGCATGATATGCAACAGTTATTTCACGAGGGAGAAGGGAAATTAATAAAGAACAAAATTACACAAGCACTAAATGATAGATGCAGCTACATCCCTAGATGTAAAGAGGCAGTTACTATGGTCAAGTAGTACTTACTTTCCACCTCATGTATCCATAGCCCAATGCCCCAACAGCCGCAGCTGGCACTAGAAGGTTTGTCATATTCCCTAGTATAAATAAAACAAAAGAAAAAATTTAAATAGTGAAGCTAGAATAAGACTCGTGTCAATTGCCAGACAACAAAAGTCAAAAGATAATCCTAAATAACAGAAATAACTAGTTATGTTGATAATTAAATAACTTACATTAACTTAATAAACCAACAACATATAACATGGATGCAATAGGCAAATGTCTGCAATGCAATAAAATGTTCTTCTAAAATACATTACATTATCTTCTTAATTAGTGGTTAATGAATCTTTAAAAAAAACACTTGGTAACATGCATTTGTCTTCAAATTATAGCAAAGCTACTGAAACCAAGACATTGTAAAATTTACCTGCTTGACCAGAACCATTGAGAACAGTTATCGGACGAGCAGAGGCAAGTTGTCGAACTTCCATGGCCAACCGACGGACCTAGACAGTCACAAAGGAACCACTCAAGCACATAAAGCTTTTGTGAAACAACATTACCTACTAAAAAATGCTAAATATCCATAAATTCAATAAATGATGCTGAATAAAATTTCTTCATACACGTCAAACAGGATATAGTATCCGACCTTACAATGCTTGCGTTAATATATAGCTAATCTACAATTACATTGATTTTATATATAGCCAGTCGATTGCCTGTTGTTGGCTGCATCTTGCTGAAGTAATTAGCATATTTTAACTCGTTGATTCACAGGTTAAATCCCATAGGTAGACAGGTAAGGAAGTGTGTAAAATTGTAAATAATAAACCGGTCATGCATTACATATGTACTAACAAAATATCACCTAATTCAGTCTGTTGATCTCAAATTGAAAGCATGCAAAAAGATTATCAGCAGAAAACTAATTTTCTCCTTGGACACTAAATACAATGCTACGACTAAATAAGCTACCTGCAAAGCGAGGGCATCAGCGATGTCGGAATCAGCTCCAGGCTCCCCATGAGACTTCTCCAATCCCTTAACCAAACCCTACAAAAAGTTGACAATCCAAAATCAACCAAATCTTAAGACCAAATCTTCGACCGCAAGAAAGATCAATCAACAACGGTACCTGAAGCTCGTCCAAGATCTCAGATAGGCGCCCGTTCCTCAGCACGATCGTGCCAGTATACCCTAGAAAAACGAAACGAAAGAAAATCAAATCAAGTCAAATAAAATCCGTTGCAGAGATCTCAAATTGAAGTGTTGGGACTAGGGAATTCACCTGCTCCGAGCAAGAGCAGGATGCGAGAGAGCCCCATCCCAACCTGCATCGCCATCGCTGCGATCTCTGCGAAATCCTAATTCTTCTCTCTGACTGGTGTTCTTCGTTGTTGGTTGAATCCCGAAACCCTAACCCTAACCCTAGACTGGAGAAAAAAGAGAGCGGAGGGTATCGGGGGTTGAGGACAAAGCGGATCGAAAGGGTGAGGGTCCGATATTGAAGGGGGTTTGGGACTGGCCTTGTTGGCCGCGGGAGCTAACATAAGAGTCGCGTTCAGCGTCAGCAATACGCCAACGGGGAGTTTCTAAATGAGCACACTTTTTTTACTAGTGAAAGGACCAATGTTCGGACTCAATCAAAATTAACCAGTTAAGTGGGCTTAATAGGAAAAGTGGTGTGCTCTTCTGTAAACTCTCCCTCGGGGCGTGAGTTTTTGCGTGAATTTTTGCACGTAAGTTCCCCGAATTTTCCGAATTTGCAAAGTTGGGCAATGCAAACTTTCGTTTGAAATGTCTGCAAAAACAAAAGTACTTCAATATTATATAGAACTAGGTAAGGGACTGATAAAATAAAAAATTAAATATGATTTTTAGATTTATATTGAATTTTTAACTTGTAGTGTGAGTTATTATCTAAATTAAGTTAATTAGTATCATATCATAAATTTTATTAAAAAATTTATTTTGAAGTTTTGAGAAGGTCACGAGTTCTCATAAGTCTAAAAGATTTCATCTATGTTAGTTCACATTGATATCCTAATAGAGTTCAAATAAATAGTTCTATTTTCACTTCAAGTTCAAAAAAATTCCAAGCAAGAGTAGTCCTAGTCAAAAAATAAAATAAAATAAAATAAAATAAATACCAATTACACTCACTTTAAATCAAGAGGTGTTGACAGTTAGATAAATTCAATTATGCTCTCGCCTAAGCAACTGAACAAGAAATTTCTCACCTTCAAAATATATGTATTTCAAAAAAATATATTTTAAAATACATATTCCGATCCTCATTGATATAACTTTTCGTTATCTGATCCATCTAATCTGATTTGTATATGATGTGAAAATAATTTTCACTAACTAACCCTATTATGAAATTCAAAACAAATATTCTTATTTTATTCATGACAAATTTAACAATTATGAATACACTTGCTCATCATTTTTATTCTTGTTACCAGACGGGTATAGTACTAATCAAATCATTTTAATCCATGATAACTCAATTTACTTCAATTTGGATCCAAGTTTAATTTCGCCCATAAACTTATTTTCTTTATTTATCTCAATAAGGAAAGAGAGACGGTAATATTTTGTTTCTATTCTTTTTCTCATACTCTCTCCTTTTATTTTAAAATTTATATCTATTTTTTTTGTTAGCATAAAAAAGCTCAATTTTTTTTCTAAATTCTCCGTCCTTTGTTTTGATGACGAGTTCTTCAAAAGGAATAGTAGTTTTCAAATCTAATAGTTTGCGTATGAGAATTGTATTATTGTTTAAGAATCACACTTTTTTTAAAATGCCTTTTATGTCCAATTTAATTTCTTTATTAAGACTGAATTATTAATTTTTTAAATATATTATATCCATTCCTTAATAATAGAGATAAATGAATTAACTACATATTCAATTGATTTAGATTATTATACTAATTACTAAGAGAGCTATTATGAAAATTATAGGGTTGTATTGGATTGACCTATGCAACAAAAAATCAACATGCATGATATAAAAAAAGTTGTCAAATTTCAATAAAAAGTACAAAAGGAGCAGATTTATCTAAACTTGAGCTAAATTGTTTAAATTGAATCAGAATATTTATTAGACGATAATAAACAATACAACAATATTTACTATTATCAAACTTTAATCTCATATTTTTGCCAATGCCATAGTCAGATAGTCTAAGCGATGATAATAATATAGAGTATAAAAATACTAATATCTTGTTTAGTTGTTTGATGTATATTAATATTATTAAAAAATAAAATCAATTGGTCAGATTATCTATTTTGATTTTATGAAACTATGCAGACAAACAAAACAAAGATTTGGTATTTATTTCCCCAAACAAATTGCTCCAAACCAACCAGCTCAGCTCCTATGAGTACATTCGTAGTTAAATATCATTATTAAGGTAATGGATATAGAACTAAGGTCCAATTACTAATAAATAACAAATTAAAGTTTATCATCAGAACAAGGGAAAAAAGAGAAAATAATAAAAGTCAGCTAGCAAATTAAAAAATCCCGAGGCTTAAGTGGAAAAAAATGATTGAAATACTAAGAATTTCTAAAGGAGCACACCATTGATCTTAGTAAGCACACTTCTAAAATTTCGGACTATATTGTCTTAATTTTCAACCCATCCTTCTAAAAGAACATTTCTGTACGAGATTAGGTCAGTATTATTTTCCGTATGGAGCTAGATTTCAAACGATATTATTTTCCAGTTAGAATTAGATCTCAGACAGTATTGTTTTCCGTATGGCGAGTAAGCGAATGGCAAGAAAGATGCGATGACATCGAGAAAGTGGCCTGTGGTGGCGATGATAATGGACACGTCAATGGACCAAATTTTAGCATATTCAATACAAAAATTTGAATTAGAAAAATAAATTTTTTATTTTTAATTCAAAATTAAAAAATTCCCGAGGCTTAAATGGGAAAAAAATGATTGAAATACTAGGAATTTCTAAAGGAGCACACCACTAGTCTTAGTAAGTGCATTTCACAAAATTTAGGACTATATTGTTCTTATTTTCAACCCATCCTTTTAAAAGAACATTTTCTGAACGAGATTAGGACAATATTATTTTCCGTATAGAGTTAGATTTCAAACGATATTATTTTCCATTTAGAATTAGATCCTGGACAGTATTGTTTTCCGTATGACGGGCAAACGAATGGTAAGGGAGCTGCGATGGCATCGAGAAAGGGGCCTGTGGTAGCGATGGTAACAGACACGTCCATGAGCCAAATTTTAGCATATCCTATACAAAATTTTGAATTAGAAAAATAAAATTTTTATTTTTAATTCAAAATTTTGTATATGATAGACTAAAATTTGATCCATGAACGTATCCATTACCATCCCTAGGAGGCGTTAAATGTGAACTCCCGTACGGTCCACGGATAGAGCTATGATAATGTAGGATTTGGAAATGAGAATTTTGGTGTGCTCACTCAAAAGAAGAAAGGGCAGACGGGAAAAAGGTGGTGTGCGCACATTGGGAAATCTCTCTTTTCAAAAAAAAGGCGTGCTCCCTAAGAAAGGTGTGCTCGATAGTTCAGTGGTGTGCTCATTTAGAAATTCCCGAAATAGTTCTTGTGCCCTTCTCCCTCTTCTCTCAGTTTCGTCTCCGCTTCAACTCTCGACTCGTAAGTACTCTTTTCCCCTCTCTTTTCAACAAAAAATCTCAATCTAAAATCAAATTAAAAGGGTTAGGGTTCGATTATTCGAATTCTTTTCAGAGAGCTAGTATCGAATCTTACCCTAGGGTCCCCAAACTTTCTTGTATTTTTTTTTTTTTTTTATTTTTTTATTTTTTTATTAAGACGATAACATTCAAAAAAGCTGCAATCTTTCCTCCAAAAAATAGGGTTTTAACCGGTGAAATTTAGGAAAATTCAAGGAATGGGCAAAGAGAAAGCTCAGGATGCTTCGTCTTCGTCGTCGAAGGCAAAGAAAAGGTTGGAGATTGAAGGGTACCCAGTGGAGGGACTGTCGATCGGAGGGCAGGAGACTTGCGTGATATTTCCGACGTTGAAGATGGCGTTCGACATTGGCAGATGCCCTCAAAGAGCAATCTCCCAGGATTTTCTCTTCATTTCTCATGGTCACATGGACCACATTGTAAGATTTCTCTCGTTTTAGATGAAAATTAAACGAGTATCAGTTGATATCATCATTCAGGTCTATATAAGGGTGGGGGGGTGGGGGGGGGGGGGGGGGGGGGGGGGGTGGTGGGGGGGTGGTACAAAATTTAGATTTTCGCTGGTTAACAATTATAATTCATACATATGTTTCTAAATTGACGAAGATAAGTCAGTGGGTTTATGGGATAATTATATAAACTATCCTTGTACTATTGGAGGTGTATTACTAATACCTCTTATAATATATTTTCGTAGAGAGACCTCTATCAAGACGGTACAAGTGCAACTAATTTTGTTGTTTTTTATTGCACTGATACCCCCCTACGAGAGGTCTCTCTGTGAAAGAAAAATTTCTTAATGGGGCATTAGTTATACACCCTAATTGTACCATCCCTTGTTGTAATTAACCCTGGGTTTATTATTACTTGTCAGCTTTAAGTGTAACTTAATGATTTTTGTTGGTACTTTTGTTAATTGGTCTCTTGAATCCTTTCTCTCAATGGAAACATCTGATATTAAATAACGGCTATCAAAACCTTTCTTATAACTATCATAATCACTTCACATCCAGTTTCTGTTTAACCCTTTTTCAACCAACTTTTATCCCTGTCCCAAACCCGTCTCTAACTAATTATCAATTTTTTGAAAACTTGCCAATAGTTGCCAGTTTTCACAGATATATGTTAATCAGAATTGAATTGGTTTTCTTTTTTCTGTTTTAATCTGCCAGCCGGTAGGTAGGGAAAAGAATTCTTATAGGTTTGAGGAGTGAGAGCCTGGACTTAGTGCCACATCTCATGCCAATACAACTATCACGTGCTATGACTTGCATCTTTCTGCAGGAGTCTGAACAGCGGACCTATGTCATGATAACATGACGTTTCTGGTTGAGCAATTACCAATATCATGTATTTTAAGCACTTTTGATGTATTTTAGTTGTGGTTTTGATTTGCAGGGGTTTAAATGAAGACATTGGAGTAGATGACATAATAAGCTGCTGGTTATTTATATTGTGTTTCTTTAAAATTTTATGATCTATTCTTATTATTTTATGATCTACTGGCATCCATTCTTATATCCATGATTATAACAAAAGATTTTAAATAGACCAGGCATTTGTGTTTCCAAGTTTTTTGTGCATTCGTGTATATTGGTTGTCAAGTAGCTGTTTTCAAAACCATCATGATGGTTTTCTTTTCATGTCATTTAACATTTGTTGAGGAAGTTACACAAAAATGTGATATGTATCAAACATATATTTCTGGTGCAACAAGCCTTGATCTTAACTTTGCTAGTGTATATTTCTCTCTTTTTTGAGTGAAAGTACATTAGATCTTACTTTTTATGCTCCTTTTTTCAGGGTGGCCTTCCCATGTATGTTGCCACTCGAGGCTTGTACAGTATGAAACCACCAACTATTTTCGTTCCGATATCTATAAAAGAAACTGTGGAAAAGCTTTTTGATGTGCACAGAGCAATGGATCATTCTGAACTAAAGCACACACTTGTAGGCTTGAATGTGGGTAAAGTCCCATCCTATTTGCGTACAACTCATTGGGTATTTTGCTTGCCCCCAACTTGCGTGCAGTACAGTTATAGATAATGAACTTTGAATTTTGCAGGAGAAGAGTTTCAGTTAAGGAAGGACCTTAAAGTGAAAGCATTTAGAACTTACCATGTTATACCTAGTCAGGTGAGAGACATTTTGTTTTATTGTGTTGCTGGAATTTTTTAAAATAAAAGCATCCATTTTCTGGCACTTATTGAGAAGACTGAACAATTTGGCAGGGTTATATTATCTATTCTGTTAAACAGAAACTGAAGCAGGAATACGTGGGCCTTCCTGGCAATGAAATCAAGAACTTAAGGTTATCAGGTGTGGAGGTCTGTCTTTGTAGATATTGTTTGAAAAATAAATAAATAACGTATTCTATTATGGCCATGAGCCGGAGATATAGTGTGCTAAACCATTTATAGATCAGCAGGCTGTTACTGTTAAATAAAAAGCTGAAATTAATTTTAGAATGCTGCTGCAATATTCAGTTACTACTGTTACTTGCAGATTACTTACACTGTGACATCACCTGAAATTGCTTTTACGGGGGATACCATGTCAGATTTTCTTGTGGACCCAAACAATGGTGATGCTTTGAAAGCACGGATTCTTGTCATGGAGGTACCCATTTTTATCCATCGTGTACACTTTGGTTGATGGCTTGTTGTTCTTTTATATCGTGTAACTTACGACATGAAGTGTAGAAGGTATAAAATTATCTTCATGTATATAATGCTAATGTCATGTCTTTTTTATGTGTATACATTTTGTTGCTGATTTTGTACTCACACATACTTGTTTATGATGGATGTTGTCTATATTCCTGTCAATAGAATCTTAGCTGTGGGTTTTGCAGCCCTTCAAGGATATTGATATGCCTAATATTTATTTTAATTTTTACTTTTCTAGAATCACGGTGCACAATCACTTAAAGAACATAAAAAATAATAATTAAAGAATGATGTTTGCTAGCAAGCCTAGCATTTGTGGATAGGGTGTATTATTGATTGATGTAGATGGATTTCATGTTTACTTCCTGTACGCCCGAAAATTGCATCTTTGATTCCATTGCAAAAATTACTTGATTACAACGAAGATTTGAGATTACAAAAATTCCGAAGAATTACAAGAACGGGAATATTAGTTTATTCCCTTTTTTATGTGGGTTCGGGTGGCGGTGGAGTCTCGTTGCTGCCTCCGTTGACCGTCCGACCAGGAGAAGATGGCTCTGCTCTTTTCTTTGATCTCACGAGCTCGCCCGAAATCTTCCCAAAGTCCAAGAATCCAAAAATCAAAAGTCCTTTCTCCCGTTAAATTTCTGCATTTTATAGACCGAAGAGACTTGAAATCCGGCTTGATTCCTCCTGAAAAAGCGGATCACGGGATGTCAGGAAAATAAAATAGGAAATAAAACAACGGAAAATAACGAAAAACAACCCGCGGGATCGCCCCCGCGGGTTGCCACCCGCGGGAATCCTCCCGCGGGTTGCAACCCGCGGGTGCTCCCGCGGGTTGCATCCCGCGGGTGCACCCACTGGTGTGCCCACTTAGCAAAATTAGGTTTTTTTTTTTAAATTTATTTATTTAATTATTTTTAGTGTCTATATAACCCCCTCCAAAGTTTTTGAAGTTCTGTATTGAACCGTACTGAATTTCGAAATACTTTGGATTTTTTAATTTTGGTTATAGACTTTTTAAAAGATTTGGTCGATAGGGATAACTGTTAATATATTTATTTATTCCATAACAAGCAGATGTATGATTTTAACGTACTCATTAGAGGACAAGCAGAGGTATAATGTTAACGTGCTTATTTTAGGTCAAGCAGAGGTATAATATTAACGTGCTTATTTTAATCCTAACCGTTCAGTGACATCTAGTATGACGAATCAGGAAAAGACAGAGGTGACATTAAACGTGTCTTGGAGCTTAACCTATTCAGAGGATCTGGTCGTGATAGGGTCAAGCTGACTAAACAGAGGTGACGGTTAACGTATTTAGTTTTGGAATCGGACTATCAGAGGTAACTGTTAACTTGATAGGGAGATGATTTTCGTCAGAGGTAATTTTCAACTTAACGATATCAAAAGCACGTTCATCAGAGGTTGTAATGTTGGACTTGATGAAGTGTGAATTTTCTTTTCTGTCAGAGGTGAAATCTTAACGTGACAGGGGATTTAATCGGATCTTATCTCATTTGATTTTGAATTATGATGTCAGAGGTATGATTTTAACTTGACTAATATTTTGGAGTGTTGCTTGCTCTGTTAGAGCAAAATGACAAGAAAAGTTTTGCTGTCAGAGGTGAAATCTTAACGTGACAGGAGATTTATCTGATTAGGATTTTTAGCAAACCCCCAGCTATCAACGGGTTTGATTTGCCTTTACCAACTACCGTTTGAGTTGGGCTAGCCATGCTATTCCCTTCAGCATGGTGAGTTGTCAAGAATTTCGTTTGGGCTTAAATGCCAAACTTTTCCTCTTCCCTTTGCCTTAGCAGCTTAGGGCAGTGATGTATTCTTATATTCGGATAAGAATACTGTTGTGACAGATTTGTCGTGGGATTTTTAGCAAACCCCCAGCTATCAACGGGTTTGATTTTGCCTTTACCAACTACCGTTTGAGTTGGGCTAGCCATGCTATTATCCTCAGCATAGTGAGTTGTCGAGGGTTTCGTTTGGGTTTAAATACCAAACTTTTCCTCTTCCCTTTGCCTTAGCGGCGTTAAGCAATTCATACTTTTACCCCCAGTATGGTGGGGTTGACGAGAAATTTATTCTCTTCCCGTAGCCTTGTCGGCGTTGGGTGATTCATGCTTTTACCCCCAGTATGGTGGGGTTGACGAGAAATTTATTCTCTTCCCGTAGCCTTGTCGGCGTTGGGTGATTCATGCTTTTTACCCCCAGCATGGTGGGGTTGGCGAGAAATTTATTCTCTTCCCGTAGCCTTATTGGCATTGGGTAGTTCATACTTTTACCCCCAGTATGGTGAGGTTGGCGAGAAATTTATTCTCTTCCCGTAACTTTAGCGGCGTTGGGCAATTCATACTTATTACACCCAGTATGGTGGGGTTGACGAGAAATTTATTCTCTTCCCGTAGCCTTATCGGCGTTGGGCGATTCATACTTTTTACCCCCAGTATGGTAGGGTTGGCGAGAAATTTATTCTCTTCCCGTAGCCTTATCGGCGTTGGGCGGTTCATACTTCTTACCCCCAGTATGGTAGGGTTGACGAGAAATTTATTCTCTTCCCGTAGCCTTATCGGCGTTGGGCGGTTCATACTTCTTACCCCCAGTATGGTGGGGTTGGCGAGAAATTTATTCTTTTCCCGTAGCTTTGTTGGCATTGGGTAGTTCATACTTTTACCCCCAGTATGGTAGGGTTGGCGAGAAATTTATTCTCTTCCCGTAGCCTTATCGGCGTTGGGCGGTTCATACTTCTTACCCCCAGTATGGTGGGGTTGGCGAGAAATTTATTCTCTTCCCGTAGCTTTGTTGGTATTGGGTAGTTCATACTTTTACCCCCAGTATGGTGGGGTTGGCGAGAAATTTATTCTCTTCCCGTAGCTTTAGCGGCGTTGGGCAATTCATACTTGTTACCCCCAATATGGTGGGGTTGACGAGAAATTTATTCTCTTCCCGTAACCTTAGCGGCGTTGGGCAAATTTTTTTTTTTTTTTTTTTTTTTTTTTATGGGGGTTTAAATTAACCGTCCTGAGCTCGTCTTGGAAATTGTTGTGAGCCCAAGTAGTACCTTTAGACCACGCACATTAAATGTGTCGGAGTTAGCTCTAACTCCTTTTTTGTTCAGCTTTGAGCTGAACTGCTCCAGCGTCAATCAACGCTTGAATTTTATCTTTTAAGATAAAACAATTTTTTGTGGGGTGACCTACAATCCGATGGTACAGGCAGTAGTTCGGATCGTTAGTTTTCCCTACTTCTTCAGGTCTCTTGCTCTCCGGCAATTTAAGCATCTTGCGTTTGGTGAGCAGATTGAACATAGTAGCAGTATGTTCATCCTTGAACGAATACTGCTTTTGAAGTCTGGGCGACTTTGCTGTGTTGCTTGTAGTTGGCCATAGTTTCTGTTTCAGTGTACTTTCTACCGCCATTGCCGTTATGTCTTTCCCTTTTGAACGGGAAAAATGGAATGAAGATTCGTTTGCACCGTCTCCGGTTGCAGACTGTTGCATTTCGAGACGTCGAAGTATTTCTTCGGCCTGTTCGCCCTGCTTAAGCAGATCCTTCCATGACTTGGATTCGACCGAACCCATCTTGTCTAAAATATTGGTCAACAAGTTATGTCTGCAAGTTTCCACAAGCGTATCCTGCGTCATGCCATGTGGGTATCGAACGGAAAGTTCTCGGAACCGCTCGACATAAGTTTTGACCGTTTCGACTTCTTCTTGCTTCGCTGCTAGCAAAAATAATATGGAGACTTCTGTATCATCTTCAAAGAATCGGGCTAGGAACTCACGTTCTACATCAGCCCAAGATTTAATTGTTCCCTAGGGTAGTTGCATGAACCAGGTAAATGCGGGCCCCCGTAAAGTGCTCGCAAATATCCTAGTCATAGTTGGATCATTCCCCATGAGATGTCCTGTCTGTGAGAGGAAATAGAAGATGTGTTGCTGCGGCGAACCTTTACCGTCGAATGATTGAAGATTCAACGGTTTATATTTTGCAGGATAGGGTACGGTCTCCCATTCTATGGGATATGGACGGACTACCCCCACCTCTTGTAGCTTTTTGCGATGAAGAAGAGCTTGTAATTGGTTCTCCATCTTCTCTATTTTCTCTGCGTGAGGATTGAGGATAACTTTCACTTCCTCTTCCTCTCTTGAATGAGGAGGCACTTCTTCATCTTCGTCTTCGCTGTCTTCATTTATTTGGACAGGCCGTTTTCCTTTCTGCCGACTAGAAATGGACGGCGATGATTGGTTCTTTCTAGTTTGAGCCAGCAACTCAATCAAAAGTTGTTTCATTTCTTCTATGGTCTCCTCGTGCTGTTCGAGACGTTTTTCTTGTCTCTCAAGCCTTTCAGAAACTTCTTCTAGAAGCGCGCCCTCTGGTTCGATAGAAACTCCTTTTGACTCTGGAGTAATTTCCTTATTCGAAAGGTTGTTTCCGACCACTTTTTTGCCTTTATTAACCATATTTGATGAGGCAGCAGGTAGATCGGTCCCAGAGTATGCCTTTTTCACCGTCCGTATTCTTTTAGGTTCGGTGATCCGCTCAAAAACGGATTGTCTCGGATGGCACTCGCAGTTTGATAGAACAGCTGAGATTAACTGTTCGCATTGGCATTGAGGAGTATTTTGTGCAGAGTTCTTCTTCCAATTGAGGTATTCTCTCAAGTCTTGAGATATCTTCTCCTCTCTATTTGCATCTTGACGTATTTTGCGTCTCAAATTTGGTTCATAATACTGGGGAGTTTGTAATATTTCAGGGCTGAGCTCTTTTCCAGCATTAGATTGTTCTCCAACCCTTCTGCGGATTCTTCTGGAGTGTGTGCTGGCCTGCGCAGTTGTGCGGGCCTCGCACGCATCTGACTTGTTCTTCGGGATCTGGAGGATTCTATCATGAATATGTTCATCCGAAGAGAAATTTGAAGATCTATCCTCAGGTGAGTTCATGAGCACATCCTTATATTTATTTGTAGAGGAACGGGATGGTACATCTGAGAGAGTAACCAAAAAGTTAGATGTGCGCTGTGTGCTCATTGCGCATGTGCCCGAATAGACACCAGAACCAACCCTTAATTTTTCCTGCGGAGTGCAACCCACGGGTTGCAACTTGCGGTGTGCAACCCGCGGTTGGAACCGCGGGTTTGCACCCGCGGTTGCAACCCGCGGTTGGAACCGCGGGTTTCCACCCGCGGTTGCAACCGCGGGGTTGCACCCGCGGGGTGCAACCTGCGGTTGGAATCGCGGGTTTCCACCCGCGGTTGCAACCGCGGGGTTGTCCCCGCGGGGTGCAACCCGCGGTTGGAACCGCGGGTTTCCACCCGCGGTTGCAACCTCGGGGTTGCCCCCGTGCGGTGCAACCCGCACTTCTGCCTGCGGATTTTTATTTTTGGAATTTTTATTTTTGGAATTTTTTCTTTCCGATGTTTCCTGATCTGGATTTTCTGAGCGCAATTTTCCAGAGGCACTGTTGAGGCGGGCCCGCTGTGCCTTACGCCTCAGGTTTCTCTTCTGAGAGCGGGTCAGGGACTGGTTTGACTTTTGGCTTGACTTTGGAACGGGCGATAACGCCTCGTAAATTTCAACGGGCGATGACGCCTCGTAAATTTTCATAGGCGATGACGCCTTGTAAATTTCAACGGGCGATGACGCCTCGTAAATTTTCATAGGCGATGACGCCTTTTGATTTCCAGTGGGCGATGACGCCTCACCTTTTTTCATCGTCACCCGGCGATGACGCCTAGGCTCCGAATCAGAGGAGGAAAGAAATTCCTCATATTTTTGCTGGTCAACTTCTATGACCAGCATCTCAACCATTGAGCCAATCGGCACCCGGTCGAACTGCGCCACCAAATTCTCTGTGGTAAACAGAGGAGCTCCCACTGTGGTCGCCAGTTCTTGTACGCCCGAAAATTGCATCTTTGATTCCATTGCAAAAATTACTTGATTACAACGAAGATTTGAGATTACAAAAATTCCGAAGAATTACAAGAACGGGAATATTAGTTTATACCCTTTTTTATGTGGGTTCGGGTGGCGGTGGAGTCTCGTTGCTGCCTCTGTTGACCGTCCGACCAGGAGAAGATGGCTCTGCTCTTTTCTTTGATCTCACGAGCTCGCTCGAAATCTTCCCAAAGTCCAAGAATCTAAAAATCAAAAGTCCTTTCTTCCGTTAAATTTCTGCATTTTATAGACCGAAGAGACTTGAAATCCGGCTTGATTCCTCCTGAAAAAGCGGATCACGTGATGTCAGGAAAATAAAATAGGAAATAAAACAACGGAAAACAACGAAAAACAACCCGCGGGTGGCAACCCACGGGGGCTCCCGCGGGTTGCTTCCCGCGGGGGTTCCCGCGGGTTGCAACCTGCGGGGGCACCCGCGGGTGTGCCCACTTAGCAAAATTAGGTTTTTTTTTTTTATTATTTTTATTTATTTAATTATTTTTAGTGTCTACACTTCCATTGAAGAGTTATCTTTACTTTATATCCAATACTTTTGCCTGTGATAGTGCACTCAGTCTAGAGAGCAAGTTTCATTTTCAATGACTTGATTTCAACAATCTAGCTTGGTTTGCACAGCTGACAGAATGCGTGCTGATATCCTTCTTCCATTTAAGTCTACTCTTCTGATTGTCTGGTAGACCAAATTTGTAATGTAAAGCTCACATAGGCAAGCATCTTAATCCAATGTCCTTGATAAATAGCATAGTGGAAGAGTATCAAATAAATCAGAATGCTGCTTTTATAAAGGCGGTGGCACAAGTTACAAAACTGCTTTTTGAATTGAAAATCCATCATAGTTCCGACTTTCACCTCAGAGCTAGAGACCTAGTAAGTTTTTCAGGGTTATAATTATAGATCGGCTAAATTTTCTCAGCTATGTGATTCTGCTGTTGGCTTAGCTACCTGTAGCTGCATGCTTGTTGTCGAATGGCATAATTCTTATCACCAAGTTATTATTGAGGTATTTAACAAGTTTGTCTTGTCTCTCTATCCATTTGAGTTGTTGATACTCTTAAATGAGAATACAAATTAAGATCTCAACAAGCAATTAGTAGTAATTGTTTGTTGCTACTTACAAGTGAGGCAAGCTAGGAAGTACAAGCACTTTTACCTTGAAGCTGTCTCATGTTGGTCACCATATCTGCGCCATGTATATTCTTGTTTTGTGTGTATTTTTCCTTCTTCAAAATTTATAAAATTTTGGCTTGTCACACCTAGGTTGGTATCTCCATGTCCATGCAACATAGGAGACAAGTCTTCTACATCACATATACGTCCAAATGAAGCCTTCGTGAATTTTCTTTTCTATTAACATGAGCTTGCACTGTGCATGTCAAGAGCTCCTTTTTAAAATATGATGCAGGAAAATTGAATTGCCAAAAACTGTATTACTTTCCAATCATAAAAATTATACAAGATGGGGATAACACAATAAGATACTGAAGGTTAAGACATCTATATCTGCATTTAGATGACATGAGACTTTTATCATGAAGCCATACCTGTTTTGGACACTTGCTGGACACTGACAATTCTGGGATACTCCTCAGGCGTGTATAAATCACTTCTTAACTGTGTCCAACTTAATAATTCAGTTTTTGATTTTAGATTCTTATCAGACACTTTCTTAGACACACACATGATGTATTTACTCATTTCTTTGTTCACAACACATATTTGTTTACTTTCTTTTCTGTATCAATGGCTGAGTGGAAAAAGGATGTAGGAATATCTCTAAAACTATGTTAGACCTAGATAAGTTTCTATTCAAGAAATGAGATGCATTCTATAGAAAGCCAGAGTCAAAGCTTATGACACGTCATAAGAAATGTACAATAGCCGATAGACTATATTTCTAGCATACTTGTAAAAATTACATGTATATTTATTTTAAGAAATGCTCGTATATTGAGTGCATGGGCATGTGAACCGATGTTTGTACTTTACACCCTCTACTTAATATTTAAATTTTATTAATGGTACACTGCCCATCCTTCTGTCCTATTTTTTGAGGAGTTGCCATGTTCGATGCTCTCGTATGTGCATCAATGTTTATGCTTCTTATTGCAAGAGTGATGTTCAAACTGTCTGAAGCTAATATTAGCTTTCATTCTACAAAGTCCAGTGGCAAAGTATCATTCAGCTTAGAGATGATAGTATTATTGATTCAGATTAAAGCAGAAGGCCCTGAGCTCATGTCCAGGGAGTTAGAGTAGAGATTAGAATTTAGTGCGTCGTAAGGGTTGGGTTTGTCTACCACTACCAAGTTGACGTAAATTCCAAGGCCCAACTAGTTGAGAATGAAGTGGTGGCTTATACAGGTGGCATCTATTTCCTCCTTTCTTCTGACTAATTGTACGTTCAAGTGGAAGAAAGCAAGTGCAGAAACAATTTTGGTCTGGATGTTGGGCACTGGGGAAGGAAAATATGGCAGGTGGAAAGATAGAGGAGTTGCGGTTTCTATGTGGATCAAATGGGTTGTCTGGGTTGAAGTTGTGGAACATGTCCATAGATACGGTTGGTGGCGAATGTTTCAGCTCTGATCAACACAGATAGCTGCTCATCCACCATTCTTAAATAAAGACATGCTTTTCAAAAATTAACCCCAGGAACCTCCTATAAACAGTCCACGAAGTGCCTAGCCCGAGAGAGCCACTTGTTTAAGTGGAGAAAATTGGAAATTCCAATATACTTCAACTGCCTAGATGGCCGATAGCTAGATCATTGCAAGTATTTTGTATAGAGTGATTGTAAAATTTCAATATATGGTGTAGTGAAGGCTTCACCTATCTAATATGGTCATACCTATATATATATATATATATATATATATATATATATATATATATATATATATATATATTTCACATTTTGGTATATTTTGTTTATAGGCTTCTGCTGTACTGGCAGAGTGCTATAATGGCATAGACTATATAATATAGGTTGGTGTGCACAACCTAGCATATTGCAACTCAATTTGGAGAAGAAATTATATTAGTTAAGTTGAAGACGTACTTCCATCAAATAAAGGGCAGTCTTTTATTCTAACTAAAGAGTCAATCATAATGTGATTGTCATTAGTTATCATGAGACCCCATTGAATGATTATTAAACATGCAGAAGTAATATGGGTTAAGAATTCTGGCGCATTCATTTAATAATTGCATCCTTTCACTAACTCATAACCACAACGTATACCTGGATATAGAGGAACAATTCCAACCAATTCTGGTAAAAGCACGTGTTTGGCAACTTTTATTTTTAGGCTTTTGAATTTTTTTATGACACTTCTGATATAAACGGTGAAAGCTGGTGCAGCTTTTCATCACTTGTACTTTGTAGATTCAGCTAATCTTGTTCTTTTCCTTTTCATATTGTATAGAGTACATTTGTTGATGACACAGTAACAGTGGAGCATGCGAGAGATTTTGGTCACACCCATCTGTTTGAGGTTACTCCATCAAACTTTTCAATGTCCCATAGACGTTCTCCCCCTCTTGACCTGGAATATTTTCTGAACTCCTGAGCTCCTAATAATTTCACTGTTGCCTTTTGTTTTATATTTAACAGATTGCAAGCTATGGCGATTTGTTCCAAAACAGAGCAATCCTTCTAATCCATTTTTCAGCTCGATACCGACCGGATGTGAGTTACATACCTTTTGATGAATCCTATGACAAGCTTAAATCAATATCTTCTTATTCTTAAATGCTCCCCTTTATCGCTGGATTCAATTCATGTGAAAGGCCCATCTTTCTTTTACATAAAACTATCCTGACATAATCTGAGATAGCTAAATTGGTTGTTTTACATTTCATCCTTCACTGTTGCTATTATGTATATCGCTCCCCTAACACATCACCTTGCAATGCTGATTTCTGGGTTTAATCTTTCTTTGTATGGAGTTATTAATTGCATTGTTCATCTCAAAAGTGAATTGGTTGTTTATATTACCCTTGTAGATTTATATTTCACTTTTCAGCTTATCACTTGTTCAATGTTTAGTTTAACTTGATTGTGTTTAGAATTATCAATTGCGTTGTTCATCTCACAAGTGAATTGGTTGTCGTTCGTATTAACCCTCTTGGTTTATATTTCACTTTTCTGTTTTTTCACTTATTCTATGCTTAATTTAACTTGATTGTTTATAGAATTAGCAATTGTGTTGCTCTCACATATATTTCATTGTAACCACCTTACTTAAAAGCTAAAACCAATTGGTTGTGGGCTAACAATTATTGAATAGATTTCAGAGCTGACACTTTCCTTTGCATGTTGTTTGGGCCATGTTGAAAGGGATGACTTGCTTGGAAAGGCAGAATAACATGGGAGCAGTAAATATGTTTTAAATTTTAAATGATGAGGTTTGAATCCAGAACCTTTTAAAACATGGTGTTCTGGTAACATGTCAGATTACACTTTACCCAAGACATAAACTGTTGGGTTATGGGCTAATGACATACATCAAGCAAATTTAATCTTTAACTATAGTCTTATGATGTATAATTATTTCGTGGGTTAGGCATGGCTCGAATTCTGAAAAGAGGAAAGGAAGATCACACATCTCTGAGTTTCAATTTTATTGTTAATGTTTGTGTAGGTTAGACATGATTTGATTCTGAAATTTAAGTAATTACTTATTTTCAGGAGATTGAGACAGCTATTGATAAGCTTCCTCCATCTTTATCCAGCCGAGTTTTTGCTCTAACAGAAGGTTTCTAATCTGAGAAGGTTGGGGCACAGCATATGTGAAGTAGTCAATGTTACAACTTTACAGAAAGCAGTTTCAGTACTGTGACGAGGCATTATAATTCTTGGACATTTGTGCTAGCGATACCTAGTTAGTAGGTTATCATTTTCTATTGTATTTTGATATAGGATTTGTTTTTTGACATGACATATTCAGATGGTTGCAAAACAGTCTCAGCGGCATCATGTTGAGGGTTTTCACAGTGGCATCATGTTGAGGGTTTTCTTTTTCCTTTTCCTTTTTTCCTTTTTGTCTTTTGCATAATGAATTTACAATGATTCTCTCGTGTCTGTGTACACTTGTATTTTATTGTTACGATACAACCAAGATGTTTTATTCTTGATGCACCCTTATATTATTTACTCTGGCAAGAGTGAGTAGAGGGTGTTCTATGGCAGCTGCACACTGCAGGCTCATCAGATTAGTCTGTCACCCTAAATAAATTTTGTGTGATCCTGTTGATAACTATTAATTAGTTCATGCCTGTATCTAGAAATTGAGAGAGATGTGAATGTTGATTAGACATGTGCCGACCAAACTTGTTAGTTATGGTTCGTGCATGTATTATGGTTTTAAATTTGGTCATCAGCAGTTTCTGTCATTAACAATTGGATGTGTTGTCAATTAATTTTGCTGCTTTTCTGGTATGTTCTTCATTGATATGCATGCTTATCTTCAATAGCTTTGGTCGTAGTCACTGATTTTCTGATTAAACATTGAAGTGCAGCTGAAATTGTTCCTAAGTAGCTGAAGTGGATCGAGACAGACTCGGGTATGCTAACTCCTTTCTGTTGATGGAATAAGTTTAAATATGGCGGGAAACACATGCCACCATTAATAATATCCTTGTATCATTACCATGGTTAGGGTATAACTCGGGCATTGGCTTCAACTGTCATGGTCTTTATTATGGACAGTGCTTGCTGAAAAGGCAAGATATTAGCAAGATATTAACTTGACAAAAGTCCGGCGCTTGAGGTATGTCACCTTATTCGTTAATGTGATTGCATACCTGCTAATAGGTGTAGAATAATGCTGTTGCGCTAAAGGGCGTTGCTTTAAATCATTTTAGAATACGGCAACTAAGCTTTTTATCCTAAGTATTTGTGATAGGCTAGTTTAAAATCAGTTTAGAATGCCATCAGTATTCTGTATTCCATGATAAGCTAATTCAGGACTATTTCAAATAAATTTATATATGTCCAACGTATCCACTGAGAGTCTGCATGACAATCACTAACTTGATAATCTTAATATACTAGCTTATAATTCTAATAACTTTTGTGAACTAGTTGAAAGTGGGTAAGAGGTTAGGGGAGGTCTGAATCAACCCTTAAATCTTTCTTTATGCGACTTATTAAGAGTCGATGGCCGATCATCTGGGGTGAGCTCCGGATCTATTTTATACCCTTTTCATTTATTTTCCTATTGAATCCCACTTGTTATTTGTTTTCCCCTAAAATCCACCACAAACTTTAAAATCCTCTTCTCGTTCTGTGTCACATATATAATCGAAAAATAGAGACCTGTGATCGTAGCGGTAAAAATTTTCCCCATGGAGGCTCTCTTCTAGCCAGAGGGGCTATACTAGAAAAGAAGATCCAATCTAGTGACATTTCTACATTGGATGTTTCACAAGGACCATGCACTGAAGTTGAGTTATTGTTCCTAGAAAGAAATGACTTTCTGTCAGTGTTCTAAAACCTAATGAAATTGGCTGAATATTGGACTCGGCCATCAAGCACGTAGAGATATTAAAACTCACTCCAAGCCCGGGACAGACCGAGTACTCTTGGAAGAGTTATTGGAGGTTAGGGAGAGTGCAGCTAGTATCCAACTGAAGAGTTCTGAGAGATGGTTGTCTCCTACACTGAATCTATACAGAGATGAGATCTTGTAAATAGGAGATGGAGGCTTACCAGATACCCTGTTTTGAGCTAATTCAAGGATGCGTAAGCCAGAAATGGCTCCAGAGTTTGGTGGAATGCTACCTCCCAAATTTGTTAAATGCTAATGTTAATATGATGAGAGCTGATAGATTCCCACTAGAAGACGGCACGACTCCTGTAAGATTGTTATTGTCCATAGTAAGCTGAAGGTGGTTTGAGACAAAGCCAAACTCTGCTGGAATATCTCTGTCCAGTAAGCTGCTGCTTAAGGAGATGAGTTTTAGGGCCGTGACATTAGCAGGGATCTCCCTTCCAAGGGAGGTTTAGTTTAGGTTGAGATACTTGAAATGCCCCAGATAACCAAGCTTTGGGGGTTCTCCCTCCTTGAAGTTAGTTATTTCCAAGGTGTAGTAACTGGAGGAATGAAAGGTTATATAAATCCTGCGAAGTTCAGGGAGTTTAGGTTCAGAGATGCCTTGTGACTGGTAGTGATACAGAGTTTGGTTCCATGTAGTCAAGACTTTTCGAAGAAGGGATCATTTGATTTTGAGTCTTTGAAGGAGAGGAACACAAGAAGATCAGTTGAGTTGCTTGATGAAGCTTAGAGCCGAATACAAGTGGGAGAAGACCACAACGGGGAGCAATCTAACAAGGGGCATGTGGTGAAGCTCAATGGGATTTGGAAGATAAAAGAACGACGTTAGAACTTAGCTAAGGAATCTATATTTTTATAGGTAATAATAGCTGATCAAGGATTCGAAGCTTAAATCCTGTCATTTGAAACTTAAAATGACTGAATACATCTGCAATGGCATTTGAAAGATTTGCATTCCCATCTTAAAGTAATCTTACGACTCAACTGTTCTGGAAAAGTATCCAACTATAATAGATATACATGAAGTGTATTCTGCACACTATTGCTTGTGACACAACATAATCACAAATTAGGGCAAATAAAGATAGATTTTAGAGGAGAAATGGAATCCGCGCTTTGCACACAAGTGATCTCTCATCCACGTTCAACGAGTCACATGAGGAGAGATTTAGGAGTAGCAAGTCGATCATTTTAACAAAATGATTTTTATGAAAGATTTGCACAATCTCATTTTCCCTGCTACGAGTAACATGGTTATTTATAAAATAGTCTACATGCACAACACTTGCAAAAACTTAGAATCATTGATGCTAAAAAAAAATAAGCCCATACGTGATTATAATTTATGTGCATTACATGTGCAAAAACTAAGAATCACTGATACTAAAAAAAACTAAGAGTCAGTATTAAATATAAACTTCATAATGATGCCCATCGGGCTTGTCAAAAATGAAGCTAGTGTTCATTGACTAATCTGCATGCAAAAAATGCTTACCTCAAATATCAATGAGCACCTGGTCGACCAACGAATGCAGATATTTGGTATCGGAATATCTGCGAAAATGAGAAGATAACCCAAAGAAATTTTATTTCAGCGAAAGGAGCCCGCTTAAATGTTCAAACAGAATCATATAAACTAAAATGTATCTACAAAACAATCAATTCTGGTAGTCTCATAGATCCTGATATGAGGTATCAAAACACATATTTCTTGGTTGATAGGATAAACTTGTTGAGTCTCTTGTTGTTATTCCTAGTGTTTCATTTTCTAGTGAGTAATTAGAGTTCTTTGCTATGGTTCATCAGGTTTCTCCTAGTGTTTCTTCTTTTGAATGTTTGGACTTTGGACTTATTTCCCGAGTTTTGTTAGATTTCTGTCGGTCTTAGTTACGTTAGCGATGCTTGCATATGTCCTAAGAAATTTCTTCATCTCTTTCCTTTTTCCTCTTTTTTTTTTTTTTTTCTTTCTTTTTTTATCTTTAGAAATTTTACCTAGTGAGTTTACACAATGAGACCTGTAAACAGATAGCAGTTTGCAATAAACGACTATAAGTTAGCTGCAGTCAACATAACATCTTACCAGAATTTGGAGTCGAGACTGTGGTGATGGTTGCGATTCACTTGTGAGGAAGTTAGACACTCAATTGATGTGTCCTTATAGGATTCTAAAGAGAATTGCCTCCATCATTTACGAGTTGAATGTCCCATGAGATTCCAGTATCATTCCGACTTTAATAAGGATGATTCTAATTCTTCTTGATGCACGTATCTTTCTAGATCTACTATTCACTGCAGCTGATCTGCCACAGAGGTCAGTTCCACCTTTACCATCTTAGCTCAGACGATTACAACCATAACCATAGTCTGATTAAGATGTTTGATGTGAGTAAACCTAGGAGAGCATCTTGGAGATTTTAGATGCATATTGCTGCAATCATGATGATGACATTGAATGGTCACATGATAAGTTAGAATAATGAGGGGCTTGGGAATAATGAGAGGGTTTAATACCCATCAGTGGTGGAGAAGTTAGCACAAAATCCAATGAACTGTATGTTCTGGAATGTCAGGGGCTTTGGTAGCCCAATCAAACGTTGCATGGTCGCAGAGGTCATACGAAACAATAAAATTGACATAGTTTGTTTGGAAGAGACCAAACTAATTAATCCGCCACAGGAAATACTAAAAACTATCGGTCTCAGTAGCTCATTTAAATCCCATTATAAAAATGCCTGTGGTGCATCAGGTAGGCTCTTAATTGGTTACAACCACAAGTTTACCATGTTGACACTTGGGAAGGGCAGTTCTCCCTCTCAGTAAGGATGCAGAGACTCTCTGATGGTTGGATCCAAACAATCATCGTAGTCTACGGACCTAATGACACCCAATTACGTCCTCTTTTTTGGGAGGAACTTAGGGATATAAGGAGTAGATGGAGCTCTCCTTGGATCATAAGAGGGGATTTCAATATCAATCGATTCATTCACGAAAGAAGAGGAACGGACCGTCATCCGCGAGACAGACAGATGTTCAATGATGTCATCTCAGCTCTTCATCTGACCGACCTCCCATTAATCAACCGTCAATTCACATGGTCGGACATGAGGGAAAATCCAAACTTAGCCAAATTGGACAGGGTACTAATTTGCCAGGGCTGGGATATGCAATTCCCCCTCTCGGATCTCAAAGCACTTGAGCACATCACCTCTGATCATGTACCAATTTGCCTAAACTCTAGAGAACACCAGACACACCAGAGAAGATTCCATCTGGAAAAATGGTGGCTAGAACATGAGGAGGTCCATAAACTTATCAGGGAGAGCCGGTCACAACAGACCTCAGGTGCAGATGCTACAAGTAACACATGTATTAAATTCCGGCAACTGCGGAGAGTATTATGGAGATGGGAGAAAAGACATCGCCTCTTATCACGGGAGCTCAAAACTAAACTACTAAAAGAAATAGACACTCTGGAGAGACATGAAGAGACAAGATCACTTAACAGAGGAGAGAGCTCTAGATTACTTGATCTCCAAAAAAATATAGAAGAAATCTATAGAAACGAGGAGATAATGTGGAAACAGAGAGCACGATGCAAGTGGCTAAAAGAAGGGGATGCTAACACTACATTCTTTCACAAATCTGCTTGTATGCACAGCAAGGTCAATAAGATTGATGAATTACAATATGAGGAAGGAGTTATCCGCGGACCACAATTACAGGACCATATATACCGTCATTTTAAAAGGTTGTTTGGAACAAAGAACCTTTTCAGGTTGCAAATGCAAAGGAATGCCTGGCCCGTCTACCCGAACTTAGAAGAATTAGAGCTCGAGATCCAAGAAGAAGAAATTAAGCGAGCAGTTTGGGAATTGGGCCCTGAAAAGGCACCTGGACCGGATGGATTCCCTATGTTCTTCTACAGGACCTTCGGGAGACAATTAGGGTTGATCTTAAAAAAGTGATCGACGAAATCTACCAAAACTCCTCCAGACTTGATAGAATCAATTACTCCATCATCACATTTATACCCAAGAAGGATCAAGTAGAGCGGATCGGGGATTACAGACCCATTGCTTTGATGAATTGCTCTATTAAAATCATCACAAAGATACTTTCCAACAGACTTGCACACCCAGGCTACAAGTTATGATTGGGGATTATCAAACTGGCTTTATCGCAAGAAAGAACATATTGGAGGGCGTAGCAACAACACATGAGATCATTCACCACTGCAAAAAGTACAAGCTGAATGGTTACATCCTCAAACTCGACTTTGAGAAGGCCTATGATATGGTAGAATGGGACTGTTTATTTGAGGTTTTACGCCTCCGCGGATTTGGAGAAAAATGGGTCTCATGGATAAGGGCATGGCTCACAACTGCCAAAACACAGATATTAGTTAATGGAGTACCAGGCAAGAAAATAGTACTCAGGAAGGGACTACGGCAATGCGACCCACTTTCACCTCTTTTATTCACTCTCGTCGCTGATGGCCTCAACATGATGTTAAGAAAAATGGAAACTGCAGGCGTAATAAAAGGCCTCGCAGGTTCTATCTCCACATCACATATCAACCTCCAATACGCAGATGATACATTTATATTTGGAGGTGATAATCTCTGTGAGGCAATACACATCAAATGGGGACTTCGCTGTTTTGAGGCATGGTCAGGGCTGAGGATCAACTTTTCCAAGAGTTCCCTAATATGTTTAGGACACAAAAACCTTACTATGAATTTTATTCTACAAATCTTCAGTTGTAAGGAAGGAAACTTCCCAATGAAATACTTGGGTATTCCTGTCAAACCTGGAAAACTCTCCAAACAAGATTGGTACCCTCTGCTAGATTGTTTCGAAAAAAAATTAGAAAGCTGGAGAGGGGGGCTATTATCTTTAGGAGGTCGGGTTATCATGCTCAATGCAGTCCTCTCAGCTCTTCCTCTATACTACATGTCCTTCCTATTACCATGCTGGGTCAGAAACAAAATTGATCACATCAGAAGGAGATTTCTATGGAATGGAACGACCGATTTCAATAAATATCATCTTGTTTCTTGGAAGCAGATCTGTAGGCCTAAGAATGCAGGGGGCCTTGGGGTTCTAGATTTGAGAACTTTTAATTTATCCCTAATGGCTAAATGGTGGTGGCACTTACTCACTCGCCCTGAGGGGAACCTCCACAAACTCATGCATGCCAAATACTGTTCTCGTAAAGACACGTGGTATGCAACGGATATAACTTCATTAAATTCCTTCTACTTCTGGAAAGGGATGATCAAGATCAAACACATCGTATGACCTAGTCTACAGTTTAGACTAGGAAATGGTCGAAAAATTGCATTCTGCCATGATCGATGGTGTTCGCAACTCCCACTCAAAATCCTGTTTCCCGCAGCTTTTGAATTATTCTTATATAAGGATGCAACAGTTGCCTCCCATTGGGGAAGAGCGAGATGACGATTGAATCTAACACATCCTATGTCAATAATGGAGGAAACACAGGTCCGTGGAGTAAAGACATTTTTAAATGAAATAACACCACCCAGGCCACACAATGATCAACCCATATGGAGATGGAACAAGAATGGAATATTCTCGGTAAAATCCACATACCGGCAGTTTATGGATAGTGGAGTCAGCACTAAGGACACAATGTGGATATGGAATACAAAGTGCCCACTGAAAGTCAAAATATTTCTTTGGCTAATCCATAGGATGCGCTGCTCACATGGCCAGCACTACAAAAGCGTGGTTGGTCAGGTCCAAATTTCTGTGTCAGGTCCAAATTTCTGTGTCCTGTGTAGCAAAGACGGAGAATCCACCAACCATTTATTACTGAAATGTAGCTTCACTAATCATCTCTGGATTCGCTGTGCAAGATCTCTAGGGATGAATTTAAACATGGAGGAGGAAAATTACATAGGGGGTAGACTATGTCTAGTTAACCACCCATCAACCCAAGCCAAAACCCTAACAGCAGCCTTGTGTTGGAATGTCTGGTTGGAGAGGAATAATAGAATTTTTAACTCTGCTGCTTGTTCATTACATACTTGCACCCGTCTACTCATACATGATTTTTTTTCTTTGGACAGATATACCTTCTGATGAGGAGCGCATATATATCTCAGGGGGTTCTTCTGAAGATGACCTGGACTCTCCAAGCCACACTTGACTTGAGACGCAGTGCTTCCGTTTTGCACGCTACAAGAAGAACTGCTGGATGGACCTCTGATAGCCGAATGGACCTTTTGTAGTTTCTATGTATCATTTCTTTGCTTTTTTGATTTTAGCACCTAATGTATTATGACAATCACTCATATGAGTGATCGTACTTCATTACTCTTTGTATGGTTCTGTTATCCACTTGCTAATGGAACACGGAGGGCTCACTCCCGCCATTTTATTTCAAAAAAAAAAAAGTTAGATATTATTATATTTTCATTTTTAGGAATACAGAACTCAAGCAGAAGTTATTTATAGTCAAAATAGAAAACACATGCACAAAGAAACGATAATAATGAACTTTGAAAGATCTAGTCAGAATAGCCACAATATTCTCTCTTATCTATACGAAGTTCTCACCTATACAAATATTATGAATAATAATTTTATTTTTTAAATTCTTTTCATAATCTCCTTTACATCATACATTCTTGTGGTTTTGTTCTGTCATCCAAATACACCTTCACAGGGGAGGGGGAGGGGTTGGGGTTGGGGTTGATCGATGAGGGGCTAGCATGGCTCTCCAACCTTGCAGGCGAGTGCTCCAGCATAGCGCGTGAGCCTGGGGGCAAACATTCCGCCCTTTGCTGTGAACACTTGTGCTCTACTGAACCTCTTGATGTGTTCTCTGAAGTTTAGGGATCCAGATTGTTTGAACGTCGCGCCATGTAGAAAATAGTCTTGATCAGATGTCCAGTTCCAACTCTCACCGTCTCTGGGACTATCTCCTCTATACTCCCTCTTAGTCACCTGAACGCACGCGCGCATTAAAGGTGTTTCACCAATAATATATATATGATTTATTTGATATATACAGTTATATAGAACTAACTACGTACCTCGTTGGCCTGAGGACGCTTGAGATCAGGGTTGAACTTGTTTCCTTGGCTGAGAATGGTGGGATGCATGCTTCCACCAATGCAATAATCGCCCCAGTCGAAGTAGTCATTGTTGACGACATGAACGAACCCAAATCGAACCCTCGGCATCCTCTGCCTCACTCCAGGCCCAAACCGGTTGAATGCGACGGTGACCTGCATCTTGTCGTCCCAAAAGTGTTCGTCGCGGGCGCCCAGCAGCATCGCCTTGTCGTGCTTGTGGAAGTGGGAGTTGGAGATGGTGACGGCTGTCGAGCCATCGATAACGTCGATGAGCCCGTCTTCGCAGTTGTACATGGTCACATGATCTATCCAAATGTTGGCCGACTTCAGTACCGAGATGCCATCGCCGTCGCTCTGCGTCCTGATCCCGAAATGGTACGTGTGATCCCTGATCAGGCCCCCCGCCTTGTGACCGATGTTGTGGATGTGAATACCGTGGATGATCACGTGATCGACGTTCTGGATGGTGAGTCCTGCTCCGTAGGCGATCTCTACCCTGGCCCCTCGCCCGTCGATGGTCTTGCGCTCGGCGATCAGGAGCTCCTGCTTGAGAGTGATGAGCATGTCCCTGGCGAAGACGATCCAGAGGGATTCGTTCTGGATCACCGCATGGCGCAGGGTACCAACCTTAGGAGTCACCATGTTATTGTCCGAGTTGTCGGTCACCACGTAGATCCTGGCCCTCGGGCCCCCGCCGGAGGCGTGGCGTCCGAAGCCCTTCGCACAGCCTTGCAGTCTCGTCCGATCGTTGGCCCAGTCTGCACGGCACCTCCAGCAACGGTCGATGGGGTTCGTGGCTTTGCAGGATCTCCTCAGTACCGGACTGAGGCCCCTCCTAGTCGAGTTCTTGCTGTCTTTGCTCATGGTCCTGCATGTTTTTTCCCCACTCCCATTAGATCAGTCATTGCATGCATTCTTCATACACAAGCGCACAGCGGTGTGTGAAAGAAAAAGGAAATAAAGGGCACATAACCTACTTGTGAACCGCTACATTGAGAGAATCGGTTACAATGAAAGGATCTTGAACATAGGCAGCATCCACGAACTTCTGGGCTTCCTCGCTCCTCCTCTTCCAGTACTCCTCGTCAGTCTCCCCATTGATCGGCGAGGTCGCCAATGTTAAGATGACAAAAGCTCCCACCACCAGCAAGTAGAAGGGCCTCGAATGCTCCATCTTCTTAGTTTCAAAGTGGTGGAGATGGGCGTAGGTCTGGACTAATTGGGTTAATTTAGCCGCGAGTAACCTCCAGACCCAACCTCAGACCGACCAAATCGTAAGGGAACGAGAACAGACTACTGGAGAGGGGGAGAGAGAGAGAGAGCAATGGTGCCCTGGCCTCAGTAAAATTGAAAATGGGGTTCTTTATAGGAAAGGGAACGGACAACATCAACATTTGAACAGAGGAGTGGAGAAAATTGAGGTCAGCCACACATACACGTACGTCTACATATAGACGTAGTATGTATATATAAAGAGATAGGGAGACTACATCCACGGACCGTGTATGAGTTAAGGTACGGAAAATAACGGCCGAGAGAGGGGCCAAACAATTGTACGGACCTCTCTCTCTAGTCACCTTTGTAGGAAAGCGGAAATGACTCCTATTTTAGGAGAAATTATCTGGTGGTAGTCAATTCGCCAACACGACAAATATAGTCTAAAATACACCTTGGAACACGACAACAACAACAACTAAGCCTTTTATCCCAAGTATTTGGGGTTGGCTATATGAACCAAAAAAAAAATCACGCCGGATCGATCACTTTGATATTCTTTCTCCATTCATTTATATCAAGTAATATCTCCTTATTTAAACCTCTAGACTCCGTATCTTTGCGTATTACCTCCATTCATATTTTTTTGGGTCTTTCCTTCGTTCTTTTAACTTGTTCTACATTGATAAACTCTCCTCTTCGAACTGGTGCATTTGTAGGCCTACGTTGCACATAACCAAACAATCGTAAGCGATTTTCTCGCATCTTCTCATCGATGGGAGCTACACCTATTTTAGCACGAATATCTTCATTTCTCACTTTATCTCTCCTAGTGTTGCCGTACATCTAACGGAGCATGCGCATTTCTGCTACACTTATTTTCTGTGAATGACGTTTCTTTATAGGCCAACATTCCGTGCCATATAATAAAGTTGGCCTAATAGCAGTTCTATAAAATTTTCCTTTCAATTTTAACGGAATGTTACAATCACATAAAACTCCCGTTGCCCTCCTCCATTTCAGCCAGCTTGTATCCTATTGTTAACATCATTATCGATCTCTCCATCATTCTAAGTAATAGAACCCAAATATCTAAACTGACTGCTCATTTGTATCTCTTGCCTATCCAGTTTTACAACATTATAGTCTATGGTCCGTCGTTTATTAAATTTACACTTCATATACTCTGTTTTAGACCTACTCAATTTAAAATCTCTAGATTCTAATGTATGCCTCCATAACTCTAACTTGACATTTACCCCTACTTTTGTCTCATCAACTAAGACAATATTATCAGCAAATAGTATACACTAAGATATCTCATGCTAAATGGTTTTAGTAAACTCATCCATCACTATAGCAAATAAGAATGAGCTCAATATAGATCCTTGATGCAATCCAATTGTGATAGAAAAATCACTTGTTCTGACATTGGCCACTACTCCATCATACATGTTCTTAATTATGTCGATATATTTAATTATGTAGATATACATTGGCCATCACTATAGCAAAAAACACCTTGGAATGTAAATAAAATATAAATTTTATTGAATCCAACCACACAATTAATTAGATCGCTTACTTTTGTTAAAGAATTTCTTTCTGAAAACATGATTAGCTTATAGATCTTACGCTTTTCATAAGGTAAACCTCTTTGTCGTGTGCTTGAGTTTGGAATTCGAATTCTGCTTGCACAAGGTTAGAATCGACCTCTACGGATTGTGAAACGCTTGCCCACATTTAGTATTTACTAATGTTAAGTTGACATTAATTCGTAAAAGTAAGATATTTTAATTATCTGGAAGAGAATTGAGGGAAACATCATACCTAGAGTTTACAAAATACATTTTGGTTGGATTTTGTGGTATCACAAACAAACTGAAGTGTTTCTTTAGTGTTTGTGAGTCGTATAGATTAGGATAGTAATTGACTTGACAAGGGGATGATTGAGTGCAGGCCTCACGAATCCTTGAATAATGTTATGGCCTAAGCGAGAGAATAAGGAGCAAAGTAAAGTTCAAACTAGAGAAAACAGTAGGCAGAAATCTAAAGAGTAGAGAGAGAGAGAGAGAGAGAGAGAGAGAGATAATGCTGTAACACACTAGTATCTCTCCATTTCAATAAGAAATCTCGGTTGATGTAACTTCCCATTTTTCGGCTACTTTCGAAAAATGGGATATGTACAGTATTTTGAAATAACCGTGGCTCTTACCGCATCAAATTGTTAAAAATTGAAATAATTTCATTTATATGAATATAATGTTGATTACATAATGAGTCACCACTACTCGGAATAGTACAACAAAAGAATCAAAAGATCGAAAGATGTAAATTAGTACTTAAACAAAAGAAAGTATAGACAGATATATATAGAAGATATACATATGATGGTCCCACCGCTTGCATCCTTTTACTTGCTCGATGAAGTACTTTGGATGGGGGTAATTTCTCATTTTTCGTCACTCAAATCTGGATTCAGAATCTCAGATATTAATCATACTATCCAAGTACTTAGAAAAGTGATTATGAACGTATTTTATCAGTATCAGTCGTGATAACATAAATCGCAGCTATCAGAAACAAATATAGTAGTGTACAAAAAAATTATGAATGTTTTGATATATTTTAACTGTATTTGGATATATTAAAATAATTGATTTTTCAATAATAGAACAAATAAATAAAAAATTATTTAAATTGAATAATTTTTTATCTACCATCTATTTAGAAAACATAGATTATAACTAAATATTCGAATTGTCCACACATGTGCATGCGTGAAAGAAATGAGATCTTAATCCCATTTTTATAAAAAAAAAATATTGGAGATAATAGAAATGGACTGCATTATAAAAAAATATTATTTCTCAGCTTTTTGGACCAATCTTTAAAATGTAAATTTAGAGAATGAATAAGAACCAACACTTAATGAGTAAATCCCTTTCTACTCTAATCGATTCCTTCAACAGCTTCAGAATTTTAATCTTCCAACAAATAATCAAGATCCTGTCACACTCTTCCTTAGTTCTGAATTTTGTGAGGAGAATATCTTATCCAAACATGTCGATCTCCACAAATAAAAAATATATATAATAAAAATGAAATAAAATAAAGCACATGAGACCACCCAGCATGCTAAAGATTTGGTTTCTATAAATAAATTGTTAGAATTACAAATGGCAGCTCAAAATTGAGTCGGAAGCTCAGCTGCAAAACTTGCATCTCGACTTTGTGATCTCAAACACGTACCATAATGAATATAAAGAAATTTACCTGCCTGTCTTTGTTTCTCTCTCTCTCTCTCTCTCTCTCTCTCTCTCCATATATCTCTTCCCCAAGAGCAAGAGCAAGAGCAAGAGCCTTGCCATCATGTAACCTCTAACCTACTAGCTAGAGAGGTCTACAACGAAGTAGCCGTGCATAAAATGAAACATTAAATACAATCATTATCAATCAATAAACATCTCCCTATATTCTATTTCTAGTGAGAGATCGGCCGATCGCGTTGAGGATCAGCATGGCACCCCTATGTAGCAGTGGAGCGCCCCGGCGTAGCGGGTGAGCCTGCTCACATAACTCCCTGGCTTTGCCTTGAACACGTCGTATCTCGAGAAGTTCGAAGTGAGTTGGTTCGACGATAGCACCCCCGACGGCACGAAAAATGCACCATTCTCGTATATATCCCCTTCGGACGTCCAGTTCCAATGCTTCCATATCTTTTCTTGCTTGTTGTGCCTCTTGGTTATCTGGATAGATTCACACACGTTACGTTTACATTAATAACATTATTGTTCCCATCGTCTAATTAAATAGATATATATATACGTATGATTGTATGTTTAGGATACCTCTCTAGCATTAGGATTTGCAAGATCGGCTCTGTATCTGTTCCCTTGGCTGATCAATGTGGGATGCATGCTGCCGCCTATGGCGTACATGCTCCATTCGGTGTAGTCATTGTTGACGATGTGGACGAAACCGAACCGAGCCCGGGGCATCCTCTCGATGCACCCGACCCCGAAGTGGTTGAACGCGAGGGTGACCTGCATCACCCAGTCGCTTGGCAGATCATCATGAGCACCGAGCAGCATCACGTCGTTGTGCTCCGAGAAGTAGCTGTTGGAGACGGTGATGGCCGTGGACATCTCGATCATGTCGATGAGCCCGTCGTCGCACCTGGCCAGCGACACGTGGTCGATCCAGATGTTGGATGCGGTGAAGATGCTTATGGCGTCCCCGTCGCTCCGCGTCCTGAACCCGACGTGCTCGGTGGTGTCCCTGATGAAGCCACCTCTTTTGTTCACGATGTCGTGGATGTGGAGGCAGTGGACGATCACGTTGGTGACGGCCTGGATGGTCAGGCCGGCGCCGTACTGGATGTGGACCACGGCGCCGCGGCCGTCGATGGTGGTGTGGCTGGTGATCATCAGCTCCTGCTGGAGGGTGATGTTCATGTCCTCGGCAAAGATGATCCACATGGGCCGGGTCTGGATCACGCCCCACCGCAGGGTTCCGGGCCTTGGCGACTGCAGCTGGCCCGGGTAGTCGTCTCGGGGGTCGGTGACCACATAGATTTCGCCCTTCTTGCCGCCGCCGTAGGCCTTGCGTCCGAAGCCCTTGGAGCAGCCCGCCAGCCTCTGACGGTCGTCGATCCAGTCGGCGTGGCACCTCCAGCAGCGGTCGATGGGATTTGTGGCTTTGCATGAGCTTCTCATTATGGAACCGAGGCTCCTCCTCGTTGTGTTCTTGCGGTCCATGGACCTGATCAACGCGCACACTCCCAATTTTCCATTAAAATAAATATTACTTATAAAATTACAATCATCATAATTCACTACCATTACACCTTCTAGTATCAGAAGAATACTGTTTGGGTATGCTCTATTTAAAATTTTGATTCTCATCTTTTAATATTTTCAAGGTAAAAAAGAAATAAATAGATTTGTTATTCAAAGAATGCTTTTTTTTTTTTTTTAAATGTATTTTTTAATGATAAATTGAATGAACATCTTTACCCCTGTTTTTGAAAGGCAAGTAATATACATAAAAAAAAAAAACAATATTCATATTTATACATCAAGTATTATTATTATTAGAGGAATATAAACATAACCAAAATTCATTATTTCAGTTAAAACTAGCTAGAACAGTATTACATATAAAATTAAAATTCCAAATTAATCTAAAAGAAGACTCATTAATTAAGATTTCAATTCAATGACTTAGAAAACTAAATAAATTAAAATCTTTCTCTTGAAAATTCTTGAGAAATATATTTTTATTCGCAATAACATAGAGATGTTTGAAATTAATGAAACGCCGAAGGGCATCAACTTGTAAAAATAAAAATAAAAATAAAAATATATAGATGTGAAGGGATGGAGAGGAAATTAAGAAGAAGAAGAGGGAGATGGAGTGCGAGTTAATTACCTGTGAACAGCGGCATTGAAAGAGTTGGTTACGGCGAAGGGGTCGGGGGCGTAAAAGTGTTGCGACATCTTCTTGGCTTCATTTTCTCTGTTGGCCCAATAGTTGTTGTCCTCGTCGCCGGCTTCAGGGATCACGTAGCTCCCTGCCGACGCCAAGCCGAGGATGGGGAGAAGCAACACCATGGAGATCATGGGTCGAGAGTAGCAGTACTCCATCGTAACTATTTTCCTAAATTATTTTTTTACTTTATTTTTTTTTCTTTGATTTATGACCTTGGGTTTGATAATTGGCAGATTATTTTTTTAACCAAACTATTCGGCCTGCACAAATTGGCACGTAGATTCTACGAGCAGGAGAATAGATTGGATAGCATGAGTAGGGGAGCAAAGAAAACAAAAGGAAGAAAATAGTGGAGGAGAGCGATAGAGAGAGTCACGTATAAATATATGTTGAGGAGAGAGAGAGAGAGGTGAGCTTGTGTATGGACGCAAGTAAATTGAGGGAGAAGATGCAGCAGTTATGAAAGGAAGTACGCTAGTGAGAGGCTATTTTGTAGGAAAACCTTCAATTGATTGTTGCGATGAACAACTTTTGCGAAATATGCTCTTCATGCATTGACGAATATTTTTTTATTTATCTCTTATCGAGGGAACAGGGAGAACATTTGTTCGTTGTTTTAGCCTGAAAAGAAGTAATTTTTATGAACCGTAACTCATGCAAACTAATTTAGTTTTCTTGCTTACATCCACGAAAATATATGCTACAACTTTGTTATACCTATTACCTAAAAAACTATAGACATTATTTTGTATGCAATGATATTATGTATTAAATATAAAATATGAAAACGGATTAGCCTAACTGGTTAGTCCATACTTGCAAGAGAAGGAGTTCAGTTTCGATTTTATTATGTAGCATTTAACTTGCATAATTAGTCAGGATTGTAATCTTGTTATAAAATAATATAATAAGAAAAGGATTTTTACATATTTGTGCATTAAATATTTAAAAATTAAAATTTAGTCATCAAAATCTTCATATTTATAATTTAGTTTCTCAAATTTTTTAATTTACCTTACTTTAGTCCCAATTCATTGCCAATTCATTGTTTTTGTTAGTGAGCACCATATGACATAGGGGAATTTTTTTTGTTAGTGAGCACCATATAACATAGGGGAAAATGGTGCTCAGTAAGACAAATGTCGTGCGCATTTAGAATTTCCCCAAGTTGATTTTTTTTTGTTTGGGGGGGGGGGGTGGCGGAAAAAAGATTACGTGGGCTCCACCAAGGATTAGCGACGCCATCTTATGGCTAGTGTTAGCTAACACCTGAAAAAGGACTTGCCATCTTTGATCTGAGCCCTCAAACACAGCGGAAGTACAACAGTTCGTCAGGTGGAATCTGCAGTCATTTTTAGAAATAATTTTTGAAAATGTTTTGCTGCAACCATTTTGTTTCAAAATGGAACGGCACACTGCACATATTTTGGTTTTTTTTTTTTTTGTCATTGGGTAGAATTACCCAACAAATTATTTATTCCCATAGTCAAATGCACCACCTGTCAACTTCCTGTACACTTAAAGCCACATTTTCGGTCAAACTTTCAAAATATATTCAGATAAAACACGAAGCCTCACGTTCAAAACTCTGTACAAACTTATAAGCAGCACCAAGGCTCACGTTCAAAACTAGCAGATAAACTAAACTACAGTCTTTGTTCAGTAAAATAAAATAAAGCAGACATAGGCACCAGGCATCTCCAAAATTTTGTACAAAACTAACCAACTTAGACGTCCTGATACATGTAAACTGCCGCATTGTTAAAAGAGAGTTTCTTTCTATTATCAGTTCTATTATCAGAAGTCGCTAATTAGACGAGATCGAGATGGAGACATACTAAACATAAACCCAAGTTATGACGAAACCCTACGAGTTTTGGTATAATGGCTGCGATCAACGAGTTTCGGAGCTCGAAACTGATATGGCCTCATGGTTGCAGCAGCATCCATCTTTCCTATTCAGACTCATCGCCGGAATCAACATTTATGGCAGGGCCTCCGCTCTTGTAATCGGCCATGGCCTCCTTGTAGCGTTTGGAATCTGCCCGGGCCATTGCTTCGTAAGGCTCCTTCTCCTCAGCTGCTTGTTAGGAAAAAAAAAATTAAAAAATGCCGTAAATAAACAGAAATTTAAAAAACGCCATAATCACCTATAAATATAGTGACTGGCTACAGTGGGTAACTTCAGCAACACGGTTTTCCTCTACAATTTAAATAAAAAAAGGACGGGAGCGGCCTTAAAGTTGCTAGAGCATAACTTAGATACAGCTATCACATATCACCAAAATGTATGATATACAATAAATTTGGCAATCCATTTCATCCATTGTTGTAATCTTTTAATACATGTAAAAGTATTAAAATATTTATAAACAAAAATTCACGAACTATAAGGAGACTGTTTGACCATGCAACACAAGGTCTTTTTGGTTATCTTTTGGAAAACCGTCCTTTTTGCAACCACCTGATGCTTGGACAAAAGACCACTAAAAGATGAAACTTTTTGTGCCTATGCATTTGAAAACGTCTAAGATCGAAATGAATAGAGTAGATTATCAAATTTAGTTGTGTATCATGCATATCGGTAGTGAATGCAACTAAGCTAGTTATGCCCTAGGGGAATTAGAGAGCCACTCTCATAACAAAAAGAAATGGTTACTATGAAATTTTACACTTAGGAATTTAATTATATATACGAGTATATTTGCATTCAAGGTATGTGTGATTTTTGGCCAAGGACATTACTATCATTATTATTATTAATTTGAACCAAATGGTGTGTCAACTAGCAACGAGAATCCATGGAGACAACAGAAGAGGACGAGATAAGGAAATAAAAAATGCGAGGAAACTGACCAGTCAATTTTTTCCACCTATCCCCAAGAGCCCTCCCAACATCGGTAAATGCCATCCCAGGATTGCTTTTCTTAATACTCTGCATACAGGAGCAGTAAGTCATCAGCAGCTAAAAGGCACAACAATGGTTCCATCACAGTTAGTTCTAAATTCTAGTAAGTATACCTCTCTTTCAGCATTGGAGAAAAACATGAATCCTGACATTGCCCTTTTGGGTGCATTAGGATCTTTTTTCTTCTTTTGTTTCCTCTTCTTCGAACCTTCTTCATCCCTGTCCTTGAGCTTCCTCTTCGCAGGTGGCTTTGTGGCACTAGCTTCTTTTGCAGCGTCTTTCTTGACAGGTCTCTGAAATTATCAGACCAAGTTTTTTGAACACATTAAAGAACTGCACAAAGATATGCATGCAAGCATGAAATATGCTGTAATCGCAAACTCATTATTTACGATTTCCAATCTATACACAGCTGAAAAATGCAAAGTCAAAAGCAAAGGTTATCTATATACCTGTCTTTCATCTCCACTTTTACTGGCATCAGATTCCTCCTCTCCAGAATCATCAGTAGGAGACCCACTATCATCTTTCTCTGCAACAAAATCTTCATCCTGAAAACAACAAAGGAAAGAGTAACGACTAGATCTGCTAAAATTAGAAGCGAAATAGGGGAATTTGAAAATGTAGAAGTACCTCTTCGTCACTCTCCTCACCACCAGCCTGGGTTTTTATTCTTTCAAGGTGGGGATCAACAGCATCATCATCATCATTCTGAAGGACAGCAGCAACCCCATTTGTAGCTTGACCATCGCCAAGGTTCAATATCTTTAAGCCCTTGCCACTTCATTAAACCAAAGAACTGGGGTTAGAAGTACATAATAAATAAATCAGATCCAAGGGATTATTAAAAAAATAACCACGGAGACCAACCTAATGAAGTCAAAGAGGTTATGGTACTCATTCCTCTGGATATTCCTAAAAAGGTGTTCTGGCTCGTTTTTGAGTTTTACAAGGAGATCAAAGTAGTGAGATGACATACTCGAGCCTCCGGCACCATGCCTCTCAAATTCAACATACAGAATCTGGAAAAGATAACATCCATAGTTAGACCATTCCATAATAAGATTCTGTAGACATTAAAGGTAAAGAGTTATCCATACTAATTTTTAGTACCTCATCATAAGGAATAAGAGTTGGAGGTTTAGGGAGGAAAAAGAAGGCCTTCTCAAGTGGATACAACACTCCATCTTCAGCCTTCAGCGACGACTTCACTGCATATCCATCTTGACAGCTGCGGAATGTACTTGGCCTTGTAATTTTGGCACCACATAAACCGCGTAAGATTTTACTGAAGACCTCATGAATAAGATCCTGAACAGATGAAGAACATTAGGTTAACCCAATCTTCATGACCAACAAATAAATAAGTATACATGTGCGGGTATAAGATAATACAGTCAGAATCCATGTAAAGCAGAATAAAGTTGCATTCTTGGCCAGGCATAATAGTGCAACTGAGGAACAATATCAATGTTTCTGTGTGCATGCGAAAGAAAGCACAAAATCATGTTTTTATCACACTAAAAACTGAAAACTGAGTGATAAAGAAAATAAAATTTTCCAAAGCTATTGCTGTCCCCAACATTCAGGCAGTACTAAGACTATGACGATTAAAGCAAAAAGAGTACAAAATTCTAGAAGTTTTCAACTCAGGGAGTCTTATCCATTCAAGGAGTGGCACTTCAACTCAAGTAACTTCAACGATGATGGAATAAAGTATTGAATTCAGGATGAGCTGTTACGTCAAGATCATGATATAAAAACCAGCACTTGTTTCACGTAACAGTTTTTTTTTTTTGCTTACAACAAGCAATAAAAACGGTGCACAATCAGACAAACTAAAAGATTTTCAATATGATCCAGTCCAAGTACATCATTATGCCAGTTTAAAGTTAGAGTTAACCCTCGAGCAAGAGTGGACATTTGCAGCAATGTTAATTATAACAATCAAATAAAGCTGTACAAGTTACAGATAAAGTTGTAAACGCACGCACGCGCGCACGCACACACACACATACATATACATATATAGGTGTATTGGAGGAAGCGTGCGACCATAATGACCACTTGATCGATTGTGTCAGTCGCAGAAGGTGGCGGGCAAAGGAGAAGTAGCACCTGTAATGGCTAGTGTAAGGCGTAGTTTTTAAATATGAAAAATTAATTATGTTATGTGATGCAGGAAAGTTGTACCCGCAACAGCTTACGCGGCCAAATATGTCAGATGCAGAAGGATGGGGAAGGCGAGAATATTACATAGTTGTATTTTAGAATTTTATCTCAAAAGAAAGCTATTAGCAGGAGGAGTCAGGTTTGCATTCATATGTGTGTACTGCATATTGCATCATTAGCATGATAAGCTAGCGTATGAACTCGAAGTAATGTGTATATGAACAAGAAGAAACTGTAAAACCAAAATAAGAAATAGATATGCGTATAGATATGTATACCGACCATACACATGATAGTTTAAATATGTGTGTGTAAATGAGGAATAAAGTATACCGACACGGTCTTAAAAAGACTCATTACACACATGCAAGTCATAATATACTGATACTGCTTAGAAAAAGGATATGCTGATACTGCTATGGTAGATGATATATATATGAGGAAACAAGTATACTAGCATTGTCTGTAACACTGAGATTCGAATGATACAAAATATATTGGCACAGTTGACATTATATACTCAAGGTTGTGTATGGAGGCAAGGTAGGTACACGTATATCATATGTGTATAAATTCTTATGGAAGAATATCATATAATAATACGTTGAACAAACTAAATTGAGGATCAGGATCAAATTAAATCCCACGAACCTGACATCTTACTCTTTATTTGAAGTTCCATCTCATTTATAAAATTATATCTTATCACATTGTTCATACCACAAATTCTTGTTCACTTGAATAAAAGATCCTATGATTCATATCGATATTCTTATGTTCCATTCAAATTACTCCATTGGATTCTCATTTTTACTTTAGTCACTGAATTGTTGAGCTCACTATTTAATTTGTAAACTTTTTCAAAATATTGGCAAAGGCAAAAAGGGCCCAACACGAGCTTTGTAATGTACATGTAAGAGTGATGTAAGAGTGGTGATTTTAGAACTTGTGTAGTTTGTTAAACAAAATTTTATCTCCGTACAAGTGTATACTTATAATGGTTGATATGTAGTTAGATGGTTAGGACTTATTTAGTGATTGTTTGGGGATGTGGAACCAAAAGGAATCCTCTCTAACCGGATAGACATATTATTTTGTTAAGAATATGAATTTTTTTTTTAAAGTGATATATTGATAAGTAAGCCGATTGTGGCCAAAAATATACTTGTTATATATAGCAGACTAATAAATACAAAGAAGGTGTTGCCGAAATTATTAAGAAATTTTGAATTAATTAAAAATTCATTAAACGTGGACCATTATAGAAATTATTTGTTTATCTTGCAAGGTAATTATTTCATTCCCACTATATATGTAGGGTGAAAAATTCAATTCTCAACCTTTATAGAGGACATTCAAGACATTTCATATGCTAAACAACCATTAAGGCTGCTCATTCGGAGAAGATGAGCTAATTGAAATAAATATAACCTACATGGAGGAGTGTTTCACCTTATATGACACAGCCAACCTCTCCTTGTATTTTGTAGCCAAGAGCTCCTCACCAATCGCCAAGCGCCTTTCGACAACAGAGTCCGTCTCGAACTAAACCACGTAGAAGATGGAAAAGCATCACAGCTATAAGAGGGCTTCAATTCACATCCATAACAAGTATCACTAGAAAAAGAAGAAAAGAATAATACCTGAATAACAATATGGGGGTATAACGTGTTTCCTTTGCGGATAGGTGGATCAAGAGTAACAACTACTAAAGTATGGGGTTGATTTGACTGCAAAAAGTACAACAGAATGTAAATTCTGCCAACTTAACTGCAAATCTGTCCAATTTGTTTAAAGGCAAGAATTGAAATTTATATATTCTTTTGGAGGAAGAATAGAACCTTTGGCAGTACAAAGAGTCGGACAATACTGCTGTATTGAATTTTAAAATCATTTGCCTGTCCTTGGAGCCGAAAGAATGAAAAGTGAAGTTCAACACTGTATCTCCCTCTACATACACAAAGTCGCACATATGTCACTAAATGGATGTTGTGCTCTGCCTCTGTTTGTTTGTTTGTTTGTTCATGCTGTGGTCTGCCTGTGTGTGCACTAGTAAGACCAAATATCAAGAAAATGTTGCATACCTAGGTGTAAGAACTGCAATTCCATCAAACGTAACAACAGCACCTTCACTAGAAGAGGCAACATCAGCCATGGACAAAATTTGATCATGAAAAACCTACAGGGAGTTGGTGTCAATTTCCTATTTTACTAAGCCATGGCCCAATAGTTGACAATCCAGCAAGAACAAGTACTTACCTGAGCTGGAAGACGATTTTCATCACCCAAAAATTGTGTGTTGGTATTAGGAACATGAAAACTCAAATCCATCAGAGAATCTTTCTGCAATAAGGAAAGCACGGACAATAAGAAGTGGTTAGATGTAAATTTGAAAACCATTATGTTCCAAATAAGAGTTGTAAGCAATGACAGAAGCAGAGGACAAAAAACATCACGATTTCTATCAGGTCCTACAAAACTTTTTGGAACCAAAAAAGGACAAAATAACAAAATTTCTATCAGCTCCTACGCCTTTTTTTACCAAATGGGAATGCCTATAAAAAAAAAAAAAAAACAAACTCAAAGTACAGAAAAACTCCCAAAAGAGTGGGTGTCTAGAAGACTTTAAGTGCAGCTCCTTGTTTGCATGAACTTAAACAGCAGGACCAATCATGGGAGGTTTGTGACGTCTGTCTACCTGCCTAGTGTCCGTCCAGGCTCATGGCTTAGTACCACTTGCTCATTGCTCCCATGAGCAACTTAATCGTTTTCTTTGGCATGCACCGACTTAACCCAGAAACATGAAATGATATTTTAATGAAAAAAGAATTCAATTTACAAGAAAGTGGAAAAACTATACTTATGAATTCAATTGAAAATGCATCACTGGTGTCCTTTCTTATTCTCAAACTGATTAAGGGTGCTTAAATAGGAAGGAAAAGAAGACAACTTATCTTAATAGTACATACTCCTTTAACATAGCAAATTCTCAACCATGATCTGCCTCAGTATAAGTTGAGCTGAACAGACTTGCAGTAGTCTCCAGTGATGCGATAAGTGGTACATAAAGTCATACCAGCATGTCAAATAAAATAATAAAAATAAAAAACTAGACTCATGATATAAATGAACCAGTCCTAATAGATAAGATCGCTGAAGCTGCTAGAGCCTTATGAAAGAAGAAAGATGACGTGAAGGAAACCAGGTTATCTCCTAAAAGTCACATTTCACATTCATAAAATGAACATAACATCATAATCATAATATAGGCCCTTTTCACATTAGGGGGCCTGTTCGAAGAATTGGGTACTCCAAGTTGAGAAAGCTTGACTAAAACAATTGAAACCCCACAAGCTAATAAAAGAGACCCTAGCCCAAGTATGCCCAATATTCGGTTAGTTTATCAGGAAATGTATTCTAGTTATGTGATGCTGGGTTGAAAACTTTAAGCAAGTGAGTAAAGAATCAAGACTAGGAAAATATTGATGTCCGTACCTCATTAGCTCCAGCTGTGTCATCCAAATGGAACTCCAAATAAACATCAGTTTTTCCTTGAAGCTGTGTTTGTGAAATATCTGCTAGAGAAACCTCAAATGCTTGTTTAGAACCTACCAAAAAAGTGAGCATATTTCCTGCAAGAAATAAAGAAAGGTACTTTCAGTACAGAATACTTTGTTTTATTGTATCATTCTATGAACTATGACTCTATGCTGATGAAAATATGAAATGCACTCTTCCATCGACGGCCATGAATGGTAATTTGTGGGTACAGATGTGTGTCAAATTTCAACATGGACACATACGTCCATACACATCATTTGCAAACTCTATCTACATATGTTTGTTTCAGTTCAAATTAATTATATTTAGAATACAGGTAGATATGTGTTTGCATGCTAAAATGCATATAGTGAACAAATAGCTTATGTGTTTGCATGTCAAAATGCATACAATGAACAAGTAGCTTATAGCCTTATACTATACTTCTACAAGGAAGATGCATAACACGTTCCATCTTATGCATCTTCTTTTAGTAAGTAAATATGAACAAGCATAGTAAGTTGCACACAGATAGATGCATCAGACACTGACAGCTCAATTTTTAGCAGCTAGAAGTATTACTACACGGTATAGACAAATTCATGAGCTAATAAGTGGTGATGAACTGATATCAAAGTGAATGCTTCCATTATGTCATTCAGTATATCCTAAATTGCATAAGCATAAGAAAAAATGAATACCCATAATTCTAGGAAGGTCTAACCAAAATGTTATCATGCATCAACTCCTAATATTACATTATTCCAATATGTACCAACATCCAAGAAATCTATGCTACAAATTATCTAATTTCAGGTAAAATAAGTACGGTTCTTTTTTTTTGTTGTGAATTTTAGCAAATTTAAAAAACAGTGAAATGCAACAGAAACAAAGAGATGTTGATTGTGGAATGCGAAAAAAAATGCAATCTAAAAATAATTCCAACATATACAAATATGCTATTAAAGAAGAAATATAAGTATGCACAACCATGAAATAATACCACTAGAACATAAACAAGAACATGGGAACGTTTTAGACTGAAGGAAACAAGAATGACATTGACCAACCATTCATATCAACTTCACCCCAGTTTCGACCACTGACTGAAAGCTGCTTCTCTTCAGGCTCAATTCCAATATATTTTTGTATGAAACTTGTCAAGTTACTGACATCCTACATGGCAAGGAAAAGAACACAATCTACAGTTACATTCTTTATAGAAGATGTTAAAGGCTGCAATGCCATTCCTTAAACACTGTAACACGAATTTAAGACCAAGAAATACATAGAGATAGAACATAACTGACTGAAATTAACACATAAAACCTTGAAACCATATACAGTTGACTGAAATGAACACAGAAAACCTTGAAAACAAATGCAAGTCCTTGGAAAAAAAGATATATATTCTAGGAACATTAGAGACTAAATAACTGCCAAAGTTCTCGATGAATAAGAGGAAACGTTTGTACAGCTCTCAATTCAGAGTGTGATGGTTGACTGTGCATCTGTGAATGTTAACAATCTAAAAGAGGGAATATCATATTAAGGGCAAAAGTTTAAAAAAAAAATTGTCTATCAAAGACCATAACCAAAAAAAAAGCTGGATACTGAGTGTAATAATAGTAAAATTAAAATACATTGGCCATATGTTACTTGAATGTTGTTTAGCTTCAATTATATGTAGGGAGACTGCAACACTCTGCACGCGCAGAATGATCAGCCACCCTTTTGCAGAGAAGGGAAGAAAAAAGAAATTTGTGTGTGCTTGCACACTTATATAAAGGTGTAGTGAGTTTTGAGTGTGCGTGAGCACTTGCAATAAAGCTTCAACGACGAGTAGAGAGAGAGAGAGAGAGAGAGAGAGACTTTGCTATGCAAGTGTTCAAGAACTTAGTGAGGCCTTGTTGAAGAAATTAATTTTAGTGGCCTTATAGGAGCCCAGGGGTCCTGTGGCTATGGCCCCCATCTATGTAGCTCATATAAATTAAGTTTAACCATTGAGTCCAAAAATGAATCGGTTTGATATAGATTTGCTTTATAGAATACTTCTTTAAGAAATGATGTTTGGATGGTCATGGTCCTACTTGGGTTGCCCAAAAGCCTAGTTAAAACCAAAAAAAGGACATTATTCTCAGGCAAGCATTATAAGCAGTAATTTTCCACTTACAGAAAAAGATGCTTGGCAGGATTATTGTTCAAAGTATAGTTCAGAAAACTATCTCGGGGTAAATAAATACATAATTGGGCCACAAGTTATATTTTTGTGGGGCTTCTTTTTAGATATCATTGCACTAAACAATAGGCAACTAGGCATGACGCCTCCATATGCCAGGATATTTGCTAATGCTAATGATCAGAATTTATTTGAGAAATTAGCAAATAAGTACATTTTTTAAATTAAGAAATTAGCAAAGAAATATTTTGCAATGGCAAAAACATCTTGTCAGAAAAATTCAGCCATCTATCCCTACCTTGCCATACTTGCATACCCGACAAGATTAAAAACTAACTACGGCTGCTTTAAAAAAAAAGTGTGAAGTACTCATCAAAATAGCCAATCATAGATGTATGGACTTTTCTATGTTTGTCACCCTCATGTCCAAGCAACATAAAAATCTCAGAAAAAAACAATCAGAAGGGCTCAATTCATGAGGGAAAAAAAAACATATACCAATGAATTTTTTAGACAAAGGAAGGACAGGCAGTCACCTGCTCCCGAAAGCCGGTGAACTTGTAAAACAACCCATCTTTATTCCTAACCCCAAGTTGATATGTTCTTGGGACTTTCATCCATGTCATTCCCAAGATATCGTGTTTTTCAACCTCAAGAACCTTTCCGCCTCCTTGCTTTTTCCATGCAATACCTCCTGAGTGCACTCTGAACTGCCCTGGGTTCTGTGATAGCCACAAAAGAGAATTACTACATAATCATGTAAAAGGTATGTGCTTTCCAACTTTAACAGGAGTTAAGCGACATGAATGCATAAGAGATGTTTGAGGAAAGAAAGTTATTGGCATGTCTGAACAGCAAACAAACAGAGATATGATTGTAGCATTATTTCCTTCAACCTCTCTTTAATTAGAAACACCAAATAGGTCTACAACCAAACGATGATACTGCATTTCTGATTGCATTAGGTAGATTGGTTCCCAAAAGCGAGAAAATTTAAGTGCAGGAAAAAAAAAAAAAAAGACCAAGAAATTAATTTTTCATACATAAATATTCAGTTAATTCAGGTTAAAAGTCCAAAATGTTATTCTGGACATCTTTAAAAGATAAGTGTTTTTGAAGAAAGGAGAGGAGAAATCTTTATGGTAGAAGAAAATCCCTAATTTAAAAATGCATCAGGGAAAAAAGAAGAAGAAAAAAAAAAAAAACTATCTGAGCTTCTAAGTCATCCAGATTATCCCTCGAAAACTAGTTAATTCAGCTTACATTTTGACATTTCCAATAAAAATTTCAAAGAAAGAAAAGATTCTTCAAAAGAAAGAAGAAAAATAAAACCAAAGATATGCAAGAATCACAAAAGAACCTAGCAGAGCTTTAATGTCATCCAAGTTATCCACCAATAACATGTTAATTCAACCTAAAATTCGAAAATCCCTTTAAAACTACAATTAAATGACAGTTTTTATCCAAGGAAAGAGAAGAAAAACCCTTATCTGGGAAAGGTAATCCCTAGCAGACTAATTCTCCTCGATAACAAGTTCATTCAACTTCAAAAAACTCAAAGAAAACCCTAATCTGGGAAACAAAATCATAGAAGACTAATTCTCCTCAATAACAACTTCATTCAACTTAAAACCTCGAAATTTTTAATAAACAAATCATAAAAGAAAGTGTCCTTACGAAGGAAACAGAAGAAACCCCTAATTGTTAAAAGAATCAGTGAAGACCAAGCAAAGAACCGTAGCAAAAGCTTCAAAAACGATTGAAATCTCCCACAATAATCACTTAATCCAGGTCAAGATTCAATTTTTTTTTCCTTCAAAAAAACATAAAGCAAAAGCCTTTTCCTAAAGAACTAGAAGAAAACCCCAATTTAGGGAACCAAAACCCCAGGAGACCTTCAAAATCGTCCAAACTCTCCCCCAAAAACCAGCTAATTCTGCTAAAAATTCAAATTCTTTTATAAACAAAATCCTAAAAAATAAATATTTTCAAATGAAAGAGAAGAAAAACCCTAATTTGAGGACAGAACCAACACCGACCAGACTAAAAACCCTAGCAAAGCCTCGAATCCTCCCCCAACCGCCAGAAACCGACCGCTACCTAACCATGGAGATTTCAAAACCCTAGAAGCTCCTACCGATGAAAACCCTAGAGAGATGGAGATGGAGGGAGACTTACAGTGCCGCCGCGGCCCCCGAGGAGGATGTTGTTGAAAAGGTGGCCGTCGGTCATCCTCGCGCTCCGATCTCTCTCTCTCTCTCTCTCTCTCTCTCTCTCGCGTCACTTCTAGACGAAGAAGAAGAAGAAGAAGAAGAAATCGCTGAAAAAAACCCTCGCTTTTCGATTTTCACTCTTCGAGGTTTTGGAGAGATCGCTTGCCTCGGTGTCTCACCTCTCGATTTTGGGGAGTTTATATAGAGCGGGGATGAGGCGGTTATTAGTCAGCGGTATTGAGGGGGGCTTTTGTATTAGCCAGGTTTGCCGCCAAATTATTTGTTACCTTGTTTTTTTTTTTTTATTCCCCCTCCCATCTCTTTTTTCCCCATTTTTTCACAGTAATTACATATTTTAATTTTAGGTAAATATATAAGAATCTTAGTACAATTCATATTTGATATGACTAAGGAATCTTTTCCTCTCCGTGCCTTTTGTTTTAAATGAATAACGGTCTCTCTCTCTCTCTCTATATATATATATATATATTAAATATATATAATAAAAGGCAAAAGAATTACAATTTTAATTAAATCTATTATAAATATTTATATGAACTGTCGACATCGTCAATTCATTACAATCTTAGATAAATCCATTATAAATAGTATGGACTGTCGATGCCGTAAATTTCAAAATCTATACAAAAAATTGGATACCAGAGCGTGTACATACATCTCATATGACATACATATTTCCATACTCCAAAAATTATGTTAGGTATATGATATGGTAAAATATCATATTAGTTAATTACGTTGAAATCCATGCTAAACTGATAAATCCAATAGCAATACACTACCAAAAATTTAGAAAGATACAGTATGTCCAATACTTGCATATTATATTTATATCCAACATAATGTGAGTTTACGGTAGAACTTTACGTGACCCTACGTAGTTACAACTAGAGTTACAATAAATAATATTTTCAAGTTGTTTCAACTGTTAAAGACCAAACAATATAAATAAAATAAAAAAGATTAGAAGTGTAAATAAAAAGTATAAGAAAATATTTATTTGACCGAATAGACTAGAAATGGTGATATTAGGCAAGGGAGTCCAAACCCAACAACTTGTACAATAATACCATGGCCATTGATACGTATAAATGGGAAATACTAAATGCGCACCACACTTGACTAAGTGAGCACCATATCAAGTGTGGTGGGCATTTAGAAATTCTCGGTATAAATGGATGTTGCTCCCATCAAATTTTCTTTTCGTGGCCATATATTACTCCCATCAATTAATAATCCCATTCTATATAATGAAATTTCATCGGATGAAGTCTTTCGAAATTAGGATCAAGAAGAAAAAATAAATGCAATTGTTGCAACTAACACAATCAACAGAGTATAAGACACAAGATCTCACAACATCGCGGGTGCAAATCACAGTCAAAGCATGTTTGAGTTGAGAGTTGAGATGAATGTGCCAATTATGTTAAAAAATGATGCCACCTCCTCAAAATATAAGAAATTTGCAATTCTGAATTTTCTCCTATCAATTTTTAAAAATGTGATTAATTATTTCAGAAATATCAAAAAACAAAAAAGAAAAAGCGGAAGATCGAACTTTAATAGATACATTATTCAAACGAATCGAGAGCAAACTTTGTGTGTAGTGTTATATAACACTGCACACACATTACAACATGAATTAAAACAAGATGACTGGAAAAGAAAGACAATGCGTTTTTTTCTAAATAGTTTCACTTATGCATATAGACAGAGTGAGAGAACAGGAAATTTACTGGTCGTTAAGAGAATTGTTTCACTAGCGTTTAGATGACTCAATAATTGTATTACACGTAACGTCATTCAACATAACAAATAAAAGATGATTTTTTATATAAAGAAAACCCAAATGTGGAAAAGGAGCAGATAAGAGAGAAAGTAGTTATGAGGGGAGCTAAAAGATTTATTATTTCCATATCTGGGGAATTTTTTCTGTAAAAATACTCTTTTAATTGTTATGTTGAGTGGCACCACGTATAATACAATTATTGGGCCACCTAAGAGCTAGTGAAGGAACTCATTTCTCCCCAAGTAAATATACAATTATTGGACTACCTAAGAGCTAGCGAAGGAACTCCCTTCACAGAAAATGAATTTCATGTTATATATATATATATATATATATATATATATATATATATATATAGTAAACGGGAAATTCACCAGCGATAAAGGGAGTTCCTTTACTGCCGCTTAAGTGGTCCAATAAAATTATTACATGTGGCACCACTCAAAGGGCGGTTAAGAGAATTCATTTATTTGTTACCTTGAACGACGCCGCGTGTAATAATTTTATTAGGTCACCTAAGCGGCACTGAAGGAACTCTCTTTACCACCGGTGTATTTCCTGTTTCCTCATATATATATATATATATATATGGGGGATTACTGTAGGTGAGCCGTCAGCTGAGAAAAAGTTACGTGATTTAGCGGCAAAAATATAGTGATCCAAATATTTTTCATTAAATCTTTTCTAGAATTAGTATCTCTTCAATCCTAACTTCTTGCAGATCAAATTTCATAAAGTTTAGAAGTCATTTATCCTTTCATCAATTGGATACAAAATATTTTATTAATTGAAAACCATTAATTTTGTGACAACTTGATGGAGGACTAAATCAAAACTAAAACCTAAGAAATTAGGTATAAGTGAACCCTATAGGGCCTAGATTATAATCCATGAGAAAAAAAATTTAAAAAAATTATTGGAGATAGAAAAATGAACTGCAGCTCAGATAACTTGCGTGAGCTGTGAGCTCACACACAAAATGTCGGCTCAGATAAGTTATCTGAGCTGCGGTCCAAGAACTTCTTGCATTCTAAAACTCGACCCAGAAATCCCCCTGTTTCATTAAAGGGAAAAACCTATAGAAGTCTTGATATTTTCGATGCCCAGTCGAAGGAACTCCTAGGTTATGAAAGCTACAATCAGCAGTGACCGGAGCGCTCTCCTGGAGCCCGATCTCCTGAAACATGCTCAATCTCTGCTCGCCGTCGAGTGAGATCCCTCGGAGGGGGGAAGCGGGGGAAGTAGTGGGTGCAAGTCCTCAACCCGCATTCATGTAACCCCACTCAAGGTACGCGTAGTATTTGGTGACGTACTAATATGCCAAGCCTAAAAGTATAATTAATAAAGGAAATATCAATGTCACATTATCATATACACAATAAATAACATGAAAATATAAAAACAATTTATTCCAATAAAATAACAATCAAATAAAAAGATATGAGAGGATAAAAAAGTAGTAATCCTCATTACAATTCTAAACTCTGAGTTTGGAAAATATTGAACATAAGTGAATAATATTTGTCTATTATACGGAAATGATATAAAATAGATAAAACAAGATCCTCTAATAAAGAGTCTTGCAGCGAAAGTACATATTGAGTATCTACTAATTCCTCGAGATATGATTCCAACGGCCTTCCTACTCGATAACCTGCAAACTAGAGTCTGGACATGTAAACCAAGATCGTTAAAATGACCTAACAAACACTATAAGAAGAGGAGTAATAACAAACAAACATACCGTGAGTAGTATATAATATATAATGTACAAAAATTAATGAAATAGAAAACATATGAGGGGCATCATAAAAAAATATATATTGTAAAATGATTCATAAATTTAATTACACTTGTTTTGAAAATGATTCATAAATTTAATTATACTTGTTTTGAAAATAATAACGGGTAGTATGCACATGTTATGAACGATATTGTGGCAAATATCATAAAATAAATTAGAGGTGGGAAATCTAAATGAAGAGAAAAAGAGACAAGAACGATTTATTTATGATTAGTCTTGGATTAGATATAACTTCTAATCTTGGATTAGATATAACTTCTTCGGAGGTACAGTTAGAGCTGTCAGTTCTAAATTTCATTATTGCCATAGATGAAGGTAGAGAGAGTTAAAAAATGTAATCAAAAGCTAGCTGTTACCTGCCCACCCAAGTAGATTAGGCATGCTTGAGTTCATGGATTAGGTTTGCAGGGGAGTTTCTAAAGGGGCACATCATTTTTCGTAGTGAGCCCACTTAATAACTGTCCCCACTAGGAAAAATGGTGTGCCCCTTTAGAAACTCCCGGTTTGCAGTGATGACAGTTTCCACAACCTGATCACTACAAAACCCCCATCACAAACTTTAGCACACCAAGAATCATGCCGGATAGCTGCTGAGCTTCATCAAATTCTTTCATTGCCTACAACAAGGTGAGTCCTCAAATGTCTAAACTTCATTTCATCTTCTCAACAAACAGAATTTTTGCATACACATAGCATTTTATCTATTGTACAGCCATTGCCCACTGAAATTGTTAAAAGCCTGTGCAATGGAGTTCTCCTGTATTCATCAATCATCAGTCAGTAAAAGAAATATGATACAACATGAACACGAACAGATGGAGAGCCATTGAAATCACCATGGTTCCCCCAGCTGCTCATACACTCGCAACCACGAAAGCTTTCTGTCAAATTCCTTCGAATCGTTCTGCCCACGTAGTATCATTGACGCGAGCACGACCAGAATGGCCAATTATGTGTCTTATCACAGATTGTAACTTATATTACACAAATTTACCACTCGGCACCTGTAACCAGTGCATCCCACCACCATCATCCTTCAGATGCAAGCAGTTTATCAACTGCAGCCGCCAGCCTGAAACGCCACCAAGCAATAATTTATTGTGTTGATGGTTGCTTACTCTCGTCGCTCTTAGACAGTGGATGGCGTGGAGAATTGGGCACACCATTTGAGAGGCTCCTCACTGGCTGATGCTCTTTTCTTCTGAACGAACCTTGCTGTGTCACCCCATTTCTTCCTTTTGGACCATTGGCATTGGCCGCTGCTCTTTCTGCTAACATGGCCTGATAAAAGTGTGAGGAGCTTGCCATGTCTTTGAGGTTGAGCAGGGGCTTAAGAACCTCCACCACTTCACTCATGAGAGGCCTCGCCTTGGAATCCCGGCTAAGGCAGTGGTGTGCCAGTTGGGCTGCCTTCTGCGCGCCTTTGATGGAGAACTGGCCCTCAAGGCGAGGGTCTATGATACGATAGAATCTCCTCCTTTCTCCAAGATGAGGGCGCGCCCATTCTACTAGGTTGTGCTCCCCGTTTGGTCGGCTTTTGTCCATAGACCTTCGGCCTGTTAGCATTTCTAGTAAGACCACCCCGAAACTATAGACGTCACTCTTTGATGTTAGATGTCCTGTACAATGAAAAAAAAAACATATGGAAATGCATCAGAAGTCAGTATATATTCCTATACTAGCTTAGCTTGATAAGGGGTTATCTAGGTATGGACATAATGGATTTCTAGAATTTCAATCCCTAACAATTAGCACAATTTGATATCCGGGCCCACAAATATAAAATCCCTAGGACCCACCAATCATAATTCCCAGATGGGAAAATGTGGATAAGTTATCTGGTATATAATAGTTCACACGAATTCATGAGTTAATTAAAGCTAGCACTTTTTAGAGAGAAGCCACGGTCTTAAAGACGTCACTCTAATAGCTCTAAGGTGAAGGTTAGTAGAGTAGTAAAGAGTAAGTTGAGAAGAAAATGAGAGGACTTCGTAACAAAAAGGAAAGAGAAGATGAGACAGCACTTGAAGACTAAGAAAAACTAAGAAAGCTACAAAATTTTCATCACTTCAAACAAATTTTTCATCACTTCAAACGGATTCTACCACAGTAGCTGAGGTTCATGAGGACTTGCCGGCTTGTTGTAGCTGAAGACAACCAATAATAGTCTGCTTTTAAGGATGAATATAGGAAAACCTTGCTGCAACTAAACGAAAGCCAAATAAATGAGAGTAGTCCACATGTTAAGGCCCCAGGAGAACTAGTTGTTCTTGCAGAATGCTAAACGAATGAATACTAAAGCTAGAAGAATCGCTAGTAAAGAGTCAACCTTGAGAGTGGTGGTTCTGTAATCTATATTAGTTATCAATTTTCTGATAGGGGCACATCTGGATTGGTTGGACTGTTAAGACTCCAGTGTTTATCCTTCACTGCTACAGATTTTTTTGCCAACAATCATAGGTCTATTAACAAGAAGTAAAACATCCTTTATTAGGGTACGTTGCTTTGTGTTGACAAGGCTGATTGATGAGATTTAATGGATACGCCTGGAGGGAAGTCAATTTAATACTTGGGTTATCTACAAATTATCTTAACCACAGCATTTCACGATTTTACTCCAAGGACACAAAAAAAACTGGAAGAATGTCAATAAAGACTTTGCTGTTTGAAGGCAGAATTTGCATTGTTGATTCTGTCACAAGTAATGTTTGGCTGCACAATTCCAAAGCCTTCTCATTCCGAGTTGCAGTCAAGAACTCCGTGACCTGGCACGCACCTAAGCAGAGGTGGCACCAAAGCAGGCCCAAGGATAATCATCCAACTTACCATCGTCTACAGCCATTTCCCGGCCACCCCTGCTGACCTTTTTGCACCTTTTGTGCCGCCGCTGCAACTTGGAGTGAGAAATCGAGCAAGAAGATAGGTTAGCCCAAAACCATTACTATGAAGCAAGTAGGGTTTGGACACACTTAATATAACTTAAATCCATCTGCAGTTCCAAATGTGACGTGCTTCAAATAATTGTGCTCAAGAGCCTAACTCATCTTCCCTCCTTCCAACCTCAAACAACAGTACTGGTTGGGCGAGGGAAAGGGGGTGGAAGGGACAGCCAGAGTCAGAGACGGTGATGAAGATGATGGCGACCATGTTGAAAGCAGATAAGTCTTAATTTATATTTTTTATGTGAAAATGGACTTGAACTGTTATTTTGCTTAGAGATACGCCTGCCTAAGTGGCTAGGTGTTACGTCTAACTACATAAAGCGCCCAGCATCATATTTAACGTTCGTCTTCAGTTTCTCCTGAAGGGGGGCATGCATGAAGTATGGTTGGAATCTCATTTATGAAACACAGCAAGAAGAGAGTCTCAGGGTCTGAAAGGATACTGACCGTAGAGATGCTTGTGTTCTGAAATTAGGAGGAAGATCTTGAATGTAATGTTACCTAGGATCAATAGATTAATTTTATTATTGTAAAGGACAGTAATTTGTGGAAAGTTACTTAGACACAATTTAGACACAATGTAACAGATTCCAATACCAGGAGAAGTATGCTTTTTAAACAAGAAGTACTTTTGAGAGACAGAATGTCACCCACACCAAACATATAAATACTCTCTCCAACAGTTTGCCAAAATCATTTTTTTAGGAAGAGAAATACTTCTGAATTCTTCCTTGAAATTGGTCATACTCAAATGGGTATCAAATGAAGTACCTGGATCATTAATCTGAGTAATAGCATAAAACTACATTCAAGTTTTATGTAATTTTTAAGGTGAAGCGAGCAGGATTAAAATTGTTAGCCTATTAGTTATGTTCAAACAGAACAAAACACCAACTCAGTCAAGTGCATATTAAGGTTTAAAATATCGGAACCGGTATCGGCACTATCAAATATATTGTTAATACCGGCCGATACAATAGATATATCCCACATCAGATGTCTCAGAATCTGATATCTGTAGCATTACATCAACTAAAGATAATCCAGTCATATGGGTCAAAATGGATAAAAGCTGACTAGACTAACCAAATTGATGAATAATCACAGGTTAGCAGATTAACTGAATTATGATCCATATCAGTTATGTATTAGCCAGATCCACTTACTTCAGGTTGGCGATCAGGTAACTGGATCGAGTCAGGATACCCACCCATATACACAGGGGGTCTCTGTCAGTAATCTGACTTGGGAAGTGTAGTGAAGCCAGGACTCAGAAGTTTACAATTCAGGATCAGTTACATATTCTCTCTAGATATTTGCTGCACTTCACATATCTAGCAAGAAGCAAAACAAGGATCATTCAGCGTATAAACAAGGGATGCCTTGTTTTTGACGTAAGATTACTCGAGTGGTGCTGCTAAGACTTTGCACAGGAAAGAGATCTCATCAAACTGAGTAGTCAACCTTGCACCTATTCTACATTTTGTTAGAAATATTCAAAACACATATTTTTCTATTTACAAGTTTGTCATGAGTCTTTACCTGTTTAGATGAATAGCGTACATCAGTAATCAGGGTGGCTCAGGTGGCCAACTGTACAGTTTATCAGCTGGAAGCAAACTTTATGGCTGTTTGTAAGGAGTAATAAAACCTTACCCTGAACTATCAAGAGATATCACTTGTTTAGCATAATTTACTTTGCTCAAAATTCAAACTATATGGCGGATGATTGCAATGGATGAACCACAGTGCTTATGATTTCTGTTCCCTTAAATTTTAAATTGGAGAAAAATGAGAGAATGAATTTGCCATCAATAAACTTCCGTCGGAGTCTATTGGAGATATCACACTATTTAAGTTATTGACGAACCTCTATTGTTACAGAGAGAAACTCACAGCTTATCTCTCCAAGTTTATCTGTCTCCTTATCCATCCAAAGGGTATCCTATAAAGAAAGATTTTGACTTCACCATATGCAGATTAAGATGAACTATGGCCATTAGGGTGCTCCACTATGAAGTTTGAAAGGAAGAAGAAACTTAAGTTTTATACTCTAAAGAGAGAATTTCGCACTAGATGAATGTATAGCCATCCCTAGAACACATAGCCTTCTATCTGTGTATGTTTTATCATTTGGACATGAAGAACAATGTGATTGACTCAATACAGTGTGCAGCAGTGTAGTTTGATAGGTGGAACAGAACTTTAAGTTCCTAGAAACAATGATGTTTTTTTACACACAAACATGGACAAGTTATTCCGCAACAAACTAAATAGAACAGCTTGAATATGTTGAGGGTTTATTCTAGCCTAGACCCTAGTAAGTTCATCCACATTTAATGCAAGAATAAGGACTCGCTGCTGATCCTTGATAAGATCCTATGGTGAAAAGGAGTCTGTGCAATGAAATAAGGTGCAAACATATTTTCAGTTGGGAAGGTACAATAAGAAATATTTCTGGCAGCATGCTATCACAGTACTGTTTTAAATTTCCGCTCATAAATAACAAGGTCAGAAACCATTCAGTAAAAATTAACTCATATAAAGAATAAAGTTAAAATTCAGAAGTCAAACTAAACTAACCTGTCATGACATATTCTGGTGCTGCATAACCATATGTTCCCATTACTCTTGTGGATACATGAGTCTTATCTCCTTCTGGACCATCTTTTGCAAGCCCAAAATCAGAGAGTTTTGCATTATATTCCTGGATAAGCACTTTTTTAGAATAAGAGAGATGAAACAAGACAAGAGATAAGCAAACATATTTTGCTGCTCCACTTAGTACTTACCACATCTAGCAAAATATTAGATGTCTTAAAATCACGATATATCACTGGTCTTTCTGCTTCCTCATGTAGAAAAGCAAGACCTTTTGCAGCACCATAAGCAATTTTCATTCTGGCAGCCCACGGTAGAGGCAGGGATCCTGAGAACATCAAACAATTAGGTAAGATTTTTGTTTTTTTTATAAAAATACTACAGTCTAAAAATAACCCCAAAGTCCAGAATAAACGAGCAAGAAATACTATCCGATTGAAGATGACTTTTAAATTAATCAAGAGATTTAATTAAAATATAATTATATTCAATGACCATCGGTAGTGTGAGTACAAAATAAAACAATGGCAATATCATAAACGACTTGAATGTTTGGAGAAGTACAATGGAGCTCAAAACAACAATTCAAAAATCTAGACATATTGTTTTTTTTTTTTTTTTTGTGGCAACACACTGTTATTATTTATTTACCATTTGATTATAAAAAAAATTCTAATACTGATTTAAGCTCCCAAATGAAGTTACTCCTATCCCATACTTTCCAACACAAGCAATCAATAAGACAATAACCTTGTCAGATGAACCAGACTGAGGTTCGGCATCAAGGCAACTAAAGAACGAAGCAAAGATTTAAAAAAGCTTTAGAATATACTAGACATTAATCACCATACCCATACAAGCTCATAGGGAAGAGCAGAAAACCAAATAAAATTTTATACATTGTCATTTGTTGCTCTGCACATCATGCAGATCAACCAAGTACCCACAATCAACAAACACCTCAAGAAGATAATAACTGATCTTTAGGATCTTTGAATTTTTTTAAAAAAATGTTTTACTATCGTGCAATCACTGTTTTTTAACCCTATCATACTTGATTGCGGAGTAGAATTTTTTCCACTAATTAAGAAAAATATTCAGAATCAAAACCCAAGGCGCATGCATGAGTATACCTTGAGCTCTTATGTTAATGCTCAGTTCATGCAACTTAAAAAAAAAAACAATGAGAAAAAAAAAAAAAAAGGTTAATTTGGTTCATACTGTATATATTTTAAAAATTAAAAAAACTTGAGTCCACATAGGAATGGCTAGTTACGCCATGTTTCTTAGTGGTTAAATTCAAGTACCAGAGCAAAGGTGGATTCAACTTTGGATTTATAGGAACCACAGAAAAAATGACTCATCAGAGTTACCGTATTTGCTAATACACGTATTGTTTTTATGGGAACCAAAAGGAAAAAGGGAAATTTCCAGAAAGGAAGGCAATCCTCATTGTCCAAAACAGAGGACAAATGAAAGAGGATTTAATTTAATGACTTCTACATGATAGGTCATCAAACCTATCATTCTTGATTGGGGAGTAGAATTTTTTCCACTTAGTAAGAAAATATTCAGAATCGAACCCCAAGGTGCATGTCCTAGAATTCCTTGAACTCCTACATTAATGCTCAGTTCATGCAAATTAAGAAAAAAAGAAAAAAAGAAAAAAGAAGAAGAAGAAGAAGGTTGATTTGGTTCGTACTGTATAAAAAAACTTGAATCCACATAGGAATGGCTAGTTACGCCATGTTTCTTAGTGGTAAATTCTAGTGCCGGAGTAAAGGTGGATTTGACTTTGGATTTTATAGGATTCACAGAAAATATGAATCGACAGAGCTACTACATTTGCTAATACTCGTATTGTTTTTACCAGAACCAATAGGAAAAAGGGAAATTTCCAGAAAGGAAGGTCATCCTCATTGTCCAAAACAGAAAACAAATGAAAAAGAATCTAATTTAATGACTTCCACATGATAGGTCATCAAAGCACGCTAGGAGCAATTCATGTCTAACTATTGATGACAAAAGCAACCAGCTTCCCCATCAAAATGAGGCAGACAAATGGAAAACAAGTTGGAAGGATTCTAAAACCAGCTATTACTGTAACATCACCCTCTGATTTAGTACCAGATTCATACAGAAACTATGGACAAGAAGAGGGCTTGTCAGAAACCTAAAAGGCCAGTTGATAAATAGGAAAGTTGGACTGTAAGGTGAACCCTTGCGCTCATGCAACCAAGCAACTTCAAAATAAAATAAAATATAAATATAACTGGAAGACAAGGTGCCAATAGAGGAACATATGGAAAAAGAACATTGTGAAAGATAATCAAAACAGTAAGTTGCATGGATAAGAATCATATATTAGAATAAGTGGCTGGTCCACGGACTATGCAAAAGAATCGAGGATGGAAGGTGTCGTCCGTAGTGGGTTCCCCCTCCCCCTCCCCCCCCCCCCCCCCCCCCCCCCCGCCGCCAATCTTATCTCTACAAAAAATAAAGCCAAAAACGAAGTAATCTAGAAAACCCTCACACTTTTGACAAATGCTAATTATCACAATGAATTATTAAATAGAGAGGATAACTACAAGCCGTATAGTGTTATTAAAAAAATTAAATTTAAACACAGAAAAACCACGTGGTAAGACTTGTCTCCGGTACATATTTTAAAATGAAAAGCTTAGCACCCTTAGGCCACTTCAAGTGTGGCAACAATATTTAATACATCAACCAAATAATTACGAAATGTAAGAAACCAGTGAAATCAGGTACATACTTCTGAACAGATGGTTTTCCAGACTTCCGCGAGTCATGAACTCATAAACAAGCAATCTTTGATCATCCTCAATACAATATCCGATCAACTTGACCAAGTTTGGATGGAGAAGGTCACCAAGAAGACTGACTTCTGCCTGAGAGTGCACACAATTTATTCATATGCATACATGGGTAGATAAAAAAAAACTGCACGTAAAAGGTTAAAAAAGAAATTTGATAGAATTACGTACAACCCATTCTTTGTGCCCTTGAAGGCCGTTATTATTAAGTGTTTTGACAGCAACAGTAAGGCCAGTTCCAGGTTTTACTGGAGCTGTTCCATTTTCCTCGATCCATCCCTTGAAGACACAACCAAACCCTCCTTCTCCAAGAAGACTGTCAGGTCTAAAGTTTCTTGTGGCAGATTTGAGCTCCTGGAAAGTGAATTTCCGCAGCTGCGAAGCAATTTTGAAATCCTCCCCTATTTTTGGAGTAGATATATTACTTTCTGCATAGCTAGATGTAGAACCTGAAACTGCTGGAACAGTCGGATTGCCATTACTACCATCATTAGTTGACTTAGTGTCTGTTGATCCAAACAGAAAATGATTATATTAAAAACTATCACCAAATCTGTTAAATGTTGTCAGTACATACAACTTGTACACATGAATTAATGGAAAGCTAGTGTTAAATGAGGTAACTTAACCAAGTAGCATTTAGAAACTATTTAAGAAATCACGTGAAAAGACTAAATATCAAGAGGAATAAATGCATTGCACTTAAACAACTAGTCAGAATAGAAAATCTTACTGATTACTATAACGCTAGTCAATTCAGTCAACTGAGATTATATGAAGTAATTTTTACGAATGTTTTGTCACTTGATAAAATTGAGCTGACAATAATATGTGTACAAAAAGCTACCAAAAACAAAAACATAAAATATGGCACCCAGTAATTTAAATAATGTTGATGATAAGAACTTAAGTTTGCTACATAATGTGCGAAGTTTTTGAATTTGGGTTAGATGAAATACCCATATTGAACATGGAGTTTCATGTGCAGTTCTTTCATAAAATAGAATAAGGAAAACAAATGGGCAATTATTAACAATTTTATGTCAGAGTAACCATGTGTAAATCATATATAAACAGGATAGAGATGAACATGCCACATGGACTGTGTATAAATTCTAAGAAAATTAGGATGCCGCACGAGAACAATTTTCTCAAAAGTATGTAATGTTTTCTAATTAAGATTTGCATTTGTTAAGTTACCTAATGATTAAAACTTGAGTTTGAAGCATATTTCTATCTTAACCTTGCCAGGCACAATGATAGGAAAGTTTATTAGCCCACATCATATCATGCTACCATAATAGGGCTGGCTTAAGCTCGAAATTATGGTAATGGAATTTGGGCTGGAGCCCAGAGGATGGGCAGTAAAGGACAAAAATCAAGGCCTCAGTATTTTTCAGACTGAATTCAAATCACTCTGCCTGGCTGAAACCAAAACCCACTATAGACTTACTTCTTCAGTGCATATATTCTTCTTTTTCTTTTTTCTGTGTAACAGAATGATTTGGCTCTGTTAAGATCTACATAACCAAGAAATGGTTGTTTGACTTGTGCCTTTGTTTCCTCAAACAACAAATGCTGATTTAATTTAAATTTTACAGTTTCTAGGTGCCTGAAGATCTAGGCCAGTTCAACCAGTCCAGAGGCCAACTGACTCAAGTCTCGGCTTGAAAGAGTGGACCCATATCAAGCTTGTGGGGGCTTCCTAAGTGCTCATAAAATCAGGTTGTGGGACAACTGGAGAAGCATATGAAAGACCAAACTGCAGCCCGCTTCTGGTCCTGCATGCAGCATATGAGTTGCAATGTCGAATTGCACTTCCATACCATTTTGTTCTTACAGATGGGGGAAGACTTGTGTTGTTAGAGTAAAATTATAAGGAAAAGTCTTGATTGCAGCCCATGTGAATCAAAAGTTTTTTACTTACTTCTGTCATGATCTCTACCAATTGAAGATTTAACAACTCGATATCGATGCAACAGTGCTTATGGATGATGTAACAGGCAAAAATATGGGTTATAATTTCTCAAAAATTAGATTTAATAGGAGATGCAATGGTAAATATGGCTAAATTGATTGGACATGTAAATAAGTATACACTTAGCTAAAGAAGTTGCCATCAACAGTAAACAAAAAAGTCCAAGAGCAAAATAACAAAGGGGGAAAATGACGAAGTTAAATCTATGAAGACAGACAAATTGCAGAAACTATCTTAAGAGGATATCATAGCCATGGTGGATATTTTACTATGTTTTAGAATGTGTTCTGTTTGCTCTTTTACTTCATCTATGCCATTCAGTTAACTATTAGTACCTAGGCAATAGCATAAATATCACACGTTTCTTTAGCACCTTTATAGCCTAGAAAAGTTTGAATGTTGCTCCTTGGTCACATAAAGCTGATATTACATGATGAATCCCTGCTTGCTAATTGGGTATGTGTTAATGGCAATTCTTTTTTCGAAGTTACCTTTGCAAAAATAGGTACGACTTTGGTGAGCTGACCTGGTCTGGGTGCTCATAAAATTTTGCCTGGAATCCTATGGAGTTTATGCTTCATAGTCAACACATTCTAATGGCTAAAAGGCTTAGACTATGGTAATTATATTTATGACAATAAATGGTGATAACACAGATAAGAAACCTTATTAGCTGTCCATAACATCAACAGAATTAAAATGGGGATTTACGTAGTAACAAAGATATCTGGGTATAGCACTATATGTACCCTTTTGATTAGAACTGAAATGGGGATTTCAATAATACTAAGATATATATTTACCAACAGCACTATATGTACCATTTTGATCAGAAACTGTGATGTAGATTTCAATAACACCAGGATATCCACGATAGATCACTACTTATACAAGACATGAGCACATCAGATGTGTCAACTATAATACAGCAACAGTTCTCATAAGTCGATTGACAACTTGGCATTATGAAATTCGACTAATCAATTGCACTTCCTGCAAATGACATATTATGCTTAAAAGGGCTTTTCACTGATGATTTGCAGTGTTCAGCAACAAGTTTTAAGGAACCAAATGCCTTCCATTAAAATTTTTGCTAGTTTATGTTACACCGATGCTCGTAAGATATTTATATGGTTAATGATAAGAGATACCTTTTGAATCAGCTTGAATGTCAGTCAACATAGCATCATTCTAATCGGGTTGAGTTCCTCATTAATGCACTATCCGAAGTAAGCAAAATTACAAAAAATTCAAGACTCCCAACTCTCTAATCTAAATCCTTCAACCTGCCAATCAAAAGTCAAAGTCTCAAGTACCCCCTCTCCTGCAAGTTTGACCAAAATTTCCCCCAAATTTCTCCCATCCCCCATCAACACCCAAAACAATCCAAACCAAAAACCTATCGAAAAAATCGAGAAGCAAGTTACCGTTTTGCATGCTGCTGCTGATAGAGTTGTCGACCTTGGATCCCGAGAAGCAGCACCCCATCACCTTCAACCTCCCCCAGCGTCCCCCACCCTTCTCCTTCTCCTTCGCCTTGTTCTTCTTCATCAGCTCCTCCACCTGCACCTCCTCCGGCGCCAGCCCCATCGAATCCGGCAGCCAAAACCCTAAATCCCCACTAAATCAAAGAGAAAAAGGAGGAATCGAACGAGATCATATCAATAAACCCTAGAAAGGGACAAAGGGGGTGTTGAGAAAAACCTCGCCTATTTTTGGTTGTTTGGAAGTGGGAACGATGGCAACGAAGCCAAGGGGTGGAAGTAGAACAGGGGAGAAGAGGGGAGAAGGGCGGGCAGTTCGGGCAGCTAGAGGGAGGAATTTTAGTAAAGAACGAGGAGAGACAAGTAACGGCTTTGACGGAAAATCTAAATGAGCACGTCTCTTGACTTAGTGAGCACCATTTCCCCCTACGTTGTAAATCACTTTACCATAAGATGTGGTGCTAGTGCTGACTAAGTTAAATGTGATGCACATTTAGAATTTCCCGGCTTCTACTGTCTCCGCCGCCAAAGCATATTCCGAGCCATTGCTTTTAAAAGAAAAAAATATATTTTTTATTGTGCTGTCGAATTTCCTGTTGCTAGTAGAGTAGGGCTAAAAATTCGCTCTTTTTAATTTTAATTTTTTAAATCTTTTTTAGATAATGATGTGTGCCATTTAGGATTTGCTCGTATCATGTTTTTGAAGTTTAATTTTGAGATGATCTGCGATTATCACGTGCATATAAAATTAACATTTTCTTTTGGTGATATAATATTTTTATATCAGCAAATAAATTCCAAAATTTTGAAAAATTGGTCTCAAATAAGTTAAAGTAATATAGTATATAATTCTAAGTTGACAAAAAGAGGAAGATTGAATAAATTGTTTGCAGGAATTTTCTTGCGATGGTATAGTTTTTTTTTTTTTTCGACCTTAACATTCCGTTAAGATTGAAGGGAAAAATTTATAGAACTGTTATTAGGTCAGTTTTGTTATATAGTATGGAATGTTAGATTATAAAGAAACGTCATTCAAAGGAAATAAGTGTAGCAGAGACGAGTATGTTCCGCTGGATGTACGGCAATATTAGGAGAGATAAAGTGATAAATGAAGATATTCGTGCTAAACTAGGTGTAACTCTCATCGATGAGAAGATGCGAGAAAACCGATTATGATGGTTTGGTCATGTGCAATATAGGTTTACAAATGCACTAGTTCAATGAGGGGGTTTATCAATGTAAGACAAGTTAAAAGAACGAAAAAAATATGGATAGAGGTGATATGAAAAGATATAAATTCTAAAAGTTTAAATGAGTAGATATTACTTGATAGACATGAATTGAGAAGAACTATCAAAGTGATCGATCCAGCGTGATTCTTTTTTGGTTTATGTAGCCTACCCCAAAATACTTGGGATAAAAGGCTTAGTTGTTGTTGTTGTTGTATGGTATAGTATTTTTTAGAAAAAAATCAATATATATTCATATATATGGGTAAAAAAAATTGTCTTATAACGTCACAGGGGAGTTGTTTATAGAAGCGTCCTAAATGTTAGCATAGCTATACAAATACTGTCTAAATCTCAATACAAATAGTGATTGTAGAATATCCAAAGTGTTAATTGTGATCTCCACATTAGAAAAATGACGATATTCAAAAAATTATGCATTTAAGTACATTTTGGTCGTATATTGGACATGTACAAAATAAACGGTTTTTCAATAATGAAACAAATAAAGGCTCTTGATCAATAATAAAAAAAGTAGCTAAATTACATGATTTTTTATATTTCATCTACTTAGAGCATGAAAATTACAATTAACGGTTCTAATCATTTACATACACTTTCTATGTTGTGATTTAGAGTGCTTCCATAGACAACTCATTACGACGTCGTCTTAGGTACACTATTATATATATATATATATATATATATATATATATATATATATATATATATATATATATATATATACACACACACACACACACGAGAAAAATGAAAATAAGCTACGCAAGTTATCTGAGTTACAGTTTATTTCTACTATCCCCAATAATTTCTTTAAAAGAAAAATAGATTATGATCTCGACACTGTAGTGTTCACACATACTCAATTTCTTTGGTTTTAGTTTTGATTTAGTTTTCAATCGAGTAGACACAATTTTTAATAGTTTCCAATGAATAAACGTTTTATATCTACTTGATGAAAAAATAAATGAACTCAAAAAATCATAAAATTTTATCTAATTAAAGTTAAGGAGGTATGATTACAATTTTAGAAAAAAATTGAACAAAAATTATTAGATTACTATATTTTTTTCTGCGAACTCACGTAAATTTTTCTTGAACCGACGGTTCACCTACAATAATCCATATATGTGTGAAAGAGAGAGACACACACGTATACACATAAACATGTGAGTATAATGGAAATGAGTTATCGTCTCATGTAAGTTATCAAAAGTAACAACTTATTTCCACTATCTCCGATAAAAAAAAAATTTAACTTCATTTTGGATTACACTCGCAATTCTTAGGTTGATTCATACTCTATTTATTATTATGTTTTAGTTATGATTTGGCATTCTATCACCTACAGCACAAAAAGTAACACATAGCCACAAAGTTTTTGAGCAAAGTTCTGACGATTTTAGTCCTTATCAATCTCATGTCGCCGTGAAAATCCTTTTATCTTACTTAAATAATTAAACAAATTATCATTTTTGTGATCTTGAGTGTTATGACCATTGACTCGAGGTGATCAACTAGCTTTAGCATCTCCTCTCTTTGAGCCAGATTACTCGTTGTGGGACCACATGTCAGTGGTCGTGTCAGAGTGGATGTATTTTTTTAATTTCTACGATATTTTGTTTTTTTTTTCTTTTCTTTTTTTAATGATCCAAAAGTCTTAAGTATGGGCGAAGCTTTGAAGAGAGTTGCTTGATGTGCCCCAACATTTTCTTAGTGAGTCTCGTGATTTAATTATAAATTTGTCATAAATTTTTTTGAATAAAAAATTTCCTTCCTTTCTTCTATGTCAAAAAACTCATCCACCTCGCTGCTGATGCCGCCATAGCTGCTGCTGCGGCGGCAGCAGACAGCGACTGTTGTTGCTGTGGCCGCCACTGCAGCAGCAAGAGATAGCTGCGGCGGCGAGCAACTGCGACTGCTGCCGTTGTTGTCATCGTTGTTGTTGTCGCTGCCATCGTCATTGTTGCCGCTGTTGTTATTACTGTCGCCGTTGCCGCTGCCATCGTTGTTCCTGGTGCTGCTACTAAGAAAGGAGATAAGGGCAATTTTGAAAAAAAATATATGGCTCACTAAAAAAACTGGGCAAATTTTGAACTTATCTGGTGCTCACTAACAAAATGGGACTCACTACAAAAAATATGGGGCGCATCTAGCAAAGGTTGAGAGACAATCATTTCCGATTAGTTAGTTTCCCAACTAAAGGGAGACTGTCTGTAGTTCTCCAACCTGTTTTTTTTTTTTTTTTTTTTTCAGAAAAATTTGCGGTAGGATCTAATCAGCGACATGTAGGTTCGGGTCGGGTTCAGTATCGGTTTTTATAACATACCCAAACTGTTCACATTTGCTGAAATGAAGGAATAATCATAAAAAAATTAAAAAAAATAGAAGAAATATAAGAACAAAGAGAAAGGGAGAACGTAAAAAAATTTCAAAAGGGAGTAAAGTGCGAGATAATTCTTTTCTGCGCAAGACGCCCACCAATTGGTCCGTCTCTTACAATTTTGTTGGGTTCATATCATTCTCATTCAGGCCCATCTTTCTGCAGCCCATTTTGAAAAGGCTAATAGCTTTTGTTGGATCCAAACAACACGTAATAAGGCCCAACTTAAAAAATCCACGCGACACTTTCTTTTTTTTGGGTTCGTGAATTTTAAAAATGGACTCGTGAATCCTTGCTTTTCCTTTTTCTTTTTTTTTTCCGTACTGATTTTTTCTTTATCTTATAGAAAAGAGATAAAGATTTCTTGATCAGCCAGATAAGGTGAATTTTTTCGTAATTTTTATACTTTATTTCATTAATGGCGAAAGATTATGGAAAATGAGAGTAGATTCAGCGATAATAATAGTCAGTTATTATTTAGAAATATAAATATCCTCTCTATGTCTGGTTTCATTACATGTCCCTGCAATTTGGAAGGGTTGCTCTAATATCATGTCGAAGGTTCCTACAACTGTACAAAAACTCCGAAATTGTAGTGAGAGTTGAGCGAAATTATTTTGTATTTTAACAAATATATTAAAAAATTCGAGAATTCATGTAGTGGAATTCAGACTATCAAATCATTTCTATTATCTCTAGTATTTTTTTTCCAAATATTTTTTTATTTATGATCTCAAATCCTAAGGTTCAATGATACTCAATTTATTATATTTTAGTTTTGATTTGGTCTCCTATTCTTTCATTGATACATAATTAACGGTTTTCGATAAATATAATATCATATATTGGAAGAAGCAAGGGTATTCCAAAATACATAGAATTGATTTTTAAAAAAGTTAAAAAGGTTAATCTAGATATGTAAGTATCTAAAACTAAAGATCAAAATTTCCTAGATTTAGTTTGCACATGCATCAAATAGAACAAAATAAATAGTGAAAAACAACATTTCACACAAATCTACACTTTATGACCTAACAATTGTCAATCTAGATTTTTGATGAGATCTACTTACTTAAAACCCTAATCCCATTATTTTTTAGGATTAGTTACACTCAGACCTTCTGTAGTATGGGGGTGTATAAATTATCACCTCTAAACTTTAAAACTCTCAGTTAGACCCCTTGGATCAGGAGGTCTAAATGTAATTAAAACACATAGTTCAGGAGTCTAAGTGAGAGTTTTAAACTTTAGGGATGATAATTTATACATGCTCCATACTATAGGGGGTCTGAGTGTAACTGACCATATTTTTTATCCGACTTAGGATGCTTTGCATGTTGAAAAAACTAACTTGTTATTTAGAACCGTCCATCTAGTGCTAACTTGATCCATGAGAAAAAAAAATGAACAATTAAATTTCTTTTTAATGGTAACATTATAAATGGTATATATCAATATTAATGAAGTGGATAATCATTCATATACAATCCATACAGTTCATCTTTTTGTCTCAGTAGAGTCTTTTCAGTGGCATATTTTGGTCATCTTCCTTAATACTTAGAAAAAATGAAGCACCGGTTCAGATACAAGATACTATCATTACTTAGACAATGAGATATCCAATCCGAAATTGCAATGATCCAATTACAAAATCGGAACTCTAGCAATTGAGCTACATCCCCCCGAACTAAGTGGAGTATGCATGAAGAATCAGATGTTTCTTCTATTTTTTTCCCTAACACAGCTGAGCCATCCTGAACTTGAACCGGAGACTTTGCCCATGAAGTAAATCATCGCATGTACGATCCAGCCAATTGAAAGTGAATCAATAGATTTTTTTTCGGGAGCGATTCATCCTTTCCGAATGCAGCATACAACTCTCCCGCCGTAATAAAAAATGTCCCATCATCGTCGATTTAAATGGAAAAAAATAATTGGTCTATATCATTCGAAAGGGACCCAAGTCTATAGATTTTAATAAACTAAAATTAACTGATTTTCGTGGGCTCGAGGATGCGGATTTGTTTGGGGGGATCTGATTCACGACTAGATGCCCGGAATGAGGTGCTGGGCCAACGATGGAGCTGGGTGGCCCATACCCTGGCCAATTCCCACAGGGAAAGGTCCACATCGGGCCGAGCCAACACAACCCAACCACTATGGGCCCACCTGAGACCACAGCCGCGCAGACTCGACCACTAGGGAACAAAAGAGAAAGGGCCTCAGGGGGACGAGTCATTGCTTTCTCTCTCTGCATTCTATCACTACTCTCTCTCTCTCTCTCTCTCTCTCTCTCTCATGTCATGAGATTCCCTAGCTCCATACCCAGACGGGCCTCTCACTGAATAGGATGCTTTGGTTGCTTGTCTCCAAAACATTCTATTTGAGCACACTAGCGTGCTCACTGTAAAATTAGTCCCCTAAACAATTTTTACACCATTCCCCTAAACAATTTTTACACCATTCCGTACTAATCTCCGAACGATTTAGCATCGCTCGAGGATTAATATTCGATTAGAGAAAAAGAAATGGTCACAAAAATAAATAAATTTCTAATTGGTAATAAGTGCCAAAGTGGTGTGCTCAAATAGTATTTCCCGCTTGTGTCTCTCATCTCGGGCAAGTTTAAATTACATAATTGCCCTTGCTAGCTCTTTTTTATTTTATTATTTGTTCACTAATTTTTATTTAGTAAAAGTCGAAAATGTTTTTTTTCCTCAAAACCACTTATTAAGCATGCAAATCACTTTTCTCTCAGGTTTGTGAGAGATTTTGAATTCAATTTTCGATAGGAACTTAATTTATATAATAATATAAAGAATATGTATGTGTGAATTTAACAAGAAAAAAATCTCCTATTTTTTATTATTAAGCAAAAAAGAAAAGTCTCCTTTTGAAATTATTTTTAAAGGATTAGATAATTGACTTTATAGAGTTTTTATGTCTCAAACTCCCATTGAGATGTTGCAAAAGCTACTAAATAAAGTTATTTTTGTAAAGATTCTATGGAGTGGACTTATTATTATTATTATTATTATTATTTTGTTAAAATGACATGATAAAAATTGGAAATATATTTATTCTTCTTAGAGGGTTATAATTTATTTTTCCCCTGTCAATTTCATGAAGCATTAACATACTAATTTCATTTAGGTTTTTATTGCAAGATATACGGTTGAAATTCATCAAAAAGTTTCATCGATTGCATTTTATTTCCATAAAAGGAAAAGAGAAGAACAAAAAATGACTCTTTCTTTGATTTAATCTTTTTATATGGTCATTCTTGAGGGCACTTTGAAGCTACATATATTTTTCAAATATGATATTTTCGATAATTATTTTTCTGAAATACGACAATTCTCTCTCCCTCTCCCCCTCCTATGTATGTTAGTGAAAATCTCATAAATTTCTGTTATATCTATTGAAATTCCTTTTCACTGCACCAAAATTCTGAACTGAATTGGTATTATTATTTTTTTAAAATCCGCAATTAAATGCGTGCCCCAGGAATTGAATCTGAGTTGCTCTGATACCATATTGAAAATCTCTTCTACTGCACCGAAACTCCAAATTATGGCGAGGGTTGAGGAAAATTATTTTGTATTTTAAAAATATCCAATGCCCAACAAAGAATGTAAATATGGAGAACAAGAAGTTATGTCCAAATATATCTTATAAAACCATTAATTCTAGAAACCATTAATTCAAGATAATGATATTAATACTAACTCTTTTGTTCTATTGCTAGCTTATGTGATCAAAGTACTTTTTTTTTTTTTTGCTAAACAATTCTTAATTTTGATACTAATGTAATAGTTTTGCACAAGTATACCTTTCATGGACAAATCAGATAATATTTTGAAGGAAGAGATACTACCTTAAAAGTAGTGTTTCCACACAAAAATACATATTAGTCAATCAAAATACATATTAGTCAATCAAGTCACAATCATCTGCACACACTAACTCCCTATGGTAGAACTTTATTGGTGACACTAGCTAGAACAAATACATTGTTGTCATTTTCTTTGGGGGAAAAAGCTTAAATCACTTTGAAAAGGAAGTGAAAAGGATGAGGGATAGTGGCTTCATCCCTATCCCTTGTCTCGCCTTGTCCCTGGACACATCATTACTTTCCAGTTTACGAGAGGCTCCAAGTTCGGCTTCCGATAGAAATTCAGTTTAAATAATATTATAAGAAACATGGGATATATCTAGAAAAATAAAGTACGGGGAAGGAGCTCATATAATCGCACTTGTTTTAAAGTTTTTTTTTTTTTAAAAAAAAGGATAAGGTGTAGGTGGAGGATTATGTTGGCTTTAGTTGCTTTGTCGACCAAGTCTTTTAATATGAATAGTGATCGACCCTCAAATTATTTTTTTTGTTAAATGACTAATTCATGGTCGAAGTTACACTATCATCCTTAAAATATGATGTAATCAACCAATTCATAAGTAATGAAAATTTAAATTTTAATAATTAAAAGTAGGTTTTTTAAAAATATATTTGGTCTAAAAACGACTAAGAAAATCAGATGAGATCGTAGGGAGCACCATTTAGGATGTGTTTGTTTGCATGGAAGTATAGAGGAAATATTAGAACTAAAGTTCCTTATTTCCCTTCATGTGTTTGTTTGGTTTAGAAGTTAAGTGGAAGTTACTTCCACAATGATGAGGTGCATCCTATGTGGCAACCTAACTTCTCAAATTTACTTCACATGGATTTTGGGTGGAAGAGAGTTAGAAGTAAGAAAGTATTAATAATTTAGTATTTTGAGTTTTACCATTCTTTTCTTTCTTCCAAAAAATAATTATTTTATTCCTTTTCCATTACTTCCTTATTCTAAAAAGTAAGAAACAAACACTAGAAATATTAGAAATATAATACTTCTAATTCTTCATTTTTGGAAGTAAATTCTAATTTACTTCCTTACTTCTATTACTTCTAGATAATCTCAAATTTTTTTTTTTTTTTTGGTTAAATGACTAATTCATGATTGAATTTACACTATCATCCTTAAAATCTGATGTAATCAACCAATTCATAAGTAATGAAATTTTAAATTTTAATAATTAGTTGTCTTTATCAAAGAAAGTTTTTTTTAAATATATTTGGTCTAAAATGACTACTAAAACTAGATGAGACGTAGGGAGCACAATTTAGTTACACTAGGAAAAAGTATATACCATTGTTTTTCTTGTCCTTTGGGAAAAGTTATGGGCAATTAGATCTTGAAGGCAAAGTGAAGAGAAACTACATGCTTGAATTAAATAATATGTGATAATGTTTTCTGCTGACTGTCATCGGCCTAGCACAACCCTCCTTCTTTATTCTGACTTGGGACAGACAGTGAAAAGATAAATATTTAAGCACAACACTGACGGAGTTTACACGCTTAAATTAAATATTGGACCTTTAATCCTCCACATTTGTAATTTAACATGTTTAGTAAATAAATAAATAAAATAAAAACTTGAGAGAAAATGCACACTTGTTAAAAAAATAGATTATTTATGTTTAGCATCAACATAAGGATTAAACAAGTTTAGACTGATTAATTAGTATTTGTTTCTTTTGGGAAATCAAAACTAAATTTTTCCGCAATTTGAGGGTTATACATGATAATTTGATTACTAGTTTTTCTAAAGATAATTTGGTATAGTTGTCTCTGGATCTCGATCCAGATCCTCTCCAAAACGAAAACAATTTTATAAGCGAATCATGAGATAAGATGTGTGCTAGTTTAGGAAAGTTTTTTGAAAATTTTAAATCATTCACTAATTTAATGGGCAATTAAGATATGTTTTGAACTATTCTCGTAGTTTTTTCGCTTTGGAAACTACTCAAACTAAGACTAGATTAAACTACAATTATATTTTCACTTTACCACGGTTAAATATTTGATCCCAGTTTGCAGCTCTATATATAACCTTGGAAGTTGAAAATGACAAAATACGTTTTGTTTCACAATACCTACTTACAAAATTTTTGTAATTTTTTATTTGGAGAGCTATTGGCTACTGTATATATTGATACTATTTCTCATCACAAAGTTTTTTTTTTTTTTAAAGCATAAGTGGCAGGTAATCTCCCGGCATTTCATCAATCAGATATTAGTGAAACAAGCTACAAAATATTACATATATAGTCCTTCACACATGAATAAATAGTAAAATAAAATTATAACCATGCCTAAGGAGAGCCATTACAATAATTATATGAAATGGGAAGGTATTGAATCTACTAGCAATATAATGATGTGATATTTGTCAGGTTGCTCTGTATGACAATACAGAGTCTGAATCGAGATCCTCATTTGTCGTCCGCATTTTTATCCTGAGCATGCTATAGACTAATCTATTAGTGAGATCCTCATTGTCTCGGCGCTTGTTTCAACCCATACAAGCTCCTTTTCAGTCGACATACCAAATTCTCATTTCCTTTAACTCCATATCCCTCTGGCTGTTCCATGTATATTTCTTCCTCCAAATCACTATGAAGGAAAGGAGTTTTCACATCGAGCTGCTCTAAATATAATCCTTTCACAGCCACAATACTTAGTATTGTTCTGATAGAAGTCATCTTGACAACAGGTGCAAATATTTCATTGAAGTCAATACATTTTCTCTGACCGTAGCCCTTCACCACAAGTCTAGTTTTGAACCTTTGTGTCCCTCCTGCCTCATGTTTTACCCTGTATACCCACTTGTTATGCAATACTTTCATCTTTTCCGGTCGCTTCACCAATTTCCATGTGTGATTCTCCTCCAAAGAAGATATCTCATCACGCATAGCTTGCTCCCACTTAAGATGAAGTTTATCCTGCATAGTCTCTTGGTAACTCTCTGGTTCACCTGCATCAGTATACAAAACATGAAATAATGGAAGACAAAGTTTTTGGGTTGGCTTCCTTATCCTCGTGCTCCTCCTCAAAGTGGGAACACTATCTGATGAAGTACTTGAACCATCTGCTTCTGTCAATGGCTCTCTTTCCTGTTCGGTCTCATCTGAAACTTGTGTATTCTCAGGTGTAGCCATTTCTTCTCCTTCAGATGTAGGTATTTCTTTCTTTCTTTTATCCATGGGATTCATCCCATCCTGTGGCTCATCCAGCTCCAAGCGCTATTTCTCTACTGTTTTCTCACTCTTACTTTCCGTTCAGTCTTTATACATACAGCCTTCATTAAATAGTACATCTCTGCTACGAATTACCTTGTTATGCTCGTAATCCCATAAGCGATAACCATATTCGTCGCCACCGTATCCAATGAATGCACACTTCTGAGATTTAGAATCAAGCTTCTTTCTCATCTCATGATCCACATGTGCATATGCTATACAACCAAACACTTTTAATAATGAATAATTCACAGTCTTACCAGACCGCACCTCCTCTGGAATTCCTCCATCTAAAACACTAGCTGGACTCCTATTGATCAGATAGACTGCCGTATCTACAACGGCTCCCCAAAGTTGCAAAAGCAAACCTGCTTGTAGTCTCATACTCCGAGCTCGCTCCAAAATGGTTCTATTCATCCTCTCAGTCAGGCCATTCTGCTGCGGTGTCCTCGGTATAGTCTTCACTCTCCTGATCCCGTGGGTAGAGCAATAGTCATTGAATTCCCTATTGCAAAATTTCCCACCATTGTCTGACAACAGACATTTTATCTTCAAACCTGTTTCATTCTCAACAAGCCATACCTTGAAGATCTTGAAAATATTGGATTTTTGCTTAAGTGTGAACACCCATATTTTCCTGCTTGCATCATCTATGAAAGTGATAAAATAAGAATTACCTCCAAGAGACTTCGCCGAAGAAGGCCCCCATACATCTGTATGCACCAACTCCAATCTCTCGGTTTTCTTCTCCTTGCCATCTTTCATAAAACTAACTCTTTTCTGCTTTCCAAACATACAGTTCTCACAGAAATCAAAGTTAGCATCTTTCATATCTGTCAACATATTTCTGGATTGCAATACCCTCATGCCGCTTTTGCTCAAGTGACCGAGCCTCTGATGCCATAAGATAGCCTTCTCATTCTTTACAGTGGCCAAAGAAACAACGTGATCCACCGAGCTTGAGAGTAAATATAGAGTTCCCACTCTCTCACCCTTGACCACTACCATTGCTCCTTTACTAATCTTCCACTGTTTCTTCTCAAATGAGATTTGATAACCTTCGCCATCCAGCTTGCTAACAGATATCAAATTCTTCTTCAAATCCGGTATGTGCCTGACCTCTTGTAAAAGCAACTTTCCACCATTGTGCAACTTCAACTGAATTGTCTCTTTACCGACAATCTTGCATTTCTGCCCATTACCAACAGTCACATGCCGAAAATCACCTTGGACATAATTCTCAAACCATTCTCTGCGAGCAGTGCAATGGAACGAAGCCCCTGAATCCACAAACCACAGATCTGACCTCGATTCTGTATGAGCAGACAAGCACAAGTCATCATACTTTTTACTTGGATTCACCATATTCGCTCCTTCCTTGTCTTTGTTTGGACAATTCTTCTTCATATGACCCTCTGTCTTACATTTCCAACACACTAACTTTTCTTGAACTTCCTCTTAGACTTTGATCTTCCTCTTTGTTTTGACTCTCTGCTTAAACTTCTACCCCTTTCCTTTTTTCTGTCATTATCAACCGACAGAGCAGTACTTGTAGAAACTGTGCTCTCACCCATATTCTTTTTCATCAATTCATCATTCATGATTGTACTCACAACATTATTGAATTTAAGAGCAGTATTGGAAGAATTGCTGATAGCCATAACAACATTACTCCAACTATCCGGTAATGAACACATAAACATCAAAGTTTTAATGTCATCAGCAAAGACAAAATCTAAGGATTCAAGTTGTGCCCATAATGTGTTAAATTCGTTTAAATGATTAACAACTGAACTATCAGAAGGCATTCTCATGTTGAACAATTTTTTCATTAGAAACAGTCTATTTGAAGCAGACGGCTTCTCATAAAATTTGGCCAACGCTGACATCAAATCTGAAGTAGTTTTCTCCTTGGAGACGTTGAACACAACCTGCTTTGTCAGGCACAATCGAATCTGCGTCAAAACCCTCCTGTCCAACAATGCCCACTCCTCATCAGTCATCTTTTCTGGCTTTTCTCCAATCAGTAGTTGATGTAAATTCTTTTGATATAAATAATTTTCCATTTGCAACTTCCACCATTAGAAATCTGTCCCATCAAATTTTTCAATTTTTCCCTTCCTATATTCCGCCATAACTCCCACTCAAAATCAACACCGATCTGAGTGAAATCTGACCCGAACCAGGGCTCTGATACCAATTGTTAGCAAAAGATAGCGGAATAATACTAATGCAATAACCAGCGGAATCAAATAGTAAACCGAAGAGAAAAATAGCAGAGACAGAGAACACACAGATTTAACGTGGTTCGGCAATATGCCTACGTCCACGGGGACACGATCGAAAAACTTCCACTATATCAAAAGAGAATTACAAAACTCTAGTTCTCAACTACAAGAGAAATCACAAAGAAATCACACAAGATTTTGAGATCAAATCCTAACCTCTTGTTGCAGTGATTTACCTCTTTGCTTTTGCCGTCGAAATTCCAAAAGAAAAAAAACGCAATTTTACCTTTGCCTCCGGCCGAAAACAAATAGCAGCAGCCCCACACCTTGTTTTGCTTTCTCTGGCCGAAAATAAAAAAAACACAGCCACCTTTTTTCTTTCCCCTTTGCAGCCACACTTTTTTTTTATATCCTTCGGCCAACCAAAACAATTTTGCAGCCGCCATCTTTTCTCTCTTCTGGCCAAAATAAACAGCTGCTTCTTTTCTTTTTTCTTTTCGGCTTACCCAAAACCCTAGCACCACACCCCATATATATATTATATCATAATGGGTTTGGACCGATTTTAGACCCGTTTCGATTGACCGAAACCCGCTACGACAATAGGCTCCATTAGCAACAGCCACATGGTCATGGCCCCCTTCCTCCTTCATCCATGGTCCAATAATTTCTCATCAAAAAGTTCACACACTTTTTGCAGGACAAAACAAAAGCTGGGTGTGGTTTCCCTGGTTGTCGACTTTATCATTTGATTGCAAATCAATTGCAATATTGAATATCGATCATTAGAGAGAGAGAGAGAGAGTCTCTCTCTCTCTATGTATATGTTTATGTTTGATTGATATCAAGCGTGTATGCATGCCCCCAGCTGGCTTTATATTATTATTATTATTAGCATTGTCTCCTCTTTATCTTCATTCATTTCCATTATTGTTGTTGTATGTATCTTTAAAGGCTTTTTTTCCCACTCCTTTGCAGTTGCAGTTGCAGTTGCAGTTGCATGAAGGAAAAAAAAGCTGTGCCTTTGCTTTTTAATCATTAGCTTGCTTGCTGTCCTGAGCTGGCTTTGTATTCTCTATATCTTGTGCGTTCATTGTCACATGTTGGGGAGTTTGGACTTGATTGATCAGTGATCATGCATGCATGCTCTCTATCTCTCCTCCTTGCATTAGGATTGGGTTTGGGTTTTTATCCAACGGGAGTTTCTAAAGGAGCACACCATTTTTCCTAGTGAGCCCACTTTTCGCGGAGGCCTGCGCTGAAAATTAACTGTCTAGTGGGCTCACTAGGAAAAGTGGTGTGCTCCTTTGGAAACTCCCTATCCAACTGCTCTCGCTCTTGTTTGTTATTCTTGGTGTCATGTGATTGGTCCTGTTCTTACGCCAACAGAAGATACCTTTCTCATAAAAAATAAAAAATAAAATCGTTTGAACCAATCAACAGTTACATGATTTGTCATGCTCCGCTGGCTTCGATATACGGTAAACGAGCATGTAAAAGTAACATATTTGGTGTGCCTTCAACATGATAATAGGAGTTGATATAGTTTATAATTAGTCATGGAATCCTTCCCAAAAGTCAAGCTACGATTCTTTAATGGCTTTATTGGAACCATTACCAACTACTGTAAACGCTTGTCTCACAATTGATGTTGAACTATTGAGGTAGCTAGGGTATTATAGGATTGATGTATGTATATAAATCGTCAAGCAATCAAAAGTTACTAATTTCATTAATTTTTTATTTTAAAATTATAATCTATATCTTCTTAGCTTTCTGGAGATTAAACTTTACACGTTTCTAAGTTCATTTGTTTTTTCATCAGGTTTATACAAGATATAGTATTCACCTAAAATCGTTAATTTTGTATTTACTTGATGGAAGACTGAGTCAAAATTAAAATACAAAAAATTGGCTATGAGTGGACACTATGCAGTCAAGATTATAATCGAAAATAATTTTTTAAGGAAAAATATTGGAGATGATGAAAATGGATTGCAATACAGATAACTTACATGAGTTATCAATTAATTTTCATTATTCGCATATATCTATAGTAAATACTAACTAATATTAGATATGTTTTAAAGTTTGAGATCCGTCATCTCCGAAAATAAGAAGAAAAAGAAAATGCACAAGTAGTTAATAACAAGTGTAACCATGAATGTGACACGGTAAAATAGCTAACTATGAATAAAAAGTCAATAACAATGTCATCTATTTCCGATTTGCACGAGAGGTTCCAAATTCGACTCTTGAGACTCAATTCTTTTCGAATATATTTTTTTTCTTAAAAGTCTAGTGTCACTACTCTTTGAATAATTTTTTTTTTCTTTCTTATTCTAAAAAAAATGGAAGTTATATTAGATAACATGGAGAAGCCAAATATTTTAGGGGTATTTACATATTTGTCCATTAAATCTTTATAAATTATAATTTAATCTCCCAAATCTTCATGTTTAGGATTTAGTCCCCCAAATCCTTTAAGTTACTACAATTTAGTACTCTTCCCTAAGTTTCGTTAGTCCAGTTTATTTTTTTACCTGATTTTATTATTTTACCCCTCCTTAATTGCTTCTTCCCTCTTCCTGCTCTCTTCTCCTTCCTTCTTCCTCCTCTCTTCTCATTTTCTTCTTTCTTTCTCCTCTCTTCTCCTTCACTCTTCCTCCTCTCTTCCCCTTCTCTCTTCTCCTCCTCTCTTCTTATTTTTTTCACTGGGTTTATTGACTTTCCCCTTATTCTTCTCTTCTATCTCTCTATTATTCCCCATTTTTCTTCATAGGGGTATTTAAGTTATTTCATTATTTTAAAAAGTAAAAATTAAATTTTACCGTTTATTTGAATGGAAAAACTAACGGAGAGACTAAATTGTAGGAACTTAGAGGATTTGGGGGACTATATCCTAAATATGAAGACGTGAGGGACTAAATCGTAATTTATAATTAAGGGACAAATTTGTAAATACCCCAATATTTTAATATGTTGAGTCTCCTCCCATCTCTTTTTAGAAAATTTGAACTCAGATTCCAAGTGCTCACGGTCAAGGACACCGGTTGATCATCTTGAATCATCAAAACATTTTAATAATATAAATATATTTAATTTATTTTTATTTTTATAGAGGAATATAAATATATCTCTAAGAAATCTGCCTTGATTCTTCTTTAATACTTTTTGAGATTGATCACAGAAAGGAGACTTGCGATGCAGTCACCCCAACAGCATTAACATTAATTAACTAACTAATTAATTAGCTAATAATTAAGATTGTTAATGAGAATAATAATAAGAATTGCTCTTTAAAAAGGCCATCAACTTTTGAGAAAAAGCCTTAAAATTTGCAAGGAAACAAGTTTGAATTCTTCAATCTAACTCTATCTTTAACTGCAAAATATCTCAAAAAAATTAGAGAGGACATAAATAACTGACATTTTTAACGTCAAGAAAATTTGAAACCAAAGTGATATAAAATAACAAAAAGGAAAATAATTGTTATCCATTTATTATTATTATTTTCTATATAGAATATACTTTTTAGATTGTTCGGTATAGGCTACGATCAGAAACTTTTCCTATAGTAAAAAAAAAAAAAGAGCAACCTCAACAGAGTTTGAACTCGTGACCTATGGGAACACCTTTACTATTACATCAAGGCCACCCTTTTAAACTTTTTCTATAATATCACGAAAAAGAATCTTTATATATATATATATATAAAATTAGCTCCTCCTTAACTTTTATAGAACTAAAATAAAAAAAGGTTTTGAGACCTACTTGGCATTTGATATATAAAAACAGTTTTCTATAAACAAAATATGAAAGCATGTCATATGATAAAATCGATAAATTTTCATTTTATTACCAAATATATACAGATATATTTTTAGTTTTTGCCAATTTCAGTATGAGTATGAATAAAATATTAAATTTTGGTGAAACTTTAAAAAACAAGTCAATGACCTATGCAAGTTAAGATCAATAAACGGGTAAATGAGCCACCCCAACAAGAAAACAAACCCTTTTATAAAAAGGAATTTCTATTTGAGCACACCACCTAGCTCAGCGAGTTGTACGAAACTTCGCATTATTTTTTGTGACTATGTTTTTTCTCATAATCGGAATTAAAATTTTGGATGATTTTGTGAAAACCATCCAGGACTAATTGCTTAATGAAAGGTGAGCTCACCTAGCAAAGTGGTGCGCTGATATAAATTTTCCCTTTATAAAAATAAGGGTTTTTAATATATCGGTCTCTTAAATCTTTAAAAATTAAAGTTTAGTTTCTGAAATCTTTATATTTTGATTTTAATATCTTAAATCCTTTAAGTTACTTAACTTTAGTTTTTCTAGGTAATTTTCATTAGACCAGTTAAATTTTTAGCCCGAATTTCCCGTTAAACCCTTAAAAGTCCTTTTTCTCCTCTCTTACTCTTCTTATTGGTTTTCCTCTCCATTATTCTCTTCTCTCTCTTCCCTCCCAATTAATCTGTCTCTTTCTTCTTTCTTTTCTTTCCTTAACCTATATCGCTCATCTTCCTTCTTTTCTTTGGGATTTCTTTTCTTTTCTTCCTAACAATTTAGTTATTCAAGGCATATTAAATTGATCCATATATTTTCTAATAGTTACTTTCTCTCTGGATAAAAGAAAGAAAAAGATAGATTAACTTGAATGGAAGAGTGAGAGAAAACGAATGGAAAGGAGAATCCAATAAGAAGAAGAGAGGACGAAGAGGACTTTCAGGGGTATAACGGAAAATTCAAGTAAAAAATTTAACTGGACTAACGGAAGTTATTTACAAAACTAAACTAAAGTAACTTAGAGGATTTTGGAACTAAAACAAAATACGAAGATTTCATGAATTAAAGTTTAATTTTTAAAGATTTAAGGAAACGTTTAAGTAAAAACCCCTAAAAATAATAGATATTTCCCTTTTTTTTTTTTTTTTTTCCTTCTTCTCTTTCACATTTAGGGATATTATTGTCATTTCCACCCATCAAACCTTTCTTCCTCCTCAATATAAACACTCCTCAAGCCTCTCTTTATCTTCTCTCAAATAGCAAGGGAGAGAAACTAGTTTGGAGACCAAGAGACTGAAATTCAATTAAAAGAGTGTTAAAAAAAAAAAAAAAACACAGAGAAAATAAAAATCCAACCTTTTTCTCATCACCAATCTTTCCTCCACCAAAACCCCCCACAAAAATTCTGCCAGATTTTTGGCAGAATTTTTCCAACCCAACATCAAATTCCCATAACCAGTCCAGTTTCAATCCAACCCTTTTCGTCTCCTGATGAGAGAGAAGTTGATGGGGATCACCAACTTCTTCTTTTACCCTCAAGGCTCCTCTGATGTCTCTGTTCTCATGGTCACCAGCTTCTTTCGCCATAAGCTGTAGATTGTTTTTTTTTCCAATCAAGAAGAGATCTTGCCTCGGTGTATGAGATGAAGAAGGTGTTTGGTGTTGATTTCTAGGAAAAAGATCCGATCTTTTTGGTTTCGATCAAGTTGAAGAAAGATTGATGGCAGGGCGAAGGGTTTATAGGGGTTCAGAGATGGCTGCTTTGCTGCAGAGTGAAGGGATTTCTGCTGGCACCTTTGAGGCTTTGCTCTCTGCAAACTCATCTCATAGTGGTTTCAGTGGTGAGCTTTCAATCTTTGTGTTGTTCTCTGATATAACTCATGATCTTGAGTGTTAAAAATTGTATTTTTAATAGTTTTTTGGAGATGGTTAGTAACAAAATTTGTCATTTGTAGAATTTAGTGTATAATTCTTGAGGTTTAATCAGCATTATTAACTAGATTTTTTTTTTGTTAAAGGCTTAGGATTCACGATGGAGCGTTAAAAGTGTATTTTTTGGTAATTTTCTGGAAATTATTCATGTAACATATAGTATCTTCAGAGTAGAAATTTCTTGGTAATTTTCTTAGAAATTTTGTTCTTTTATAATGGATCTTTAGAGTTCAATGGGGTCATTGGGAGTTTTAAATAAACATATATTTGGTAAATTCTTTCTGAAAATGGGCATAAAGATAAAATTTTGTCATCTTTACAATTGAGTTCTATTGATATCTAGCATGAGATTCAATCCAAATAACAATAAAGCATAACTAAGAAAGTTTCAGTTCAGAATTGTGAAGCCTCTAAGTACTACATGTTTCAGGCTCAAGATCAATGCTAAACTTTGAGGAAGTTTGCGGGAGAAAAATCAACCAGCCCTTCTTCGGGCCGCCGCAAGAAATGGAAGAAGCCGCTGCTGCTGACGACGATTTTGATGATTGCCTCCACCAGCCGGAGAAGAAGAGGCGGCTCACGGCGAACCAGGTCCTGTTCCTCGAGAAGAGCTTTGAGGTCGAGAACAAGCTCGAGCCCGAGAGGAAGGTTCAGCTGGCCAAGGACCTTGGCCTGCAGCCGAGGCAGGTCGCCATCTGGTTTCAGAACCGACGGGCGAGGTGGAAGACCAAGCAGCTGGAGAAGGACTATGAGACCTTGAAATCGAGCTATGATGCTCTCAAGGCTGACTATGAGAATTTTCTCAGAGAGAAGGAGAAGCTTAAAGCAGAGGTATAAATTTCTTTTTCCAACTGCATCTTGTCGATTTCGATATGTTAACATGACATATATTGGCTAAATTAGTAGACATTTGGCGAACTGAATAGGAATCAATAGGGGAATTAATCTCATGTCACTTTGAATATCGATCTCTCTCCAGGTAGTTCATCTCACAGACAAGCTACTACTGAAGGAAAAGCCCGAGGACATCAGAGAAGCGTTGGAGGTCGAGAAACCAGACTACAATACCATAATCGAACCGAAGAAGCCCGAATGCCGGCTATTTGGAGTGAAGCAAGAGGACCGTAGCTCAAGCAACAGCGCTGCCTCAGAGTCGGGGAGCCCTCACTGCACTGACGGAGCGCGCACGGACTCCTCCAACGTGTTTGAGCCGGACCAGTCCGATATCTCGTATGTGGAGGAGGATGAGGAGGTTAGAGGATATCATCAGTTGTTGAAGCTTGAGGATGGTGCAGGCAGTTTCGACTTCCCAGTGGAAGAACAGGCCCTCTGGTTCTGGCCTTGATAGGTTTTATCATCGTGGTGGTTGTGCTCATTATGTATCAAAAATCTTTCAACCTACATGTCTCCTCTCTCGCTTGCAGATGATATCGATAGTGTTGGTAACAATAAAGGCCGTTGTTGGCTTAGTTGACATGTTGTGCTTGTGATGTTTTTGCTATGTAGATAATGTTGGTAGCTTGAAGAGATCATCGCAAACTTTTTGCCAATATAAGACTGCATATCGACTTAAAACACTATGTTATGTGATGCTAGAGATGCTCTATATCTTTGCAATGTAACGGAACTCTGAAGTTATGATGAGAATTGAGAATATATTTTTGTGTAAGATTTGGCATATAAAGCTTTGGCTGTGGATTTAGTACAGTTACAAAGTTAGCAGTTACATTGAGAGAACTAGGGAGATGGTGTTAGAACTGAATTGGGCAATGGGTGCAGATGTGAAGGTAGGATTGTGTTTGGAGCGGATGTGAGAGAGAGAGGGTGATTGGATCTGAGGTATATTAACTTCTCAAGAAAACCTAGCTAGCATGAGGACTGACGTAATGATGAGCAGGAGATATGAGGGTATTTTGGGGAAGCTAGGGAGTGTGCATGTCAGGGTCAATTTTGGCAAGTTTTGGATAGATTGGGGATCAGAGAAATTCGGAAAATTCTATTTGCCACGGCATTTTATTCTTATTGTCTTGGTTTCTCTTTATACCAAACTCATATTTTGAAATACTGTTATTTTATTTTCTGCGTCCAAAATTTTTTCCAAAAATATCCCTCCTCATTTTCTCTAATTCCTCATCCGTCCAATTCCGTTTAGTAAAAAAATTATTTTGGTCGGATATTAATATCCGACTAAGAAACATGCTGGTCAGATATTAATACCTGACCAGCAAGCGAAATCTCCAAAAAAAACTAATTAACGATAAATTTCAAACAAATACGTATAAAACCTAGAAAAAAATTCAAATCGTACCTTAGGTTTGTTCTCTGACATCAATTGCATGTTGGAATTTTCCATTTGCATAAGAAAACTCAAATGCAAATTCCAAACTCAAATTTCACTTGTCACGGTGAAATCGAAAAATTTAAAATTCTTCTAATCTTTTCAGGAATATTAATGTAAAAATTTTTAAGGGGTCAAGAAATCAAATAGATAATTTTGTAAGAGATGTGTTTTTATTAAATACCAAAAAAAATCATTTAGAGTTTTAGAGAGAAAATAGAGGAGGAAGATGAGTCGTTGTTCCAAATTTTAAAAGTCTTAGTTTAGAATTTATAAGGGTAACTTAGTTAAAAAAATAATGACAAACTTGTAATTATTTATAAGTTTTAATACCGTGCATCAAGAGTAAAATGTTGTGTGCAAATAGAATTTCCCTAGAAATTCTATTTATACACGGAAATTTACTTTTCATGCATGGTTTTAAAACTTATAAATAATTATAAGTTTACAATTTATTTTTTTTACTAAGTTATCTTTTTAAATCACAAATTAAAACTTTTTAAAATTTAGAACTACAACTCATCGTCATCCTTCCTCTTCTCTTTTTTTCTCTAGAACCTTTAAAAATATGTTTTTTAGTGGAATTTAATTTTTAAAAAAATACATCTCCCATAAAACCATTGATTTGATTTCTTAATCTCTTAAATTTTTAAATTCATATTCCTAAAAAGATCTGGAGAAATTTTAAATTCTTCGAATTCACTGTAACAAGTAACATTAGGGTTTGAAATTTTAATTTGAGTTTTTTTATTCAAATGAAAAATTCCAATATTCAATTAGTATCGGAGGACAAATCTAAGGTACAATTTAAATTTATTCTTAGTTTTTTATGTGTATTTGTTTGCAATTTATTATTACTTATGATTATTTTGTGAGGGAGACGTCGGTTGCTGGTCAGATTTTAATATCCGACCAAGCGATGTTTTGGTCGGGTATTAATGCCGGACCAATATATTTTTAGCTTGGCAATTAATATACGACCCGAAAAATTTAGTATCGGACGACATAAAGAGATAGAGAGAAGGAGAAAGGTTAAACTTGAAAAAAAAATTGGGTGCATAGAGTAAATTGGTGACATTTCAAAATGGAAGTTTGGTGTAAAGAGCACTCAGGACATCAAAAGTAAATTGCATTGTGTAAAAAGAATTTTCCTTAGGGTTAGGGTTAAGGTTAGAAGATCAAGGAGCTTGTATTTAGTGTCATCCGCTCTTTCTAATTTACAAGAGAGAGGTAACAAATTCGATTTTCGATGGATACTCAATTTAGATAATATTATAAAAAATATATGAATTTGATTAGAAAAAAATAATCGTGGTGACAGCAGAAGTACGAGTTATCTTAAAGAATAAATTTGTTCTTAATAGTGTGAATGCAGAATCTGGTAAAGTAAAACATTTGGAAAATGAATAAACGCGATATTGGCCCAAGATCCTGATACCCTAAAATTTTTGGGGTTTAATTTTTACAACAATGGCCTATCCATATGAATAAGTAGTTAGGGTGGGTTTTAATCCAAGATTCGGTTTGTAAATAGACCCAAATTTCAAATTCAGATCTTTATTTGAATTAAATAATGAAAGATTAGATTGATAACAAATATATATATAAAGAGAGTTTCTTCACTAGTGCTTAAGTGATCCAATAAAATGAAATAATTACACAAGGCGCACCACTTTAGATATCAAATAAAAGAATAAAAGATGAAAGTAGTCTTGAGGGAAGAGAAAAAAATTTAATTTAGATTTGAAACCTTGAGTGTTGAGTTTCCATTCATTCTCTCTCTCTCTCTCTCTATATATATATAGAGAGAGAGAGAGAGATGGAAGTGAGCTGACAGCTCACGCAAGTTACCTGAGTTGCAGTTCATTTCCAATATCTCCAATAATGTTTTTTAAAAATTTTCTTTTGGATTATGATCTTGACCCCTTAGGGTTTACTCATACCCAATTTCTTGGGTTTTAGTTTTGATTTGGTCATCCATCAAGTTAACAAAAAATTAACGGTTTTCAATGAATAAAATATTTTGTTTGCACTTGAGGAAAGGGTAAAAGAACTCCAAAATTTATGAAATTTAATTCTAAAGAAGTTAAGAAAGTAGTGATAGTAATTGTTAAGAAAAATTGAAGAAAAATCATTAAATGATTATAGTTTTGTCGCCAGCTCACATAACTTTTTCTGAGCTGGTGGCTCACCTACAGTAATCATATATATATATATATATATATATATATATATATATATATATATATATATATGAGACTCATTTTTGGTATTATTGCAAAATATATACATATATATGTATGTGAGTTTGAGGAGTATGAAAATGAAAACAATTTTCAGAAATCTCCCATAAAATCAGAGTTATATCTAACTTTTATGCAACAAAATTATTTCCCAAATAAACAAAATACCTTATATTCTAAATCACTCTAATTGTTAAGTAAGGAAAAAAAAAAAAACGATAATTTTAATATTATCTATTCTTATAAAACATTCATTTTTTTCTCTTGCATATTAAATTTACATCCATATTCTAATGAGAATCAAATTTGAAATCTCCTACCATTAAAGGTAATATTCATTCGCATTTTTTCTCCCCTTATCAAAGACAAGGCTGCTCTTTTTTTTAATTATATATACACCTATCAAACAAGGGAAATTCTAAATGAGCACACCACGAGAATTCCATGTTCATTCAGAAACTCCCATCAAAGAAAGGACTGCGCATAAAAAAGTACTCGAGCAACAAATCTGTACAGAGAAGTCGCACACGAGGTGGCTTTGTCCTTTTGTGAGAGGTTGCAGGGAAACTAGAATGACAAATCTACCCCTGACAAAGGACAGAAAGAGATCTCTTCCAATAAAAGCCTTCCATCCAAAAACCGCCAAGTGTCCGCCCAGATTTCCACAGGCCAAAAAGACCCCCACAACTTTTACAATATTTCACGCCGACCACATATTAACAATCTCCACCCAAACCCACGCCCATTTCTTCACCCTCGGCTGTGCAACTGGGTGCTCAGTGAAAAACCGCCACGTTTCATTTACCTTTAGGCCAGTCGCTTTCGAGAGTGGTCGTTAACTTGGCCACGCAAGCAACCCGCGCTCGGCCGTCCCCGAGGTCTGGGCCCCGCCGCTGGGGACACGCGTCCCGATCCGACAGGTCAGTGGCCGGCACGTAACCCAGCGACTCCCGCGACAGCGACGGGAGCGGGGCCCGCAGGCTCCGACAGCGTAGGAGAGGGGGCGCTCGCCCCCATCGAATCATGAGGGGGCGAGTGTTGGCCCCACTCGATGCGCTGGTTCACACGTGTCGTTCTTGCTTCTTCTTTTCGCGCACGATGGCGAAATACGTGTCGAGCTCTCACAGGTGGGCCGAAAAAGCACGTGCGACGTGGCCCACGTGGGGACGTGATTACGTGGACCTTAAATAGATGATTAGCACGTAATAAGTACTCCTTATTAGAAGTTAATTAAGAAAGGACTCTTTCCAAAGTCCGTATACAACAAAAGTTGGAGGCCAGATGAAATCTTTATTTTAATAATTTAAGATTTTGTTGTCGGGCATAAATTCATTTATATATATATATATATACGTTAAAGCATGCTTATAAAACATACTAGTATTGTTTTTACAACAACAGAGTCTTTTAATTCATATATTAGGTTATATGAATCAAAAAGAGAATCATATCGGACAGATCATATCGAGTAATATGTTTTCATTTAAATTTGTATTTTTTCATAACTTTTCGTATCACATCCATATTTTTTTCCTCAATCATTTTTTCACTTTTTAACGTGTCTTACTCTCCAATCATTGATCTGGTATATCTTCTACGTTGCACGTAACCTAAATATTGTAGATAATTCTGTTGCATTTTCTTTTCACTGGAATTACGCTTACTTAATTTCGAATATCATTATTTCTAATTTTCTCACTTCTAATATTACCGTACATCCAATATAATATGTACATCTTTATAATCTTTTTATGAATGATATTTCTTTATGTTTCAGTATTCCATGCCATATGAAAAACCTGATCAAATAGCAACCATTTGAGTAAGTAACATCAAAAGTATTTTAGTCAAACGCTTCAAAATCATATGCTAGAGTCACTTGTTTTCTGATTAGAACAAGTCCAGCGTTACGCACCACTACGCTTCACTACCCAGTTACGCACCGTCCCTGCAACTGCAATTTGCAAATTGCGAAGGGGGTGATTCCCTACTTTAGCCAGTTTAGCGGTTTGGCTTGTTACTCGAATTGGCGATTGTTCTCTTTCGGAGTCAGCAAAGTCAGCGTGTATGAGATGCGGAGGTGTGCCGAGTGATAAGGCACTGCCACTACCAGAGACAAAGAAGGGTCGCAATTTGAGGAAGAAGAAGACAGTATAAGCTATTAGGATTTAGGCTAGCGAGTGGAATCTAGATCCTATCTAGTGGCAGAGAGAGAGAGACGTGGCCAATGCAAAAATGTCAAAAGATTAGTTTGGAGGATGGTGGAGCAAGTCAATCGACTGTTGTCACGTCTCCAGTACGGGGGCCCACACTCGGTATCAGCTTCTTTTTTTTTAATCTGGCGCTGAAAATTGAGATATTCCACGGCACTTCGTGTGGGTCCCGCATGATGTGGCTCCTCTCTAGAAGAAAATTGCATCCTGAACCGACCTGTTAAGTAGGCCAGGCGTGCCCAACGTGCCCTGGAGAGCCGAGCCGTGCTCACCTCGGCTCGGCTCAGCCGAGGGCGGCCATGCCGGGCCGTGCCTGATCGGCACGGCACGGTCCGGCACGTTTAATTTTTTTTTTTAAAAGAGCTGTTGGAGATTTAGGGGTTTGCAAATTTGTTTTTGCAGAAAATAGGGAACAAGATTTGACTAATGAAATAGTAGTAGAGACCTTACCAGAAAAAGATGCATCATGATTAAAAGTATCAATATTTGTTCGGATTTTCATGTATTTTCTAATTTTTTTTTTAATTTTTAACTCAAAAATATCTTAGAAAAAATACTAAGAACAATTTGAATATGACAGTTAGGGTCCTCTCCCCTCTTTTCGGGCTTTGTATAACTTCTAAATAGATTTATAGAGCAATTATATCAATGTAATAAGATTAAATATAATTAAAAAAAATTTACTGTTATTACTTCTTGTTAAATCCAATTAAATAAAACTAAATATTCTCCTAATCTTACTTAATTTTTTTATTTTTATTTTTTAAAATAACATGGGCCGGCACGGGCCCGGTGTGCCGTACCGGCGGGCCAAGCCCAGGCCGAAGCCCGGGCAGGCGTGCGGTGCCGGAGGCACGGCACGCCCTTGCCAGGCACGGGCCGTGCCCGTGCCCGTGCCGTGCCTGGCACGTCCCACTGGGCACTCCGGCACCGCACGCCCTTGCCAAGCACGGGCCGTGCCTGGCACGGCCCACTGGGCACCGATTCCTGAACCAACTTCTTTTTTTTTTATTATTCTTTAAGTATTCTTGTCTCAATCCAAGATCTGTCTATGTATATGTAATATATTCTTAGTTTATATAATGAAGAGAAAATAAGCAAAAATGAAATGGGTAAGGAAGGGAAATTCTAAATGCGTACTGCATTTTACTTATTGAGCACAACATCCTACCTAAAGTGATTTAGAACGTAGGGGAAAATGGTGCTCGCTAAGTCAATTGTGGTGCGCATTTAGAATTTCCGGTATTCAAGAACTATGGCTGCCTAGTCCAGATTTTTTTTGGGGTCATTTCTGTGGTTACGTGGATTGTTTATGTATAGATTGCTACACTCTAATCAGCGCAAAGGGGAGGTTTCAAAAAAAAAAAAAAAAAAAAAACCGCTGCATCATCAAAGGCTATTATCCCAAGATGGAGAGTTAGCCTCGCGTTTTTCTTTGACACGGGACAGTTAGCCTCACCTACACAACTCCTTCGTAAAATTTCCATTCTACAGAAGTTATTACATGGCATCGTCACGGATTAATACTCCAAATACTGTCACTATCATATGAAAAGAATTTTTTAGCACACTGCAGATGGCAAAATAATGGCCTTCATCTCCTCTTCACCCAAGCAAAATTAAAAGCCTGGCCATCTTATATACCCTCAGACTAAAGACCAACACATTGGAAAAAACATATCTACCCCTAACCAATACAGCAACAAATTCTTTATTATATTAAGTTTTGAGGCTGGTTGTATGAATCTTTTTCTTTCATGCAGCTTGACTACTCAGTTCAGGACCATTGATGTCCTTTTTAATTGCTCACATATTCATTAGGACCTACCTATCCATGCCTTGTAACACCATGCACTACGATTTCATCACTTCTTTTAACTAATGTTTACGAATATCTCAATCGGTTCTCTCTCAATATTATCATCAGTTGTAACAACTTCTAATTTCTTATGCATACACTCATTTCTTATCATGTTGTCTTCATAGACTACCACTTATCCATCTTAACACCCTCGACCAATTCTTTCTGAAAAAAATAAATAAATAATAATGTCTGTCTTGCCCATCGACCTCCCTTTATAGTCCTTTATTTGACAATTAGACTCGTCATATCTTAGTTGGAATCTTGGCCCGAGTTGTATGACTCCCTATTTCTAAACCATTTCCTTCACATACATCTTTATCATATGGGCTTTACTAAAGTTTAGCCCATAACTGAACACGAAAGTCACAGCACATACAATAAAAAAGAAGGACAACAAGAATTTGAACTATATATCTAATCATATAAACTTGCAATCAACATAAAGTAAATTTAATTCATCACTAAACCAGTTCTAAAATGAAATAAGTTTATTGGATCAAGCCATCTCGTTACCTCTGCTACTTTTGCAACCTTGATGAAGACATCCTCCAAGGTAGTATCAGCCAGACCCCATGCTTGTATGGGGAAACTGCTCTTTGCATTCTCCACTGCATTGAAGGCTTCAGCTATCGCAACCTCGTTCTTTGGCATCTCAGACTTCTGGGTCCCCGACAAGTGATATATCTTTGTTGCATTAGGCGAGAGTCGCCGAACCAAGCATCCTACGTCTGTCTCGTTATCGGTAGAGGTTGTCATTGTCAGGACGTAAGTTCCCCCATATCTCGCTTTCAGCTGCAACATTCACAATCACAAGCAAAGATATAGTCATTCTTCTAAACTAGGAAGCGTAATAGAGAGACAAGTATTAAGAGCATCATAAGAAACCATATATCTAGAAATATTAGCTTTGTTATCAAATACTCCGAGTTTCAGAACTAGTCCTGCTATCAGAAAATATGAATCGAAGCAGAGTTATCGACTCACATATACAATTGTCAAACCTATCTCTGATATACCTCATATCTAAGAAGAATAAATAGAGAAATATTAAGAGCATCATAGGAAACTGTGTATCTAGAAATATTAGGTTTATTCTCAAGTGCTCGAAGTTTTGGTGTTGGTCGTGCTACGAGAAGTTTCCGCATTAGTCCTGCAACCCGAAAATATTAATTGGAGCAGAGTTACCGACTCGCATATCTAGAAGTATATAATAGATAGAGAAATATTAAGAGCATCATAAGAAGCCATATGTCAAGAAATATTAGGTTTGTTGTCAAATGCTTGAAGTTTCAGTATTGGTCCACATACTGGAAAATATGAATCAAAGCAGAGTTACCAACTGACATATTTAATAATTAGTAGTAGTCAACCTATTGACCTCCAATGTAGACTTACCTCTTTTGGATTTCCTACGCACTGCAAACTTCCATCTACAAATATGCCCAATCTGTCACATAGATTCTCGGCTGCTTCCATTGAATGTGCTGAAATCAGTAAAAACATAATCAAATTAATGAAATGCCCTACTATGATAAGTATGCTAAGTGTCTATAGTGGCCCCAATTATGAGCAAGAGCAATCAATAAACAGCTTCAATCATTCTAACAAAGCCTGAAATGATGCAGAGAACAAGTTGGTCGACCCATACTGTGCATAGACAAGGATCACTCCCAGCATTGAATGTATTACACAGTAAAGAATTTAACTGGTAAGAATTATGGCCCTGTCTTCTTTTGCTCGCTTCACAACATTCCACAAGTGGCTTCTTGATGCTGGATCTAGTCCTGTGCTTGGCTCATCCATGTACACAACCTAATGAAAGATCACAAATGCATGTACCGGTGTTACTTCATAGGATGGAAGAAAGTACGAGGATAATGTAGATGTTCTAAGCTCAAAAAAATTAACCAGTAAATGTAAGTGTTCATAATATGTACTTTAGGATCACTGATGAGTGAAATGGCAACACTAAGTCTCCGCTTCATACCACCACTGTATTTACCAGCTAGTTTGTCAGCAACTCCACCATAAAATAAATTTAGATTCTTCAGTGACTCTTCAACAGCCTGCCAAAGGCTTAAAGAATTAAATATTAAAAAAAAAAATGGATCACTGGTGATATTTCAAAAATCATGTATAAAGAAAGATATAAGCAAATGAAAATCATGCCTAATTTAAACCGCCAAGATACAAGGAAAATTTCTTGCCTAGTTGACCAGGTATTCTAGAAGTGCTTTAGAGTTCACACACAAAGTGAAATGAAGATAACAGAAATCTTTAAGCATTTCTCTTCTAAGTATAAGAATTACTCCTTCAGACAGAATCTATGAAATTCTATCAAGCAGGATGCAATATGAGTCCACTATTGTAGCCCGAGGAAAAGATGAATCTTTTTAGTATCGCAAGATATATCATACCCAAGCTGGTTCCTATCATTTTCCTCCATCAGGTACATTCTGTAGTCCTTTTGACAGTAGCCAATAGACACGTAGACAAACTTCCGTTTTATGAGACTACTCTAATTGCATGAAGGTGAGGCAATTTCTATATTAATAATACTATAGAAAATTTATTGACTGGTTTGGTGACTCAAAGTCGAGAAATGCTACCTACCAAAAGATCATATCAATTTCCACTTGTCGCTGTCCATAAGACTGAAGTCACTGAAACTATAACATACTTTTAATGAAAAAGGAAGTAATTCCTAATTGAGCAAATTAAAGCAAGTGATTGCAACAAGCACAGAGACCCAATATGGTAAAATTTTCTTCTCTTCAATTAAACAAGACTATAGAGCTATATTCCAATGTTCTCTAAAAGAAGTAGAATGTTATAATGTTAAATATTAATTAAGTGTCCACATAATTTGAATGCCAAGGAGAAACTGTTGCCACAGCAGATCAGACAAGTTTGTATACCCTTGTCGCCAGTACCTGAGTCAATGCATCACCTTTTAGGTTCTTCAGTCGACCATAAAACATCAAATGCTCCCTCCCAGTAAGCGTTTCCCAGAGCAGACTGTTTTATAGTTCGACAATATTAAAAAGACAAACGTAAGGAGAGTATATATAGTTACTGAATATGTGATGGTTCAAAGGCATTCAGTGTAGAGAAACTGCATCACCAACTGGACATTTTAGGATCCATAGAAATAGGGAAGCCTTTCTTACTAATGTTGTGGGCATACACCCATTCCAGTGTATATTTTGTCCATATTGTCCTGAATGTCCATTCCTTGAACATAAGCAGTGCCTGAGGATGGTGTTGTAAGTCCAATCATCTGCAGACATGTTAAGACATAACTTAAAATGTAGCTTTTAATAAATGCTGGAATCACATTATTATGCAGGACAGTGTGGGTATATATATAGATTCAAGTTTGTTGATATGCATGCTTTGCATTTAGATGAATATGAGAAGTATCAAGACTATGGTGAATTGATGAATTTGTTTAAGGAAATAAAGTGCGATATTAGTGAGGTTTGTCCCTCCAAGGACCATGGAGGTGATTTAATGTATGGGTAAATGCGATTAAACCTAAGGCTCCAGAAGGAGTTCCACTTTGGGGTCGAATTGCTTCCAACCTTATAAACCAACCCGTACTATACCTCTTGAATTGGGCTAATTAGACCTGAGGTCCTTAACCAAATCTCTGACAAGTTTGCATATGTCACATCTTATCAGTTAGAATGAAAGTCATCACAACAAAATGGCCAAGGAATGATCAAGTCCTGAGCTCCCAGAATAACAGTTAAGTTGGATGAAAACTAAAACATAACAAAATGATAATCTGATATGATTAAAGATAATGCCAGCTATTAAAGTCAGATAAATCAGCACCTGCAGAATTAGACCATTTACAATGCAATTTACAAGTTCAAAATGTCAATTTTCATACTCACCATACTGATCCAAGAAGTTTTTCCAGCACCATTAGGACCAAGCATACCAAAACATTGCCCAAGAGGCAAGGCAAGAGATAATCCTTTGACTGCAAACTTCTCTGGGTTTCCATCCCTTCTTGGGTACACCTTTTTTAGGTTATTGCAAATGACTGCATAGTTTGAGCTAGTGCCAAGCAGCAATTCTTCAACAACCTCCCTCTGAAAATTAAAAAATTACAAGATGGAATAAATTTTAGTATGGTAGATAAATTTGATTGCTGTAAACCATGAGGCAAAGCTAATCACAATCTTAAGGTATCATGCAAAATTAGATGATTCACAACAGAAACAAAGTGATCTGTGTGCATATATATGTGAAATTAGTTGGGATTACCAGACATAATTCCTCTTTTGAACAGGAAGGGATCGAGGTAGCCTTCCAGCCAGAACAAGCACGTGTGCATTCATGCGCACATACACACGAGCGCCCATATGAGAACATCATTTAATACAAACCAGGGGTAGTGGCTACTCGAGTCTATACAACACAATATTACTCTCCCAGAAAACTCATACTAAGCACAGACCTAACAAGCTACAAGTCCATAAAGCAGAAAATATACAGAAACCATCTAGATAATATATCATTAAAAGATGCAACTGCAATAAAAACTAGAAGGATGATGTGAAGACAAAAAAAATTTGCTCACATGTTATGCAATATAAAGCCAAATAAACACCCAGGAACAACCTAAGAATTCTCCTCGTAGGCTTATTCTAGCAGGACTCCTTAAATGTTAAGATTAGTTGCAACAGATTTTGCTTCATCTCCAAGGCATACAATGAAAGAAGACAAATTAGAAGAAATTTTCAAATGACTGCAATATAATTCATCTATTTTCAACAGTCTAATGCTTTTTTTCTTTTTTTTTAAAAAAAATCTGAACCACCTAAGAAGATAGTTTAGTGAAAATATATTAGAGCTATATAATCAATTAACGTTATCAGATGACTCTTCTCACATTAGTCAGGTCAAAAATGGTGTCAGTAATACATTATGGTTGTAATCAAGAATCTCCATGAACAAATTGACTAAAGTTTCCTTGAATTTATGAATTGGTAAGACATTAACCCCAACGAGTTGGCAGGCTGAATTTCCAGATATTTATAAGGTTTCTGCCTTTTAAGTATCAACAATGAAAACCTCGCCGGACATAGACCAGTTGGCAGGTAGGTTTCATGCAAGACTCGCATAGACCTATTCATTGTGTTTAACACATCCCAAGAACTTTTCCTAAGTAGAATGTGCTTAGATCTGCTATCAAAAGTGTAGCACCCGAGAACTTGGTATCTAAGGGTTTAAAATGCTTGGACTAAAATCAAAGGTTTGGATGAACAATCTGTACAACTTAACTGTTGATCTGAGCAGCATACAACTTCATTTTTTTTTTTTGCCACTTGATGCATAAGCAAGAAGACTTGAATTTTATTTACTTTTTGACTTTAGGAACTGTAAATAACATAGATCAATTTGACTCAAGTAGATTTTTATTTGATGATCTATTAAATCTGAATGGAAGTATTTGGAACATTGGAATCTGGTGATACAACCTGAGGTTTGAAACTAAACTCTGTTTAGTTTTTTTTTTTTTTTGGGCGGGGGGGGGGGGGGGGGGGGGGGTAGTCACTCTGTTTAAATTGTTATGTATAATCTGTAGTGTCTAAAAAACAACAATAAGACATTTTGAGATTTTTTAGCATACACATAAGTAGTTCTCGAATAGAAAATCAAAAGTGCAGAGTTGCTTAGATCAATAGTCTGGGGAATACAAATTGAAAATCTAAACATTAGATCGTGAGCTAGACAATTTAAACACTTGCACATCAAATTTTTGTTGGGTTTGCAACATTCTAGACCTCCCTCCATTTTGTCATTACTCGATGCATAAACAACCAAACACAAAGTCGTAGAATTTGATCTTTAGATTCCTTATTATCTAATTCCAGGGAGGAAGACTTGGATGGATGTAGCCATCTCTCTGACATCAATACACATTTACATAAACATATGCGTAACATACATAAGCATGTATTATCTAGAAGAAAAAAATAAGATCTAATTAAAAGTCTCCCTCTAGTAGAAAGAATCAAACCCGGTCTCACTCCTAAACCAGCTCTCTCACATACATATGCATTCACAGATGAATATGCATGTACGCATAAGCATATACTGTCTAGTATGCACATACACAGCCGCATCACATACATGCACATGTACACGAATGCAGACATATACACACTCAAAGATGCATATGTATAATTTCATTCATAAGCATATACTATTTAGGAGAAAGAACTAAACCTAGTTATTTTAAAAAAAAAAAAAAAAAACACTTACTTCATGACCAACATCATGCTTCTCCATCTGAATAGATGCATTAGATTCCTGGTGCTGTATACTGGGTTTACAGCTAGATAATGATGGCTTCTTTCGCAAGCACATCCCACCCTTTGATGAACCAATCTGATCCAAGTAGTATGCAACTAAAAGCAATACCAACCATTCAATACTCATCAATATCATGGTAGCTATCACTCCTTTATTGTTGTCATCCATGTCTCTCCACTGCATGCCAGAAGTTCCAACATAACTCGCAGAGAGTGAAAACTCATAGATCCCTCGGAATAAAGAAAAACCAGGAAAAATCTCCATGACTAAGATCCAGACTCCTGAAAAGCCAAAAGAAAAAAAAAAAAAAAAAAAAAAAAAAAAAATTGTAATGGTCATATCTTGCTTGAGGGTAAGAGATGCTTTTATTTAATAATTTTGTCATCTTACTTGAGAAGCTAGGGTCCTCCAGGAAAAATTGGAACAGACTTTCCCCTAACATACCTGAAGCAAATACATATATATAACCTACTACAGCAAACATAAAAAGAGAAAGAAAAAAAAAAAAAATCCAAATTACAAAGATGTACCAGTAGTTAACTGTTAGGAAATATGTAAAAAAAATTAGTTTATTAGAAGCTGACCTGTAGCAGTTTTGACATCATAGAAGTATATTGCGAGAAAAAATGACAGGGCAATCTGCAAGTTAGCATAAATAAAGTAGAACACAAACTGTATGCTGTAATTGTTCAACGTGAAGAATTTTATACCTGACGAGGAAAAAAGCATCCATTTAGAAATGTTAGTATCAGTTTACATGAAATTTGGAAAAGTACTTGCATATTATTACCTATAATAGAACCAAACATCACGAAACATAACATATACACTAAGGATATTAGAAGAAAATAAGCATAAGATATCATCCAATAAGGTCCATCACCCAGCCCATGCATATTCATCATAATTTTCAGCTTATGTTGCTTCTCATAGACCAGGTATGCAAGCATGACCTGCATTAGAAATAAAAGTAATTAATACAGAATGTCCTATCAGATTAATAACATAAATAGATAAATAAATCAATGAGCACAATATTATTGAAGACAGGAAAAAAAAAAAAAAAAAAAAAAAAACAAACGTCATCCTAGTTTCAAGTACAAGGGACTACATCATTAGGCAAGTAGAAAGAGCACATAGAATGCAATTTCTTCTTTACCAGGCAATGATCATATGCTGAATGTATTTCAGTTGCAATATTGGTAAAAACGAGGTCTTGACTGCAAGATTTCACGAATCTCAACCAGCAGACTTTATTTGAGATTTAGATTATCTTGAGATAATTATATTTCCATACACCCTATTGTAATAGTATGAACCTGAGAGTTGTTTCTAATTTGATAAATTGAACTCTAAACAATTCGCATGAATTAAAAGATAGGTTTATTGATATTATTTGTCAAGTTTATGCAATTTCTATACATTGGCAATCAACTGAAATCTTACACATAGTCAAATTGAGGTGATTGGACTATCTTAGGGACGATTATCGTTACAACAACAACAACACCACCAACAACGCTTTTTATCCCAAATACTTGGGGTAGGCTATATGAACCAAAAGAGAATCATGTTGCATCGTTCACGTTGATAATCCTTCTCCATTCATTCCTATCAAGTAATATATTCTCATTTAAATCTCTAGAATCCATATAATTTTGTATCACCTCCATCCATATTTTCTTTGGTCTACCCTTTACTCTTTTAACTTGTTCTATGTTGATAAACTCTCTTTTTCGAATTAGTGCATTTGTAAGTCTACATTTTACATAACCAAACCATCGTAGACGATTTTCTCGCATATTCTCATAAATGGGGGCTACACATATCTTAGCAAAAATATATTCATTTATCACTTATCTCTCCTAGTGTTGTCGCATATTCAGCGAAACATGCGCATCTTTATTATACTTATTTTTTGTGAATGATGTTTTTTTATAGCCTAGCATTCCGTGCCATATAATAAAACTAGCATAATAGCAGTTCTATAAAATTTTCTTTTCAGCCTTAACGGAATGTTATAGTCATATAAAACTTCTTTGCACTCATCCATTTTAACCAACCAACTTGTATCCTATAATTGACATTATTATCGATCTCTCCATCATTCTGAATAATAAAACCCAAATACCTAAACTGATAGCTCATTTATATCACTTACCCGTCCAGTACTATAGTTTAAAATCCGTCGTTTACTAAATTTACACTCCATATACTCTGTTTTAAACCTACTCAATCTAAAATCTCTAAATTCTAATATGTGCCTGCATAACTCTAACTTTGCATTTACCCAACTCTTGTCTCATCAACTAAGACAATATCATTAGCAAATAGCATACACCAAGATATCTCATTCTGAATAGCGCTAATAAGCTAATCCATTACTATAGGCTATAGCAAATAAAAATGAGCTCAATACAGATCCTTGATACAATCCAATTGTGATAAGAAAATCACTTGTTAGACCGCAACATGTTCTAATATTAGACACTACTTCATCATACATATCCTTAATTATGTCAATAAACTTGAGGGACTCCATCATTATCCACCAAAATAATTCTCTTGGTACCTTATCATAGACTTTCTCTATGTCAATAAATATCATATGCAAATTTCTATTTCTCTCTCAAAATTGCTCTATAAGTTTATGCAGTAGATGAATAGTTTTTGTCGTCGATCACTCCGGCGTGAATCCAAATTGGTTCTCCAATATTTTAACAGTCAGCCTAAATCTATATTCAATTACCCTTTCTCAAAGTTTTATAGTGTGACACATAAATTTTATTCCACGATAATTAGAACAACTCTGAATATTATCCTTATTCTTATGCAGAGATACTAGGGTACTCTTTCTCCATTCATTTGGTATTTTCTTAATTTGCTAAATCTTATTAAAAAAATCTGTTAGTCATCTCACCAATTCTCTCCTAAATATCTCCATACCTTTATAGCAATTTCATCTGAACCAACAGTTATTATTAATTTCATACTCTTCAAATCCTCTTTTACTTCGGATTCTTTAATTATGTGCATAAAGTTACAATAAAAATTCTCATAATAGTAAGATATCCCAAATCTTAAGTAAAACTACTATTATATAGATAATTTATCTAAATAAACTTTTTATCTTTATTTAATCTCTTAGTCTCAAACTAGACCTTATAATCATTTAATACATTTTACAGTATATAAGTCTCTACACTTTCTCTCTCTTATTCGAGAGATTCTATATATATTCTTTTCTGTCTCTTTATTATCCAACTACTTGTATATTTATTTATATAATTTAGTTTTTTAATCTTGAACAACTTTCTTAGCCTCCTTCAGGCTAGTTTATAACTCTCAAAGTTTGTTTCATCATTGTTCTTCAAATCTCTATAAAAGTCCTGCTTGATTTTAGTAGTATTTTTTATTTCTTCATTCTACTATGATGTATTCTTACGTTATGGTGCACCATCTCTCGACTTACCAAATATATTTTTAACTACTCTCTAAATGTAACTAGTAATTTATTCCATGTTACATCATAATCATCAAGGTCCTTCCAATCTGCTTCTTATAATACTATATCTATAAAAACTTTTTAATTACTTTCTAATCGTTACTACTTAATTTTAGAATATAACTTATACTTAATATTTTTAAGTCTCTTTTTAATCCAAATATCTAAATATGTTGGGTTACTATACTCTCACCTGTCACTACTTTGCAATCAATACAACTATTTTTATCTATCCTCTTAGTTAAAAAAAAAATCTATTTGGCTCGCACTCGATCCACTTCTAAAAGTAAAGTGAGAAACTCTCTTTTTAAACCAAGTATTCACTAAAATCAAATCATAAGACAAAGCAAAATCTAGAATTGAATTACTTGTTTCATTTCTTTCTCAAAAATCAAATCCTCTATGTACACTGAAAAATCCATTACGACTAATTCCTACATGCCCATTAAGATCACTACCAATAAATAGTTTTTCTCTAACGGATATTCCTTATACTATCTCATCTAGGTCTTCTCAAAATTGAAACTTATTAGATTCATCGAGTCCTATTTATAATGCACAAGCACTAATGACATTAACAATTTATCTATCTAAAATAAGTTTAACTAACAAAATTCTATCATTCTTCCTCCTAATATCCACTATATCCCCAAATAATTGTTTATCTATGATCATATCTACTCCATTACGATTTATATTTCTGTTCGTATACCAAACTTTATAACTCAAAGCTCTATGAATTTAGCTTTCTCACCTACCCACTTAGTCTCTTACACGCACAAAATATTAACCCTCCTTCTAATCATAACATCAACTAATTTTGCTAATCTACTTTCAAAGGAACCTATATTTCTCGATATCAACTGAATCATATATTTATGAGTAACTTTTTTACCCCACACGCTTATTAAGGTGTAGAAGCCCTTTTACATTTGATACTACATCTGGCTGTCGACGTGTTGCGTCACTTCTGAGTGACGATCTAGCAACCCTCACATACTATTCACTACATCCGGGCTCCGATATAGAGCGTGCTCAATAAGTAATGCCCCAACGAAATTCAATCCAGCCAATTATCGTTAAGAAAATAAAATGTAATCCAACCAATTAGACTAGCTAGTATTATATATCAAGAAACTCATAGCGAGTCCTAGTAAACTTGTAAGAATAGGGACCGTATCCTAAACCATATCATGACATGGCACTAATATGGAGATTTGGAACATATACATGACTCATGTGATAACTTAATGAATGGTTATGGGATCTATGACTTGGATTATCGCATGCATAATATAATCAATATTGTTTCCATACAATACTTGTGGGTCCGAGGCCCGAAATATGCTCATATTGTTTGTGGGCTCGAGGCCGGAGATCTACTTATCTTGGTTAATGTAACATGATGTCACTTGATTATGTTGTCCAAGATTGAAGTTAGGAGGATATACCAAACAACTTGACTTGTATATGATGCATAATATTGACATACCATGAGACATATGACATCCACCACTTGATATATACATGATTAACTATTATATGCCGCATGATAGGTGGATACAAGGGACATAGTGACAGCATGGACAAGGAAACTCATGGTCATGAGACACACAAACATGATCCAGAATGACAGGAAAAGTGATTCTTGGTTCTTGGTTCTTGGAATTAGACGTGTATGTATGAGCCATGGGTATTGCCATGATGTCCTAAAAATAATGCATACGATGTATCTAGATGTGGAGATGGGATAAACTGTCTAATTGATAAGAACTATATCATACAAGGTTTCAAGTTAGCCGACAAGTTAAGACCAAGAACCATTACTGCAGCAACACCCGCTGGCATATCCACGGACAGTATTTAGTATTCTTAATGATACATTCAAAACTATTATACAGTTCTTGATCTATCATGTAGTGCCTAGTGGTATATTAGGGCTTACAGTCATGGATCATGGTTGAGTACGAATACATACGGGCACTTATATGATATTGGATGCAGTATGCATCTTATCCAACACATAATTTCTAATGAGAAACATAAGATGTAATTGAGACCAGAACACATGACATTACTACTGATTCAATATTTCCAGTACTTGCTTGCATGTTATTATGACCATTTGTCCATATTTGTTTATATATGTGCTGATTCTGACCATCACAACTAATACCAACATGTCACAAAATTGCCTTGTTTCTCTTCTACTATGATAGTACATTTATTCTTCCTCTATATATTTTAATCTCCTGAGTTCCAAATCTTACCGTTCAGGCATGATAGAGTCACTTGCTTCTAGTGTTGGTTCATGCCGAGATCTGATTGTTACACGTGACTTTGTATGGATGGAGAGATCACCTTATAGAGTTTTTTCTATCTGAGCAAGATATGTTTCAACTGGACGTCATGGACTTAGTAGCAACTATCAGGATGTAGTGTCTAATCCAGTTCTTATCTCCACTTCCATGAATTGTGGAGCAATAAGGATCAACAATAATTCATCATCAGCACACCCAGACAGGATGCTGATGATGAATTATTGTTGATCATGTGATAATCTTGACCTCATTTCATTATCACAAGGCCGAGAAGTGCAAATTGAACGAAGGACCAGCTCATATGGATTATCACAAGGCCGAGAAGTGCAAATTGAACGAAGGACCAGCTCATAGGATTGGCCAATGCATCTTGGATGTAGTTGCTAACATGGTAATTCAGCAATCGACTAAATTCAGCTCGTCTTTGCTTTAGCAAATGGATGTTAGAGGACTGCGTCGCTACATTATCTGCGGCACTGGGCGAGGGATAGAGCAGAGGTCCCAGCTGTGATTGGTGACAGCAAATGCATGAAGCTCTAATGGTTGTCTTAGCTCAGCCTTCTTTAACCAACTGATGTACTAGATTTTTATTTTCATGTATTTCTTGTATTTCTCCCAGGCCACATTTTGTTTCCTATAGTAAACTTGTTCATGTATTTGACTCATGTTTATATATATTTCCTATGTATGGATAATGTAATGACCTTCATTTTTTATACGCATAAATAATTCAAAAATAAATAATAAAATAATAAATATAAATTTTCACTTTCTATAATTTCCAAATTTTTAATCTTCTATAACTCCTAAACTTTTCATCTTCTCCAACCTCCAAACTCTTCATCTTCTCCATTATTTCAATAATGAAACTCTCATCTTTAATTCTCAAAATTAAACTCCCTAATTAAACTAAAACATTTCATATTCTAAACCCTTCAAAATTAATCTAAAACGTTTCAAATTCCATAACCCCTCAAACTCTTGAAATTCCATAACACCTCAAACCCTTGAAATTCTATAACTCCCAAAACCCTTCACATTCTATAACTCCTAAATCCAACACTATATAAACCTAACATCTTTTCTAAATTCAATCTACACTCATTCTCTAAAATTTCTCTCTTCCTCTCATCACGCCGAAGGAGCCGCCACCAGAGTCGCCACCGTCGGAGCCGCCCGAGATGAACGCATTTATCTTATCTTTCCACATCTTGAATTATCACCGTTTTGTCAAAAGGTTAATAATAAACACTTTTCTGTCATTTGGGTTAAACTATTGGACCTTAAAACTACTTGACCCATTATCTAATAACCCTAATGATTTAAGAATAATATCCATCATTTTATAAACCCAATAAAATGGAGTCAAACTTATTTCCTAATTTCAGACCAACTTAACTTTAAAATCAATTTTGAGTATGTTATAAATATTAGAAAAAAAATCCCTAAAAATCATCTAAATTCATATTAATATGTTTTTAATATTCTTAAAATATTTTTAATGTGTAGATTACTCCATTGAGCAACATCGGGAACAAAATCCAGGTAAGTTCATTTGTGGACTCACTAATCATGCTATTTTATATACATGTTGTTTCAATCATGTTATTTATTTTGTGTAAATTGATTTGTTATTTTGTAGGAATTTATCAATTACTTATTATGTTTCTTATCATCAAAAATATATTATCAATTGTCATTAAATTTAAATTACATAGTATAGTTAGATTTTAGAATAATCATATATACAAATTTGATAAATCACATAAAAGTTATATTCAAAGAAAAATACTGTTCGTGATATCATTTTGTGTCGGTGTCTAGAAAAGTTATTTTGTATGTTGGTTCTCTAATTAAGGAACGTGTAACGCACGGAAAACCTCCCAGCATCCATATAATTGCCTGGCCGATATCTCTATGATGTCTCAAATCAGTGACTCTTAAATATAACTAATTGTGATTTATTAAATAAAGCATAAATTGAACAGACTCTATAAATCATATTGTTAACAAATTAAGAAAAATCCAATTGAAATATTGTACATGATATAATCAATATACTGTATTATACCTAAATGATACTGGGTTGGGGGAGAAACTGAATGATGGAAATATACTCTGTTTCGGTTGTAAACTTGTTAAGTTGTACAACTGAATATTTCGCACACCATGGGTGCGTGATGATTTGCTGGATCATACCTGACTAAAATTCCTGTTTGCCTGACGGCAAGTCCGATTCAGCACCGGACAATTCTGTGACCATTTCCTGGGCCTGTACAGGAAACAATCGAAAAAGTGGTATCCCATCAATTAGTTTTTCCAATTACATAATATCCTAGACAAAAATACCTCTGTTATAAAGTTGACTTCGTTAAAATGACATTAAGATAACCTAAATTAATTGACATCATTATTACAGACATCTCATTCCATATTTTCTAAAACTTGTGCTATTATTATGTTTGGATATAACTGCTATATTTCATATTCTTTCTGCGTTTTTATTTTGGTCGCAATCTGACGACCTGGGTGTGCATGCCCAGATTTACCGATGGACACGCCAAAACTGACGCAGGATCTGGTGTACTTTAAACATCATATTGAAGCTCCATAACGGATTAGACATTCTCTTCTTATTTTTGTTTAATTTTATTATATTTTGTTTCAATTGTATCTAAACTTCATTCCATTAAATGAAAAGTCAAACTTTTGTTGAATTTTTCTATCGTAATTACTGAGTATTATTGTGGCAAATTTATTGAGGCTTTAGCATATTCAAATTGACTATGTTGCCGATACCTGTTACACGTGCTCGTATACCTTATATCGGGAGCGGGGCGTGACAGATAATGCAACTCTTTATTGTATTCTAAGAAGCATGGAAACGTCGTTGGGAAAGTCGTGTTCATGTCAAACGCGTATGCGATGTAGACACGCCACAGACACGGCAAAAATTGCGCTGTACACACCACGCGCCGTGTCCAATAAATTTTTTTTAAAAATTAAATGTTTTGCAAAAAGAAAAATTCCTATTTTTCTATTTTCAATCCTCACCCTTTTCTTAAAAAAGTACCTCTTTTCTCATATTCTTTTTTTCCTTTTATAATATCTTGATGTATTAGAAAACTATTTTTTCTTTCTCTTGAATCCAAACTACTTTTTCTTTGCAAAAAAAAAAAAAAAGAGTTTGAACTAAAGAAACTTTACAAAATAAAAATCATGTTTCTTATCTTCCTTGTATGTTTTCAATTGTTTTGTGGTGAAAAAAGTAATATGAAAATGGTCATCTGTCCCTTTTGCTGTTTCTCAAATGTCACATGGTGCTTATCAAAATCTCACTGCTACTTTTGTTTGCCAGAAGCCAATAGCTAATTGTCAAAAGTCTAGTACTATGCGTACGACTTGATGGAAATCCGTCAACTCTGTTGCAGTTACTACTGCTCATAAAAAATCCTACTATTACTGCTTATCATATACCTGTCAACTCTGCTAACTTGTTAAAAGCCTCACGCTTAGGCATTAACAGTTGCTTATTAAAAACCAACTATCATTAATTTTCAAAGACTTGCTACTGCTTCTTGCCAAAAGCTATATTGCTACATACCAACAGTCAATAGCAAACAACTAGTGCTACTACTAGTTTTTTTTTACCAACAATGCATCACTGAAAATCCAAAGTTGTAGATCCAAAGTTGTAGCTAATCATTAAAGCTTTTTGCAGTTTTTCTCCCTCTTCTCTGTGAAAACCTAGCTTAAGTGATGTCTATGCTCATGGTTAAGAGAAAATATTAAGGTATTTAGATATTAGGAAGGGTGCTTTATGTAATCTATATTTTCTCTACTATATCACAAGATGGTTTCATGACTGCAAACCTAGATGAGTATATTGTCTTATTTTTCTGAATCCTAATTCTTGTTCATATTTTTGGAGGAGCAGTAGCAATATTCATCAATCCCAAATTTTAAGATGTTTTGTGATGAAATTTAACAAAAGCATTACATGAATAAAATCTTTTGTGCACAAACGATCAAATGCATATGGTGACATTTGAAAACATAAGAAAAGCTGTACAAAGATTGAGAGAGTAATCTGTTATCAGACTCACTGGAAATAGAAGTTCAATGATCCATACAAAGAATATACCTCCAATTAGGGAAGAAACATCTATCACCATTTGCGTTGCTAGTTTTGGCATTTCTTAAGCATATTTGAATTGTATCTCTGTACCATTACCTCCCAAAAGATGGAGGTAAGCATTGGAAACCTGCAATATAAAATGAGTCAGCATGATTGTCTTAGGGGCAAAAAAAAAAAAGCAGAGAAAAAAAAAAAATCTACAAGAAGATTGGAAGAATAACAATTTCAACTAATACGCATTAGACAAAGAAACAAGTTATGTGCAATTCCATTATGAAAAGGGCAATTTGGGAGTTCCAAAACATGAAAGAATGCATTTGAGATCTTCTGCCATACAAGTACTCATTGAGCCACTTCAAACTTTATGTAAACTGATGCTCCTCCTAAAATTGGACTAGAAATGCCAAATAGTCTCAGCTTCCCCATAAGAAACCAACTCAATAGGATGCCAACTGCTAGGAACAAATTGGCAACTTGTCATCAATGGAGAAACATAGGGACTACAAGCAAGTATCTTTTAAGCTTCTAATAAAGTGGGAGTCAATCTTGATACATTTAATTCCTTCATAGAATACTAGACAAGATGAACAAAATTTGCATCTTTACCATCACGAAAGTAACATTCATGTTCGAGTATGAGAGAAAAAGTCCTTTCTTTGATATTGTCACTCCCGTGCAAGAACCTTCCTAAGAGATCACTTTCTCCTGAATTTTGATACCAACTCTCTTGGGTAACCCCATCGGTTAGGTTTTATTTAGGATAGTCAACATACGATATCTAACCCAACACCAAATTAGAATAATTAGCTTCAAGGAATTAGTTATGCACAGTTTTCGTAGATAACTAAGTAGTTAAGTCAAACAAATAACTCATGGAAATTAGGATAGATTAAATATGTGTAATATTTGTCAACCTAAGTAATTAGATAACTTAGAAATATCTCTATTAGTAAATTTAGGTAATTAAATTAGCAATTATAAAAAGAGAAGCACAAATTTGGACCAAATATTTATGCAACATCCAAGCTTCATTTCAAACTCAAGTGAATAAAATTTTGTGCTGGACAATTGGGCCTCAAAGAAGTCCCATGATAGGGCAATTTACGGAATACTGTGTGTTGGCATTAGCTTGAGCACCATAAACCAAGAGAGAAGCTAATATGCCTTAGGTTATTCATCTCTACGTGCTAAATAGGTTCCAAAGGGGTAATCTCAGTGTAAACCGAAACAAGATCAAACTGAAAAAGAACGCAGGCAAACTAACATTGATGAAAGCTGCTTCAAATTGTAAGCCCTGATCAACAGCATGTTTGGTTCAGAACCCTGCTAAAAAAGGCCAAGCAACAGAGAAGGTGTTAGATTAAAAAACTATTTTGTATCTGGATTTAATTTATATTGCCCCACATTGCCTATTAGATTGTTTGAATGGTGCAGACATCTATAAATATATTTATCTCTCGACTCATTATAAATAGATTGGTGGGTTATGATTATTTTATAATATGGTATCAGAGCATGTTACAAAACAAATCTCAACTGCCAATCATCATAATCGATAGCCGACTCTGATTCCGACTACGACTTCGATTTTGAAGTTGACTCCGACACAACAATCGTGTCAACAATTCAATATCGACTCCAATTCCGCAATCACATCGCCAATTTGATTCCACGTCTGTTTCAGTTTCTGTTTCTTCTCAGTTTCGTGACTACAGGGACTCTGATTAGTCCCTCCTCAACTGCAAGCGTGTAATACAGACTTGATGCAACCCTTTACTCATTTCTTTGTCTACTACTGCTTCTAAAACATAATTTTATCAGTTGCGTACTCCTGCTTGTAAAAAAGAAGTTTATCTATTGTTTACTATTGCTTTTAAGAAAGAAGTTTATTTGATGTCTACTATTGTTTCAAAGAAAAAAGCTTATACGTTGCCTACTAGTGCTTCTAAATAAAATTTATCTGCTATTTACTACTGCTTCTAGGAGACATTTATCTACTACTGCTGCTACTACTCGAATAGAGGTGTGCTCTGAGGATTCAAATAATTTATCTATTGCTACTATTACTAGCTTCTACTGCTACTGCTGCTGCTCATCCACTTCAAGTTAATCTATACTATTGAAAAGAGACAGTATTTTCTAATCTGTGTAACAAGTTGTTATAATTGATGTTTACACTCCAACTTGAGAATGAGTGTTAAATTAGAAAACTATGTTGTACTTAAATCGCCTATTGGATTGTTTATATGGTGTTGACACACACACACACACATACATATAGAAAACGGAAAATTCCCTAGCGGTGAAAGGAATTCCTTCACCGCTGCTTAGATGACCCAATACAATTATTACACGTGATGCCACTTAAGATAACAAATAAAAAAACTCCCTTAACCGTCATTTGAGTGGCGCCATGTATAATAATTGTATTGGACCAGCTAAGCGGCGGTGAAGGAACTCCCTTAACCGCCGATGAATTTCCCGTTTACTCATATATATATATATATATATACACACACACACCCCTTGACTCATAATAAATAGATTGGTGGGTTCTGATTCTTTCATAACAAGAAGTATTGTGTCCTTTTTCTTTAGTAGAATGGAAGAAATGAATAGAAGACGTGTTAGGGTGTATACCTAGAAGTACAAAAACAATTTAACTGCAAGTGCAACTCAATTGTCCACATAAGACAAAGAAACCCCAATGTACATATATAAATATCACAAATGGAAAATGCTGAGCAGCCAAATGCTATAAAACATGGACACCCAATTTGACCCGCATCTGTTTAGGACAATTCATGCACAACACCATCCAATACATGTCGAACACAGATTTGGAGTGTCCACACAGTCAATGCAAAACGTATGTGTCCACTCGCGATCAATATGAAATGCCTGTGTTCTATTCATAGTCAACTTGCAATGCCAACAGTATGGTCAATCTATTCCATATTATTTTATATTTTATATTATAACATATGAAATCTTTCAGGTATAGTTGCCTTGGTTGAGATTTAGTTCAGCAGCTTTATGACATCTTTTTACATGCTTATTTGAGTAAAATAGAAAGTCACGATAATGAATGTGAACGTGAGTTGGACTAAGTTCTACTAGTTCTCTTTTATAATGATATATTTGTTTACGATCTAGATTTAGTCGTGATTTACGATGACTGGATAGTTGTTTATTACGACAATCCAAGTATCATAATTTCTATTATACTAATAAATTGCATAAAGCTCTTCCTGTATGGTTATAGGAAGTTTAACAACAAAAGAAACTTAAGTACTATTTAAACCATCTTTTTTATTGTTTGAATTGGAAAAAATTTACTACTTAAAATTTTCTTGCCTTTACTCGATAATACAACTGAGTTAATGAATGTACTCGCATTATCACAAAACCCTAATTTCCACTTTCAAACCAAATTGTTTCCGTCCTACATCACTAGACCTACAATGCGCATATATTAATAGCTTTGGATGGAAGAGTCCTGGTACTTGCCAGGATAAGGAAAAAAGACATGGGTCCTATGTGAAAATGAATGAAACTTTAGGTACTTTTTGTCTAATATGTCCTATTTAATTATTATTTGAAATTAAAAACTATTTACAAATACAATTTAATGATTTGTGTGATCCTAAATATTGCTTATTTTCTATATGCCAACAACAAATAAATAAAAGTAGCCTATTAGTGTGCTATACTTGAAATAAAGTAAATAAATATTTTATTGATCTCTTTTTGCTTGGAAGTATGAAAAATAAAAGTGTAGTCTCATGCATTTTTCCTTCTTAATGTATTATATTTTTTTTAAATAAAACTAAGAAAGAACATAACACTAAGAATAAGAAATCTATATATTATATGTGATATTTATTTTTACAAGATGATAAGTTTTTCGATTATTTCTAAAGTTTTATATCTGTATCAAATGTCATTCAAGAAGGTACTATTAACATTTTCTTCTCTTTTTTCTGAATAAGGACAAACAAGATGTGTTGGTGACCCTAGCTAAATTTTTAGCTATGTCCCTGACATGAGTGATCCAAGTTGCATCGCTGCTTGCAATTCTGATTTGAGTTGTCGACACTGGATTTGCATTCGACCATCCCCGAAATAAATACATAAATAAAATGATTTGACATTAGAAATAAATTACTTATATAAAGAAAAGCTTATAGATTCTAAGCTAAATTTAGTCATACCACATTCAGTGCGCATGGGACCCGCACCAACTCAAATCCTCCAGAAGTACCCCCTTTATAAGATGCATTATACCAAATATTAACCATAAAATGTTTCTCATTTGAAGTTAGGAAATCATAAGCTGCAAGGAAGTCAATCAGGAAAACATTAAGCTTTAGATCCACAAAGGATAATGGAATAAAACAACATAACTATCAAGAAAAGCCGAATGAAGATACCTGCAGCAATTTCGTTGGTCTCTTTTTTTTACATTCCCTATGTGGTAACCCTTGTACAGCTCATCATTTATGATTGAGGCGCTATTGCGCCACAAAGATAAACCTTCAATGCATTTGACCTCTGTTATGTGTTTAAAAGAGAGATTGAAAAGAAGCGAAGTGCATTACTCCAAGCAGATACGTGAACTTATAAAAGAAAGTATTATCATAACTTAAGGCTGCAAGTTAAGCCCCAATGCCAATTGGAAACATACATCCTGCCATGAACATGAAGGATTCATAAGAACAAAACTGTGACATGTGAAATGTGTTTAAAATTTAAACTATTTTCAGGAGATTTTGAAGGCTACATGGCTAGGAATTGCATGAGCAATGAGACAGAATTTTCAATTTTTCTACGAGCTTTCTAGGTTTCATATAAAAAATGTTCTTGCAATAATTGCCTTAACCAGGAATTCAACACCACATTGATGTCAGGTCCGGCAGTAAAACTTGTCAAATGATTCAGATCTTCATGGAGCTCTCCATAGCTGACCCTTTCTTGATAGGCAAAGGCTTAGATGATCTGATGACGATAATGATGATTATTAGGGAACTGCTTTACAATCAGCACCATTTGATGAGAAGTTTCTTTGATGATGGCGAGAAACATTCATGCCATATGCCATTTATTACAAGGTTAAAACAGCGTATCTTGCAGGCAGAGAGAAATATAGATTGTGCAAGCATTGATCCTTCTTTGTGTCTACTGATTATTTTGTCCTTAGAGTTCTGGATGCAGATTTCGTTGTAGCTTGTTTCATTATTATGATGTTAATGAAACTGGGTGAAGGTTTCTACCTTAGCCAAAAAAAAGGGAGGCAGAAGTAAAGAGAATAATAGACATCTTATATCCTTCTAATGATGAATAATGAAGAACCCAATATGCATCTAACATGACCCCAGAGCATGCAGTTTGCTTGCAAATGGTTCCATCTGACAACTCTACACATTGACATAAAAAGGAGAGAAAATATGGGGTGCAGTGGATAATATAAAGATGCAGACGAGCGCCAATAAAAATATGTCTTGTGGTTAATATATAATTATCCCCATTACATGCAACACATAACTACACAAAGAAGTAAATTAACATTTCAATAATAACTTGTGTACCTTTTTGAAGCATTTTAGAAGCAATCTGAAGAGGAAGTGTAAAATTCGGTAAGCACTTAGGCTGAAGAACATATAGGGGTCTCAGAGATGAAAATGCAGGCTCGTAGTGTAGAACCAGTGTCGGTGTCTGTTCCCTAAAAGGTTTCCAAAAGATGGAAAAAGATATGCAACCCCATAATCAAAAACAAAAAGAATATGTATAGCAAATTCACATATATGTGGTCATCAAGAGATTCACCATGATAAAATTGGGCAGTCCATCCACATAATCTGAGGCATTTGAAGACAGCGAGCTCACAAAAAAAATTTGTGCCAACTCTGTCCAAAAATAAAATGTTGCAAAATATAAAATATTGGCTGTAACAGTTTGAAAGCATGACCAAGAATAAATATTTGCTTACATACTTTTTACAAAAGATGGATCTCCGCCTGTGAAAAGTATAGTTGCAGGACATGTTCGTGTCTTTCTGCACGAATCGTCCGGGAGGTCTGTGAACGGAATAAAATCAGCTCTCACAGCACGATACTAAGGTAGAGGCACTTGGAGTAAAGGTGGCCATCCTGGAGGGCTAGGTACAGGGCAAGTAAAGCTGCCCATCAAGTCGTCGCTACTACACACAGTCTCACATTTGCCATCCCCGTTTGTGTCCACACATTTACACACGCATTGAATATGATCGGCTGATTTCAACGCATGGTCAACAATGCTTTGGATGACGACTATTAGCACACAGAAGAGAATAGGGAATGATAGGATGACTATATTTGTCTTCAAATTGCGTTTCTGGGAATCAAGATCAACAGCATTGTTGCAGTATACAATAAGTAATTGACACAAATATTGCCAATGTAAACTTAACAATAAACATTATTGTAATATTTAGCTCGTATATCCTAATTTCATCACAAATAAATTAAAAACAGCTATGATCTTTATAGAACTATATAGCCTACGAGAATAAATAATTCTAAAGCTATTTAATTATTTCTTTATGGATACGTAACAACAAAATCCCAAAAAAAGAAATTCAAAAACCAGTTTAAAAACATCTCTGTTACTCAATTACATTGCTCTGATCTTCTAAACCCTAAATTAATAAAATATAAACAATTTTTTGCAGACATCGCATACATTAGATTATTGCTTAGAATTCAACAAAATGAACAGAATTAAGTAATTTTAACCTAGACCTAAAATTAAATGGTGTAAAAACCTCGTATTTCCTGCAAAAAAAAAACGGCTAAATTGTCCTCAAAATTAAGGTTAAACAACATAATTTCACGATTTTCTTGAAAATGATCGGAAATTTAGATAAACACACGCATAAACAACCAAAAAAAAAAAAAAAAACAAGATTCGAGCAAATTAGAGCACGAATAATGCCAACTTGGAAGGTGAGATTCTTGCGGAGAAGCGCGTTGGCCTGAGTGAGGAAGCTGGCGGCGGCAGGGCCCCGAGACGAGGTCGCCATTAAAATTTTAGAGAGAGAAAGTGTAGAGAGAGATTCTCAGAGGAATGCAGAGAGAAAACGATAATTCGATTGAAATTAAGGGAATTTTGCATCAGCTTTGTTGCGTGATTGGGAAGCTAAGATAATTTCGAGCATCGTTCTGGTTGCGCACCCAGTCAATGCCTTGTGGGTCCCATTTGTTAGTTACTGGTCCCGCTACGGAATTCTGTGGATTTTTCCGTTACGTTTAGGGGATTTAATTTATCTTGATTCCGTTTCATCTGTTATTAAATAAGATAAATTTGCTAATTAGAAAAATGACATAATGTTTATTAAATAAAATAAATTCTCAGGAACCTTTATGTATTCTGATAAACCGAAGATTTTAAAAAAAAATAAAAACTTTGTATTAACATATAGGATTTGCATTAACATAGGTCTCATACTAAAAAAAAAAAAAAAACTTATAAGAATAGTTGAGATTGTGAATTGTCTTTGCAATCTCTCACTTAGAAGACGAGTCAAATTTTTTTTCTTTTATATATAAATGGAAATCAAGATATATTTTCACTATTTTCATAAAAAAAAATCCAATTTATTTATTAACTTATTTATACGAGTTGTTTAGTAAATCTGCTTTTATGATGTGTTTGGAAGTAGTAGAAATAAGTAAGAAATTTAAAAGTTATTTTAAAAAAATGGAGAATTTGGAGTATCGCATTTCCAATCATTCTAGTGTTTTTTTTTTATTTTTTGGAATAATGAAGAGATGGAAGATGAATAAAAAAAAATTGAGAAAAAAAAAAAAGAAACACAAGATAATAAAATATTAATACGTTTTACTTCCAATTTTCTACCATCCAAAATCGATATGAAGTCAGAAGTTTAGATGGAACATAGGATTTACACATTTTCATTGCTAAACAGATGCATGAAGTACAAGAGTAGGGGTGGTAATTGACGTGTCCATATATCAATTTTTAGTCAACTTTATACACAAATTTGAACTGAAAATTTAAATTTCATTATTTCAATTTAAATTTTTGTATAAAGAAGAAAAAAATTGCTTAACGAAAAGTGACCTGAATTTCCTGCTTCCTCTCTACTTCCATACAAACAAACACACTTTTAATCAAAACTTAAGTTCTCAAATTCATTAACTCAAATATTATGAAAATGATCATTAATCCAAATTATTTTAATTTGAGTCCCTTAACTTAAAATTATGTTGCCAACCGTATCCTAATTAATTATCTAAATTAAATTTCTAATTGACATTATTGATATTTGAATCACGAACCATTCTAAGTGTTAGAATATAAAATAATTTTTCTAAACTACCACCACATTCTAAGTGTAAATCATGACATTATACTGTTGCGTAAAGTCACTGGATTATAAGTGTCGCTAACTAGACTAACCTGTTCTCGCAACCCTAAATTCAATTCATTACTAAATCCTTGCTTAAACTCTTCATGTTTACACATTGGATTCTCTTTGTCGAAAGGATTAAGAAGATTAATCTTTTTTTAATATGCCTAACATAAAAAAAGATTCACATGATATATAAGGGGTTAATCTTTTTTATTCTCTAAATACACAAAATAACAAAACTATCTATAAAAAAAAACAGTCAATATAACTTGACATAAAAAATACATAAAAAATAATAAGTGTGATAATATTCATACTCCATGACACTCAGGCTGTATATATGTGTGCATGCGATCAAATGTATAAATTAAATTATAAGAATATTTGCAAAAATCCTTCTCTTATAAATTAAATTATAACCTTCGAGTATTTACAAAAAAAATCTTCTCTTATCAGCTTGTTTCAATAAAAAATTTTAATTTTCTTCCAGAAAAGTTTACAACCCAAATGTCTAAGGGCACACGCAGGCGTGGGTGCCACCGCAGCGGGAGTAGGGGGGCTATGCGTGATGTGCCTTAATAATTTTTCCCTATTAATGCTTGTTTTAAAAAAAAAAAGCCATCTGGCTTTCCAATCCACGTCTAAACAGACCGGCCCAGTCCATTAATTCCCGATGAAGACGAGAAAATAGCCTCCCAGGTGGGCCCCACGCGGAGCGTTTTGGAACCGTTTCCTCACCTAATAAATTAATATTATTTTTCGAATTCGCAAATGAGACCCTTTTCCCGCTCAAGCCCCCAAATTCAAACCCAAAGCAAAAGCAGGTCCCACTCCCCCGTCTCTCGTTATTATAATAACCACCAGAAAGTACTCATCGAAATTCAAGAAAAAAAAAAAAGGAGGAAAAAAAAAAATTTCGTTCTACAAAGTTCGTTCGATTCCAAAGGGGAAAATTTCGATGGAAATCGTTGAGAAAGAGCAATCGCCTCGCCCTGGTATCGTCCTCTCGATCTCTACTTTTGGAAAAAGCGTTTTTTTTTTTTGGGCGAATTTTCTTTGATTTTTGTTGATTTTCAGCGGTTTCGTTGGGATCGAAGCTGCGGTATCCGCTCCGATCGAGCACGAGATCGAAACCGCCGGTCTCTGATGCTTCGGAATCTTCATCGGCTTCTAGGAGGTCAGATCTCTTCATTTTTCCCTTCGATTTTTCTTTAAAAAAAAAAATGATGTTCTTGTTGTGATCAAGTTTAAGTGAAAAAATGTTTTTTTTTAATAAAAATATTATAAACCTTAGAACCAGGAGATCGAGGCAACATATTGATATATTACCGTGTCATTTAATTTTATAGAAACCCTCTCACATAAGAAAAAAAATCTACTTGTAATTATTAAATGCATGATGCAAAACATTGTAAATTATTCTTAAACCTGATGTCTGAAATATTAGTTATCTCTATAAGCACTTTATATGTGAATCATTAGAGGCCATCGAAAGCATAAAAAGTTTTTGATAATGGAAATAAATTGGACGCCTTTGTCCTGCAAGTTTAATTGGATATGAGAATGTTTGACTTAGAAGAGTAGCAAGATTTTGAGATATAGGACAATTCTTCAAGACAACTAGATTATATGCTATTAAGTAAGAGTTGCTCGTGAAAATTAAAGACTAAAATTTTAGTACCATTATTTTTTCTGATGAGGTAAGAGTGTCTTATTGGCATCTTATTATCGATGAGGCTATGTGTTTACAGGGGACTATTCAAGCGCACTATTTTGCTCATGAAGCCCACTTGTGAAACTTCCCAAAAATTTACAATTTTGCCATTTATTTGTTTGGGACTAAGTTGCCCTTTCAGAGCTCACTGGTCAGCTATTAGTACTGTACCAATTGCATACTGATCGGGTAATATCCGACCTAGTTTTATTTGGGTTGCATAGTAATATCTAATCAAAATGAAATTAGATTGAAAAGAAGAGAGAAAGTGAGGGTTAGATTTGGAAAATAAAGGTGGGCATATTGAGTAAATGATGGATGATTCAAAATTAAAAGTGGGTGTAGAGAGAAAGGTTGGTGCCTTGAGTACAGTAGTGTGCGTGAATAGAATTTCCCGTGTAGACACGGGAGAGGCTGTTTGATATATTCCTTGTAAATGTTTGTTGCACCCTTTGGAGTGCTGAGTAGATTTCTGAAGTAATTCCACTAGTCATACAGAGCTTATACTGTAATCATCACCATTTGTTATGTGGTTGGTGTAGTTATTTGTTTATAGTCCATCTCCTAAGATGTCATAACCAGAATATGTCTACGATTGTCTAGGCCGATGCCTATATTAAAAAAAAAAAAATTAATTACTTCATCCAGTTTCTGTTTATAGAGTCTATACAGATAGGTAATAATAGATTTCACATGGAGTAAAGAGAGAGAGAGTTGCGTTAGGAGTTAGGCATGCTATTCAAATATATAACATGGATTATGGCAATGCAATGAAGTTGGACACTTATGCTGATCCAAATGAACTACAGAAGTAAATAGTCTTTCGCAGAGGTAAATCTTTACCTCTTTGGTAAGAGGATAGCAAGTTACAAGGCTACCATGAGAGTAATGATCTTATTTGTGAAAGATATTTGGTTCAGAACTATTATACGTCCAAGGTACACTATTGATATCATTTCAAAGGTTTTCCGTTACTCTGTCTGTGCCAATAAACAATTCATAATACCTCAATTTTTCAAAACAAGTCTGGGTCATATTACAATTATGTGAAGCAAATTTTTTTTTCCCCATTACACTATGCCGGAAACAGTCTAATATGGTTCTCAATAAAAGGAGTTAAAGTATTTTTTTTTTGTTTGAATAATTTTACTTTTTTTTTTTTTTAACAATTAAGTTTTGTTCAACATTGAAGTTAATTGGATAATAGAAAATGTTCTGTTTGCGCGATGAATTACTCCTTGAATGCCTTTTGTTCATCTACAACTTCTTATGTAACCACTCCACACATACACAACCCACCTATAAACACGCACACACACAGACACAAATTTAAATAATTATGCATCATTAGCATATCTCTAGCAGCTTTGAATTTTTTTTTCTTTTCACTTCTTCCTTTCTTTCTTTTATTTTTTTTTTCTTTAAGAAAATGTATAACCATTTATATGTATAAAATTTTTGCAGACGAACATTAGTTGAATTCACAAGGAGTAAAGAGAGATAGTCACATCAAGGGTTAGGCATACAATGTTAATCGGGGTTATTTTCATTGTTTCCTATCTTTCTCTCGTTTCTGAAAGTTAGAGAAAAGAGTTGTGCTTGTGTTTGAAGAATGTGGAATTTGGCATTTAGCACTAAATTCCCTTTCCAAACTGAGTCTAAAAGAAATCTTCTCCAATAGCTGCTATAAGCCGGATAGTGTACCTACTGAGGAAATTGAGATTAGACTCAATTCAGCTGCTATAAGCCGAATTGGATTTATTTTTAATATTTTTCCTACGTTGGACGTACAATAATCTATCTTCAGATAGCTCTTAAAAATCTGATTTGTGTGCTGAATGATAATCATGTGAGTCCAGTTGAACTTTAAACTATTCCTGGTATAGAATCTATATTTTCTCATCGTTTTTGGAACACTTGATTTCCTGGCTATAAGTAGGACTAGCACTGTAGAAACTGACGCCATAAAGTTAATGGAACTTCACCTTAGGTTCTATTTTTCTTAAGAAGTTTTAAAGATCTGCAACTATAATTTGACTTGTGTACTTAGTAAAAAAAGTGTATTGTTGGATCCTAAGTCACTGCAAGCCCTGTATCTCATGAATACAACAGACTGTTCATTCTACATCCATTGATTTCTCATATCTGACTATTATTTATCCGTAATATACTAATTAGGGTAAGACCTTCATCAAGTGTTAGCCAGAGTGTGGGTGTTCTTGATCTTTATGCAAAGGACAAATCTGCAAAACCTCCACGAAGGCTCTCGATACCTACCAAGGCTACTCTCAGCTCTCACCAAGCATCTGTTGGCAGCATTACACCGATATCAGAAAGCCGGCTGAACAAGTCAAGCATTCAGGGCAAAAGTGATACACCATCTTCTGACATTTCAAAATCTTCTAGCAGGCGCAAATTTAATGTGCTGTCCTCCGTCTCTTACTGGCTGACCCAGATCAAACTCTCAGAGTCAGCTTCTAAGCACTCAGTTTCCCTTGGTTTCTTCAGGCTTGCATTGGAGTCAGGATGTGAGGTATGTATATAAGGCATCTTCATGTCTTGTCTGTTGCTTCTCTGCAGTTAATATTTATGACTCATGATTACTGTTTACCTTTCTATATGCGCAATAACAATTTAACAAATATAAATCGTAATGTTTATCTTAGTTAGAACTTGTGATGTTTCAATTTTTGTGTCTGAGTTTAGTTCTGCTGTCTGATATAGATATGCGTTTGCAACTTGTGCATGCAAATTATTCTCTTAGGCTCTGTTGAGAGCATGCAAAAGCTATAAATTTAATTAGCAAGGATCTTCTACATATTACTTTCTGATCAGGAGACTACAAATGATCCAGATGGCTCAAATAGGAACTCACATACTCAAAAGTCGATTCAATCCTCGAAATTGCTGCCTGCTTGACTTTAAGCCTCGAGTTACAATGGAAGTGACTACATCTGGTTCTTAAATCTTTGATATTGATCCAATTTAATACAATTTAATTGGGCCTCTTCTAACTAATTTATTTCGGTTACTAGATTCAAATGTTATTTCTAATGAGCAGTGGCACAAAAATCAAGTTTTCTAAGATGGTGACTTGTATGTTTAAAATTGTTAAAAAATTATTATTGAACCTGGTTTGGCTGGAAGGATGGAGGATGGTTGTCAACAATCGGGAAAAAGGGCACATTACTAGTTAGCGCAATTATAGCCCAGTCTTTCGATGGAGGCATTTTCTCGTCTATGTTTGACTGTTTGAGTGAATTTCCTTTGAGGAAGACACGTAATCATGTTTAGTTTAAGTGAATTTGTTGTATACTAGGATATTACTGATGGAGAATTTCTAAGCTTGCATTCATAAATCATACTATGTTGCCACCAAACTTGACATACTGCGTGTGTTCTGTAGCCATTGCAGCGAATAAGGGAAGAGCTGAAATCATATGTGCACAAGCACAACCTTCTAACTGAACTAGAGGAACCTGCGAAAGATATACTTCAGAGCTACAACATATTAGAAGAAGAGTTTGAGCAGTTAAAACTCTCCGAGAGCATTTCCCAGTTGCAGAAAGAGGGAAGCTGTGCTTCAAATCAAGACGCTCGCACCTCTTCTGTCTCTACAGGCTCTGGGAATCTGAAACCCAAGTCTTTGATTTCAAAATCTCCTACTGTTTCAGAATCATACAAGAAAGATGCTGAGAAGAGAGTGCCTGTAGCTAAGGACAGGGCTTTGAATATCAAGAATCCAGGACGTTCCATCTCAGTGAAAGATTCTAATGTCAATAGCATGCAGACTAAATCTCAGAAGTCAAGGAAGGTTGATTCTAACCGTGACAATGCAAAGGCCAAGGGGTCAACAAAGGAATCTGTTAACAAGGAAGGTAATAACTCTAATGATAGAATTTTCTTTCTTCTCTATATCTATATAATTTTTATTTTATTTTATTTTATTTTTCTGCTGGTGTCTGATGTGGGGGTGCTTAGAAAAAGGAAGGCTTGCTTCTAAGCATTTGATTTACCTTTACTGAATGATAAATGCAAAACTAGACATTTAGAATTGTAAATTTTGAAAGATTGGCAAAAATAATGCTTGATGTTTATTGTCCAATATTTCTTACACCATTGTTGTTCTTATTGGTTATCCAGATGATTCTTTGTCTGCTGAGGAGGTAGTGCGTCAAGATAAAGACATAATTGAAGATAAAGAGAACATGGTATGACTATTCTCTTGATTAATGTCCATTCTTCTTTTTTCCTATGACATTAGGCTACTATGACGGTATTTTTCTTCATCCATACCTTTAAAACAAGTAAAAAGTGATATCCTTTTATAATTATTTTCATTGTTGCTGCTATTAATTCTAATGCAATTTAACGGCGATATTGTTACCATTCTGTATAGGAATCTCAGTCGTTGATTCGAGAAATTCAGACAAATTAATTCGAGTATATCAAACATTTGTCTAATGGAAGTGAAGATGGCATCGGTTGTCTCTGCTAAAACTAAAAATTTGTTGCTGTTTATATATATGTTTATAATCAATAGATCAAACCTGTAGAAGATTGGATTATAGTGTGTGTGTGCTTAAGACCGTGAAGTGTGGCGTTTGGGTTTTGGTTTGCATGTGAGGTACTGCTGCTGTTATTATCTTTATCAACTCTTAAGTGCACTGTTATTTTGTAAAAATGCAAATGGATTTATTTTGCCTTTCACTTTAACTTCAGTCTTCTTGGTGAACCAGTTTGGTGTGTAATTGAATTTCATCTGTTGAAATAGGTTTTCTTAACTTCTATCTTCACTACTCTGGATGTACCAAGGTCCCATTATCAATTAATGGCCACAAATGTGCATGTTCAGCAGTGTGAGAATGGTCCCTTCAGGCATTTATATGTGTGTTGACTATACTTGCAAGTATGATGACAGTCTTTTCACCTCCCGAGGCATCTTCAAAGGCATTGTTGAGTCATGCATAAAAGTGGAAAAGGATCTATAGTACATGAGTGAGTTATGAGGGCAATATGCTCACTTGGTGCAGGAATTTATGGCAGTTAAATAAATATTTTTGAGTACAAGAAAGAGTTATGGTGAACACAAGGTCCATATGTTATGTTCTGAAGCCAAAAAATTTACTACAATCCTATGTGTTTCATCAATGAAGGTCCCCCCACAAAAGCTTGAAATTTATGAAGGTCCCCCCTCCAACACTTGGAATGTAGTTATTCTCCATTTCCATTAGCTTTTTTGGGGGCTAACATTGGAATAGCAAGATTTTTGTATAGGAATTGAACGCAAACCCTAGCTTGCACTCCCTTTCCTTGTGTCGACCTGTGATGCTTGTTAACTGGTGCACTTATTAGCCTTCATTCCAGGTATGACGATCATCCAAGTCAACATCATATATTGTATATGTTCAAAATTTAAGACTAGCGTCTACAATATGAGTATATAAGGGTGTGTTTGGCTAATTGGAAGTAACAGAAGTGGAGAAGAAATTAAGAAGTAGGTCCCAATATGGAAGTAGAAGAAGAGACTTCTTATTTTGTTTGTTTGTTAATATTTGGAAGAAGGAAATGCATTAGGAAATAAAGAAAATATTTTTAAATTGATTAAATAAAACTAGATTTAAGCGTCCGCAGTATGAGCATATAAGGGTGTGTTTGGCTAATTGGAAGCAGCAAAATTGGAGAAAAAAAATTAAGAAATAAGTTCCAATATGGAAGTAGAAGAAAAGACTTCTATTATTTGTTTGCTAATATTTGGAAGAAGGAAATACATTAGGAAATAAAGAAAATATTTTTAAATTGATTAAATAAAACTAGATTTATAATATTTTATTAGGTTTTTATGTATAAAAGTATAACTTTTAATGGTAATGATGACAAATAAATAATTAAATAATTTTGTACTTGATTTTCTACTTTCTAAAGCTCTTCCAAAAAAAAAAAGTGTGGGGAAGAAAAAATTGGAAGTAAGTTGCCACGTAAGCGCCACATTACCAAATAAGTAGTAACTTCCTATTTACTTTTTCATCAAATTAACACTTGAAATATTTTACTTCCAAACAAACAAATCCTAAGAGCATTCTATATCTCCAGATTAGTAAAAAAAAACATATTGAAAGAAAGGTAAATATGTTATATTTATCCTAAAATAGTTGTTGTGCTAGTTAAAGTGTTGCTTCTCATAAATTGTTACTCAATGTTATCAATTCTTATTCTCCAATATTTCAATACATCCTTCACCAAAATTTCTAGATATCGATTTGTACTGGAAGGTGACGTTGGAAAGTGATGTTTTGATTATTCTAACTCTATTTAAGTGTCCTGCTAATCACATTTGTCATTCTCTGCTTCAAGATGCTTGCCTAAAGTTCATGTTAACCACATGTGTAGGAAAAGTAATATGTGCGTTGATCATGCAACAAACAAGAGGATCACATCGGATGCTACGGTTGTTTGGTAGACTAATAGAGTTTGCAATAACAGATGTTTTCAGTTTCTGTTATTAGAGTGTATTGGAGTTGAGGTGATGTTTTACCAAAAAAAAAAATTGAAAAAGAAAAGAAAAGAAAAATTCTCAATTTAATTTCTAAGCATATTATTTTCTATTAGCCAACATTTATCATCATAAATAGGGAGTAAAAATTAATCATATCATTAATGATAAAAGGACTAAGGGTGAGTATATTTCGATTAAAATCGAAACACTCTACCCAAATAAAAAAAACCGAATCGAATCAAAATAATTCGGTTAGTTTTTTATTTTTAGCTTTGAAATCTGATATCGAACCGAACCAATCGAATTATTTAAGAATTATGTTTATAAACAAATGTATATACGTATATACATATATACATACTTATATACATATAAACATGCATTAATGCATATATTAATAAATATATATAGATAATATATTCAACATCAATGAAATACCACATAGATATATATATATATTTATTCAAATGATTAAAATTTAAATTTTTAATAAGTTTTATTAAAAGTTTAGTTTCGAATTGAATAGAATCGAACCGAATCAAATTAGTTCGGCTTGATTTCGATTAAGTTCGGTTCAGTTCGATTTTGCCAAAATTGACTTCCAAGGACCACTTAAACAATACAGGATGTCATTTATGAAAGCAGTTGGTTATCTCCTTAAGAAACTCAACAAAATGATTCCATATAGATTGTGTTTCGATATTATTTCTACTTATCTAAATAAATAGCTGGTTTATATCAGTCAGCATCAATTAGGTGACAAGTAAGCATTAAAACAAGGATCCTAGACTTTCAAAAAAAAAAAAAAAAAAAAAAAAAAAAAAAAAAAAATCCATACCTCTTAACAAATTTTACCAACTCAACTCACTAAAAGCATCTTTTTAACAAAGTTTCATTTTGATAATTGAACCTAGGTGAGTGTATCTCTAGACTAATTTAATTTAACTTAATATAATTAGACTTGGACTTACCCCCAACTATATATCCATATTTTAATTCTCTCTTCATGTGCCTCCACCTATTATTGTACATAGTTTGATCAACTACGTACTTAAATATTAAATTGCAAAAATTGCATGCATATTATTACTTTAAAAAAGAATCTTGTGATGTAATTTATTTATTTATTTTTGCATGAATTCTTCTCATTGGGAGTGAGATCTCTTTCAGTTGGATTTGTATACAAGCTTTCCATTTGAATTTGATGATGTAAGTTTATGTTCCTTAAGTTTTTCACTTTACCATAAAAATATAATAAAATATTCCATCAAACTATTTTGAGTGGTGATTAAGATTAAGAGAAGACTCTAGCCACCTACATCTCATGCTAATGCTAATGAGATGTTTTTTGGTCAAATTTTGAAAGTTGTTGGCCAAACTTAAGGAAACGGAGAAGTTTAATCTATAAACTTTGATTGATGCTGTATTAATGTTAGATATTATTTAAAATAAAACATTTAGAAAAGTGAAGGCAAAATCACTGCATTAATGTTAGATGTGATGGTGGTATCATTGTATTCGATATTGTTTTTTTTTTTTTTTTGGCATACAAAATACAAATACATATACAAATATTATTGGGATATTAAAAATATTTGACCAGAATAAAGTTGACTTGACCAAATTTCAGTAGTAACAAAGACCAAAGTATTTACTTACACAGATTGGGAGATTTGGAAAGGTAGAAATCGAATGGTATTCGAGAATGAGTATTCTTACTTAATAAGTTGGCTCTGAGAGCGGTCGTTGCGGTCAAAAAGATCTGGATATTTAAGCGAGAACTCTCTATTTTACCATATGGGTTCGGTGGGAACTCTCTTTAAATTTTGATAGTTTAGTACAAGACAATAAGGTAGAAACTGATTTTATTATCAGAAATGATATTGGTGTATTTGTTGGGATATGTAGCATTCCTGTAATCTCCGTGTCAGTGACATAAGTTGAGATACGAGGTCTATGAGAGTCTATTTGTTAGATTACAGACAGACTCTCCAGTCAATATATAGTGGTGGAAAGGGATGATCAAGACATACTTTATTTGAGAGACATGATGACTATACCTGTCACCCCCTACTTCGTAATGTCTGTATGTTGGAAAGTTATTTTGCAAACTTTTATGTCCAATATATTTGGAGAGAATGGAATATGTGTACTGATTATGTGGCAAGTGAAGCAACAATAGTGCATACGAGGATAGTGTGGGTAGGTGGTTTCTCTCAACCTCTTCTCGAGATTGCGCTGAGAGATGCTTCTGATTTTATGTATGAAAGGATGTAATTGTTGAGAACTTATTTTAGAAAATAAAATAAAATAAAATCTATCACAATACTTGATTGTAGGGGAAGACCTAGCTAGTGAATCTCTCTCTCTGTTTTTTTTTTTTTTTTTTTTGAAATCGAAAAGGGTATTATTTTTTGCTCTTCGAATCAAACCTATTTTAGAAAAGATCTCGCATAGAATCTTTCTGATGAGATTTTGAATTTTATTGCTTAGAGTGGCAGACCACCTAATTTGGTGCCCAACTACGCATCAAGTGGATACACAATAGGGTTGTCAGTGGAAAACATGTGCTAAAGTACACCCAATTATTTATTTATTTATTTATTTTGTTTTTAAGAGTGACCCATTTGATAACAGTAACAATGGTACAAGTGCTAATGAGTCTTGGCTCAGGTTAGAAGTGAGTATCGGTTGGTTCGGTTCGATTTTGAAGGAAAAACTCCTACCGAAAACCGAACCGAACTAGTAGAACCGAAATCGAAACCGACCGAACTTTCAAAAAAACCGAAACCGAAACCAAATTTTCGGTTAGATTCGGTTCGGTCGGTTTTCTATTATTTGGGTTTGAAACTAAATACGTGATAAACACTTGTATTTTATAGGAAATATAATAATTTTTCTTTCTATTCTTTTCTTTTTCTACCTATAAAAATAATAATAACATATTTTTCATCAAAGATTTAAAAGAAATTTATATATTAAAAATAAATAAAAAAAGAATAAACTACAATTGTAAAATTTCGATTTTTCAGTCGGTTTTGGTTGGAGCTAAAGCCATCGAAACCTAACCCGAAATCCGAAATTAATTTCGGTTTTTAAACCGAATCGAACCAAAAACCGAATAAACTGAACCGATTTGTTCAGTTCGGTTTTCTCAGTTTTATGCTTAGCTCCAGCTCAAGTGATATCACTCCTTTTCAATTTGTGAGAGATTCTGAGTTCGACTTCCGTGGAGACTTAATTTAAATAATATTGCAAAAACATATATGTGTAAATTTTATTAAAAAAAAAAAAAAACAATGGTACCAAGTCTTGGTGGGTTGGTCTGATTCCACGCCAAGGGAACGAGAGCACATGGTTGGCAAAAGACTAGATTCAATTGATTGAGTCAAAAGACTAGATTTCAAAAAAAGAAGAAGAAAAAAAAAAAACAATGGTGGCCAATGAACCTTAATTTGACTTAAATTAAGGTTTCGAGTCAATCCCAAATAATTCATAGATTCATTGGGAAGAATTTCATCACATTTATTACGAGCTATTTGGTCCCCATGTATATTTTGACTCAGGAATAGTGTTCACATAGCAACTAGTTATTTCAGAGCCAATGAATCTCGGCTCTAGTAAAAATATCGTACCTTTTTAATTCGGGGGAATCTTTAAGTTTGACTTTTAATAAAAATTCAATTAGGATGGTGTTGCAAAAATTATATTTAATTAAAAATTAAATCCATATCCTTTGCCCTGGATACTTAATCCTTAAATCTCGGCGCCATCTAGAATTCATTTACATGTTACTTAGGGATTTTTGCCATGGACTTGACTAACATATGATATCTCTCTCTCATATGTTGTGTCGCGACAATGTCACTTATACCATTTGATGTGACATATTTAAATTATTTTTTATTAAAACGGTGGCATTTTCTCCGTCCGTGTTCTATTAAAATACTTAATTAGAACAAGGCACAAATAGATAGTAGTACGTTTCAATAACAGGCATGTCCTGAGGGATATATAACATATAACATGGTCAAGTGTCTTGGCTCTCAATAGCAGGCAAGTTCGGAGTTGTCGGGTCTTATGATCACCGTCGGATAATATACTTATCCAATCATGAATGTCAGACTAGATAATAATTATGCATTGCTCTATTGAATGTGCAGTGCTCCTGAAGATCCCATTGTTACGCTATTTCCAAACGTACCAAGCTTTAGATGCGAGGAGTATGTGTGATGCTGTCTTGTGCTCTCAAAAACTACGCAAGTGCTCCCAAATACTCGGCACATCGGCTTTCGGAGGGATCCAATTAGTAAATGTCGACCAAATACCCCGTGTAAAATCGCACGACAACGTGATGTGCTCAACGGACTCCTCATCGTGTCCACAAAGTGCGCATATAGGAAATTTTCAGCCCTCACAGCACATATAGATTATTCTTTTTTTTATCATTGGCAAACTTGTAATAATTTTTTTTTCTTAGGCTCGCAAGTTGTGATTAAATAGTCATTTTGCAGGTAATTGTTTGTATCCCCATTTAATAAAATCTTAAAAATTTATAATAAATTGTAAAATTAGTTGAATATTGCATATATATTAGGGTTAATTACAGTTAGACCCTATGCAGTATTGGGGATGCGTCACTTAACACCCATGAAGTTTGAAACTCTCAAAAAACCCCCTGAATTTAGTTATTTTCACTCTCTTTTTTTTTTACTAAAATGCACTCTTATCCGTCAAATTCCTATTCTACCCTCATCCCTCATTTTAACCAGCACACTTAGTAAAAGGAGAGATAATGGTAGAAAAGGAATTTGAGAGATAAGAGTGCACTTTAATAAAAAAGGAGAGTGAAAATAACTAAGTTCAGAGGGTTTTTTGAGAGTTTCAAATTTCAGAAGTGTGAAGTGACACATTTTTAATACTATAGGGATCTACCTGTAATTAACCCTATATATTAATACATCGAAATAAAACACTTGCAATATTACAACTCGCAATAAACTGAACTTTCCAACAAAGTACAAAATCAGGATTAATATTCTAATTATGTTCAATTTAAGATTAGACATTGATTTTGACATATAGACTCCAAGTTCTAATCTGACGTGTGAGATGAATCTAAAAACTGTCGGTGAGAGTGATCGTTAATATGACGTGTGCGCATATAGTATTATCATGGTGATTGATATTTGGCTTTTTTTTTTTTTAAGTTTACGACCATTTGCATTATTGAACAAACGCGTCCAACTATTTGGACAGCTTATCAGGTACAGAGACAGAGATTATGATCAAAACATCTATATTATGCAATATGAATTCAATGATTAAATTATAATTTCATAAGTTAATACATGATTGAGACGTTATCGGATGATGATCCAAATTATACTTTCTAGTTGAAGAAAAAAAATTCATTTCTTCAAAAATTAGTTCCTTCCCATGAATCTCAAAATCATTATATCGTGCTAAAATGAAAGCTCTGTATGAGACTATCATGCTCCGATATATGGTATATGTGCATACAATATGTACTAACAATATATTCGATAATCGAATATGCTAAAACCTTTGGTAAAATATCGGTGTTGAAGAGAGCGAAAGCGGAATAAAGAAATTTCTGTATGTTTTCTTATTGTGAACTGTACAATGAGCCATCTTTTTATAAGTGAAGGAGGTGAGGAAAAGAATGATTATAAGATCTGTAATTGATACTAATTACATAAAATCTTCAATTAGTCTAATCAGAGATTTGTCAACTATAACAAATTAGTCAGATATTTGTCAACTATCCTAATTTAGGAAAATATCTCAATATGAAAGTATCTCAAAATATCTCAGCAGTATGATCATATCTCAACATCCCCATCAAATTCATGGTGGCGCCGTAGAAGCCAAATGGAGTTTGCTAACAAGTTTACTAAGATGACCAGGTATGTGTGACTTAGTGAAAATATCAGCAAGTTGATCAGTAGAGAAAACCGAACACAAGCGAAGGGTGCCATCACTGAGATGATGTATGATGAAGTGGCAGTCAATCTCAATATGTTTGGTGCGCTCGTGAAAAATATAATTGTGCACAATCTGAATAGCACTCTGATTGTCACAGTAGAGAGGAGAACGAGACAGCTGAGAAGCATCCAAGTCAGCCAAAAGACGACGTAGCCATAAAAGCTCAGTAGTAACATCAGTAAGGGCAAATCGAGCAACAGGAGCAAAAATCTCCTCATAGTCAATACCATATTCTTGAGAGCAACCCAACGCAATAAGACGAGTTTTGTATCGCTTAACGAGCCATCTGCCCAAATCTTAATCTTGTAAACCCACTTTCAACTCACTACAAACTTTTCATGAGGCAAATCCACCAAGTCCGAAGTATATATTTTGGTAAGAGCATCTGATTTATCAGACATAGTTTGCTGCAAAAAAGGATCAGAACTAGCCCACAATAACAGTGAGGCTCATGAACATTAGCAAGAGCAGAGAAACAATGGTAATCATGAAAATAGGAAGGAGGAGCTCTTACCCTATCAGAACAACAAGGTGCAATAACTTAAGAGGGCTCAATAGCAGAAGGTGGTATAGGCACATTTTGAGGAGAACCAGATGATGATACAGGATCCACAGGGAGAGCAAGATCATTGGAAGAGGCCGAGAATGGATCATCAAAGGAGTTGGTATTACCTGCAAAAGAGTTAGACTTGAAAAATAGAGTAATAGAGAATCGGTGAAGATAGGGGAATGACAAGAGTGAAGTGTGGTAAAGGAAGAAAGGGTAGTAAAGAACTTATGTTCCCAAACTCTATATGACGAGAGATACGATGACATTTGGTGATAGGATCATAACAACGATATCTTTTTTGTTCAATGCCATAACCAAGAAAGCAACACAGCCTAAAATGGGGTTCCAACTTCGTTCGTTCATGCGTGGGGAGAAGAATGAAGCAGGCACAACCAAAAACTCGATGAGAGCTATAATCAGGATTGATACCATATAAAAATTCAAAAGGAGTTTTGTTGTTAAGAATAGGTGAGGGGACACGATTGATGGTATAGACGCAGTAAGAGCAGGCTCTTCCCAAAGACGATCAGGAAGCGAGGCAGAAATGAGGAGGGATTGGACGGTGTCTAGATTGTGACGGTGTTTACGCTCTGCTCGACCATTTTGTTGTGATGTATATGGTCAAGAGCGATGAGAGAGAGTGTTATTTTGTTGCAAAAACTCAATGAAGGATTTTTCATTATACTCTAGAGTATTATCAGATTGAAAAATCTTGATAGCATGAGAAAACTGGGTAAGTACTATTTGGTGAAAGCATTTGTAAATTGCAAACAACTCAGAACACGTATGCATAAGATAAATCCATATATAATGCAAAAAATCATCCACAATATATGACAAAGTAGCGGGAGCCCCCCTCAGTAAAATTTAAAGAAGGGCCCCAAATATCAAGATGAAAAAGATCAAAAGGAGCAGAAGAAAAAAAAGTCACTAGTATTAAAAGGGAAATGAGTTTGTTTTTCAAGTTGACAAGAAAAAAAATCAAACCTATCAAAAGTGAGAGAGCCAAGGAGACCACTAGAGCCTAACTGCTGAATACGAAGTAAAGAAGTATGACCGAGACGAAAATATCAAACGCTAGAAGTGATGGCAGAGGCAGCCGAAGGTGTAGTGGAAGAAATCTGTAAGTTCACCATTTCAAATATATGTACAACTTTACGGCCTGTATCAATGACCTGACCCGTCTGAGAAGCCTGCACATCAACACCACGAAAAGAAAATTGAAGCTCAAAACCTAACTCAATAAGTTGGCCAACAAAGGGGAGATTTGACGATAACTTAGAAACTAAATAGGTATTATCGACGGAGATGTCGGAGATAGAAATAGAACCAATATGGCTAATAGGTATCGCAGAACCATTGGCAGTATAAATAATATGGTTATGATCTAGAGCAAATTTAGTGAAAAAAATGGTATTATCAGAAGTCATATGATTACAAAAAGTAGAATTTATAAACTAAGATGAAGCACCTGGAGTGACAAATGGTGCAATAGATGAACGAGACAGAACCTGATGGACCAAAGTCTTAATGTTAACAGTAATGAGCGAAGTAGACTGAGAAAAAGACTCAGGAGTAGAGGGATCAGTGGAGACAACCGCAACAGCTTTTTAGAGGGAATTACTAGAGTCTCGGGTTTTTTTTCTACTGCAACTTGAAATATAATCAAGTGGTCATTTTTCTTGCAATACCAACAAAATAACTTCTGCGAAGAGGTTGTGATTGTGGAGCAGAATGTTGGGAGGAAGGGAAAGAGACAACAACCAAAACAAGATCGGGAGACTGTAGTTTCATAGTAAGGCGACGATACTTCTCGAAAATTAACTCTGCAACAGTAAGATCCATGGTAGGAAGTGGCGTACGATGAAGAAGGGCTATCTGGGTGGACTCAAAGTCATTGCGAAGAGCCATCATAAAATACATGAACTTGTGGTGGTTCCGATACTTGGCAAAGAGCTCGATGTCTGCAGCACAATGAAATTGGGGTTCGGTAGCAGTCAACTAATTCCAAAGAAGAGCGACTTGAGAGTAAAACTCAGTGATGGACTGACCGGGATCTTGACGCATCTGATAAAGTTTTGTCTCAATCTAAAATTAAAGAGAAGTATCATTACAGCAGTCGTACCGAGCAGCGAAGAAATCTCATGCAGCTTTAGCATTCTCGAGCCTGGGCAGAAGACTGTTAATAGATGAGATTGATGTGTTAATAATTCATTGCAGAATCTTGCTATGAATACTCTCCCAGTCGTCCAAGCGAGTAGCGTAATCAGCGGCGGACTCATCCTCAGCACAAATAGGCTTAGGAGAATCCTCAAAAATAAAACGTTACAATTTTCTTTCTTTGAGAAAAAGTTTCATATTGGAAGCCCAAAAACTATAGTTAGTTCTATCCAAAACAATATCAAGTCGACGAATAATATAACGAACAATATTATTTTGGGAAGACATTTTGGGAAAAATATGCCAAAATCAACTTTTGAAAAATTAACCAAAAAATCAACGTCTGAAAAAGTCAAACATTAATTATAGAACAGAATTGACTAGGATAAGTGGGGCTCACACGTTGGAAAAGAAAGGTGTGTGAAGACTACTTGCAGAGACTTCACACGGTGCGTGGAAGAGCTTGTCAAATCTGATAGGGCTGAAATTTTGACGGATGGAGATCGAAAGGAGACGAACAATCCGAAGGTAAAAAATTATCGAGATCTTACTTCAAAATGGCCGAAACAGGTACAAAGAGTTTCATGATGTGTGAGGACAAAAAAAAAAAAACTCACTTAAAGCAGTTTATACACTTACAAAAGAAGCTGAATATGCACCAGAATTCTGGTGGCTCTGATACCATGTTGAAGAAAATAAAGCGAAAGCGGAATGAAAAAATTTCTGTATATTTTCTTGTTGTGAACTGTATGATGATCCATCCTTTTATAAGTGAAAGATGTAAGAAAAAGAATAATTATAAAATCTATAATTGATACTAATTATACAAAATTTTTAATTAGTCTAATCAGAAATTTATCAACTATCCTAAATTACTCTAATCAGATATTTGTCAACTATCTTAATTTAGAAAAATATCTCAATATCTAATAAAAAAGTATCTTAAAATATCTTAGTAATATGATAATATCTTAACAATCGGGAAGTAAAATAGTTTATTATCTTAAATATATTAATTGGTTTTTTTTCTGATTATTAATCTCCCATTATGTACATTTTTTTCTTGTTCTTTTTTTTTTCCTAGAAATTAAAAAAACAACTTCTTTTAAGATTCACATTATCTTTTACATAATTAATTAATTATTGGGGTTAATATCAGTAGCTAACTACTTAGAATCGCTAATGACAACATCACATCAAAAGAGACAAGTACAATCTACCTGTTAGTTTCATCAGACTCAACCAAAATGAGCTGGCATTATTTCAAAACAATTACAACCCCAAATTAAGATTACTAATTAATTAAAAAAAAAAATAGTTGCATAATACTAGTGGAGCAAGTAGAGCAAAAAAAATTTAAATGATAATCCAAAGGATTAGACAATTATTTTAGTCATCCAATTTTTTTTTAAAATAATAATAATGCATGGAACCCGCCGCAAGTCACCCTTCGCACGTGACTCCGACAAGTGCGCTTTCTGTAAAGGCCACCCTCGCTTTTTTCAACAGTCTCCTTCTTCCCGCTGGAAGCTCTCTCTCTCTCTCTAAAGGTCTTCATTCTCTCTCTACAGCCTTGAAGCCCAACTCAAAAGGTCATCATATAACATCAAATTCAGAGAAAAAGATTTCATCTTTGTGGAAAAAGTTCAATCTTTTTCAAAATCATTTTCAAAATTTCTTTTCTTTGTTTCTCTTAAACTCACATTCTTCAAAATCTTCTAAATTGGCGAGATATTGAGAGAAAAGATTGCATCTTTATCCTCAAAGCTCCATAATTTCCATCAAATTCATCACTTTCAATCCACAAAGCTCGACAAAACCCATAACCCATCAAAAAGATGAGATCTTTACAGTCTGCAACCCCTCTCATCATCCTCCTCATCGTCCTCTTCTCGACCCAAACCCCCCAAAAAATCTCCGCACAAAACCTCTCCCCATCCCAAATCAAGACCCTCTTCCGCATCCAGCACATCCTCGAATTTCCTGCGGCCCTCTCTGCCCTCAACAACGCCACGAACTTCTGCTATCTTCCATTTTCGCCGTCTCTCTCGATTTCTTGCCTCGGAACTCGAATCACCGGGCTCAGCATCGCCGGCGACACCTCGGCACCTCCGCTGTCCTCGGCATTCTCTGTTGATTCTCTGTTCACCACCCTCACGAGGCTCCCGAACCTCACGACTCTTTCCCTCGTTTCCCTCGGCATCTGGGGCCCGCTGCCGGCGAAGGTCCATCGCCTCTCCGCCGTCAAAGTTCTCAACTTGAGCTCCAACCATTTCTATGGAGAGCTCCCAGCTGAGATTTCAACAATGACCAGCCTCGAAAGCATTGTGCTCAGTCGCAACTCCCTCAATGGAACAGTTCCTGATCTCAAACCATTGACATCCCTCACTGAGCTCGACTTGGCCGGTAACCGATTCGGGCCAGAGTTCCCGTTGCTCTCAAAGAATTTGGTGAGCTTAGTCTTGAAGAACAACTCCTTTGGCACTGTTGTTCCGATGGGGCTTGCGTCGTTAGATAAGATGCAGAAGCTTGATTTCTCGATGAATCGGTTTACAGGCAACATTCCACCATTTCTGTTCTCGCTTCCATCGGTTCAGTACTTAGATTTGTCTAAAAATAAGTTCACCGGAGCTCTGCCCACGAAACTGGCTTGTGGGGATAAGCTCGGGTTTGTTGACATCTCTAGCAATCTTTTGGTGGGAGAGTTGCCTTCTTGTATAGTTTCGAATTCTTCGACTAGGGTAGTGTTTAGTTCGGCGAATTGTTTGGTATTGAAGGGTTCAGGGTATCAGCATCCAAAATCTTATTGTAGTAGGGATCCGTTGGCTGCCATCTTGCCTCCTGCAAGAAAGGAGGAGGAGGAGCCCAAGAACAAACTCGGGCTTATACTGGGCATTGTTGGGGGGTTCATTGGTGGTGCCATGCTCGTAGGCTTATTGGTGTTCTTGGTCTTCAAGAAGGCAAGACCGGAGAATGTAGAGAGTGTCAAGCTGCCCAAACTGGTCCCGATAAAAGCCATGAAAACAACAGTTCAGGTCTCTCCAAGAACACCCGCAGACGCCAGTAAGTGTACGCGATTGTAGTTTGTAACTATATACTGATTATGTAGTTTCTACTCACCGAACCCGCGTTCATCTTTGTAGGGCATATGTCGCAAGCAGTTAGGATAGGTACCCTCGGCCTGACCCCTTACCAGGTTTTTACCATGGAGGAGCTTGAAGAAGCAACGAATGGATTCGAACCCTCCAATTTGATCTCTGATGGTCCCCAAGGACAGGTAACATATTTCATCTTGTACAATTGCTAATGGAAATCTAGATCTTGTTACTATGGAAAAAAAAAAAAAATCAAAACTATTTATGGAGTTATTATCCATTGGAAGAAATATTTAGATTACTTTTATGTATAAATAATATTTAACCAACCATCTCAGAAAATTTCTCAGTAACACACTGATATATGTCAAGCTTTAGATACACAACAGACCAATTATCTCATATTATGAATGACAATAAGCAGAACGAAAGGAATTGCATTGAATAAGCAAATCCTACTTGGTATATTCCTCAATTTCGGTTGCTCTGCCTAAGATCAAAATAATTTGAAGACATGGTCACCTGGCTATCCTCTACACCGTAACCTTTACTCGCACGAGCCTTAAACGCTTAGATCATCTCTGTAAAGATCTTGTGATGGTCTCTGCTGGGTCATCGTTATGGACATCTTTTTATTAGCAATTTTCATAATTCGGAGATTTATTATGGCAGTTTTACAAAGGCTGGCTCAGCGATGGATCCACGGTGGTGGTGAGATGTTTGAAACTAAAACAAAGAATCTCACCTCAGAGTCTCATTCAATACATGGACGTGATTTCGAAACTCAGGCATGTCAATTTGGTCAGCATCCTCGGACATTGCATACCTAGCAACCAGGACAATGTCGGAACAAGCAACGACATCTTCCTTGTTATGGAGTATGTTTCAAATGGAACTCTAAGGAGTCATCTTACTGGTAAGAGTTTTGATGTAATTCCCTTTTGCACTCGAAGCGTTGAAAACAAATAGAATGAAAGAAGAATTTTTACCTGCTTGTTAACTCTGCAGAGTGGCGTAAGCGAGAGATGCTGAAATGGCCACAGAGAGTCTCGGCTGTGATCGGGGTTGCAAGGGGAATACAGTTCCTGCACACAGTGGCGGTACCTGGTATCGTGGGGAATGATCTTGGCATTGAAAATATTTTGATGGATGAAACTCTGACGGCCAAAATCAGTAACTACAATCTCCCCATGCTGTCTAAGAATAAGAATAACAAGGTGAAAAATATCTGGTTTTTACGATTTTAATGCCCGTGAGATTGCTTGTAGCTAATTTTTTTTTTTCGATTTTCAGGTGGGTTCAGAAAGTCCCTTCAGTATGCTGGAGGACAACGATCGGGGAAGGTAATTTATCATCTTTTAACATTGTAAGCCCAATTAGTTATTTAGAAAAATAAAATTTTCAATTTTAATTCAAAATTTTGTAATTGATCCATAAACGCATCCATTACCATACTTATTTGGCAGAAAGAAAGTAATCGGAACTATCATGTGTTATGTTTTTACTTGTTCGGGTTTTGAAAAGAAAACAACATTACTTAAACTGTTAGTTACATGCATAGATGAAGAACTAACAATTTTTTTACTAATCAGAGTTGTGAATGAATAGTGCAATAATTATGATTGATTTTTAATGGTAAATGAGAGTAATAGAGTTAGTGTGTACTTTCAAGTTTGTAAATTCACTATTGTATATTGGTTCGATTTGAGATACTTATATTTTTCGGTAATCATGAAAATCGACGGGAGTTAGCCTAATATAGCATTTTTTTTATTATCTAAAATTGATATTAAATAGGGGGTATAAGGGGAGATTGATGAGGATATTGAATGTACAAGATTAGCCCAAGAGTAAATTAAATTTTTATTAGATATTGTTAGATTTTATTTTAGATTTGAGATTTTACTATCTTGTTCAGTTCAACATCGGTTATTACGTGGAACTCTTATTTGTAGTTGCCTATTTAAAGGCTCATGCTTTTTAATAAAATTGAAAATATAACTTGATCAAAGTTGCTTGATGTAAAATGCCATGTTCGTTTCTAGGTTAGTTTAGTAAGAATAGCATAGATTAGATTAGTTTATCTCATCTCTAAAAAAACAAGCCTGACCCCCGAATTATGAGAATGAAAAAGATTTACAAGTTTTAGACTAAAGATAATGCAATAATGGAAGAAGGTTTTAGCTAAAGATTAATGTGGAACAATTTTTTCGGCTGAAATAGGACTAATTCAAATCTAATTGCGGTATTTTTCTGTTATATTTACAGTATCCAAAATTTGGAGCAAGGCGAAAAAGAAGACGTTTATCAGCTTGGTCTGATCCTCTTAGAAATCATAACGGGCAAACCTCCCGGATTGCAGAATGAATTGGAAGCATTGAAAATGGAGGTATGTTTTTATTCCTCTATTTCGTTCTCTGTACAAATAATATATGGGTATTATAGGAATAGTGTAACTTATTACCCCTTAAATTTAAAAATCTTATTTTGGTCCCTAAACTCCTAACGTCATTATTCAACATTTTGCTATTCTCACCTCTGTTTAATTTAAACTGCACCTTTTTTTTATAAAATCACCAAATTTTCCTCCTCTGGATATGTTTTGGGTGAGCTTCTAGTGCGAGAGAGGAGGGTAATTTGGGGATTTCGTAAAAAATGTACAGTTTAAATTAAGAAGAGGCGAGAATAGCAACTATTAATTGACGAGATTAAAATGAGAGTTTTAAACTACCATCTCTGTAGCACAGGGGGTCTCATTGCAATTAACTATAATATATTATCAAGATTATTGACTTCCTTAAAACATAGAAATTGATCGCGTTAATTTTTTTTTTTCCTAAATAACATATTAATGCAGCTTGATATTACCCCTCAAATGGTCAACATATGGAACGGTGATCGTTTGCTAATGTAATTATGATCATCAATAAGATATATTTAGTTACCAAAAGTAAAATATCAGTTTGGAACAAAAAAACGGTGACATGCTGCAGCCAAACCCTTGTAGAGAGAAAATAACAGCCGTCGTAATACCTGTGATGGTTCTGCAGCTGCAGGATTGCTTAGCTGATGTTCCGGCGAAACTGCGTGAGATCACTGATCCCACAATCCGCGGCACGTTTGCTTTGGACTCGTTACAGACATTAGTAGCCGTCACCCTCAACTGTGTAGCCAAAGATCACCGGGAGCGCCCGTCCATAGACGACGTCCTTTGGAACCTGCAGTACTCTGTTCAAGTTCAAGATGGCTGGACCAGCAGTGACAGCCTCAGCATTCATTGATGAAATTTTCTTTGGGGGGTGTTTGTATTCGTTGTGGTGATGTTATTCAGCCTTTTGAGTAGCTAGCTACCATTTGAGATGATGGTAGTGTTTGTATATTTTGTATGTTCTATCTTAAGAAGATGGTGAAAAGGAACAATATGAGATGTGCATTCAATTTTATAGAATATGGCTAAATTTGCTGCTATCAGAGATGCTGATATATGGTTGGGGTCACAATACTTTACTAGTACAGCTGCTTTGCAATATAATTGGGGTAATAACTGGATGGCACAAGAGGCACCATCATGCTACAGCTTGGCTATTATGTCCACTTATGAGTGAGGAACTACTTTGGGAAAATGTAAGGGATTATCCACTGTTTATATTTAAAAAAAATTATTGGATCGAATAGAATAAGTAAAGAAATTTTGCCATCCATGAAAATGGCGGCATTTCTAGAGGGGCACACCTTTTTTTCCCAGTGAGCCCACTTAAATATTTTATTATACTTACTATACTGCCATTGAAGTTTTATTCTAGAGTTGTCCTCTCCTTGTTCTTCTTGTTGGTTGGTTTCCTTGATCCGGTTTAGACAGTCCAGATCTACTAAATTTGATCTGAGACTGCAAGTCTGGATCAGCCTTAGAAGATTTGGACTGTCTAGTTCGGATCAAGAAGAAAGAGGGATTTTTGCAAATTTGAGGTACTTGAGGGGTTTCGCAGAGTAAATGTGGTAATTTTTTGAAGGTTCGAAATGGGATTGATGGATGAAGAAGCCAAAAGGAACGATACGGGAATTATAAATTGAGAGAGGAATGGCTTCGAGAATAAATAATGGAGGACGATTCGGAAGTCGGGGGAGGGCTGAGGCCTATCGAAGCAACAGGAGGTTGGTGGCGGTGGTTCGGACCAGATTCGAAAGTGGTGGGGGTGGGGGATTTCCAAAGGAGCACATCATTTTTCCTAGTGAGCGGAGGCGGTGAGTATAGGAGGATATTTTGAAAATTAATGGTGTGCTCACTGGAAAAAATTCTTTATTTCCAAAAAAGTGGGTGGGCTCACTAGGAAAAATGATCTGCCCCTTTGAAAATTCCCAAAATTCCCAAAAATGGGTCGCTTAATGAAAGATTCGATAAAGGTTTACAGGTGGTAGCTGTCAACCACACGCCAAGCCTCTTATGGTTAGAATCTGTCTCTTCAATGCATATATGCAAGCTATGGCAAAGGACTTGTCTTTTGCAAAGGGAATCCACAGCACATGACACAAGAGTGATCTCCAATAATAAGAGTTTCAAGTGATCAGCAAAGGTGCAATAAAAGCCAAGCAAATATACAGCAAAGAAGGGGAAAAAACATACCATCATCTGTTACAAAGTCTATGTATCCAAAGCGCAATCATTTTGATCATATTTTGCTGGATATGGACAGAGAGGCAGCCAGGCACCAGCTCTCTGCTCCACTATCTCCCTCACTTTCCTGTTGTACTTTCACTTGGCACGCACGGAGCTGCAGAATTAGGAATGAAAATAGATAGGTTCACGAACGTGTCCAATTTTAAAATTTGAATTATAAAAATAAAATTTTTATTTTAATTCGAAATTATGAATAGAGCAGACTCAAAAATGGTATTTGGATCCGCTCATTCTCGTACCTATTCAAAATTTGCAAGTGAGTTTGGGATTTGGATCGCAGAGCAATGACTGTATGGGCTGAAAAAGTTCGATAAGTATCTCAAACACAGATGTACAAGGTATAGAAGTAAGATGGATGTAATAAAGTATATTATCCCAGAAATACATAAAAGAAACAATAGAGGAACAAAAACAACTTGAAACACGGTCATCTTCATTACAAGTATATTATTGCAATTAAACTTACAGCAATATATGTTTTTATAACTTGTATTATTATATTTGACTTGGGAGTTTCATATGTCAACTAGAGTTGCAAGATTTTTTCAAATATGTAAAGTGATTGTGATTGTAATTGCAAACATTTGCAATTATAGCTGTAACCAAATAGTATAAAGTGCCATTTGCAGTAAAAGCGGTTGCAATTGCAACCACTTTACACCCCCTAGATACATTTGGCTTCTGTCTAACCACCATAACTACCATAACTGTGATTGATTTCAATTAAAACATGAGCTATTTAGCTATCATAACCTCATTGACTCCTAGCAATGATACCCAATAGACTGTACATATATTTATACATTTGATATATATCATATGCATCAAAACTCATAATTATTAAAAGCATTTTTTCTTTGAAGTAAAAATGAAAGAAAAAATATCTTAATAATTTAAAATATAAACTCTAATCTAATTAATTATATTAAAGAAACGAATTCGAATTCAATTCAATGGAATAATACTTTGAATAAAATATTTAAACACTCTACCTTTGCAAGACATTTTAGGCATATTAAATTAGACTAATTTTTTTATGTCAAATTTTTTCTCTTTTTAGGCAACGTACAATTTTAATGCTCAAAGCACAATCTTTCTAACTTTTTGAAAGCGGACACAATGCGATCTGTATGACTTTTTAAAATCATATATGGCTCTGACTCGCAAGTTTTTGGATTTTTATAATCCGATATGTTTTCGATGTGTTCGATACGTATCGACAAATGTCATGTAAGTGTCGGTGTCCGATATGTATCCGATATGGACATGGTGCTCATTTTGAAATGTCCATGCATGTAATATCCTTGTCTCAATAGTTTCATATCGGATATGAAACAAAAGATAGAGTAGTTTATAATGATTCTCATGAAGTCATAAAAGTAATTGTAACTAGTATTTTTTTGTTTTTTGGAGAGGGGGAAGGAATCCATGATTAATTATAAACTATTTTTAATTCATGCTATTTTATCATAGACTTATCATATTCTTATGTGAATATATTGCAGGTGTTTCACTATTAAAATTTTTAGGTGGAGGGCGTTACAACTTCATAGCCTAATGAAACCGAAACTCAATCATGCTCTCTTTCTTTGTCATCATCCTCTAGTACCCTCTCCTTCATACTTTTGAACTCAAAATCTGCCTTGATTACTCACCCAAAATAATAAAATTGGGCAATTTAAATTTCATGCATGCTGTTGAAAGTCCCTTTCAGGGTACTAAAACTCCGAAGTTTTGGTGAGAATTGAAAAAAATTACGCCTCCATAAGTTGAAGGTCCATTTTTGAATCTGAATTGCTCTGATATCATATTAAAAATCTCTTCTACTACACCAAAATTCCGAATCTTGCGTGGGGATTAAGAGAAATTATTTTATATTTCAACACATGTGTTACAATATATGTTTTACAATAGATTGGGATACAAGGTGTTGATACATATACTTTAAGTTCTATTATCATATATTTGTACAAGTTGTTAATGTCGTATGGATCAAGATACAAGTTCTATATATGCATACACAATGAATGAGAACAATATAAATCTTATTTTCATGCACAACTGTGCATTTGCTTGTGGTTCTTATTTTTAATCTTCCAAACTTTCCCCAAAAAAATAAATAAATAAATAAAATCTATACTTCTACATTAGTTCTACGAGTAGATTCTCTTTTTATAAATAAAACCTGACTTAATCCGACCAAGCAATAATCTAGCCATTCACCAACCGAACTCGACCTGAATTTTTCTTTTTAGAGGTTGGGTTAGGATTAACAATCAACCCGATCAGCTCGATTTGCGTCCTATATACTCTGCATTACCAAAGGTAGCAAAAAATCTTAGTAAAATGAGTAAATATTAATAAAAATCACTTAGCTTCATGTCTTTGCTCTGGTTTATTTCTTATAATTATACTATCTATTTTAAGTTATAATAGAAAAAGAGGGTTGTAATAAATATGTAATAGTTATTGTAAAACTTTATTATGATGCGAGCCAAAAAAATCATTAACAGTATAAATTAAAAAAGGCTTCTAAAATTGAAATTTCAAAAAAAAAAAAATTGTATCGAAAATTCTTGGGGTGCTAATAAGACAATGTAAAATTGCAAGGCGCTTCTAAGGAAGCTTCTAAATGAGCACACAAATGGTCTAGTGTCGAATGGTTTCGAACACAGCTATTAGTCCTGAACGGTTTAAGCAAAGGACAAGAATGGCAAACTTGTGACTTTTTACAATTTTCGGAGGTGGGCTCATTTAGAAATCCCCAATAAGAAGAAGGGGGTGTCCGTAGGGAAACTCCTCCGCGAGACACCGAACGCGAACGCCACCCGGCCCACCCTCCCCCTCTACCGATCAAATCTCAGCGTCATCTTCTCCAATGCAAAAACCCTAGCCAAAACCCTAACCCTAATCAATGGGCTATCTCAACCGAGCATCGAAGGCGGCGAGATCAAATCTTCGCCACTTCCTTCAAATTTCCCACAGAATCCGCCCTCTTTCATCTGCAGTCCGATCGTTTTTGGATAGAGAGCGAGGGTTTTGCTCGCATTCGAGGTACAATAAAGAGGACGGATTCGATCTGAGTGAGTACCCTATCGAGAGGATCCGGAATTTCTCGATCATCGCTCACGTCGATCATGGGAAGTCGACACTCGCCGATCGTTTGTTGGAGCTCACGGGAACGATCAAGCGAGGGCACGGCCAGCCGCAGTATCTCGACAAGTTGCAGGTCTGCAAAAGTTGACTTTTTACAGTTTCATTTGTTCTGTTATATTTCAGTATTTGAGAAATTTGTTTATTTGTGTAGAAGTTACGTAGACAAAATTGAACTTAGAAATCAGGGGTTTTTTTAAAAAAAAAAAAAAAAATGAAGAATGATTGAGAGTGATGGAACTATTTGAACTGCTATAATAGGCTCAATCCATAAAGTGGAATATTGATAAGAAATCAAACTTTAAATGTTACATGTACGAATTTAATGATAAAAATAAAAGAAAAGGCTGATTGTAGTCTCAGAAAGAGGCACACTTGTGATGGCATAAGAAAACCTTGCACCTCTCCATGCTGGGCTGTTGATGGTGAAATATTCCAAGAGAAAACAAATCCAATGTACATTGGGTGATTTCTCTGAGTGGAGTTGAATGAGAGAACCTTTTCATGGTTTCTTGGGAATACAATAGAATGTGAAAAAGAAAATTGAGAATAGAAGATATGGGATTAAAATTAGGACTCTTAGATCTTATATTTGTTTAAAAAAGAAAGGAAAAGAAAAGGAAAAGGAAACCACAACAGATTGGAACAGTTATATGAATCAAATTGAATTAACTCTCTCACAAGTTCTTGGGGCTGCTTGGTTGGGGGATGAGTTGAGAAAATATAAATGGAATTCCATTTTCAAGTAGGCTTGTAGGGCTTTTTCTTGTTTGGTAAACTGCATATTGCAACAAATGCTGAAACTGCAGCATTTGCTGCTTTACTCTTGCATTTGCTACAATTTGTAGTTTACTATGCAATGAAAAAGCCCTATTAGGCCCACTTGGAAATGGAATTCCATTTCCATTTTCCCACCTTGCAGCATACCAAACAGGTCTTTAATGTGATTAGAAATTTAGAATTGAGAGGTAAGATCAAATTAATGGAACAAACCTTCATAATATGCAAGCTACGACCATTCTATTTTAAAAAAAATCACACAAATGAATATAAAAAATATTCATAGAAATGAAAAAGAAATATTAGAAAAATGAACCCAAGGAGCGAATATGTTGAAAAGAAATAATTTCATCATAACAGAAGCTCTTTTAATTAAAACTATAATTCTAAAGGAGGCCTAGAGGACCGTTTCTGATATGCATATGAAAGGACCAACTTCATGGTCCTTGTTACTATGAGGCGTGCTCCTTAGCACAAAAGGAAAATGGTTGACCAGCATATTAACCCTAAGTAAATATGATGTATGAGACTCACCCTCGTCAAGCCATTGCCGTTGCATAATGATATGGGGAATGAAACTGCAACTAGTATAATAGGAATAGATGACCTATAGATGGCCTCAACCTCAGGAGCCTCAGGGAAGAATTTGGACTCTTCATGAACTTTGTCATACCTCAACGTCTGTGTAGCCTTGTAAAATCTTGTAAAGCTCGAAGCTCTGCATAGTAACATTTCATTTGTGTTTATTAACAATTACACAAACCAAACCGAATATAAATCTTTGTTCCATAATATAAATTAAAGAACTTGAAGGTAGCTCGTCCAAACTCCATCATGTTCGAGCTTGCATCGTTTAGTGCTCCCGTAGGCTTGATTTAAGCTTGATTTGTCTAGAACTTGTTTAGGCTCAGTTTGAGTTTGTATTCTAGCTTAAATAATTTGGAGATATTTAGCTTTTAATGTTATAAATTAAGGCTGTAAAAGAACTCGAACAATTTGATAATAGCTCGGGATTGACTTGGTAAAAGCTTGAGATTCCAGGAAGTAGTCTATAGAAGCTTGAGAAAATATTAGAAAATTTTCTTTTGTTCTTCTAACTCTTAATTATAGCTTCATTTGTTGCATAATCTCGAGTAAGGTTCTGTTCAACTTGGACTCGTTCTTGTTAAAAGCTAGCTCGAACTCATTCATTCAATAAATTATTAGAGTTTAAGAAAAACACTAAGCTCATTGAAATAAATAAATGAACATGGGCAGTCTAAAGCATGGCTTGTTTTACAACCCTATCCATATGAACCTTACTGGTAGGTTGTAGATTGTTAAGTTTGGCTATGGAGTATTTTTTGAGTTAAATTTAGTTGTATTTAGAAACAATAGCTTTTCTGGTGGAAAGGATTCTTGAGGTGGAACTTTAGTGGGCATGGTCCATCCAAAGCTCATTACTCTTCCCAATGCTCATCTAAATTTGTGTAGAAAAAACCATTATTGTTGCTTCCTTATTTTAAGTGGAGTTTGATTTGAAAATTGAACTCCTTTTGAAGTATATGGACATTGGAAAGAGAGATCTATATATCTTAATCACCTTAAATTGTGGTAGGATCTTAGCTAACGTCTGTGTAAAAAGGAGTATTGACCCTAAAGTTATGGATGCAATATTTGTGTGAAAAAGGTACAAGATAATAATGCTAAATATAGTCTCAGTAATTAAATTTAAATCAATTGAATTATCTACAATACAATTACAGACATTAGAGATGTAGTATCTTGACTGGTTGTCGGTGAGATGCAGTCACACACACACACACACATTTTGAGTTGTTCTTTAGCGCTTGCTTTTTAAGAAAATTCATATGAATGGTAATTGGATTTGTGAAATTACCAATGCACTATGCAATTCCGCCAGTGTTGTACTTAAAAAATTATCTTTTCACTGCCTGTCCCAAACCAGGATAAAGGAGGGTTGTGGTAGGCCGGTGACAGCCAGCGTAAAACATTGTCATATATTATGAAATGAGCCAAAATATGAATTTTGTTGGGGCGTTCTCTATTTAGCGATGCGCTACATCAGAGTCCGGATGTAGTGAAAAATATGTGAGGGTTGCTAAGTCGTCGCCCAGAAGCGACGCGCCACGTCGACGTCCGGATGTGGTGTCAAATGTAGGAGGGTTCCTACATCTTAATGAGCGGATAGGGATAAAAAAGTTAGCTCATAAATATAAATTTCGGTTGGCATCGTGAAATATAGGTTCGCTTACAGGTAAATTAGTAGAGTTAGTTGATATTATGATTGCAAAGGGGTTAACATTTTGTGCGTGTAGGAGACTAAGTGGATAGGTGAAAAAGTTAAAGTCATAGAGTTTTGGGGTTATAAATTTTGGTATACAGATAGAGATAGAAATCGTAATGGGATAGGTGCAATCATAGATAAGCAATTACTTGGGAATATAGTGGAGATTAGGAGGAAGAATGATATAATTTTATTAGTTAAACTTATTTTAGATAGAGAGATTTTTAATGTCATTTGTGCTTATGCATCATAAGTAGGACTTGATAAATCCAGTAAATATCAATTTTGGGAGAATCTAGATGAGATAGTACAAAGAATACCTGCTAGGAAAAAACTATTCATTGGTGATGATTTCAATGGGCATGTAGGAACTAATCGTAATGGGTTTGATAGTGTACATGGAGGATTTAGTTTTGGAGAAAGAAATGAAAAAGGTAATTCAATTCTAGATTTTGTTTTGTCTTATGATTTGATTTTAGTGAATACTTGGTTTAAAAAGAGAGTTTCTCATTTGATTACTTTAAAAGTGGATCGAATGCAAGCCAAATAGATTTCTTTTTAACTAGGAGGGTAGATAAAGCTAGTTGTATCGATTGTAAGTTAGTGCCAGGTGAGAGTGTAGTTATCCAATATAGACTCTTAGTTTTAGATATTCAGATTAGAAAGAGACTTAGAAAAATTAAGTATAAGTTAAATCTTAATATTAAGTGGTGGCAATTAAAAGTAAATCAAAAAGTTTTTATTGATAGAGTAGTACAAGAAGCAGATTGAGTGACCATGATGATCCTAATGTAATATGGAACAAAATAGCTAGCTGCATTATAAAAAAATAGCTAAAAATATATTTGGTGAGTCGAGGGGTGCTCCATCATGTAAGTATACATCATGGTGGAATGAAAAGATAAAAAATGTTATTAAGATCAAGCGAGACCTTTATAGAGATTTGAAGAATAATAATAATAATGATGGAATAAGTTTTGAGAAGTACAAACTAGTGAAGGAAGCTAATAAAACTGTTCGGGATGTAAAAACTAAATTATATAAACAAGTGTATGAAAAGTTGGATAATAAAGAGGCAGAAAATTATATATATAGAATTGTTCGAATAAGAGAGGAAAAGTTTAGAGACTTATGTACTGTAAAGTGTATTAAAAATGATGATAAGACGGTTCTAGTTCGAGACGAAGAGATTAAAGAAAAATGGAAAGATTATTTTGATAGATTATATAATGGTAGTTTTACTCAAGATTTGGGAAATCTTACTATTCAATGTGAGGATATGAATCGGTAGGTTTATGCGCATAATTAAAGAGTCTGAAATAAAAGAAGTTTTGAAAAGGATGAAATCAAGAAAAGTTGTTAGTTCAGATGAGATTGCTATAGAGGTATGGAGATATTTATGAGGGATTTGTGTAAGGTGGCTGCCAGATCTTTTTAACAAAATTTGGCAAACTAAGAAAATGCCAAATAAATGGAGGAAGGGTATTTTACGTGTACCAACTTAAGTATGGTATATTAAAAGTAAAATACAGCGTGCTTACTGAAAAGAGATTATTTTGTTAAAATAATAACAAATTTTGAGAAATTATGTCGTTCGTTTCCATAAATTTGCTCTACCTATGTGATATATATCCCTGCCACTAAGTAAATTGAGATATTTACCACTTATTGATTATCAGTTTTCTTAATCTCCAATTTACTTGATCTGAGCACCTCCTAAACTCTTTTTTCTCTCAAAAGCCTCCTTTATGAGTGCACTTCCATAAAAGAACCTCTTATATTCACAGGTAGAAAGGGAGAGAGGTATAACAGTCAAAGCTCAGACGGCAACTATGTTCCACAGGCATAAGCCTCGTTCTAGTGTAAATGATTCTGCTGATGCACAAGAACCACCAGGTTTCTTACTGAATCTGATTGATACTCCTGGTCATGTAGACTTCAGTTATGAGGTATCAAGATCTCTTGCTGCTTGCCAGGGTGCTCTTTTGGTTGTTGATGCTGCTCAAGGTGTTCAGGCACAAACTGTTGCCAACTTTTATCTTGCATTTGAATCTAACCTGAGCATAATCCCTGTAATAAACAAAATTGATCAGCCCACTGCTGATCCTGAACGTGTGAAAGCTCAATTGAAGTCTCTGTTTGATCTTGATCCAGAAGATGCTCTTCTTACTTCTGCTAAAACTGGTCAAGGCCTTGAGCATGTCCTTCCTGCAGTCATAGAGCGTATACCTGGTCCTCCGGGGAATTGCGATTCACCATTGAGAATGCTTCTGTTGGATTCTTACTACGATGACTATAAGGGGGTAATCTGCCATGTTGCTGTTGTGGACGGTGCTCTTCGTAGGGGTGATAAAATTACCTCTGCAGCTACTTCCCAAGTTTATGAAGTTAAAGATGTGGGGATCATGCATCCTGAACTTACCCCGACTGGAGTGCTTTTTACTGGGCAAGTTGGCTATGTGATTACCGGTATGCGCTCAACAAAAGAAGCAAGGGTTGGCGATACACTTCACCATGCCAAAAGCATTGTAGTGCCTCTTCCAGGTATGCAAAAGATGCCATGTGATAATTTCTTGTTGCTTCCTCAAGCATGCGTTTCATCTTTAGTGTGTGGCTCCTTGCTAGGGTCTTAACTTGATGCAGTGATTAATAGATATACCTTGCTCGTTTTCCGGTGAGTAGCATCTATATCACTATTTTTACTTCAAAAAAACCACTGTCTCTAACAGGTTTCAAGCCTGCAAAGCACATGGTCTTTTCTGGTCTTTATCCTGCCGATGGATCAGATTTTGATGCTCTTAACCATGCAATTGAGAAATTGACTTGCAATGATGCTAGTGTATCTGTTACCAAAGAGACTAGTACTGCGCTTGGCATGGGATTCAGGTTTTTAAAAGCTTCATACGAGAGTACCCTTTGCAAGTTCTTAAATATAACATAGCTTTAAAGTCCTCCTGGGTGTCATAATTTAAAGTTCACTTGCCTCTGAATTTTGTGCTTAAGATAATTTGTATATGTATGTTTGATATAAAGGTGTGGCTTTTTGGGTTTACTTCACATGGATGTCTTTCATCAGCGTCTTGAACAGGTATGCTCTTTCCTATCTTTCCTTATGATCTTCTAGATTTTGTTGGTTGAGCAAACATTACGCCTAGGAGTGTAAAAATGGTATTCCAAAACCGGATAACCCAACTCAAGTTTAGGCATAAAATTGGATTCAGATATGAAATTTTGGGTTTGAACTAAGTACGAGTTGGATTTATCTAGAATTTTATAGTCAAATCAGATTTGTATCATATTTGCATACAAGAATTATCATACGTAAATGGTTTAAATTAGAAGCCAGATCCACAACCAAATCCAAATTTGTCTTTTCAGCTTCGATAGGATTCAGATCCTAAATTTTTATTAGATTCAGATAAAAGAATTTCTCATCAAATTCAGTCAGGATCTTGCATCAGACTGAATCCATGCCCATTAGCACTCTTAATTATTTAAATTCGTGCCCATTTCATTTTTATTTGGCCAAGCTCTGGATTGAGAATTTGAGTTCAGGGAGCAGCTGCTAGTCTTCTGGTTGATTATTATCTCTGTGTTTCATGAATATTAATTGCATTTCAACAACTCTGTTCAATCAGTTTGAAACATTTCACTTATTCTTGGTAGTAGTACTAATTGAGTGTGTTTTGTTTTGATTCAAAGTATACTTTGAATGAAAGTTTAAAATATCGTATCAGTAATACTGATACGATAATTGGGTGTATCCGACTTAATCAGGCATATCATATTAGTACTATTGGCAATATGAGATAGACATATAAAATATACAGTACCTCAAAATGATATATGCGATGTATATCGATATTGTTTGAAATTTAAAACCTTGATTTGGACCATCTAGTTTCTTCTTACAGGTAGTGAATAACTGAGTGTATTAGGGTAAGAGAAAAGGAGATTTCTTAGTAGAAAAAGGAATAAATAGATTACAATTATGAAGAATTGAATAAAAAAAGATACGTAGAAATTTAGAGAGATAGGAGATAGCGGGAAATTGTACACTTTGTGCTTGAAGTCTGATAATCTTAATTCTTATTGTCGGTCAAAGCCAAGCCAATAATTCTGATACAAAAAACCTTGTTCGTGGGACATTTATACAACCGAAATATGGGTAATCAAATAGGACTGCTAAATATAGAACTCAAAGTCACCCAATATTCTCCTCCTAACCTCCAAATCAAATAACAAAGAAATCCTACCTCAAAGTCAAAGAGAGGCCTAGTTATCTAAAATTCATTTAAGAATGAATTTAGTCTGGTAAGTCTCCTAACAAACTTGAGGATGGTTATCTGTGTAAATACTTAGCTTTAATGTTTAAATTTCGTTGAATCAACATTTTAACCTGCATAATATTTCCAGTGTAGTCATGTCCAAAGATGGTTTTGAAACAGTTTACAGAGTGCAAATATTAATCATCTTATAATTTGTGTATTTTGTAGGAGCATGGAGCGCAGATCATATCTACCATCCCAACAGTACCATATATTTTTGAATATTCAGATGGAAGGTGTGGGCATTACTATATGATGAAGTTGTTAGATGCCATTTAAATATAATCATTACCTAATTCTTCTTTTAATCTTCTTCTAGCAAGTTACAAGTTCAGAATCCTGCTATGTTGCCTTCAAATCCTAAACAACGCGTAGTTGCATCTTGGGAACCATCTGTTATTGCAACCATTATCATTCCTAGTGAGTAAGCTCTGCTTCCTTTCTCTCTTTATATTTATTATATGCATGCATATATTAGACCCTGCAATGTGGGAGCCTCATACACTGGTTTGCCTTTTTGTAGGTATGCATATATTATTTGATTCACGTAATTCACCCTTAAAACTATATATATTCTCAGGTATGTTGGACCTGTTATCACACTTTGCTCAGAGAGGAGGGGGGAGCAGCTTGAGTACACATTTATGGATAGGCAAGTTTCAGTGTGATTCATGTATCTTTGGTAACTAATGATATTTATGGTTTTCATTTCTTTCTGCAGTCAACGAGCACTTATGAAGTATCGGCTGCCATTAAGAGAAATTGTTGTGGATTTCTACAATGAATTAAAAAGTATAACATCTGGATATGCATCATTTGATTATGAAGATGCTGAGTAAGTCTCACCAAAGAACTATATTGTCAATATTGTGTTGATATATTTTCTGGGTTGGTGTTGAAGTGCCCGTCTCATTTGTGATTTAAAGTTCTTACAAGAATATTAAATTAGTTTGCATTCACATATTTGTAAATTCTCTTATTTCTAAGATATGAGCCACTTCTTGCTTTGTGAGGTTTATGAGACAAGTATTCAGAAAGTACCCAACTGTTGTTTTTCATAGCATTCCCCCGATACAAAAATTATTTTCTGTGCAGGATTTGTTATTACTAGGAAAGGATTTTGGTAGGAGTAACACAATAACCAGATAAAGGCTCATCTCTTGGGGAAGCTTAACCAGTATAATCTTCTCCTTTGAAGTAACAGTGCTGCTATATGATCTGATATGTTTATCATCCAGAACTGAGCTGGTCAATTTCGACATGCCTTGCTAGAGCATCTCTTTTATCATTTTAAATGACATAAGAGTACTTCGTTTAGTACTTTATTGAACCACAACTCCATAAACTAGCGGTATAAGCTTGAGTGGTTATCTAAGATGGTCTAGCATCTGTAGGTTAAAACTTAAAGTGGTCTGCGTTCATAGGTTACCACATCCCCACCCCCCCCAACACACACACCCATTGCGTCTGTGTTTACAGTATATTGATACTCAAGCCTTCCACTTGTTACCTAATTGTAAACAGAAGGTGTACTAGATATTGCATCAACCTGAGTATTTGTGTTTAATGGTTACATAGCTAAGTTCCAAATCTCTAGGATTCAATAGGCCTTATATTGGAATCCAATAATTGGAAATTTAAATATATTTATGCTACCCCCATTTGTGTTTTGACTTTATGCCTATCATCTTTTTAGTTGGATCATCTCTAGTCTTGATTCAGCCATCATTTTGGCAATCGAAATATAATTATGTTGACTTTATTTGTGTTATTACCCCCTTTTTGTTTTACCTTACAAGTGATCATCTTTAAGTTGGAAACCTTCATGTGGCAAACAAATTAGGAAATATTTTTCTTTTTTCTTATTCTTTCTTTAGTTGAAATTAAGGTGCGGTTATCGCCACCTAGCTTCATTAGAGCTAAGACATTGGCATAAATTCAAGGCTTTGGGAGTGGTCAAGAATCGACATGATTATCTAAAGAAATTATATTTTCTCCTATGTTGCAAAGATTGCATGTGATAACTAGTTGAACCCCACCCTGATCCCCTTGTCCCTCTTTTCGCCCTACCCCCCCCCACCGCCCCGGCCCAAAAAAAAAAAACAAAAACGTACCCCAATGACTCCATTCTTCTTTCCCAGATACCCTGTTTTTTTTTCCCCTTTAATTAGAAAGTCCCTTAAATTACAAGGCCTCCAATATGAATAGAGACTTTGATTTGTACTAACGTGAAATTGCCTGAATATTTGCCCTTCTTATGAATTGGTCCTATACTAGATAATAACACATACCAATACTATGTAAAAGAATGTGCACATACAAGCGATTCTCTAGTTTGTCATATTGATACGAGGATGATTTACAAAGGCAAGAATATTTAAGAAAATAGCTGCGTGCTAGTAATGTTTATCGCATTGTTGAAAATAACGCGTTATGAAACCCGTTATTTGCGTTACATAACCTAACGGAATCCCAACGCTACGTAACAACTGGAAATAACTCAGTGCACCGTAACAGTACGTTTTTTACGTTATTTTACGTTATATTACATAAAGTTACGTTAAATTGCGTTATACTACGTTATTTACAATTATTTTTTTAGTAATTCATATATTGTTGTTGATTATTATTTTGATTATTAGCGAATTGCTGTAATTTTCTTAATTAATTGTTGGCTTGTTTGATTGCTTTTGGAATTTCTAACTTGATAATTTAACTTTGTTTCTTTATTCACTTGTTGTATTTCTCATCCGGTTGCTAAAATATTTTACTTGTTGATTTTATTGAATTTTTAATTGAACTGAAATCAACAATCATAAATAAGATAAATTGAACATTACAAAATATAAATTACAACAATGATAATAATTGGAATCGAAATAAAAAATTGGAATCTTGCTTTGTTTTATTTAAATGATGATTGGAATTACAGTTGCAGACTTAATATAATTTATGAAGATATATGAAAATTATTGTAAAACTTAATATAACATTTGAATAGATTATGTATTACAAAATAATTTTATATATTTTTAGATATTTTAAATTTATTTTTCAATTTATTAAAATTATTTTATATGATTTTATATTTATTTTTATTAAATAAATAGAAATTTGCATGACCTACGTTATGCGTTACGCTATTTGCGACATAACCTAACAAAGGCAAAACGTTACGTTACCGTTATTGCTATTTTAAACATTGGTTTATCGTGCCTCTATTGGGCTAAAGCAAATGGTTTCTTTCAAGGACAAGAAAATCATCTGCAATAGAGATGGTGGAAGGATTTCTTTCGAACGTAGTTGGACTTAAGTTACATTTGCATCACAAGAAATGGTGCTTCCAAAAGGGATTCTTTCCTGATAAGTATGCAATGGTTGGTGGTGAGCGACACACCTGCTTGACGTATTAGGAAGGTGTTCTAATAAGCTTGGTTACTTATGTGTAATAAATGTATCACATTGTACTAGAGATGATATAAAAAGGTGTGGAAAATGTAACCTTACAAAGAGGGAATCAAGGAAGTAGTGAGGATTTGAAAATGGTCATTTTAATACTTGATACTATACCTACAGAACAGTTGGAAAGAAAGATTCCATGAGGACTTCCTGAAAGATTTGTCAAAAGGTTTGTTGGATTTGTTTGTGGTACCAAGAACCAAAGTTAGATGGTTGTAATATTTTTCTTTGATTGAGGTGGGTTATGATCAGATATACTATACTAGTTTTAGGATATGTGTACAAAGATGCTGATGTTTATCTTATAGGACATCAAGGGACTTTATAATTACCCTGACTTGAAAGTGGAAAATAATTGTTTAGTTTTGAAGTTGAGATTATCAGTCAAACAGGAAGCTTCAGGACAGAAGAAAACCGAAGAAGAATAGATCCTAGGAACAGAAGTGAATAAATAGAAGTTCTACGACAGTGTCGTTAAGATGCTGGTGGAGTTGAGCCCATTTCTGTTGTACGACTACAAAGAAAGGTGGCAATTTGCAAAACTGGAAAATCACTGTTTAGTTTAGAAATTTAGATATTATTCAATCATGAGCTTCAAGTACATGTGCATTTTTCAAATCTCTTTTGTAAATTATTTACGTTTTGCAGTGGGAAAAATAAAGTGATAAAAGGTTAGGAGTTGCACAAAATCTGGGACAGGTGATTGGAAGTTATTTATTTATAGCAGAAAGAGAGAAAATTGCACTTGTCACACCCTGAGTGAGAGTTTCTCAGGAGGTGTTACTGATCCTGAAATTGCCCACGTTAGAGCACACTTACCTATACAGTCTTCCTCACAATCCCTGAAACTGCTAGCTACTATTAATTGTTTAGTTCATTAGAAATTATTGTACCAGAGAATCTTGTCTCATAACTCATGAGGGGCTATTCACTTGGGTACGAACACCCATAAGCAGAAATCACCAACGAGTGTGCTGAAGATCTTAGAATTATTCTGAAATATGATGGTGATAGAGGATATTACCTTGGTATTCAAGAATTGGCATATTTGAGCCAGGTACATGGTGGGTATTACTGAGATGCATGTTTTCCGGATTCCTTTGTCACCCTTTTATCAATCATAAGGAACTTTTGTCACCTACAGCCATTGTGATATACACTATTCAGTCTGGGTTACTGGCCATAGCAGATGATTATGTTGCCTGTCTATCATATTCTTTTAGGCTTATGCACTCAAAACAGATGCTCATTTCATGAAAACGGCTATGCTTGCAGGTATCAAAAAGCAGATTTGGTGAAGCTTGATGTCCTCCTCAATGGCCAACCTGTTGATGCATTGGCAACTATTGTTCACAATTTGAACGCACAGAGGATGGGACGTCAGTTGGTTGAAAAACTAACAAAGTTCATAGAAAGGTTTTTGTAACAAAAGCCCAATCAAAAATTTATATATACTCTATTTATTTTGCTTTAAATTCATCTCATCTTTCATGTTAATTGGCAGGCAAATGTTTGAAATAACAGTGCAAGCTGCAATTGGTTCAAAGATCATTGCAAGGGAGACGTATGCCTCATAAACTTTTACCTTTGTCCTGGATTTAGTGAAATATTTATATTACTGAGACTTATCACACTTTTTTGCTTACATCCTCTGTTTCTTAGAGCTGTTGCAGAACTGCTATGCATGTTTATAGTACAAGTGCCTATATGGAAATTTGATAAACATGATAATAAGAAGAAAGTTTGTTTTCCTCAAAAAAGAAAGTCTTGCGACCAGAGGATTTACATGGAGAATGAACATAGATATGCTTAAATATATTGTACCAGAAAACTGTAAGCAAATATAATGATGCAATTAGAAGGTTTGTGTCTTGTTAAATGTGTAGACGAATGGTAAGCAGTAAATTTTTAACGAATGGGGTGCATAGCCCAAGTGTAAATTTACAATATCTTGTAGCATAATGGGGACGCTATATGCCTTGGTCCAACAGTTTCCAGTACTTTGTGCATGATGGGAGTTTATATATGCCTAGCTGCCCTAGTCCACAAGTAAAGGTTCCAAAATTTTGTGTCATGGTGGGGACTGGAATGACCTTTCACATCTTTCTCTTGCTATCCCAACACATACATTTGGATTCTGGGCCATTTATTTGTTTGTTTTCATCTCATAAATTAGAGAAATAATCAGGTAGTAACAAAAACTAGTTAAAGCAATTGAGTCGTCTTCCGAGTTAATACTCCATTTTATTGAAAAAGGATGCTTCAGCTAGTTGTGAGAGCCGAGAAGTATAGTGTGATGCCCAACGTCAAAAGCATTCAGCATCAGTGCTCTAGGATAATCACAAAGGAATTTCTTTTGTTGCTGGGGTAAAAATCTTCATTCTCCAAACTCCAAAGTGATTCTTATGATGTCTCCCAACCATGTGTTTAATTGTGCTTCTAGCTGGAGGTAGTTTAATTGTGTTTCTAGTTGGTAGTAGCTTTATATTTGGCCATTAGTAATTCCAAATTGCATTTCCTTGTGTATGCATAGTTTATTAAGTTTACTACCATCAAGTGTCAACACAGGAATTCATAATACTGAAAGGTTGCATTAATGCAATTATAAACGTGATGCTTGCTCGTTTCCCATGAGAAGATTCACTTGTAAATGAATTGATAGTGCCGATACTTGGATAAACTTGTCTGAATTATATTTATCATAACAATGTCAAAAGGTGTGAATCTTTTTATGAATGATATATTTGATTCTTTAATTCTTTAAATTACAGAGGATCAATTAAAAGACCACCCACAGGAAAACTTAAGGACCCAAACCAAATGAGTCAAAATGATAGTCCATCATGAGTTAGCCTTACCTTTTCCATTTTAAAATTATCATCATAATTGTCAAATTCTGAGTCCAATGCAGTTTATGGATTGTCTCAAAGAAGAGTTGACAGAATATATAGAATATACTCACGGTTGATCAACTTTCTATTAGCTGGTTCCAATTTTTTGCTGTCAAAGCAATGCTGGCAAGACAGGATACTGTTATGGAAGCGCCATAATAGCCATAATAGCTTGGCCTTGGCTACTTTCCTATCAGACATGCACTTTAAGCTCATGCTGGCAAAAAGCTCACATGCTCTGGTATAAGCGCATAAGTGTCCCTTTTTCCTAAATGCAGAACTCCGATATAGTTAGCACATAATAGTGCAGTTTCTGCCTGATTTTGAATAAAACCCATTTTTATTCCTAGTTATTTTCTTTCATTATATTTTTCAAGTATCATATAATATTCAGTTTCAGTACTCTTGATTTTATTTTATTTTTTCTCTCCAGCCTTTCAGCAATGAGAAAAAATGTTTTGGCGAAATGTTATGGAGGGGATGTTACTAGAAAGAGGAAACTTCTAGAGAAGCAGAAGGAAGGAAAGAAGCGCATGAAGCGTGTTGGATCTGTTGATATACCTCAAGAAGCTTTCCATGAACTCTTAAAGATCTCTTAACTATCATGAGGTAAGTTGAAACCCCTGATCTCTGTATTTGGTCTTCAAAAGAGCATCCTAGTATTTGAACTAAATATGAAATTTGATTCTTACCTTTAGTTTTACACTGCAATTGATAGTTAATATAATGTAACACTCTTATCGTTGCAATTCTAAAGAGACAACACCTTTGCTGCTTGTCATTATCCCCTTGTGAAAACATTTCATTATGCACTGACCCAACAACAACATAAGATTTGCATCAGCTTTTTATTACTAGAATCACAGTTTTGGAGATAATGCGCTGTATATGCACAATCTCATTACAGTTTAGAAATGTGGTAACTAAATGCTGCCCCATTTTGTGAATGATTGGGGCACATCCTTTCAGATTGGAAGCGTTATCTGAGGATCAATTTATTTTTTGAGTTGAATTATGTTTGTTCTTAATAAATTGACTAGCTTTGAGTGCATGCACGTTCATTTTGATCGATTTTGATGGAAAAAGGCTTGATGACAACTTTATATATGTATATTTTTCTCTTTTCATGTGAAGGCTTAACAAATTAACTTCGCGAATGACTGGCATTATAATAGTAGATATAGAGATTCATAAATACTTAATGCCAAGTAATTTTTAAGATGCCTAATTTGGGTCCCAAAATTTCTCCCTGAACCTGTATTAAGGAAAATTTGGGGATGTTTGTGAAATTGCCATGCCCAAATTTCTTCCAAACTTTTCCTCGAAAACCAGCACACAGAAATTTGGGTACCAAACAAGAAAAGCATTTTCCTTGTGGCAAGTATGAATCAAAAGCGCATGTTGAGGAACCAGTTCTTCATGGTAGGCATCCTATAGAATGATGCATCTATTGACAACTCCATTATCAGCGTAGGAGCATTAGTGTAATTGATAAGTAAACCACTCTTTATATGAACTGTATGCGAAAGTTGAGGTCGTTGATATTCCTGTAGCATGCACTGCACGTTTTAGTTTGGGTCTGCATTTCCTTTTATCAGTTCGGTCCTAGTGTGTTATATAGTTTATGTTTATTTGGTCTCTGTTTACTTTCAGACTTGCAGAATATATGCCTTTTAAATGATTAATCTTGCACGTTCAACTTCAGTTCCGTGTACTAAGATTGAAGTCATTTCTCTCCTCCAGGTAGTTGGCAATGTATTTTAACTGCCCCGAGCAAAGTTACCCACAAGCAGTGGTACATAGGAGAACCATAAGAGGAAAAACAAGATTCGTGCAAGCCTTTTCCCTCCTTTTTTATATATAAAGCAGTCGTTTTTATAAGACCCGGGTATCTGTTAGCATAAACTATGTAACCATTGTATCAATTATATCATTTATTTTGAGCAAGAAACGTTACATGTGCAAACTTATCAGTGACCACCCAGACAGCTAGAGCGTGTAATTTAGTGCATAATCTCTCTCTGCTACCATCAGGATCCTGATCCTGTCTCTGTTATGCTCAGTATACAAAGCTAATGAGAATACGACATCTATCTGTTCCCATCACTGCAAATACTTGCTTCTTAGATCCTATAACCCTGTTCAGCTGAAATTTATGCTTGAAACCTTCTGTACTTGCAACATGCTACCGATTCGGTCGGAGCTATCTATTCTTGGGGCAATTCTATTCACATACCACTTTATCACTGTGCTCACTTCTTAAAGTTGTAAAGAAGTTACAAATTTGGCATTACTTTGAGCTGTCTGTTCTAATAAAATTCTATTCACACCCCACTTTACTCACTGTGCTTCCTTCCTAAAGTTATAAAAAATTACAAATTTGTCCTTTGAGTTATCTATTTTGGAGAAGTTCTATTGACACACACCACTTTGCCCATTGGACCCAATTTCTAAAGTTGTAGCAAATTATAAATTTATTATTACAATATTTTATTATTACTTCATGTGATCACATGTATTTTGCTCTGATCCAACTGATATTAAACCCATTTGGAAATTAATCTCCAGTTAATGTGAACCATTCAAGGACTAATTCCCGATTGAAATTTCAATCTGAAATGTCGTTGTCTTGAGCAAAGTGGTGTGCGTGCATGGAATTTCCCCTATTCTGGGACCAACTGCAGCATTGCATGCCCAGTGAAGGGGGTATGATGCGCTAAACAATTTTGCCACAAGCAGAAATATGAACTTCCAGCATACTCGGTTTTGGGAATCTTAGACAATCATTGACCGCTCAATCAAGCATAAGACATCACCAGTACACACAATCAGTGTCTCTAGACTTCAACATCCATAAACATAAACAAGCCTGCAGCTAAATAGCCTACAATATTTGTTCCTCTCTCTCGCTTTATATCATGCCAAATTTCAAAAATTTTAGTGAGATAGACCAGAATGGTTACTAGATAGAAGCAACTAAAAATTTTCGCCCACTCAACGACAATCCCCAAAACAAATAGCAGCATTCATCATCATCAACAACAACAACAACATCTGCTCAGCAACATTCATCATCACGAGGATTAACTACGGTTACAAGGTTATAGATAAATGGGGTTTACTCATTCAACGACAAGGAACCTAGCTGATCAGCAGCATCTGAGCCAGCAGCTAGTCTGAGAACTTCCATGGCCTCCCCAACTTTCTTCTGCAGTGCATCAGGAGACTCGATGAGATGTAGGACCTCCGTCTGATCCATCTCTAGCAGCATTCCAGTCACTTTGCCAGCATTTTCTTGCTCAATTTGATGAACAAGCGGGTACAGCTGCTCGCCTAGCATCTGTAGGACAATACAGATAAATAAGGTTAATGTAAAGAAAAGGTGGTTATATAACCATCAAACAAAAATCAATACACCACTTTGCATAATATATAGTATACCTAAGTTGTCTACATAGTGAGTGGAGGCGGCTCTAAATTTCAATATGGAAGGTTTATATGAATGATCCAAACAGTTTGTTGTGATCTTCACATTCTAAAATAGTGGTGTACAAAAAATCATATATTTTAGATAGATTTTCACTGTTTATTGGATATGTACAAAAAGAACGGTTTTTTAACAATAGACAAATAAGACCTTTTACTCGATGATGAAAAAGTGTCTTAATCATATTATTTTTTATACAACACCAATATACAGCATGGTGATCATAACGGTTCAAATCGTCCGCATACGTCCCCTATGTTGAGATTTAAGGATGTATTAATAGGCAACTCCATACCTTACGTAGACCATACGCTAAATATAACTACAAACTTTCTATTAAATTTTCAAAGTTAGATTTAGCACACTTTTTACTATACATTTTCTTTGAGATATGTGCTGGTCAATATTTCAAAACGTAAATAGTGAGTACGGAATAAAGTAATGGCGGGCCATAAGTGAATATAATGTGGAAAAGTGTTACAATTTAGATTTAATCAAAAGTTTGTATTCCAACTACATAATTGTGTGTGTAGAGTGTTCTGTAGGTGAGCCGCCAACTCAGGAAAATTTACGTGAGCTAGCAGCAAAAATATAATGATCTAGCAATTTTTCTTTAAATTTTTTCAAGAATTAGAATCTTTATCTTTTTAACTTTAATATGATTAAATTTCATAAATTTTGGACTTCATTTACATTTTCATCAAGTAGATACAGAATACTGATTCATTGAAACCATTAAAATTTTTGTCAACTTGATGGAGGACCAAATCAAAACTAAAACCTAAGAAATTGGATATGAGTAAACCCTAAAGGGTCGAGATCATAATACAAAATAATTTCTTTTTAAAAAATTTATTGGAGATAGTGGAAATGAACTGCAGTTCAAGTAACTTGCTTGAGCTGTCAGCTCCTTTCCATTTTTCTCATATATATATATATATATATATATATATATATATATATATATATATATATATATATATATATATATATATATTAAAGACTATTGTAAGTGAGTTGCTAGCTCAGGTAAGTTATGTAAACTAGCGATAAAAAGTTAGTAATCCCGTCATTTGTTTATTTTTACTTTTTATTGAAATCATGATCTCTACCTTTTTAACTTCTTTAAAATCAAATTTCATAGGTTTTGAGGTATTTACCCTTCCATCAAGTAGATAAAAGATATTATACACATCGAAAACTGTTAATTTGTGTTTACTTGATGGAAAACCAAATTAAAACTAAGATCCAAGAAATTGGATACGAGTAAACTCTAGGGGGTCGAGATCACAATCCAAAAAGAAGTTTTTTCAAAAAGATATACGTATTGGAGATAGTAAAAAAGAGATGAGGTTCGGTTAACTTAAGATAATTTATGTGAGCCGTTAGCTCATTTCCATTTTTACCATATATATATATATATATATATTACACATAGTTCAAGGAAGTTGAAGAATTCATACCATTCGTTGTTGCTCTGGATTTGCAGAAGCTAAAGCAGAAGCAAGGGTTGGGATTGATGGGGAACGGGGTGTACCCATTGAAGCAACCTGCATACTGCTGGCATCAAGCGGCACCGGTATCATTGGACCCATTAGACCCTGAGGTATCATTGATGGGTCCACACCATTTCGGGAATTTTGCATGTATCTGAATCCTTGATTAGCATTCCGTTGTGCCAACTGGTTTTGAACGTATAGGTGTTAATTAAAATATTTTAAGAGAATGACATTTGAAGCAGGCTTGAAACAGGGAAATTATGGATAAGACAACAAAGTATTTTTAATCGTACAGAAACCGAGCATAGCAAACAGTTTGAACACATAAAATTAGAAAGGACTAAACTAGCTATTCAAATATTTATCTTATAACAATGTGAAATTATGGATTAAACAAATCAGATCCGAAGGTTTGATAAGAAAGGCATTTAGTTTATTTAATCTTCATCCTAAGCAATATTTGGCTGCACTAAAAAAAATGGTTGCTCCTTCTCGAAGCTTCTTCCCATGTTCCAATCAGTCTTTCCCTTATACCAGGGATCCAATAGGTTCCAGAATTTTACCAATAGGTTCCAAAAAATAAGCAGCAGAAGACCCAGAGTGATGGCAGTATTCTCCTTATGAGTAGCTAGAGAAGCCGGAAAGTGAAAGATCAAGAAAAACTATTTCCGCAACCCTGACAATTGCCAAAAGGAAGCAGGGAATATTTCATACAAGATAGAAGGAAAAAAAATATATAAAAAAATGAAAAAGTAAGGTATGATAAGATATCTTTATCTATATCAAATTTTTTGATTGATCTGTCCCCGTCTCACGGCATAATGAGGCCTAGGCCTGGATTAAAGGACTAGACAGTGAATAGAATTGGGTAGATTGTTTACTTGACAAACCCATGTCAGTATCAACCAAAGTTTCAGTAACACAAAGATATCTATATCTATATATCAAATTTATATTTGATCTGTCCACGTTTAATGGCATAAAGAGGCTTGCACGACTGCGCCTAGATCAAAGGGCCAGGTAGTGAATAGATTTGGGTATACAGTTACCTTACTTAACGAGCCCATTCAAGTATCACTAAAAATTTTAGCAACACAGAAATGTTGCCTAGAAAGTTGCAGGAAAAATTGTATAGTCAAACTTGAGGATTTTGTAGAAAAAATCTTCTAATAAAATGGGAAACAGGAAAGCAGAATTTGTTAGAAGCAAGAAAAACAAAATGCAAGCATGCCTACGCAAGAGTTTGTTACACCTGTTGCTGTTGCAGCTGTTGCACCATTGCTCCTCGCCTAACCCCCATCCTCTGTCCAGGCTGACCTTGCCTCTGGAGGTGGTAGGGCATCATGAAGTTTGGAGGCAAACCAGGCCGGATCCCTGGAATAAGTTGCTGCTGAAAGCCAAATCCAGCTGGTTGGGGTGGAATGAGGCCAGGAGCACCTTGACCAAAATAAAGCTGCTGAGGTGCAAGCCTAGGTGGACCAGGGTGGAAACCAGGCATAGACGGCACAGCTGTCATAGCTCCTGGAGTAGTTAGCTGAGAAAAATAGGCCTACAAAAAAAAATTACAAACTTTCAGGAGTCTGGCAAAAACATGACATCGTAACCAATGAAGAGAAAGAAAAGGAAAGAAAAGAAATGCAGTCACAAGGGCCGAACAAAGGCTATCTGAATAAACCACATTCATTAATATTAAGATAAAAGATACATTGTTGATCTATATCATACTGCATTGACAATAGTCCCAGTAATAAACAATAGGAGGACCCAGAATTTTGGCAAATAAGAAAAACTATTGATCTCCATGCAAAGTTGGTAAAGAAGAAGTTAGTAGTTCTGAGGGTTACTACTAATTGAAAGAAGCCACGTTGTATAGCCCAGAAAATAAAATCTTGGATTAAACTTCAGGTCCAAAAGAACAACAGTATATGGCAGCATAAGAGCAAGCACTGATGTATACTAAAAAACTGTTGCAAAGACGCTGAAGCCGACCAATTAATGCATACTGTAAACAAAAATTAGCACAGACACACCATCATTAAGTCATTTCGTGTCAGGGACCTTTCCGACAGGGATGTCAGACAAGAACAAAAAAGGCCGTGTCGGCATCTGTCATGTCCAAGCTAACATTAATAAACTGGAGGAGCATGTCCCATCCTATATATATTTTAAAGTTTAGCACAGGGCTACGCCAAAACCTGTTTCATAAAGCAGAGAGGTCCGCAATCAGCAGGTTATTTCATAATAAGCATCATTCAGAACTTTCTGACCTTCACATATTTTATTTTACACAGAAGATCCATAAATGATTTATGTCTTAGGGGGTGATCCTATCTAGAAGAAATCTAGTGAGTGAATTTTGTTAAACAGGTTTTGAGGAATAACCTGGGAAAAAAAGAAAGAAAGAGAGCAGTCTAGATCTGAAAACATCTAATCTGAGTCAGAGCCTATAGGCAACCCTGAATATTGAGTTGAAGAGCAGGTATGAATATAGATTGAATACCGTCTTAAGTAAGGAATAATGAGGGACCTCCAATCAATATGAATGAGAGATACCGAATGACAAATACAAGTATTAATTGCAGATTTCTAAGAAATCTTCTCTGCCATGAGAACAAATTGGGTTAAGCTTTGATGTCTAAAAGAAGAGAACAGAAAGAAGAAAGACAGAATAAGAACATTTCCATTTTCAGGTGCAGATAGAGGATACTGTCTAGGAACAAATAATTAAAGATGAAGGAGAGAATGAAAAGATTGTTGTGCTAACAGCAAGAAACAGAATAGGAAAGGGAATAATAGGTGGGGAATAAAATAGTACACAAATTAAAAAAAAACAAAAGAAACGTGAAAGAATGAAGAAGTATAGGACTTTAAAACCACAAGGAGGCACCCAGATGGCAGTGGGAGTTTGGATTCAGGTGTGCAGGCTATCTTTTGGTCAGGTGCAAGGGGAGATGCATGTTATCTAATTTGGTGTGTGGGGTGGTTAGAACAGGGAATTAGGTGAAGCATGAGAACCATTACAAAATGAATAATTCCCCCCAAAAAAATAAAAATAAAAAACAAAACGAAACAGAGAGGTTGTAACCGCAAGAATAAATACAAGAAAGAATGGGGTATTAACCAGAAGACAAGGATGGTTACATGAAAATTCCTAGTGGAAGTACATGAAGGTATTTTCTCTGGTCTCGTATACAACATTCAGAATGCCTACAAATTGAAAAACAAATCTTTTGAAGACTTTCTAGCCATGGATCCAAAAAAATTGCAGTAGTATGTAATAACACGTGAGGATTTCCCATCCAGCACGTCAGTAACATAGGTTCTGTACTAAAATGAAATCAAATCATTTGACAAATTGCTGAGATTTATCGATTTTACGGTTATACTCATTTAAGATGCTGTAGATCAACTATTTTCAGGGAGCACAAAACAAGTGATGACAACCTAGCACAAATATGTCAAGATTTATGGAGAAGAATACATTCAAACATCACCATAACAACCATCAATATCTATTCAATCTAGCTTATTTCCATCAAATGCAGGGTCAACTAGAGGAATCGAAAGTCTCTAACTTGAGAATATGACTCAAAGAAATTAACCAACTTATTATGTTTGCCTATCAAAATTGACCATCCACATGTAACTGCCAAATTCAAGACTAAGGGAAGTACCACAAAATGGACACATGCTATAAAATCTTCAAATGCTGACTGACAAGTTGGTTCGTGGTACCTTTCCCATCTTACGGTTTAAGTTCATGTAAATTCCCTAGACAGGGAAAGATCCCCAGAGATAGGCTAACAAGGTTTGTCGCTGGAAATTGCTTTCATCTTTGAGGTAGTATCACAAGCATGAAACATCATATTCTGCCAGCAATTGAAAGATTGAGCCTAATTTAAAAGATGTAAAAGCCGTAGGTATCATATCCAACTGCTCAGTCTGTTATGCATGTGTAGCTATTACTATCAAATGGAAGATAACACAACACACCAAAGAAGGAAAGGTACTTATTACATCACCAAAGAAGGAAAGGTACTTATTACATTTAAAAGAACTTATTTAAAAAGAAGTAAGGTTCAACCTTGCTTTGCTAACTTCATCCGTAGAGGGCAATAAATAGTACCACGGCACTAGGTAGACAATGACTAATATTCTTTTTACTTTTCAAGAGATCTCGTCAAGCGATGCTATATAACAAAATAAATGGATCACTTGAATGAGAACCAACATATTAAATAAAGATGTGTGTCATAATCTAAAAATAAGGCCAGCTGGAACCAATTATCCTAGATGTAAAACATGACACATTTGCGCATGTCCTTCAATACCACACAAATTAAGGCTCAGATGTTTCATAAACGACCCCTCCAAAGAAATTTAGCATTATAATCTTCTGCCATTTGTTTTGTTTGTTTTAGGAAGTTCCTGCAGTTTATTTGTTACGTGGTTGAAGGATGCGGGGATAAGCAGATTTAATAATCAAAATGCCATTCGCTATCAAAATCATCAAGTCCTAGGTCATAAAGGATGTAGAGACCAACTTTAACTCAGGAAGAAGTATCAATTTGAACTGTCAAGCAATCCACAAACTCGGTCAATGGAAAAAGAAGTTAGCAGGCCCAGGAACTTTCTACATTTTCTTGGTCCGATGTCAAAATCTCCCAACTACATTCCTAAAGTGCAATTGATGATTAACAATGAAGGTAGAGATCACAAAGCATAATTAGTAGTTTAGCAATCAATCGCACGTGTCAAATGTGCAGCTTAAATGGGAAGCCAAAGAATAAGTTAAAAATGAAAAATAACTGCCTCAACCAAATACGCAAGTGTCTCGCTCAGCAGCAAGCAAAACTACTCTTAGTGCAAAAAATGTTGTAAACATAGCCCAAACCTGCAGTCTTGCCCTTCTTTCCTCCTTACGTTGAGCGTGAGCAACATACAATGGCTTCTTCCCAATCATTTTCCCATTCATTTCAGTTACCTAAACAGCATGTTATGTCAGTTACAATGTGTATCTCAAGAACTGTACTCCGCTACGTCACCTTTCAAGAAACTAAAATTAGAATTAGATAATCATAGAGTACTCACAGCATGATTAGCCTCTTCAGGAGAAGTGAATTGAACAAAACCTGATCCCCTGCTCTGCCCATGTGGATCAAGCATGACCTAAAGAATAAACAGGGCAAGCAAATTCAATCTCTGATTTTTTTAAAGAGCAAATAGGGTAAAGATCAGAAAATTACATACCCTACAGGAAATTATGTTACCAAAAGGTGAGAACAACTCTTTAAGCTTTTCATCATTAAAAGAATCATCAAGGTTCTTCAGATAAAGATTAGCCCCTTGAAGTTTTTCCAGCCTTCCATTTCTCTCCTGCTCAAATTTGGCCTTCAATTCAGCTTCTCTCTCAGATTTCTTTTGGGCCCTTCCCACATATATAACTTTATCATTTATAGTTTTGCCATTGAGGTTTTCAACTGCAGCTAAAGCACCATCTTCTTCCTCGAAACTCACAAAACCAAAGCCTCTAGAACTTCCTTTCTCATCTCTCATAATCACTGCACTGGTAATTGTACCAAATGTCTCAAATTCTTCTTTCAAGTTATTATCAGTAAAAGTTTCTGGCAAATTCTTTATATAAACATTTTTAAACTTTGGAGATCCATATGCTCGATCTCTTTCTTGTCGACGGACAAAGAGACCAACATAAACTGGTTTGTCATTAATTAGCATTCCATTGAGTTGTCCAATAGCATTCTGAGCAGCCTCCTCTTGTTCAAATTGTACAAAGGCAAATCCCTTTGACTGTCCATTGCTATCAGTGGCCACTTTGCAAGAAAGGACAGTACCAAAAGAAACAAAAATCTCGTGCAAAGCCTTGTTATCAATTGCAGGATGAAGATTCTTGATAAATATATTAGCGTAGCCACTTTTCCGGATGCTAGGATCTCTATGAGAAAACATGATTCTGATAGGTTTTCCATTTACAACAGTGTAATTCAACATCTCCAAGGCATGACTAGCTGCAAGACAACACAAACATTTAGGTATATGAAGTTTAGAAATGAGCACTCAGCTGCTGCATGTACTGATGTACAGAGAAAAGAGTGCAGGAAAATTGCATATACAACTACCTGGTGCTCTCCAAAAGCCAAGGCCTAACCAGAAAACTAGGAGACATGCATTTATCATATAACCTAATCCACTAAGGCAGATAAACATGCAGTAACATTGAATATGCAACAGCATGGCTTTTCCATTCTTTTGGTGAAAATTGATTGAACGGGAATTTGTTATGAACCTCAAAATTCTAGGCCTAGTTTGGCAACATAGTTATGCACAGTGAAACCATGGTTTCTCACGGTTAGAGTCCCAAAACACAAAAACCCAACCAGTGTTTTTGGCTGACAAAATATGATTTTCAAAATCATGGTTCCTGTGCCCATAAGTCATCAAAACCATGGTTCCCAAGATCCTATTATGACTCAATTTTCTCTCAACCAAATATTTGTTTAAGTTATTAAAACCATGACTTCCAAAACCAAGGTTTGTAAGGATACAAACTTTAGTTTCATTTAACTTAAATGAATTCATGGTTTCAAAAACCACATTTTCAAACTAGGCCTATAGGTCAAAGTGTTACAGTAGGCTTTTCCAATATGTTATAACAGTGGGAGAATACATGCTGTTTAATGTGAATACAGTGCTCACAGTCAGTGCAACACTGTCCGAATAAGGCAGACAGGAGATGGGGTGAGCCTGAATGTACCACATTTGGAGAGAGTACAATGTTACACATTGACAAATTCTCAGATTCATTTACTAACCCATCCAATCTTATGTAAACTAAAGTTTTCGTAAGTATAAACAAGGAGACAGGAACATTGAAAATTATAGAGGGGAAAAAAGACCAATGCATAAACTTGCTGAGAATTGATATGACAAGTCCAAGGAAAAATGAAGTTTTAAAGACCTTGTATATATCTACAACTGTTATTTTCATTGTATCTAGTGTTTTTCTCCTTCTTGTGTATACATTTCTTTTCATTCTGTGTTTGGCAATTTTGTACTAGTTCGTTGTGTTTGTTGAGATCTTTTGTTCGCTCATTTATATCAAAAGCTTGTTAACATACTATGTTATTCTCTATGTGACTTATGGTGATGTGATTGCACCAATATATTATTTAGTTTGCTGTTGAGCAAAAGGAGGATATTATTTGGACATGAACAATTTGTTCTAGCATTTTCCTTCACTTCCTACGAATTTTCACCAGAACCATCAATTCAAGTAAAGTCACCATTTGGTCTTCACCATAGGCCCACCCTAAGCTTAGTTGTTATCCTCTAGCTGATAACCATCTTTTTCATTCTAAGGAAGGGTTTCTGTCTACAAGAAACCACATCCATTATAGGAACATCTAAACCATAGCTTCGAATTTCACCAAAAATTCAGAAATTCGCAGAGAGAAAGGAAGATACAAACCAAGAGGTCCTGTATATGGTTAGAATCAGATCAAAAACAGTATACAAAATCCACGAGTGCAATCCAGTAAAACTTTAAACTCAGGCTATCACGTAAACACATATTTCTTGTTTAACTTCTTCCTTTTACTTATTTCTTCATCTTAATAGCTTGTTAATCTATTTTTTTTGTTAATTCCTTTTTAAATACATCGGTAATATAGCATTCGTTTCCTTTTTCTCCTTTGCTTTCTGCACAGATGGTTTATGTAAATTTAGATTGCTTACTCGTTACCTTATTAATTGCATGCTGGTAACAGCAGTGTAGCGTTGGCTTTTTTTTAAAATTGCATGGCAGCAATAGCAGTGAATCATTAGCTTTTCGTTCTTTTTGTTTTATCCTTTTTGTGGTGTTTATGTCTACCTATTCTTTTTCAGTGCCCTTCCATTGATTTCTTTTTATAAAACTTGGGCAGTAGTTGGAGACCCCAAAAAATCTACCAAAACCGTCAATAGGCCAGAAAAACACAAGCCCCACCCTTCACCTTGTGACCTAATGCACACAGTAATTTGACGCATCAGGTCAGACAAATAAAGAGGAAAACATCCACTCTCCTATTTTACCGCTCTTCCTCATCTTTCTGTATTACTAAGCCAAGAAGAGAGAGAATTTCAAATTTAAAAAATAAATAATTTGAAATTGGGAGAAGATATGGATGGGCTTTCCTCTTTTATTAGAGTTTTAGAATTTTTAAATTCTAAAAAATCCTTTTAAGATATGAGTTTGACTCAGCAAAGAAAAAAAAAGAGAGAAAAAAGGAAATTGGTTACAAGGAGAGTGGGTAGTTACTCCCCAATATAATCTCCATGTTCCTTCTTCTCGGGTATTTTTTTCCACTCTATCTTTATCTCTAACCATATTCATATATCTCTTAACTTATTTTTATTTTTTATCAAAAAAATTCTCCTTTGTTTGTCTTACAAAAAAAAAAAAAAAAAAAAAAAAATTCAATACTTTATTCTATGTGATATTCTTTTATTTCAGATATCAAGATATCTTTTCAAAAGAAGTGTTCTGCAAAATATATTTCTTCCATAAGGTAAGCAATAATAACATTCATAACACTTTTATCTGCAAAATATACTTCTTCCATAAGGTAAGTAATAATAACATTCATAACACTTTTATCTTTCTTTCAGATGTCAAGATATCCTACTGTTTTTTATCTTTCTTTTTTCGTTATTTTGTTCTATTGATTATTTTTTGTTATTTTTTTATTCACAACATTTTATTTTCATGTTTCAAAATTAAAATTCCCATATAGTATATGAATAAAGGCTTGTTCAAAATAAGCCTCCATCAAATTTTCATGGTTTAGAATCTTCATATATATATATATATATATATATATATATATATATATATATATATATATATATATATATATATATATATATATATATTTGCATGACATAAGTATTCCTCAAATTAAGTTATTAAAGTCAATTGGGTACTAGGTTTAATATCTAATCGGAGTCTTCTAAATAATTATTTCAATTAGTTTTTATTTTATATTGCATATTATTTACCCAAACTGCTTATTGCTATATAAAGAATAATTATACAATTATAATAATATATTTAATTTTGTATATAGTAATTTCTATTTCATTCCTTGTCACGCCCCGCTCCCGATATACGGTATACGAGCACGTGTAACAGGTACCGGCAACATATTCAGTTTGAATATGCTAAAACCTTAATAAATTTGCCACAATAATACTCAGTAATTACGATAGAAAAATTCAATAAAATCTTGACTTTTCATTTATTGGAATGAAGTTTAGATACAATTGAAATAAAATATAATAAAATTAAACAAAAGAAAGAAGGGAATCTCTAATCCATTATGGAGCTTCAATATAATGTTTAAAATACACCAGATCCTGCGTCAGTTTTGGCGTGTCCATTGGTAAATCTGGGCATGCACACCCAGATCGTCAGATTACGACCAAAATAAAAACGCAGAAAAAATGTGAAATATAACGGTTATGTCCAAACATAATAATAATACAAGTTTTAGAAAATATGTAATAAAATATCTATAATAATGATGTCAATTGACTTAGATTATCTTAATGTCATTTTAGTAAAATCAATTCTATAACAGGGATATTTTTGTCTAAGATGTCATGTAATTGGAAAAGCTAACTGATGGGATACAACTGTTTTGATTGTTTCCTGTACAGACCCAGGAACTGGTCACAGGATTGTCCGGTGCTGAATTGGACCTGCCGTCAGGCAAACAGAAATTATAATCAGGTATGATCCAGCAAATCATCACGCACCCATGGTGTGCGAAATATTCAGTTGTACAACTTAACAAGTTTACAGCCGAAACAGAGTATATTTTCATCATTCAGTTTCTCCCCCAACCCAGTGTCATTTAGATATAGTACAGTATATTGATTATATCAGGTACAATATTTCCATTGGATTTTTCTTAATTTGTTAACATAATTTATAGAGTCCGTTCAGTTTATGTTTTATTTAATAAATCACAATTAGCTATATTTAAGAGTCACTGATTCGAGACATCATAGAGATATCGGCCAGGCAATTATATGGATGCTGGGAGGTTTTCCGTGCGTTGCACGTTCCTTAATTAGAGAACCAGCATACAAAATAACTTTTCTAGACACCGACACAAAATGATATCACGAACAGTATTTTTCCGTGAATATAACTTTCATGTGATTTATCAAATTTGTATATATGATTATTCTAAAATCTAACTATGCTATGTAATTTAAATTTAATGACAATTGATAATAGATTTTTTTGATAACAAGAAACATAATAAGTAATTGATAAATTCCTACAAAATAACAAATCAATTTACACAAAATAAATAACATGATTGAAACATGTATATAAAATAGCATGATTAGTGAGTCCAAAAATGAACTCACCTGGATTTTTGTTTCCCGATATCGCTCAATGGAGTAATCTACACATTAAAAATATTCTAAGAATATTAAAAACATATTAATATGAATTCAGATGATTTTTAGGGAATTTTCTAATATTTATAACATACTCAAAAATTGATTTTAATATTAAGCGGGTCTGAAATTAGGAAATAGGTTTGGCTCCATTTTATTGGGCTTATAAGAAGATGGATGCTATTTTTAGGTTATTAGGATTATTGAATAGTAAATGAGCTAATCTATGATTTATATTTTAACCAAAAGAAAAAAAAAGATAATATCTAACCTCTTGTCAAAAGGTGAGAACCTAAAATGTGGAAAGAGATGGAAGGAGGTACTCTTCTCCGGTGAAGTGGTGGCGGCTCCAGTGGCGGCTCCTGCAGTGGTTTTGAAGGTGGCTCCAGTGAGATGAGAATGTTAGAGGATGATTTTTAGAATGAGTGGAATGTGTTTTGAGTTAGGGGTTTATATAGGATTGGATTTAGGAGTTACAGAATGTGAAGGGTTTAGAGAGTTATAGAATCTAAAAGGTTTGAGGAGTTATAAAATTAAATTGGAGATTTAATGTAGATAATTTATGGAGAAGATGAAAGGATGGGAGTTAGAGAAATGAATAAGTAATGAGTTGAGAATATGAAAGGTTTTAATTTAATTTAGAGATTTTAATTTTAGAGTTAAGGATGGGAGTTTAGAAGGTGAAAGGTTTGGGAGGTTTTAAGAGTTGAAAGGATTGAGAGTTACAAAAGATGAAAAGTTTTAGTTAATTAAAAAGTTTAATTTTGAGAATTAAATATGGAGTTTCATGGTTTAAATAATGAAGAAGATGAAGAGTTTGGAGTTGGAGAAGATGAAAGGTTTAGGAGGTTAAAGAAAATGAAAAGTGTAAGAGTTAAAGAAAAAAAATGAAATGTTATATTTATTATTTGTTTATTTTTTTTAAATTATTTTTAGCTATAAAAGATGAAGGGTTATTACATTCCTCCTTTCTGGTGGATCTTTTATAAAAATGAAAATATTCTATCTTTCCACTTTCGTCGTTCAGGAACAAACACTTCGCCTAATTCTTTGGAAAAGAGAGAAGAAAGAAAGAGAGAAAAAGAGCTTGCATGGGCAATTTTGCATGAGACATCTATGCCAACCTTCCTTCCCGGCTCTATGTTGAAAATTATTTGATATGAGAGAGAAGAAAGAAAGAGAGGAAAAGAGCTTGCATGGGCAATTTTGCATGGGTCAATATTGCATAGGAAAAATGTATTTTGCATGCAAATACAAAACGGGAGACAGTTTACATGGGAAACACAGTTTACAAAATGGAAAATACAAAACAGGAAACACAGTTTGCATGGGCTTGTATGGGCTTGACTGCAGCTTGAAAGAAAAAGAAAAAAAAATGGCAACCGTATTTTTTTTGCAACCTTATCCCGTGTACTTACTTGTGCAGAATGTATGAATAAGTTAATAACCTCTTAATAACCCTGAGAAGTGTGGCCAGTACCAATAATACCACTCCCCTATAAAGCATGTGCGATAAGTAACATACCTAGTGAACCTAATACCATTATTATAATTTGTTATATACAAATAAATTAATGTACAGTACATATCAATATTCTGTGTACTTACCATACAAAAATGACATGTAGTAATTATATACTATCAATGCAAATTGATAGTATTCACTACAATTTGAATTGATAGTAATTTGCATTGACAGTAATATAAATTGGTACTGTAATGACAAATTACTTTGTCTATTAATTTATACGAGTTGTTACAGTACATAACAATTGGTACTGTAATGACAAATTAATTATAGTACATAGTAATATAAATTGGTACAGCAAACCAACTTACATGTAGCAATTTGCACATACCAATAATTGCATACAAGTAAATTACATGTAGCAATTTGCACATACCAAAAATAAATGGTAATGTATGGGTTTGACTGCAACATGTATAAGCACAAATTTTGTATGGGCTTTATAAATTGTTGTATTTTATTAATACATATAGATACAAACGATAACATGATCATTCGTTAATATTATAAATTGAAACATTTATATTTATTAATATCATGAATAATGAACATAATATTGACATACTAGATACACGATGACATGATCATTCATGGGAACATGATGACAAGTTCTTGTATCTTGTTTACGTGAAATAAAGTATTCTCGTGATACGTGTGTACATGATCTTGAATCTTAATTCCTGAATTCTTGTTTCTCGTGATAACGACATGTACACAGTTTGACTTAAAAAACAACGTATTTCTATTAATTCATGTATTACTGACATGAGGATTGGAAAAACTATATGATGGATAAGAACTGTATTGTATAAGGAATTTGTTGGCCAATTTCTTGATTGAGACCGGTATTCTTTTACTGCAGCGGCCTGGGTGATTACTGGATCACCAATTGATAAGTGATACCCAGAGTAGTATGTTCGTTACTGTAATACAGTACGGAAATTGAATTGTTATGCCTAGCGGCATTTCATGGTTCAGCGCCACGAGTATTGAGGCTGGATTCCAGGTATGCACGGGCACTTGCACAATACAGAAAACTGCACGCCATCTTATTCATCATTTGGTTTCAAATGCTAACAAAAACATGACCTAGACTTGTCATTTTTACATGATATTTACTTACTATTTGCAAATGACATATATAGTCTTACTATTATATTATTCATTATTCATTGATCACGTTTAACACCAACACTATTTATTCATATATTCTTTCTCTCCATTACTGTGATAGTACACATATCCTTTTCTTGGTATTACTTGCTGGATTTAATTCTCTGAAGTTTGAACCCAGGTTTAGAAGGCGAAGAAAGAAAACCAGCTCCAACTAAAGACATGTACTTCATTTACAGGTGTAATAACCCTTCATTTTTTATAGCTATAAATAAATAAAAAAAATAAACAAATAATAAATGTAACATTTTATTTTTTTTCTTTAACTCTTACAACTTTCAATTTCTTTATCCTCCTAAACCTTTCATCTTCTTCAATCTCCAAACTTTTTATTTTCTCCATTATTTCAATAATAAAACTCCCATCTTTAATTCTCAAAATTAAACTCCCTAATTAAACTAAAACCTTTCATATTCTAAACCCTCCAAATTAATCTAAAACTTTTCAAATTCCATAACCCCTCAAACTCTTGAAATTCCATAACAACTCAAACCCTTTAAATTCTATAACTCCCAAAACCCTTCACATTCTATAACTCCTAAATCCAACACTATATAAACCTAACATATTTTCTAAATTCAATCTACACTCATTCTCTAAAATTTCTCTCTTCCTCTCATCACACCGAAGGAGCCGCCGCTGGAGCCGCCACCACTTCACCGGAGAAGAGCATCTCCTTCCATCTCTTTCCACATTTTAGGTTCTCACCTTTTGACAAGAAATTAGATATTATCTTTCTTTTTCTTCTTAGCTTAAATTATTTTAATGAATCATAGGTTAGCTCTTTTACTACTCAATAATCCTAATAACCTAAAAAAAAAACATCCATCATCTTATAAGCCCAATAAAATGGAGCCAAACTATTTCCTAATTTCAGACCCGCTTAATACTAAAATCAATTTTTGAGTATGTTATAAATATTAGAAAAATTCCTAAAAATCATCTAAATTCATATTAATATGTTTTTAATATTCTTAGAATATTTTTAATATGTATATTACTCCATTGAGCAACATCGGAAAACAAAATCCAGGTGAGTTCATTTTTGGACTCACTAATCATGCTATTTTATATACATATTATTTCAATCATGTTATTTATTTTGTGTAAATTGATTTGTTATTCTGTAGGAATTTATCAATTACTTATTATGTTTCTTTTCATCAAAAATCTATTATCAATTGTCATTAAATTTAAATTACATAGTATAGTTAGATTTTAGAATAATCATATATACAAATTTGATAAATCACATAAAAGTTTATATTCACGGAAAAATATTATTCGTGATATCATTTTGTGTCGGTGTCTAGAAAAGTTATTTTGTATGCTGGTTCTCTAATTAAAGAACGTGCAACGCACGGAAAACCTCCCAGCATCCATATAATTGCCTGGCCGATATCTCTATGATGTCTCGAATCAGTGACTCTTAAATATAGCTAATTGTGATTTATTGAATAAAGTATAAACTGAATGGACTCTATATATCATGTTTTTACATCCAATTGAAATATTGTACCTGATATAATCAATATACTATACTATATCTAAATGACACTGGGTTGGGGGAGAAACTGAATGATGGAAATATACTCTGTTTCGGTTGTAAACTTATTAAGTTGTACAACTGAATATTTTGCACACCATGGGTGCGTGATGATTTGCTGGATCATACCTGACTATAATTCTTGTTTGCCTGACGGCAGGTCTGACTCAGCACTGGACAATCTTGTGACCATTTCCTGGGTCTGTACAGGAAACAATCGAAACAGTGGTATCCCATCAATTAGTTTTTCCAATTACATGATATCTTAGACAAAAATACCTCTGTTATAAAGTTGAGTTCGTTAAAATGACATTAAAATAACCTAAATTAATTGATATCATTATTACAGACATCTCATTCCATATTTTCTAAAACTTGTGTTATTATTATGTTTGGATATAACTGCTATATTTCATATTCTTTCTGCGTATTTTATTTTTGTCGCAATCTGTCGACCTGGGTGTGCATGCCCAGATTTACCGATGGACACGCCAAAACTGACGCAGGATCTGGTGTACTTTAAACATCATATTGAAACTCCATAACGGATTAGAGATTCCCTTCTTCTTTTTGTTTAATTTTATTATATTTTGTTTCAATTGTATCTAAATTTCATTCCAATAAATGAAAAGTCAAACTTTTGTTGAATTTTTCTATCGTAATTACTGAATATTATTGTGGCAAATTTATTGAGACTTTAGCATATTCAAACTGAATATGTTGCCGGTATCTGTTACACGTACTCGTATACCGTATATCGGGAGCAGGGCGTGACAGGTATTTTAGTGGTATCAGAGCCCAGGTTTCTCAAATCAGTTCATGTGACTTGAATTGATTTGGATCCTGATATAAAAAATTTTGCCACATTTATATAATAATTTTTTTTGAAATTTCTAATGTCCCAATCTATTGACTATTTCGGCATATTTTATTTATCCTAATTAATGACCCACCTATTTTAAATTCATGTGAAAATTCTTCACTATCTAAAATGAATTACATCCTAAATATGGATTAAATATTTACCCGTTATTTTATAATTATATTTTTCATAACTCTTCATTTATTTTCTTTTTTTCCTAAAAAAAATGATTCGCCTATTCCGTAAATCAACCTCAAACTTAATTAACAATATTGTTGAGCTGTCGTCCTTAAAAAAAAAAGACAAAGTGGCCTGTTGATCATGAGTAAAAAAGAAAAAAATTTCAAAAATAGATAGACAATATTTTTCTACTTTACCTTATCTAATTTCGAGGACGAAATTATTTTTCTAGGGGGGTAGAATGTAATAACCCTTCATCTTTTATAACTATAAATAAATAAAAAAATAAACAAATAATAAATATAACATTTTATTTTTTTCTTTAACTCTTACACATTTCAATTTCTTTAACCTCCTAAACCTTTCATCTTCTTCAATCTCCAAACTTTTCATCTTCTCCATTATTTCAATAATAAAACTCCCATCTTTAATTCTCAAAATTAAACTCCCTAATTAAACTAAAACCTTTCATATTCTAAACCCTCCAAATTAATCTAAAACTTTTCAAATTCCATAACCCCTCAAACTCTTAAAATTCCATAACATCTCAAACTCTTTAAATTCTATAACTCCCAAAACCCTTCACATTCTATAACTCCTAAATCCAATACTATATAAACCTAATATATTTTCTAAATTCAATCTACACTCATTCTCTAAAATTTCTCTCTTCCTCTCATCACGCCGAAGGAGCCACCACTGGAGCCGCCACCACTTCACCGGAGAAGAGCATCTCCTTCCATCTCTTTCCATATTTTAGGTTCTCACCTTTTGATAAGAGGTTAGATATTATCTTTCTTTTTCTTCTTAGCTTAAATTATTTTAATGAATCATAGGTTAGCTTTTTTACTACTCAATAATCCTAATAACCTAAAAAAAAACATCCATCATCTTATAAGCCCAATAAAATGGAGTCAAAATTATTTCCTAATTTCAGACCCGCTTAATACTAAAATCAATTTTTGAGTATGTTATAAATATTAGAAAAATTCCTAAAAATTATCTAAATTCATATTAATATGTTTTTAATATTCTTAGAATATTTTTAATGTGTATATTACTCCATTGAGCAACATCGGGAAACAAAATCCAGGTAAGTTCATTTTTGGACTCACTAATCATGCTATTTTATATACATATTGTTTCAATCATGTTATTTATTTTGTGTAAATTAATTTGTTATTCTGTAGGATTTTATCAATTACTTATTATGTTTCTTTTCATCAAAAATCTATTATCAATTGTCATTAAATTTAAGTTACATAGTATAGTTAGATTTTAGAATAATCATATATACAAATTTGATAAATCAGATAAAAGTTTATATTCACGGAAAAATATTGTTCGTGATATCATTTTGTGTTGGTGTCTAGAAAAGTTATTTTGTATACTGGTTCTCTAATTAAAGAACGTGCAACGCACGGAAAACCTCCCAGCATCCATATAATTGCCTGGTCGATATCTCTATGATGTCTCAAATCAGTGACTCTTAAATATAGCTAATTGTGATTTATTGAATAAAGTATAAACTGAATGGACTCTATATATCATGTTGTTACATCCAATTGAAATATTATACCTGATATAATCAATATACTGTACTATACCTAAATGACACTGGGTTGGGGGAGAAACTGAATGATGGAAATATACTCTGTTTCGGTTGTAAACTTGTTAAGTTGTACAATTGAATATTTTGCACACCATGGGTGCGTGATGATTTGCTGGATCATACCTGACTATAATTCATGTTTGCCTGACGGCAGGTCTGACTCAGCACTGGACAATCTTGTGATCATTTCCTGGGTCTGTATAGAAAACAATCGAAACAGTGGTATCCCATCAATTAGTTTTTCCAATTACATGACATTTTAGACAAAAATATCTCTGTTATAAAGTTGACTTCGTTAAAATGACATTAAGATAACCTAAATTAATTGACATCATTATTACAGACATCTTATTCCATATTTTTTAAAACTTATGTTATTATTATATTTGGATATAACTGCTATATTTCATATTCTTTCTGCGTATTTTATTTTTATCGCAATCTGACGACCTGGGTGTGCATGCCTAGATTTACCGATGGACACGCCAAAACTGACGCAGGATCTGGTGTACTTTAAACATCATATTGAAACTCCATAACGGATTAGAGATTTCCTTCTTCCTTTTGTTTAATTTTATTATATTTTGTTTCAATTGTATCTAAACTTCATTCCAATAAATGAAAAGTCAAACTTTTGTTGAATTTTTCTATCGTAATTACTGAGTATTATTGTGGCAAATTTATTGAGGCTTTAGCATATTCAAACTGAATATATTGCCGGTATCTGTTACACGTGCTCGTATACCATATATCGGGAGCGGGGCGTGACAACAGGACCAAGCGACAGTAGGCAAGTGAATTACCTTCTAGAGACCTTTTGTATATATTTGTTTATATTTCTTTTTGTCCAGACACTACTTTTCTCTTTTGTGCTCATATTCAAAACGGCCATCTTATATAACTAACTCTTTGTATAAATGAAATCTTTTCAGTTTCAAACATGTTATTTATTCATCTGATTGTGGCAATAGTTACGGTTATTCCAAAATCTTGTGACCGTTGGGTTGTCTAGTGCAAATATTAGGTAGCGTCCCCCGTTTTAGAAAGTAGTTGAAAAAAAGGAGCGTTACATAAGTACCCCTCAAATTAGGTTTCTAAAGTTAATTAGACACTAAGTTTAATATCTAATCGGATTCTTCTGAATGATTATTTATATTAGTTTTAATTTGTATATTTAATAATTTTCCCCCAAACTATATATTGCTATATAGAGAATAATCACATAATTATAGTTACATATTTAAAATTGTATATTTGTATTTTGAATTTTTTTTAAAAATTTATTGAAATTTATAGATGGCAATGATTATTCTCTATGACGTCGAAGGCATATATATATATATATATATATATATATATATATATATATATATATATATATATATATATATATATATATAACAAAATAATAATTAACGGTATTCTTTTGAATTATAGTTAATGTTTTTTGTCTAAACTCCTTACAACTATATACAGAATATTTATATTATTATAATTATATATTTAATATTTTATTTTTCGTTTTCAACTTAAAAAAAATTGTATTAAAACCTTTATAGATGGCTATGACTATTCTCTATAACTTTGAAAGCCTATAATAATATGCACACATATGTAAGAGAATAATATTAGATATAGAATTCAGATGACATTTTATCTTAATTAATTAATTGTGTTAGCCCAATCTCTCATGTACATTCTTCTTCAATTTTTATAATGAGACTTTCACCATGTGTGTTTGAAATAATAATGTGGTTTCTAAGGGAATGAGAGATGCACTACAAAACAATATGATTTTGAGGTCATTATCATATTGATATTTTCTAGATTCTTAACAATACAATTTTAGATATTACTACTAGAAAATTAAACTCACTATAATATACATCGGGGAAAATAAGACTAAGAAAGAAGAAAACATAATGTAAATGTTTTTAATTATATTAAGAAGGCGAGAAAATAAAGAAGTAAAGAACAATATGATTTTAAAATTTCTGATGCTTCTAATAAATTTCCATGTTCTACCTGTATAAATTAATTCAATGATATTTTTAAAATTATAAGGAAAAAAAAAGCTTTTCAAGATAATAGAAGACCAAAAAATTAGAAGATAAAGAAGTTTCGATTTTTGCAATTGGTGTGAGATGAACAGTAATACTTTTTTGTTGTGTAATAAAATTATCTCATATGTGTATAACAAATGACGGTACTTTGAAAGTTAATGGGTCTCAATATTCTTGCAAAAGTAATTGACATTCATATATTTCAATTGAAATTCTATGTTTTGATTGCGGTAATATTTTAATTTAAGATTCTCTACTATAGATAAATATAACGTCATGTAATTAATTTTTGACGTAGAATGCCATGATTCATATATACATAGCCAATTAACAAAACATTTTAAATAAATTATGGATGTATTAGAAATTATACAATAAAATATCTCATAATTTAATTAGGTTTCTAAACTTTATCTAAAATATATTTGAATAGTAAGACTCATAGAAGAGGTCAAATCCACAAGTGATGAAATCGTAACCCATTATGATTACCTTTACACACACACACAATCCTCTTTTTTTTAGAGTTTTAGAATTTTAGAATTTTTTAATTCTATAAATCCTTTTAAAATATCAGTTAGACTGAAAATAATATATACAATTTTCATTTTCTCCCTTCAATAATTTCTTGCAAATTATATTTGTATAAGAATATGTTTTATTGTAGTAAGTAGTGAATGGAAAGAACTCTATCCTTTTCAAAATAAATACCTCCAATTATTACTAAACATTGTGCGGGTTTCCCACTTATTAATCTCTATGATGTTAAAAAAAATTAAAAAAAAAAAAAACCAAGCTTCCTTTTCCTCCTCTTATTTTATTTCCCTCTCTTGCTGCTGTCCTGACAGTTGCCAGCACAAAGCATCACCCATGAACCTGTTATTCCTGTATTTCGCTTCTTCCTATATTTTGTACCTGGAACTTGCTTGTGCTTGATCTTTATCCCCTTTTCCTGCTAATTTTCTTCTTCTCTTTGCTTCCCTCTCTTGCTAATTTTCTTCTTATATTTGCTTCCCTTAAGAGAGGATAATATCCCGCTCTTTTAATTTATTATTTCAATCTTCACGTTTACCATGCTTTCCTCAAACCGGCTCCCTCATCTTCCCCTACAAACTCCATGTTTTACCAGCAACTCCTCCCGTTCATCTCCAATACTTCTCTGCATTCTTTCTTTTATTCTACCCCTGTTTTTTGGCAGTGAGAATCATCCTCTTCTCTCTTTGCTCTTTTCAATTTCTTTCTTCTTTCCAATCTCTTTGCAAAGAATAGACTGCTGTTCCTTCCCATATTTCTTTGGACTTAATTTGGTTCCCCATTTTTGTTTCTTTATTCTAGTTTTTTTTTTTTTTTTTTTTTTTGTCTTTTTTGCTCCTTTCTAGCAAGCTAGAATACCCAAAGGATGAAGGAAACTTGCAGACCCAAAAACCTCTTTTTGCTTTAAATAAACTAATGAAATTGTCTTCAATCCAAGAAGGTAAAGTGATGAGTCAATACATCCCAATGAGCTTATTTTAGATATTAACGTGTTGGCAACTTCGTTAGGTATCAAAACCAAACCCCTTCTCAGAGTCCAGTATTTGCGTAAGACACGGTAGTGTGGTAGTGTCTCCGACTTATCAAGCAAGAATCATAGCAATTTTTTAAGAACATATAAATATCTTTCGAGCATCTAAGAACTGAGTTTTTAATGAACGTCTATTCTAGTATAAATGACAACACAAGACCATTCAGAAAAGCTAATCGTCCCACACAAAAACTCTAAAATAAGCATAATTAAATAGGCTTCTCAAACGTCACCCAAAAAATCGCAACCATCTCATTATATCTTTCACCAAATTAAGCAATAACATTCCAAAAAGTTTTCACCTTTATACTAAATCCTAATTATCGAACATATCACTCGATTACCCAAACAACAGCGCAGCAAATCACTAAAAAAACTACAAATTTAAACATACAAACTGCGACAAATCACCAAAAAACTATTAAATTAGACAAAAGTTACCTTCTTGAGGAGTCTGATAATTAACGTAACCGTATCCAAGCGACACCCTCCGGATTTGATCTCTACAAACCCTAACCGATACAACTTGCCCCATCTGACTAAAAATTTCAAACAACTGCGACTCCGTCACCGACGGGTCGAGATCACCGACGTATAGCGAGGCGTTGGCAAAACCGCCGCCTTGGATAGGGCTCGGCGACACCGGCGAGGGCAGCGACATAGCCGTCGGTGGCGGCGGCGGCGGAACGGAGATGTTCGCCATTGTCGAGGAAATCGAAGCGGATCTAAAATCTAGGGTTAGGATTTATGGGTACTAAAATTAGGGTTGTCTCAGATTTTTCTCTTTTTTTTCAGTTTTTTTTTTTTTTTTTTTTTTTTTTTTTTTTGATAAATTTAAGGGGAAAGTCGCCAAAAAAAAGACGATCCGAGAGAGAGGAGTAGAGACGCAGGGGGGAATGTCATTTTATATACGTGCAGCTGGGAAACTAATTTTATTTTTACTTTTTCTGACCACAGTCTGACTCCGAGTAATGTCGACCCCACTCCTGTAATGTGAAAGCGTGTGTGCGTGCTAAATTTGGTGTGCAAAATATTGACAGGAAGTTGTTAAGGACTTGGCACGTGCGAACTAATGGCGTCGCCGTTGCTGTTTTTTTGAGCCCGAGCGGCCGTGGGGTCTTTTGGCGGGATACGTTTCGGGGTCGGTGGAGAGTATTTATTTACGGCAATGCCATTGTGCGTTGCGGTGGGGGTCCATTACGCCTCTTTACAGCTGTAGGTCTTTGTTGTGGTGAACTGTACAAATTGTTCAAGTCAGGAGTCTTTCTTTATTTTGATTTTTTTTAATTAAGATTTTTATTTTGACTTCAAATTTTGGAAATTTGAATTCTAATATTATCCTTTTATAATTATGTTACAATCATGTACACGATCTCTCCATATGCAAATATACTATTGGTCCACTTATAAGAGAGAGCTCCTCCTATAACATAATTTTTTTCCCGTTTTTCTCTCTCTCTCAACGTGTGTGTATATATAAGATTACTGTAGGTGAGCCGCCAACTCAGAAAAATTATGTGAGTTAGCAGCAAAATTATAATAATTCAGTGATTTTTCTTTAATTTTTTTTAACATTACTATCTCTATCTCTTTAACTTATTTCGGATTAAATTTCATAAATTTTGAATTTTATTTACCCTTTCATCAAATACATACAAAATATTTTATTCATTAAAAACTATTAATTTTTTGTTAATTTGATAGAAGACCAAATCAAAACTGAAACCCAAGAAATTGGGAATGAGTGAAGCCTAGCAGTCTAGATCATAATCCAAAAGAAAAATTTTTAAAAAAATTATCAGAGATAGTGGGAATGAATTGCAGCTCGTATAAATTGCATGAGCTATCAACTCATTTCCATTTCTCTCTCTCTATATATATAAATATATATGGGATTACGGTAGGATAAATGAAAATTTAGAGTTACCAAAAAGAAAAAGGATAATTTAGGAATATGCTAGATAAACTTGGAAAATTCATATTTTTTAATTGGGTGATTTTGAAAGAAAATCGAAATCTTAAATTTATTTAATAGAAGACAAATTCAAATTTACTTTTAAAAACCAATCAAGTTACCAAAATTGGTTATTTTTTATTTTCATGGACACTTGGGTCCCAAATCCTGATTCTTACTTTTAATAACAGTGCTTTGGTGTTATTACAAATTTCCACAGAGCCTAACAATAAAAAAAAAAAAAAAAAAAAAAAAAAAAACTAATCGACTGGGGTTTTTACGTATCTGTCCCTTGAATCTTTAAAAATTAGAATTTATTTATCCAGATCTTCATATTTATAATTTAGTTCCCAAATCTTTTAAATTACCACAATTTAGTCATCAGTCATATTTTAGGTCCGATTTTTTCATTATATCCCTGAATTACTTCACTTTAATCATCCCTTCTCCTTTCTCTCTCATCTTCTTATTAGATTTTCTTGAGATACTTCACTTTAAAGATTAATTGGGAGGGAAGAGAGAGAGAGGAGGATAATGGAGAGAGAAAACCAATAAGAAGAGGAAGAGAAAACGAAGAACTAAAGTGAAGTAACTCAGGGGTATAACCGAAATTTCAGATCAAAAATATGGCTGAGGGACTAAATTATGGTAATTTAAAGGATTTGCGGGACTAATTTATAAATATGAAGATTTGAAGACTAAATTCTAATTTTTAAAATAGTAAGGGACAGATATGTAAAAATCCCTTCACGATTATAAGACTAATATAGAATGTCTAAATTATAACTAATCGAATCTATATGAAATTTATACTATATCTAAACCCAAATTATACATAGTCTAAATTATAACTAAATCTATTCCATATTTATAAATTCTTTGCAGCAATCTTTCCTAACCTTCTCCCTAATTAAGACATATTTATGGACCACCACTATTTTTGTTTTTGAATCTTAACGTATCTTCTTACACTTAGCAGCATTGTTTTTGACTTATATTTAAATAATTTTATTCAATAAGATCCATTAATAGCCACAAACAGAATCAACATTTGTGAGCGGAAAATTTAAGTATCAGAGAGAGGAATTTGGGATTTATCAATTGGAATTTAAAAATAAGTTGGTCGAAACAAGGCTACATAAAATGAATATGGGTAACTTTGGAAATTTGATTGTTCTCAGAAAATAAAAAAATAAATTTAAGTTTTATAAATAAAATCCAAAATTTAGATGTTTCAAAATAAATTGTACTTTTGAATTTCATAGGAATGCACTTAGAATTGCGGTAATGCATTTAGAATTAAGCTAGAAAAGTTCTATATTTAGAATTTTGAAAGGAATGTACTTAGTAATATGGGGTACTTAGCAATTGAGCAAGTGTATTTAGAATTTTCCTTAAAAAAAAATTATTTTTTAAAAATTTTACAGGGTATCTACTTAGTAAGATATTCAGGGGATTCATTTAGATTTTTTGTAAAAAAATATATTTTTAAATCTTATAGGAGATGTATTTAGTGAGTGTGTGTTTGAAATTGAGGGGTTAGAATTTTCCTCTCTTAATAATATTCGGAAGAACTTCGCACGCGCAAAGCACGTGTCCAGTAAACCCGAGCAGCCCTTTTCATTCCCTTATCAACTCCTCCTTTCCTATTCGCGCACTCGTATCTCTTTAAAAATCCCAACTCCCAACTCCCAAAAAATGCCGACACCATTACCAAACCCTACGAATCCTAGCCCCCCCCTGATCCCCCCAATCGCCTCCCAATGGATGGCGACATCGATCGGATCCTCTGGACCGCGGCCGAGATCGCCGGCCGCGTCGCGGAGCTAGCGGCGGAGATCGCCGGCGATTTCAAGGAGAAAGCGTCCGATCTGGTCCTCGTTGGAGTCGTTAGCGGAGCTTTCCTCTTCATCGCTGACTTAGTGAGAAAGATTGAGTTGCCGATTGCCGTTGATTTTGTTAGGGTTGAGTCATACGGATCGGGGACCGAGTCAAGCGGGCAGCCGAAGATTTCGAGCGATGTGAAGGTTGACGTCGCTGGAAAGCATGTAATTTTGGTGAGTATTTATGTCTAAAGATCGCTCGATGATTTGTAATTTTTGTTTTTTGAAAAAAGTTGTCTTTTTTTGTTTTACGCCCGATTATTTGTAATTTTTGTTTTTAGAAAAAAGTTGTCTTTTTTTGTTTTACTTTGTTTAGGGATGATAATCGACGCGTCCATTAGTCTTTTTGACCTGCCAAATATAGAATTTTGAATTAGAAAATAATTTTTTATTTTAAATTCAAAAAGTTGTATAGAACGGACCAAAAATTGCCCTATGGATACATGCATTAACATCCCTAACTTTGTTGCTGTTTTGGAAATTGATGGACGTTTGGGCTTAATTCAATTCAATTTCAATATCAAAACTTTGTTCATTTGATTCAGTAATTTGACTAGTATAAATGTGGGGAATAAGAATTGGTTGATATAGAATCAATTCTTAGTTCTTACGTAAACTTTAATCAGTTTATAACTTAATATTCTTGGGGTTCAGTATCTCCAAATGTGAAGTATGTAAGCTAAAGAAAGTTCTAATTTTGGCTTTGCTGTTAAAAAATCTGTTATGCTTGAAGTCATTAAGGGGAATAGTGAAGCATGTTGGTAGGCTTAAGTTGAGGACAGATGGTATTATTGAGAACCCTATTTGAAAGGCGTTCTTCTGATAATGTTTACCGAGTTATTGTGCCTAATATTTGACATTACAGGGATGTTGAAGGTACTGAGTGGCATTTGCTTTTTGTAGGTTGAGGATATAGTGGATACTGGGAATACCCTTTTCTGTCTCATTTCCCACTTAAAATCAAAAGGAGCATGTTCCATATCAGTCTGCACTTTTTTGGATAAGCCTGCTAGGAGAAGAGTTCATTTTGAACTAGTTGGGAAGGGAAGGTTCTATCGTGGTTTTGAGGTAAGATTCTTCTGCTATCTTAGCAACTTGAAATCTTGTGTAATTCCACGTAATTTGATTAGTATAGATAAATTCAGTACCATATTCCCTGTAGCATATTGGGGATTGTGGTCCAATTTGGCTTATTAGCATGGAGACAAATGTAGTTCCCCATTGAAAATCTTTTCATTACTTTTCTAGATGCTTTCCTATTTTGGAAGAATTTGGTCTGTTGCTCTTACACTTGTGATTAAAAATGTAGGCAATTTGAATTGGCATTATACTTTTATTGGAAAATCCTCCCTTGCATTATCATGACTTGGATCGAAATTTTATATCAAATGATAAAGCAAATATGTTAAATTGAAAATCAAACTCGGGTTGGGAGAGGAAACAATGAAGAAGAAAAAGAAGATGGGTTAAGAGTGAGGAGTTTTGAGTGAAATGATGTGTAAGAGGATGGCTCTTCTTAAATGGGAGAGACGATGGCCAGGAAGAATAATAGTGGAAGGGGATTAAGTGCCAAAATCTAGACTCCAGAATTTCCTTTTAAGTTTACACAAAATTGTTAATGTGGGGGCATGTCATAAGTTAATAATAGAAAAAGAGGTAAACATTTATATAGGGTCAATGCTAGGGGTGGCAAGTGCGCCGTGCCCGGCTCGGGCACGGCACGGCCGCCCGGGGCTTGGCCCGAGATCGGCTTGCCGGCATGGCCCACCGGACACGTGCCGTGCGAGCTTGTTTTTTATTTTTTTTATTAAATATTAAGTTTATTATTAAGTTAGTTTAGGAGAATAGTTAGTTTAATTTAATTAGTTTTAATAAGAAGAAACAACGGTACAAATGAAATTTTATTATATTAAATCTCATTACATTGATATAATTACTTTATAAATCTTTTTAGAAATTATACAAAGTCCGAAGAGAGGGGAGAGGATTCTGATCGTTATCCTCAATTTGTTCGTAGTCTTTTTTCCAAGAGATTTATGAGTTAAAAATTATATAAATTTTTTTAAAAAATATATGAAAATCCCAACAAATGTAGAAATTACAATTTGAAAAGAAAAAATAAAATCTATTTTTATTCGTCTTCTGGTGAGGTCTCTACTTCTATTTCATTGGACGATCCCTATTATCTTTCTTTTGCATCTAGCCAATCTTTCAAGTAAACACACATCTCCAATGTGTCTGCTGCCATTGAGCTTCTCCACTCCGTGAGCACTCTACCACTTGCATTAAAAGCAAACTTTGATACTACAGTAGACACCGGAGGAGTTAGTAGATCACGGACCATATTGGAAAGCACAGGATATTTTTTTTCCTGTGATTTCCACCAGACCAAAATATCAAATATTTCATAATTTTCAGGAGACACGTCATTTTCATAGTTAGCCCTTTCTAAATAATAATGCAGTTCATTAAAATATGTACTAGATTGCCTAGCCTTTTTTCGGTGAAATACGAATGATATTATTGGATTTTGGGTTTTCCTAACAGCTGGTTCCTTTGTAGATTGTGTTTTATCACCATACATATTTTCATATGTTTTGTACATAATATCTAAACAAATTTTAATATCATTAATTAAATCCCTAACATTATCTTCATAACGCATATTTTTATAAAATAAATCTATTAAAATTTCAAGTCCATCTAATTTACAACGTAGATCTACAATAGTTGCAAAATATAATAAGTATGGAAAATTTCAAAAATATTTATTAAATTTAGTTTCCATAGGTTGAACAATATGTTCAAGTATTGGGTGATTTCTACATTCATTAAAAATTGAATTAATTTATGTTAGATAATATAGTGCAATATTTGTAGTTGAGTAATAAGTGCCTGACAGTGCTCTAGTTGCAATTTCAAATTTACCTAAAAATTTAGAAATGCAATGCAAATGGTGCCATTCATTAATATCTAAACTACATATTGGTAACTTCATTTTATTAAACATATTTATTACATCTTTATATTGAATTGCCGTGTTTAACATTTTATATGTAGAATTCCATCTTGTTTTTATATTTAGAGGTAAAATTTTATGTGAGATTTTAAAATTTCTATATGTAGAATTCCATCTTGTTTTTATATTTAGAGGTAAAATTTTATGTGAGATTTTAAAATTTCTACATATTTATTTAAATGATTGTCTTCTCGGCTCACTATTTTTAATAAATAGTATTGTGTTTCTAAATTTAGTTATTTAATCATTTACTATTCTTAATCCATCTTATACACATAAATTAAGTATGCGATAAATACACCTAATGTGAAATAATTTTTCATCTAAAATTGATTTTGTAATATTTTTTAGAATTTCTATTGCGGCCATATTTTCAGAAGTATTATCGAAAGAAATGGAAAATATTTTTCTTTCTATTCCAAATGCGAAAAAAATACTAAGTAGGGATTGTGATAAATTATGTGCATTATGAAGGAATTCAAATTTCCTAAATCCAATTATTCTTTTTTGTATACACCAATTTTAATCTATATAGGGAGCCGTTACGCATAAATAATGACAACTATTTACAGCTTCCCAACAATTTGCGGTTATAGCAACTCTAAAAATTAAAGATGTTAAAATAACAATTAAAATTTTCCTCCTATCTTTATATATTTTAACTGTGTCGTATTTACATGTAGAATTAGAAACTTTTTTAAATTCGTCAGTAAATAATTTTTTTAAATTTTTTGCAAATTTTTGGTTTTCCGAAAAAGAAAAATGTAGTTTGTCATGTATTATAAATGTTGCTAAATTTTCTCGTGTTTATAGGATTATATTTATAAATTCCTAAAGATCCTCCGTAGGTGTTTATTTGTGTTTGTTGTGGTTCATTTGATGGGTGTATTTTATTTAGGTGTCTTTTAAGGTGACCCGTTCTACTATCTAAAAGGAATGAGTAGATTTTTTTACAATATTTACACCTAACTTTTCTAACACCATTTTTCATAATTTTTTTAAAATGTTTCCATATGTCCAATCTAGAAGTTTAGTGGGGGTGGTTGTTTGGGTTTCGGGTATGGTTGCGTCGGTTGGTTCTTTTTCGGGCAGAAAAAATGGTACTTGAGGAGGGTGTTCTAAGGGTTGGTAAAGATTTTGATATTCTTCATTGTTAAAAAAATTAGAAAAAGAACCCGCGGTTTGAGAGTAAGAAGCGCCGGACGAGTATGGATTTATTTAAAAAAAATTCAAAAAAAACCGAATAAAAAATCTTAAAAAAACTGAATAAAAATTTTCAAATTATAAGTACTTTTTGAGCGGTGAATCATTTGAGAGATGGAGTAGAGATGAGTACTAGAGGGAGGAAGCTGGAAAATCAAAGAGAAACTTGCTTGAGAGATGAGAGTTGAGGCCAATGGCCCAATGAGGCGTGTAGTGTGCGTGAATCTTGATGTTGAGTCTTGCTTACTTTAGACTTCTTTGTCACTTGATACTTGCTTGAAATTTGATCGAATACTGTAGAATTTATTTGGAAGAAATTTATTTTTAGAAATTTTTGAGAGAGTTGAGAATTGAGAGAAGTTTTGTGAGAATGAATTTGTTTGTGTGAAGAATAGGAGAAGTTATTTATAGGGAAAGAAAGGTTTTTTTTTTTTTTGCAAATAAAAATTGCAAAAAACTCCCCCAACGGCCATTTTGATCGTTGGAGGGAAAATTTTGCAAAAAAAAAATTGCAAGAATCCCCCCAACAGCTATAAAAAATAGTCGTTGGGGGGTTCTGTGCAAATTTTTTTTGCAAATAACGACTATATTTAAAAAAAGGGGGCATGGCTCGGCACCAGCGGGCCGCGCTGTGCTCACAGCATGGGCGACCCCGGCACGGCTCAGCCGGGCCGGGCGTGTCGAACGAGTCGCCTGGCCTATTTGCCACCTCTAGTCAATGCTAATTAGGGATGGTAATGGACGTGTCTATAGGCCAATTTTTGGCTCTTTCAATGCAAAATTTTGAATTAGAAAAATGAAAATTTCATTTTAATTCAAAATTTTGTATAGGGAGGGCCAAAAATTGGCCCGTGGATGCATCCATTGCCATCCCTAATGCTAATAGAAAGATATAAGAGTTGGATTTTTTGCTTATTGACATTATCTAGTTAGTGCAGAGTTGTTTAAACTAAGTTTTTAAATATCGTGCTGATTTTGTTATAAATTGCATATATCTTACTGGATTTGGTGGTACTTGGAACACGACACTTGACGCAATATACTGGATAATATAGTCAGATATTGGTGATATTCCGATGTTAATGATACAATATACCCGATATTGTCAATTTTGATACCAGAAAAAATAAACAAATATCAGTAGCAATTCTGATTTTAGACCTTGGTTCACAGTTAAGCACATCATAAGATAATAGAAACAGACACAACTCTTTGGGAATAATTATGTGGGATTCCACAACATTTTTTGGATTTAGACACATGAATCTTTTTTCTGATTCAGCTTTGCATCTAAATCAGCATTGCTTCATCTACAGTCACTTGGTTATATCTTTTTTTTTTCCTTCAAATTCTATGATGAATCTATCATGGAGATGCACTTATATCTTATTCTCCGGCACCTATCGTGATATTAGAAAACTCAGCTACTCTCATATGGGGGGATGTCTGTCAAGTTTCTCTATTCACCCTCTTATTTTTACTTGATACAAACAGATTTGAGGAAATATTTTTGGAAAGTTAGTAGGTATGGATCTTCGGCTATCAGTTATGTGAGTTATTAGTACAACCGTAAATTTCAGAATTATTGGAAGGGATAGTACTACTTTTGGACTAGGTTAAGCTGATAAGTCAAAGGAGATAGGTACTTTCATGCCTGTTTTTCAATTTCAAGGATGTGATTTGATCTTTGTATTTTGGTAGTATCAAGTGCAACAGGTGGCATTAGGTGTGGGTAGTAAAGTGTTATTATTATTTTTTTTAACAAAGGCCATACCCATTCTAGCCCAGTCCCCTTCTTAGATGATGCAATTTGGATTTGAGCTTCTGACCTCTTGTACACTTGCTAATGGGAAACCGAACCATCTTGACATCCCATGTTAATAGTATGCTAGTTGCAAGACAGTTAAATCACTATAGGCGTTGAGCTAAATTGCAATGGGAGGCGATGACGGAATGCATTTGGTGAGCTGCTACACTGTTATTAGAAAATGTGGCTTTATGGACTTTCACGAGACCTTTTCTTAAAAACTTTATTGAAATAAACATGCAGGTTTGTGTTGCTTATGGAAAAGAGTCAGATAGAGCATTGGTTTACAAATATATCTGATCATATTGGCTGGTACAGGATACTGTATTCTGTAAGAATTGGGTTATATGAGTTGTGAATCGAGCGAAGCCTTTTATTAAAGAGCACCACTCTGGACTCGAAATGTTTAAAGTTAGTTGCAGAAGAATATTATGTTTTTGTGCACAAGATACATCAATGAATATTTCTTTCATGAAATTTGAGTGCTATTGCAATGCTAGGAGTTGATTTTGTTCTATTTTGATGCACACATAGCCATTTGCAACCCTATGATTGTATTATTTCCTAATTCTGCACTAGGTACTGTTTATTCTCATCCCATCCAACTCTGTTAAAGTTGGTCCTAATTCATTTTGGATATTTTTGTTCCTTCTCGTTGTGTATTTCCTTGTTACTTACCCTCCCTGAATTTACTGAAACTAATAATTTCCTACTTGTGTTCTTATTTTGCAGTGCCCAGATTATTTTGTTGTGGGCTATGGCATGGACTTTGCCGAACGTTACAGGAATCTGCCTTATATCGGGGTCCTCAAGCCAGAAAAGTACACATGACAAGCGCCATATGCCGCAGCTTCCATTGAATTGGAAGATAAAAACTGGCCAGTGTTTTGATAAAAGCTAACAATCCCGAAGGATAACTGAAAGGTCCTGGAATGTGGCATTTTTTGATCTATAATTTTATTTTGAAGTTTACTGGATTTATTTAAAATCCCTCACTCTGTTGCATCAGTTATTATTTTTAGTGACTTGTTATAGTGCAACATTGATATCAAAATGTTGGCCATCTAATGTGGATCTTTACATTGATCTCAAAGAGTGAAGGCAGGTTGCGGGGCTTATCTGCTTGAACTTATTTCGTATTGAGCAGAAAGTTGCTGTTTCATTTTGACTTGGCCTGACATTGTTAAGTTGCACATTGAGCAGTCACATTGCTCCTGCACAGGATCTGAAATTTGATAAAAAGGTATTGATAAAGTTTTTTGATTTACTTTTTGAGGGAAATATCTTGAGAGTGTTTGTGTTTATGTATGCATCTGGTGAAGTGATGCTTTCACTGTATGATTGTGTTTGCGATTATGTACTCATCTGGTGAAATGGTGCTTTTACTCTATGTTTGTGCTTGGGTATTTGTTCACCTGCTTTTTGGCACACTCTTAAAAGAAGTTATATACAGGATTTCCTTTTACCTTTCTTTATCTCTTAAGTGAAAAGAGAAAAAAGTTTCGACTCCTGCTAGGACTTAATTTGTATAATGTTATTAGAAATTATGTGTGTGTGGGTTTGATTAGTAAAAAATAAATAAAAGAAAAGAGAAAAAGAAAGAAAGAAAAAAGAACCGAGGCAATTCTTGATGAGACATCAAGTATAATATATGTATGAAGTATTTGAGCTTTCCAGTCTTCTTTGATTGAAATTGGCTAATAAGTTATCCAACTCGTATGAATTAATATTTAAATATGAATAAAAATGTGTCTAATATTAGCCTAAGGATTATAATAAATAATCATAATATTGTTATGTATTTTTGAAATGACTTTTAATGTGAATGATTCATAACAAATTATTCTAATTTATTGAAAACTAGTATTCATATAAAAATTTATTAGGAATTAATATCTTAAAGTTTATAAGGGACCAATGTCTTAAAAATCCTGAAAAAAAAGAAAAAAAACCAATAATCATCTAAATTCCAAAGCAGATCCATACCTTTCTTCTGATCTCTCAAGCACCAATTATCCAAGAGAATTTCCAAAGGAGCACACCTTTTTTTCAACGGAGCCTATTTTTTAACTTCGTTAATACTACAAGTTTGTCATTGATTTTTTAGATATGAATATCCCTGTTTTCAACTTCTCTTTCCAATTTCCAACTAGCAAAACAATTTAGTTCACCTACAGAAACAAAAAATTAAATAATTTTTTGGACTGAGCAACCTGTTGCGGATTTGGCGGCCATAAGAGTCCTTCACTCTTGGGAAATCATGAGATGATGGAAGAAGAAAGGATATTTGGTGGAAACTGTGTTGCGCTGGCCAGTAAAAAACCTTTTTTTTTATATGGGGTATTTACTGGTTTGTCCCTCAAATCTTTAAATATTATGATTTTGCCCCCCAAATCTTCATATTTAGAATTTTGCCCTCCAAATCTCATAAGTTACAACAATTTTGCCCCTCTCTCTAACACAGTTAAATATTTGACCATTTTACCCCTCTTTTCCTCTTTTATTTTCCTCCTCTCTTCTTCTTCTCTCTTCATCCTCTCTTCTCCTTTTCTTCATTATTTCTCCTCTCTTCTTTCAGTATTTAACTGTGTTAAGGAAGAGAGGAGAAGAGAAGAGGAAGAGAGGAGAAAGAAGAGAGGAGAAATAATGAAGAAAGGAGAAGAGAGGAGGAAGAGAGAAGAATAAGAGAGGAGGAAAATAAAAGAGGAAAAGAGGGGTAAAATGGTCAAATATTTAACTGGGTTAGGGAAAGTTAGAGAGGGGGGCAAAATTGTTGTAACTTATGAGATTTGGGGGGTAAAATTCTAAATATGAAGATTTGAGGGGCAAAATCATAATATATAAAGATTTGAGGGACAAACCAGTAAATACCCCTTTTTATATTCACTCAGAAGTCACTATTAAAAATTTGTGCTTCTTTAGAAACTCCCATTATCTAAGGAAAATTCTAAATGAGCGCGTCATTGAAGGAGAGAGAAAAGGAAAAGTTTGGATGTCATATAAAATTCATATCATCCTAATAGAAATAACTTTCAATTATCTTTTTGGTTAACAAACAAGTGCAGTGAAAATAACTTTACTTTCACTACTTTCATTCCATTAATTTCATTCTATAATGAAAACAAACATACTCTTAGTGCGCACCATATCCTGAGTCATGTGGCGAGCACCACATGGGAAAGTGATGTTCAGAATACAAGTAGAGTGCTCATTTAGAATTTCCCATTATCCAATAAACCTCGCTTGTACCCTCTCCCTTCATCTCACCGACGCGACGCTCAGCAGCAGCAGCCATGGCGGGCAGCGGCGGAACCCTACTCTCCCGCCCTTTCGCCTCCTACTCCCTCTTCTACCGCCCTTTCTCCCTCCTCTCCCTCACCAAACCCCCAAAAAGATTCCACCTTTACCGTCCCCGCTGTCTCTACACCACAGCTGCCGCCGCCCCCGCCTCCGCCACCGACGAGTCCCTCCGCCACTCCCTCCTCCTCGATCGCCTCCGCTCCCGCCACCTCAAGGACTCATCCTCTTCTGCCCCCAAAATCAAATTCAAGCCTAAACCAACACCAGTACCAACAACAGCAACCACACCGCCGCCTCCTTCGCCGGAATCGAGCAAGAGGGGCGGGAAGCTGGATGAGAGTTTCGAGGAGTTGGGATTGAGCGAAGAGGTGATGGGCACAGTGAGAGAGATGGGGATTGAGGTCCCCACCGAGATCCAGTGCATCGGTATCCCAGCCGTGCTCGACGGCGGCAGCGTCGTGCTGGGGTCCCACACTGGCTCCGGAAAGACTCTCGCCTACATGCTGCCCTTGGTTCAGGTGACTTTTTCTTGCCGTCTTGATTTTACAGATAGTGTCTTTTGAAATGCTGTCAAAAAAAAAAGAAAAAAAGATATATTATATTTTGTTCGGCTTTACATTTCGGAGTTCTTAGAATATAAGTGGACTTGATGAAACGGATTTGCTTGAATTCCAAGATTTTGTTTCTTAATTTTTCTGATGTTTTAGTATAGTTTGCAGACAGAGTGTTTGATAAAATGCTGTAGAGAAAATTAATGTGCAACTTTTGTTTGCCTTCACTTTTCATAAGTGTGATGAGATTAAATGATGTTGAAACACATTCATGTGCTTGAATTTCTAGATTTTGTCTTAATTTTACTGAATATTTTGTTGATTTTGCTAACTGATAATGATGGTAATGGTCTTTTAGTGAGAGGATAGCATAAAAGTTGAATGCTTAATCAACTATAGGTTCTTGAATAGCATCGAACTCGACGAAATTGGGAATAGAATCGAACAAATTTTGTTTATCATATGTATTACATATCACATGTTTGAAGCTTTGGTTAGTTGTTACTTGCTGACGATCTCTCTGAGAGAGGAAAGCATTATTGTGTTCTTTTTAAGCTTCTATAGTAGTGGGCACATTACGAAATTTAATGTGTTTGCCTTTTAAAGGAAAATGGGTTGCATTATACCTGTGTGGGAATTCCTTGCTACTAAATGCATCTCTTATTGATCAGGGGCAATAGGCCTTTTTGTCTGTTAAAAGGTCAAAGTTCTGAACCTCACAGTCATGTAATCTGACTTCTTGTGCTCATATGTACACTTTCATGGAGTTTGAAATAGATAAGTTGTGCCGGAACTAGTTCTACCTTATGTTCATGTTTGGAAATTTTCATATAACAGAACTGATGAGTTATCAGACTAGTGTTGGATTTTGCATAAACAAATAATGTGAGCAGGTTTGAATTGGTTGCTTTCTATTTGTTCTTTCTTGCAGCTGTTGAGGCGTGATGAAGAATTGTATGGTATGCTGATGAAGCCAAGGCGTCCTAGAGCTGTTGTGCTTTGTCCTACAAGGGAGTTATCTGAACAGGTATGGGTATTTTATATGACACAGACCTGGAAAATATTTGCTTAAAGGAGAAGCTTATTGTTGGATAAGTTTACAGGTGTTCCGTGTGGCAAAATCCATTAGTCATCATGCACGATTCAGGTCGACGAGGATAAGTGGAGGTGGCCGTTCCAGACCTCAGGAAGATTCACTGAATGTTCCAGTTGATATGATTGTTGGCACCCCTGGAAGGCTCCTTCAGCACATTGAAGATGGGAATATGGTTTATGGGGACATTAAGTATTTGGTGTGTTCTAGTGAACTTCTTGAGAATTGGTTAATTGTATGTGCTTTCTACTAACTTTTTAGTGAAATTGAAATCTGTATGATAGGTTTTAGATGAGGCAGATACAATGTTTGACAGAGGCTTTGGTCCTGATATCCGCAAATTCCTCGGCCCGCTAAAGAAGCGTGCTGAGAAACCTGGTGATAGAGGGTTCCAAACTATTTTGGTCACTGCAACAATGACAAAGGTTTGGCAGTCGATAACAGATCAGCCTATACTTTTACAAGTCTTGCTGTTACTGCTTCCATCATGTTCTGTTATATAGGAATTCCTCTGATTTGTTTTCTTCTTCCACTAGATAATAATATTCTGCTGCCTGTTTTTTATTTATGTCTTGTGTCTACATAGTATCTTCACGAAGTTTCTATCTTCTGTTAACATGGGTACTTGTTGAACAAGTTTATTAGATTCATGAGCTGATATCTCAACTGTTCATTAATTTTTCCAACTAAGTTTCAAATGCTAATTGGTAGAAATGCATGCGCTTCTGATAGTTTCAGTATCCTTTTGATTTTGTTTTAGGCTAACTTTTGGATGGCTCACAGTTTATTTGTTTCTGTCAAGTTTCAGACACATCTTTTTCACATTTTGCACTCCTTTATGTGTATTTATGTGGAGATATATAAGCATTCTATTATTGTGGTTGCCATGATGTAATTTTTATTTATTAAATGAAATTATTATGATTATATTGAGCTGTCAAATTGAGCTTTTTTGGATTATAATTCTATATTTCATTGAAAATCCTGACTCGTTAACATGCTGTAGGCAGTGCAAAAATTGGTTGACGAAGAATTTCATGGAATAACTCATTTGCGAACTTCCACTTTACACAAGAAAATTGCATCCGCTCGTCATGATTTTATTAAACTTGGCAGTGAAGACAAAATGGAGTCTCTCCTACAGGTCAGTCTCTACATTTTTTGTATACCTCTAATGGTTTATATTCCAAGCTACATACCTCATATCTGCGGAAAGATGTAGGCTGTGCTTTCTTATTAGACCAAACTGTGGAATGTTGAACACTACATCTCTATGACTTGCCTAATTTTAGAAGTTCATCTGATGCAGGCCTCTCTAGAGTCTAGATACATTTTCCTTTTTCACTAAACTATCTGATTGCTTAATAAACAAAAAGCTAAAACGTAAAAAAGTAAAAACTATCTCCAGCGAGTAGGATGACTGGTTAAAGATATGAATTTAAGTCTGCGGTATCTTCACAAAAACCAGAACATTTTTTTAAAAATAATTCATTATTACATATTGTGAAGATGCTGAATATAGCGGTTGGTGTTATTGTTACTTATAGTTTCATCATCTGTAACAAGTTTAAGGTAGTGATTGGTGTTTCATGGTTTTAACGAGCCATTCGATTGTTGAGGGCCCCTAAGATATGTAGGAAACTTCTCTCTAACCAAAAGATGGTGTGTATGACTATCTCAATGCGTTCATCCAGATCTGACTGGCACTTAATCTTTCAATCTTTATTTACCATAAAAATGTGCACAATATGGAGTATTTTATTTCACTCTTTTGATAAAGACTAAATGCTTTATGGTTCATTTTACTTTTAGCCTTTTCCATGTGTGGATAACAAGCCATTACATATATTTAGTTGAGTAAGTATACATATACTATACAAAAATTCATGTATATAGCCGTGTCATAGTGTCTGGATATTGGAGGTTTCCAGTGTCTGACACCCCGTGGCCGTAGTTGAGTACAATTCTCGTGTCTGTGTCAACAGATCATAAGTTGCGGTGATGTACGCTCATGAAATAACCTGAACATCTTCAGCTTTACCAGGAGATGTGTATGCAACTCTATGCCTGGAAATGGAAAATATTACTGAAGAAGTGATTCACCCTCTTTCACTCATACGAGTCTAATAGAGTTCTCAAACAACTTCATGGGGCCTTCAAATTCAACCTTGTGTCAAGAAGTCGTTGGTAGTGAACTGCAAGCTCAAAAACAGATTCGAGGGCCAATATTCAAAATTTATGGCATTGGGCCTCGAAGCTTGAAAATGAGTTTCATGGTTGGCTTCAGGCAATCCTTCTTCGTTTTCTTCTTCTATTATCCTTTTTATATTAGGGTGGAGGGAATGAGGTACTAGTTGATAGCAATGAAAAACAGACACGTGTTCTTGCAATGAAAAACTTTACATAGATTGTTTGAAAATTCAAATCCATACCACTATAAACAATTTTTGCTATGCATGATTTACTGATACTAGCTTAATCTCGGAAAATTGAGAAAAGTAAAAGAAAGATAATTCTAAAAAAAATTCAATTTAAGGGTTTTAGTTGTGTATACGCTTGACATATAAAATTTAATTTCAGCCTTTATGCAGGCACCCCAAGACATTGAACTCATAATTGTGAGAAACCCCAAGTAATTGGTATTGGTAGTGCCAAGTGCAACCTAGTCTCTTGTCTGGATAGTTCTTCACTCAATAATTGTAAATATATATTTTAAGAATCTTGTGAAGATGTGAAGGGAGGCTAGATTGATCTTTTTCCTCCATCCTTCTAAAGCCCAATTACTTTTCCTTTTTTTCAGGCTTTGGAACCTAGGAGAAAATCCATTCATAGAAACACAATGGTTTTGGAACTGAGTAATTAAACTGTTATTTATTTATCTTGTAACAAAAAAAATTGAAAGGAGTTAATTTTGATTACATTGAATCATATGGAGAAATCTCAAACTCATGAATGCATGAGAAGTCTAGAATTCAAAACAACAAAAGGACCAATAAGAGATAAAGTTTTTATTTTTTTTATTTTTTACATAGGACTTGTAAATCCTAAATTCTAATAAATAATAAGTCAAAAATGCATCTTGGGATGCCATTCAGATTTTCTGTGTAACTTTTCAATAAGAGTTAATTGTATAATTATGCTATAGCGGGTGCAGCACCAAGACTCTGACCACACATGCAACGTTGCTACTGTGGCCATCACCACGACCTTTGGAGAAGCTCTCTAATCTCAAACATGTTTGCAAAGAGCAAAAAGAACAAGAATTCGAACTAGGAGGGCGAGGTTTTTTTCTTTTTTTGGTATCAGGTAGCAAGTGAGTAGGGTTTAGTTAAAATAGAGAAGGAAATAAAGCTGTCCAGGTTGAAAGAGGAAAAGAGAGATTTTTCTTTTCTTTCTTTCTTTCTTTGTTTTTTTTTTTTTAAATTTTTTATGAGAAACTGAGAAGATTATTGGCGAAAAATATTGTTATTTTTGTGATTTAGTGAACTCCTAGAGAAACTCACTGAACACCTAACAATTGCTCTGATGCCATGTTGGGGTGGAAAAGGGGCATCCGTGTTTCTATCCTCAGTTAGATTTATACCATTTTTTATAGAGATTAGGAAAGTACATTAATCGATCAATACAATAGGAACTAATAAAAAGACTGAAATAGATTAAGAAGCTTATAGAAATGGAAACTAAACTACAATCTTATTCTTAGCAATAAAAATTGAGGCTTTATTTTTATCAAACTTGATGTTTATGCTGGCTATATATGAAGCTTAATTGGACTTGATTCAGCCAAATACATGTGATCTCACTGCCTTATTGGCTTGGCCCACCAAGATTAACTCTTATCCTGACAAAATTTATCTTTCTGCAATGCTAACTTTGCAATTCACTTCAAGCTTTAGATACATATTTTAGACGGTTTAGATACATTAATATTATATATTTAATATTTTTAGCTTGTGATCTGTTAAAATTGCCTCACTTAAATAATTTTTCCAATACAGCCTTCAACTCTCTGAAGTTTTTTTTTATTTTATTTTTAATCTCGAGCAAATTTATAGTGAAATTGCATATGAGTTGATTGGCCCCAGATGAATGTCTTGAAAATAACTTTTATTTAATAGGAACATACCTGGAAAGGTACCACCAATTGTTAAATTTCTTGCTGTAATTCTTACTGCACCAAACTTGTCAAAGTCCACTTAGTTGTCAATCTCATGCCTTATTTCTGGTCCAGCTGATTACTTGCATCTGTGGTTTGTCACCATGATCAACCAGTTACAAAAGCACCATCTTATGGGAATATGCAAACTGAGCTGTTTTTTTTTTTTTTTTTTCCTTCTAAATTTTATTTGTAATATGTCATGACAGGTTCTTGAGCCAAGTTTGGCTAAGGGGAACAGGGTGATGGTTTTCTGCAATACACTGAATTCCAGTTGTGCTGTGGACCATTGTCTAAGTGAAAATCAGATATTTACTGTCAATTACCATGGGGAGGTGCCCGCTGCAGAAAGGTGAGGCTTCATTTCTTCACTGAACAGTGCCTTATTTCTATGGATATGATTTGCATAATACTCTGAGCTCCATGCCATTCTATATTTCACTTCTAAATTTAGACATCACCATCCGATACAATAATTTAGCATAAGTCTCCTTCTTTAATGAGTCTACTGTTTCACACTGCATGATCCATTGCTAGTTATAATGGAGCTGTCAGGTTGGTTTTTTTTTCCTTTTCCTTTTCTTCTCCTTCTTCTTTTTTTTTTTTTGGTCGTTGTCATTTCTGCTACGACAGTGGCTGTGGTGGTTCTTTTACTTTAGTTGTTGCTCTTTTTTGTTTTTTTGAGTTTGGGGGGGGGGGGGGGGGGGGGGGGTGGGGGGTGGGGGGTGGGGGGGTGAAGGGCGGTGGTTTTTTCTATTTGCTTTTAAGAGTACTGTATATATCATTTCTGAAAGAAATTGGATAAAAAACTGATATGTATTTGTAACTGCATTATTGATGGCAGAGTCGAGAACTTGAAGAAGTTCAAGAGCGAAGATGGTGATTGCCCTACATTAGTGTGCACAGACTTGGCTGCTAGAGGACTGGACTTGGATGTTGACCATGTTATCATGTTTGATTTCCCATCGAATGCTGTGAGTGTTGCCTTTTGATTTTTGGAAAATTTCAAGTATCTCTGTCAAAATTAGTTTCTCCCCCTTTGGAACACCTGTATGATATGGCTTGAATACTTTCCTTCTATTATGTGACTAGATTGACTATCTCCATCGTACTGGCCGAACAGCTAGGATGGGCGCTAAAGGTATTCTACCCTTCTTGTTCATGTCAACTGCTATATTCAATGTTTTAGTTTTAAATAGTCATGACTATAGTTTGTTTTAGAACATAAAATTATGTTACAAAATCATCTTACATGGTACTATATTTTTCTGGTGTATCAAAAAATAAAAAAAATGGTACAACAGATTTAGAAACTTGGTATTAGAGGTCTGCAGCCTGCAGGTGTGAACTATCAATTTTTTAGAATGGGCAATATAAAATTATAGATTGCCTTTAAATATAATCTTTGTATAATCTTGTTTTGATTGTTTATTGGGTTAATTACAGGTAGACCCCCTGTAATATTAGGGGTGTGTCACTTAACACCTCTGAAGTTTGAAACTCTAAAAAAACCCTCTGAACTTAGTTATTTTCACTCTCCTTTTTTATTAAAATGCACTCTTATCTCTCAAATTTCTATTCTACCATTATCTTTCCCTTTAATAAATGTGCTGGTTAAAAGGAGGGATGGGGGTAGAATAGGAATTTGAGGGACAAGAGTGCACTTTAGTAAAAAAAGAGAGTGAAAATAACTAAGTTCAGGGGGTTTTTTGAGAGTTTCAAACTTCAGGAGTGTTAAGTGACACATCCCAAATACTACAGCGGGTCTAACTGTAATTAACCCTTGTTTATTTTAGTAAAATTTTCAAACTTCAACAGTTTCTTGCTCGTTGATGTCTCAGTTTCTTTTTGATAGAAGGATGCTCTCCTGTATTAGGTTAATCTATTTTCTTCTACTCTTTCATTAGCCTAACCAGTTTAAGTTCTTTCTGCAGGGAAAGTTACAAGCCTCATTACAAAGAAAGATCTCCTGTTAGCCACTTGCATAGAAGAGGCCATCAAGAAAAATGAGAGCTTGGAGTCTCTTACTGCTGCCAGTGTGAGGCAGGAAAGGTCACAGCAGATTAATCAGAAGGGAAGAGACTCTAACATCCTAAAATCGAAGACTAAACAAGTGTCAAAACTTGGTAGGAAAGTTATCAGATCATCTACTCTCAAGCCAATTATGAACAAAACAGGAAAAAGATCAGCACCTAGCAAGGCTAGTAAGCCTGTTACCTTCTCAAAGCCTAAAATGTCTGTCAGGTCCGTTCCCCTCTCAAAATCTAAAAAGGCTTATACCAGTGGCATTAAAAGAGATTCATCCAATGGTAGAAAGTCGAATACCGCAAAGCCTACAGCATCCAAGCTCAGAGTTGTTGGATTCAGGGGGCGAAGTTCGTCAGGGAAGAAAGAATCTTCATGACCAGCCTAATTTTGTTACTACCTGAAACATTTTCAAGATCCAACCATTGTACATACAGAGCATGCCTGACAGTTTTTTGCCCCAAACATTTCTCAGAGATCTGCATGAGTTCCAATCAGTTCCTTTTGCCTTTGATCATGAAGACTTGCGTTTTAAATGGATGGTAAAGTTCATAATTTTTTTTTGAATCATCTGTATTATTCATAGTTTAACGTATAATATTTTTTGAGAATATCATGGATGAGACTGCAAGATTGTTCTACAGGATTTTTGCTTATGAAATGTATGTGGGTTTATTATTCGTATCGCATGTTTCTCATCGAATTGTTCCATGTCGATATCTTATTCTAGCTCATTTGAGCAATATTTGACTTAATTTTTTCTTATACATTTCTAATATTTGAATAAGTGCATGACTTTATATCTACCAAATTCTAAAATTTGGACCAGTTAGAAGATTGTATACTCTTAGTCGAGATAAGGTGAAACCATGCATTGCTTATAACCCGAACTTGGGAGATCCACATGGGACCGTCTTCTTGGGCATCACTAGCTGAGCTAGCCCGCTTTCATGTAAATATCAAAATCTGTAAAGAGCGAAAAACTGACTAGTCCGACCACAGGGCTTGGCTTTGGCCATGCATAAAAATCATGAAGGCCCAGTTGTATTTGAAAAGAGTCACAGGAGAACGTAACATTAGGATTCTGATTGCTCAAATGCATGTGAAGGTAAGAACATCTGTTGACTATGTATTATAGTTCAAACTGCTATCTTGGACAACAAATTTCTACTTTAGCTTGGTCTCTAAATTAAGGATGTCTTTTTATGTCAGACAAGGGTGACTTGGATGGGGGCATTGAAGCTTTTTCAAGATCTTGTGAATTAGGATGCAAGAGATTTCCGACCATATCTCTATCTGGTTAATCTTCTTTTTAGTATATATTACAATATTATTGCAATTAGTATCCTGAAACGAATTTTATACTTTTAGTCGTAAAATACACTTGTTCATTCATATTGGTTAGTTCATTTATATGCTAGTTTTGCTTCTTCTTCTTTTTATGATAGTTCATCATATCATGTCTCTGCTTCTTGTGCTTTAACTAGAGCTTGTTTGTCAACCCATAAAAATGACACAAGTTTTATGATCCTGGTAAATCGAAGCATTTTATCTCAAATTTATGGTGAAGAAGTGATGCTTGATTGCTGTGTCTACCACCCATTTACGTCTGTGCATGTATTTTTCATTGCACATGGTGATATTAGATCCATGAGGTTAGTGATTAGGTTTTTAGATGGGGTTGAACGTTTGATCTGTTCAAGTTGTGGGTTAGTTCTGGTAACAATGTTGATGCATGCTTTTACAGTACGATATAGTTCTTGGAAGTGTGATAAAATTCGGACACCTGTAAGCTGTAAACATGTATCGAAAAATTTCCACTCATTTTGGTAGGTGCTCTAAGGCTTCAGAAAACAAACTGCTCTGAAAAGAATTTCACCTTAAGCCTTGTACAGTTCATGGTGCTGTAATTAGATTAGAGAAGCCTTTTCTCGGGTTTGGTAAGAACTGGGACAGTTCAACCTTTGGTACAATTTGTATTTATGCTACTGTTGACAACCATATTTTACCTTTGGTCACGGGGGATCATATACAGCTTGTTAGATAAAAAGAAAGAGGCTGATGAACAATTTCAGCTATGCTGCAATCTCATCCCTGAGGAATACCTACAAAGAGGCTTCATCAATGGTGTCATGCTGGTGACATAAACTGAGTCTCACTAGCAGCCTCAAAAAAATTTTGACTCTGAGTTCTCGTACAAAAAATAAGTCAAGTAGGTCGACCAGGATAGAAATAAGAGGACATGTTAAAACGATTATCTATAATGGTGAGAGAATTGGAAGGGGATATCATGTAATCTTTCTGCATGTGGAGAAGTAAGGTTGATTTCGATGACTTCGGACTTTGATGGAGAGGAATAAGATAACAGTACTAAATATTGACTATAATCATGAGATTATCACATTTTGATGACAAACACCATGCAGAAAAGAGATAGGAATAGGGATGGTAATGGACGCGTCCACGGGCCAAATTTTAGCCCTCCCAATACAAAATTTTAAATTAGAAAAATAAAATTTTCATTTTTAATTCAAAATTTTGTATTGGACTGGCCAAAATTTGGCCTGAGGACACGTCCATTACCATCCCTAGATAGGAGATCTTTGTGAGGAATATCTTCAATTCTCAGCTCTGTACATATTTGGCATCTGCAAAGGTCCTAAATATATTACCCTTCTAGAGCTTAAATCGATTGTTAGCCCTGCTGGTGTAATAACACCACCATTTACGCAGTTGTATTAATTGCAAATATCTACAATATATTGTTATTTAGTAACCATATGGCCAGTGTAGAATGCCTTAGTACTCATTTCATATGTTATTTGTATTTTTATAAGAGTTTTGTATCCCTTAATCTTTTGTTTCCTATGCTTCTCCTTTTCATATAGTTTTATGTTATATCAGAATTTGTTTGTTTATGGATAGGCCAAGCAGAGATTGATGCTTGATTGGTGAAACCCAGAATAACAATCTTTCACAAAGAAATGCAAGATTCAACACAATCATCTCCATCATTTGAGAGAGTTCATCAAACAAGGACGACCAGGAGCGACGAGGTTCCCTGCAGAATCATAGACAATGGCACCTGAGAAGTCCGGGAGTTGGCATTTCTCTCCCATGAGTATGCCCTTCTGCCAGATACACATCTCCCCACCTGCTCCGTCTGCCCCCGGCTGGACCTGGTGGACGCTGATTGCCGGACCTTGGTTCCTCCATCTGGCCAACTGCTGCCACTTCCTGGAGTGCGAAGCGCAGGTCATGAGTGCAAAGGCGCACAGCAGCAGGAATGCTGCAGCCGGTGCTGCAAGGTCAGCTTTTGATTTGGCCGGAGGTGTGCTGAGGCTGCCAAAGGCAAGTTGTCGTGGCATTTTGAGCGGATGTTGGAAGAGGAGACAAGTTTCGAGTTCTGGTTGCTTGAAGCTCATGTGTCTGCTGTGCATGTATTTATATTTGCGAGGAGATGTGGATTTGTTTGGAGAGAGTGCTTGTAGTAGTGCGAGAGAGAGAGAGAGAGAGAGAGAGAGAGAGAGGGGAGTGGTTTTGTTGTTGATGTAACTTTTGCAAGAGAGACAGAGAGGGGGATTGGTTTTGTCGTTGATGTAACTTTTGCGAGAGAGAGAGAGAGAGAGAGAGAGAGGAGTGGTTTTGTTGTTGATGTAACTTTGAGAGAGAGAGGAGTAGTTTTGTTGTTGGTGTAACTTTTGCAACAGAGAGAGAGAGGAGTAGTTTTGTTGTTGATGTAACTTTGGCAACAGAGAGAGAGAGAGAGGAGTGGTTTTGATGTTGATGTGACTTTTGCAACAGAGGGACAGAGAGGAGTGGTTTTGTTGTTGATGTTAAACTTTTACAACTAATCCAGTTTCCTTCTATGGAAGCTTAGTTGATGAGTTGATGAGGTTATCTGCAGTTTCAAGTCAAAAGTGATAATAAGTGGATTAGTAATAGGAGTGCATCTTGTATAAAGATGAACATTTTGAAGTTCTGAGAGTAGAATTGATCATTGATGATGGGAAATTCTATTTGCACACTGAAAATTACTCTTGACGCATGGTTTTAAAATTTATAAATAATTATAAGTTTGTCATAATTTTTTTGGACTAAGTTACTCTTATAAATTCCAATCTAAAACTTATTAAAAATTGAAAGTATGACTCATCGTGTTTCTCATCATGTTCTTTCTTTGTTTTCTCACTAAAACCCTAATTTAAGTTTCTAAAAAAATTTGAAGAAATTTAAATTATTAGATTTTACTGTCTCAAATGAAATTAGGATTTGGAGTTTGAGTTCTCTCATGTAACTGATATCAACGGACAAATCTCAGGTACGAATTGATTTTTTTAAAGTTTTTTATGTGTATTTTTTTTTTTTTGAAATTTATCGTCAATTATGTAGCAAAATTCTGGTGTCGGACGCCATGCTAGTCACAGTCCAATACACACTCCTCGAGCAGTGGCCCGTCAGACTTTGCCAAGAAGGGATCAATGCGAACCCACAAAAGGGAGAAAATAGAAGAAAGAAGAATCGACCAGACGATGATGATCGTGGGTGTTCTGTTTTGCCTTCCGACCAAACCTTTCAAGAACGGATAGAGATGAACAATCACCCAGAACGCAAAGAAGAGCTTACCAAACAGAGGTCCCCATGACTCGTAACCGTTGTTAATTGCATTGGAAACTCCAGCAACTACACCAATTTTGTTGATTATCAAAAGAGTCGTAGGGGGTATAAGTAATGTTGTCCACTTGAAGGTGTAGAGCTCTGAGAACTCTTCATCATCGGTAGCTTTTGATGTCACAGTGAAATTGGTATCTATACCAGCGAGGACCTTCAACAGACCCTGAAACAATGTGAATAGATGTGCTGAGACACCTCCAATCACCCAAAACTACTCATTTCTCCACCAATCATCGATACCGACACCACTCCATCTCATTTCAAGGATACCGGTGGCAAATATACAAATGAAGAGTGATATAAACCACAAACTCGCTACGTTGCTAAGCTGCATTGCACACGGAAAAACCAAGAATCAGCAAAACATCTAGAATAAGTCATTTCATAAAAAGGGTGTGTTCGAATATTAGATACCTCTGGAGTGATGAACTTTCCAGTGAGCAAACATACGGCAAGTAAAGTGCAGTAAGCCAGAAGAGGGAGTGATGTCAGAGGATAAACTACAGAATTTATGTATGAGAACCGCTCCAACCATTTCAAGCCACCACCATAACCGTACCAGAGTGGACAATGACAGGACAATAGAATTTCAGCAGAACCCAGAGCCCATCGAAGAACCTGGTGAAGACAATCCGAAAGATTAAGGGGTGCAGAATCCTTGAAAGCAACCCTTGGAGGAATACAATAGACTGATCGCCATCCATGGCCGGAAAAGGAAGGCGGCGGGGGTTGGCGACGAAATTTGGGCCGGCAATGGAGAGCGGCGGTCGATCAAGAGGCAGCGACGGTGGGGACGACTCCGGTGGTGGGTCGGGAAGGAAGAATGAGATCTGTCGGTTGAATTTGGGGGAAAAATCTGCAGAGGAAGGTTAAAGGGAGTGAAGGGCAAATTTGAAAATTAAATTGTGCGTAGAGAGTAAATTGTTCTTATTTCAAAACGAAAGTCTGGTACAAAGAGTAATCAGGGCGTGAAGAGTAAATAGCAGGGTGCAAATATAATTTCCCATTGATGATGCATAATACATTGTAGGGGTAATTACTGATTTGTCTCTTTAATCTTTATAAATTATAACTTAGTCCCCCAAATCTTCATATTTAGATTTAGTCCATCAAATACTCTAAGTTACTACAATTTAGTTCTCTTCCTAACTTCTGTTAGTCCAGTTTATTTTTTGATCTGATTTTTCTATTTTATCCCTCCTTAATTCCTTCTTCTCTTCCTCCTCTCTTCTCCTTTTCTTCATTCTTCCTTCTCTCTTCTCCTTCTCTCTCTCTTCTCTTTCTCTTCTCCTTTTCTTCGTTGGATTCATTAACTTTCTCTCTTCGTTTTCTTCTCTACTATCTCTTTATTCTTCCCTCCTTTTCCTTTATAGGGGTATTTAAGTCATTTTATTATTTTTAAAAAGAATAAAAAATAAATTTTGCCATTTATTTGGACGGAAAAACTAAGAAATGAACTAAATTGTAGTAACTCAGAGGATTTGTAAACTAATTCTAAATATGAAGATTTGGAGAACTAAATTATAATTTATAAAGATGTAAGGGACAAATCTGTAAATATCCCCACAATGTCAGTAGGTTCGCATAACTGGGAAAAAACGGTGTGCTCCTTTAGAAGCTCCCCACAACTAAAAACACCGTCGCAGCCCTAAAATTGCATCTTTCGCAATTCTCAACGAAAAAGGATGCAACGAGCCGCTCGCTCTCTCGAGTCTCTCGTCTCCAAACTACCAAAACCCCTAAAACCCACCTCCCAATCCCTCCCCAAACCCTCAAAAATTTCCCAAAACCCACCGAGATCCAATCTTTTCACTCTTTCCCCCTCGCCCATCTCGACCCAACTCAAAAACCCCATCAAGAACCGCCGCGATTTCAGCAGCGGCGACCACGCGGAGATAGACGAAATCAACCTCAAGTTCGCGGAAGCGCGGGAGGAGATCGAGGCGGCGATGGACTCGAAGGAGACGGTGTACTTCGACGAGGAGGCGGAGTGCGCTCGCGAGGCGGTAAGGGTTGTGCTGGACAAATTCGATGGGCTCATGTCGAGGCTCGACGACAAGGAGAGGACGGCGCTGCAGCGGTCCATGGGGCTCAAGATCGAGCAGTTGAAGGCCGAGCTCAACCAGCTCGATGAGTAGGAGAGGAGATTGGTTGAATCTCGAGGTGGGTCTCTTTGATTTTTTGAGTGCTATCGTTCTCGATAATTTAGCATAAAGTTGGAGAATTTTAATGCTGAGCATAAAATTTATGGAAGTGTCAATTTAAATTTATGGGTCATATTTGGTCTGATTAAGTGCTATATAAAGATTGCAACTTTTTGAATTGTGTTCGCCATCACGGTTGCAATTGTTTTTCCCTCAAAATGAAATGCACTGGAAAGAGTAATTGAGATCAAGGGGTTGTAATTGGGTATTAGAATGGAACTTGAGGTGGATATTTTGTTTGATCTAGTGACTTTGGTTTCGCTATTTAGTATTGAATTGGAGAGAATTCAATTGGTGATTGGGTATTAGAATGGAACTTGAGGTGGATATTTTGTTTGATCTAGTGACTTTGGTTTCGCTATTTAGTATTGAATTGGAGAGTTTGAGCAAAATTCAATTGGTGTATGGGGGGTGCTTCTTGTTGCAGAAGGCTGGTAGAAAGCATGTGATGAAAGTTTAGATGTTTGTATTGATTATGCGGTTGTTTTGAATTAGCTGCGTTATAAATTTTAAAGCTGTTATTGAAACAATAGGGAGGTGTAGTTCAAGTAATATTTCAGAAAGAGTAATAAATAGATCTGGCGGTCCACCAATCATTGATGTTATAAAATTTGCTACTTTATTACACACAATACTTAGAATTACTATCTTAAGAATGCAGTTCTCCATAATTATTATGCTGCATCCATTTAGTAAATTTGGCTCTTAATACATGATTGTTCAACTTGGGATTTCTTTGGTATTGAGATAGGTGAATTCTTTTTGATCCATCTTCTGGAGGAACTAGATATGTTAAATTTTCATTATCTAGCTCAACAAGAATCAGAGGAATGACCAACAGATCAATGGAAAATCTGTATTTTCTACATATACTATATATGATGTATGCACATATTGAAGACAGTGAGAATGTATGATGAAAGTTTTCATTTAAATATGCAACTCATATTTGGCGGTAGGCGAATTGACATGTTTCATTTCTATCACCTTAAACCTTTTAGAAATTGCACTCTTAAGGAAGATAATTTGGTTCAAAATAGTCTTCAAATTATTTGAAAAAAAAATACTTGAAACCCAGTTTGAATATCAAACCCGGTACGGATACATATCACATATATTATTTTGAATTGTTCATACGTTGTGGACCATATAACCATATATTTTTGGGATTGTCATTGATATTGCCGATGTTGGCGATATTTTTCCGATATATCCGAGATTGATTTGATACCATAAACCACCAGCCAATACTAACATTGATTATGAGATTAACCTTGCTTGACACAATCATGTTTTATCTTAGAATATGAAATGTATCTAAAACCTTGAGATGAACGAAAACAAGTCATGGGGTTTCAATTTTGGTTTTGAACTTGTGAAAGCTTAAAATCCTTTTCCTTAACCATTTGATGATGTTGGTTGTTCCCTTGATGCTTCATATAATTCTTTTCGTCCCGTAGGAGGAAGATTGAAGTGGTTCGCATCATCACCTACCTGATGACCTTTATGGTCAAGACCACTGCATATGTTCTTCATCCTATATATAGGTGCAATAAGTTCATGAAACCTTTATATAATTAAGGTTCTGTTAATCTATCCTAAAATTTTTTATTTTATTTATAATCCTTCTAACATAGTTTTTGTGATTTTGGTTTCGGTATTTATCATTAAATTGGAATGTTCTGGTAAAATTGGGCTATTATGGGAATTTGGTTCGGGTTGTTACTGAAGATGGTTTATCGAACTTTTGTATTTTGGGTTCATGTTTCACTGATTGTATCAAATTAATGATTTAAAATCCAAAAAAGTGTGAGTTATACTTTAACTTGCATTTAAAACATTTTTTTTTTTTTTTTTTTTTTTGAGGCAATGACGTCTAACTAGCTGTTGAAAACAATAAAAATATTTGATTAAAGTTTACAAGTTTATTTTTGAGTAACAGTTTGATCATTCCACTATTCCATTGCTATGAAATAAGGATACAAGTTATGTTTAAAAGTGCAAAAACTTTATTAACAAAACCAAAAATAAACTCAAATAACAATGAAAAGATACTGCACTTGTCACCTTGCCAGAATCATCATTGTTATGGTCAAACATATGTTATCAGTTCCTTTACTCACAATTTCTCGGAAATGAATTAGAGCAATGGGATCATATTCCTAATACCATGGGATCTACTCTGAGTTTTACGTCTTCCTACTGGACAACTTCAAGTTTGCTCAGAATCTTGTATTCAGCCCATATTTGGCCTTTCGTAGACTGAGATGTTTCATCTCTCAGTTAAGCCAGCCCTTAAAATTACATTCTGGACAAAAATATCCTTAAACAAACTTGTGTTTGAAATGATTGAAACGATGCTTAAACAGTCATGTGCTATCTTAATAGTCGGTGTAAATTCAATGATAAGTCTTGCAAGTTAGTTATACTTAACGGGTCTGAGATGGAACCGAATGAGCCATTGGTATTCAATTGTGTCTATATATTTTACACAGAAAGTTCGACTCTTTTGGTCGTTCCTTTAAATTTTTCCTGGTTCTCTTGCTCCTCCAAAAGGAAAGTTTAAAGTTTTTGTCTCAGGACCTTCTCAATGCCCTATAGGTCCTCTACAGCTTGACTCTATATATTTTGTTTATCATACCCCGTGAAAATCCTCGTCATTTCACTTCATAGTAGAATGCATTTAATTATTCACATATATTTATATGCATGCCACTCATAAGCCTCATAACATTGCGGTGTAATAAACGTGCACCATAATCATCAAGAAATATCACCACCCTCTCTTTAAATCTGACCTCGTCTATAAGAGATTTTTCTTGGAATGTTGCCAGAAGATTGATGTTTTATAAAAATTCATGCCCGAGGTGCTATAGCAACCAGTATGTTTAATTATTCATGGAGAACATAACTCCTCTCTGAAGTTGCTTTTATTTTCATTCATGCAAGAAGTTGAGCACTGAGACTAGGCAAGAATATTATAGTATCACTACCATTGTCTACTTTGAACAGAATACTGAGTTCTTGAAAGCAACTTTCATCTTGTCTATCTGAGATGTTGATTGGAGATATCTAGCTTTGTCTTAATACTAGGAATCTTGTTCACTTCATTCCTAGTTTAAACAACCATAAGTAGCAACATTTTACCAATCATACTACAGATAGTCCAATGAAAGGTCATAATAACATCATACGATCATAGTGCAAATTATCCTTCTACAACCTTCCAATATTTAGGCTCTGTTTGGTTTGATAGAAATTGAAGGAAAAGAAAAGGAAATAAGAAAGTGAATGTTTTCTATTGTTTGGTTGGAGGGAAAAATCTAAAAGAAAATAAAATATTTTCTTTCTAACCAAACATTAAAAAAACCATTAGTACGAACTCTATATACAGTTGACTATTATTTAATGCTTCAATAACTCAAATGAGGAAAGGACCTTCTGGCGTCTTCTTTAACCTCATTGTAGCGGATTGTTCAGTTACATGTACATGCGACTCTAGACAAGTGTTTGACACTAATGAAGAAGGGACTATATAATGCCTTGATAAATAATTTTATTAAGAAGGCGCCTATTTGATGCGCATACTATTTGAAATGCCCCTCCCATAATCTTTCTATTATAAAAATGATAATTTTTCCAAGTAAACCAATGAAAGTTATATATCAGGAATACAACTTTAAGTAACTTGAAGATTAACAAAATAATAACAAAATTATAAGAGCATAAGATAAGATGTGATATAGTGTTGATAAATCCTTTGAATGATATATATATTTCTGTTATGTCTTAGATTAATCTCTCTTCCTCTGAACCATATAAGTTGCTTTTCTGGCACAAACCTAGTAGTTCTTCGTCCTGACGATTCAATCGTCAGGTGAACTGATGACATTGATGTCCCGATGACCGACGAAATTGTTTATAACATATTCAAAATTGTGTGCATTGATAGTTAAAGTTTGCATCGTAGTTTATGTCCTTTTTAGTTAGTAATGCCTAAGTGTAAGATCTGTGTAATGTAAAACTTACAAGTAGAAATGATTGAAAAAATATCGAAGGGGAGCATAGATTAACCAATCACAATATGAAGGTTTACTACATCCAAATTTCTACCTGCATAAATAATTCATACTTTTTTAATATAATTTGGATTAAATTTTATATCCAATGCAACTTTTTTACGCTAATATAAAATACCTGATCTGCACCAAACTTTATCCTATTTAAGCATGTTCTTCCCGTAGCTTCTTTATAACTATTTTTTTTTTTTTAAGTACGAATGTGTAATAGATGTGCTTTATTTTGGTTTTTTTTTTTTTTTTTTTGCATTTGCATTTGCACGTACCTGTTAACTAATTATCATTAAATCTGAACTCTTTTTCATTAGAATGATCATCTATCTCTCCCCTAAAGTCATAAATATTGGCCATATTTAGTTGTATAATAGGATTTTTTAGTCCCAAGTTTGTTAATCATTACACCAGTGATCCCTTCCATGGTCTTTAGTCTTGTTTTTCTCTGACAAGATAATTAATATGGGATTAATTACTATATTTGCCGCTTTAAATTGAGAATAAAAGAAAATTAAAATGATTTTAATGGATAAAAGGACAATAGTTGTATTTATTGTCTTGTTGCTGTGATTTTGAGTGTTGTTTGAACGGGTGTCATATGCTTGTAGCAGTAGGGATGATAATGGATGCATTTTGTCCGTCCTTTTCAAAATTTTGAATTAAAAATGAAATTTTTTATTTTTCTAATTTAAAATTTTGAATAGGAATGACAAAAATTGACGTGTGGACTTGTCCGTTCCCATTCTATACTCAGCAGAACGAAATATCAAATAATTTTTTTTTTTTGAAGTCTTTACGGTGAGTTAAAACCAAGCCAACAGCATTCCATTAGATTTTTTTTTTTTTTTGTTAGTTTACTTTCAAAGAGCAATGTGGATTACTGCCCAGCTCTCCATAAATATTTGTTCCTATTGGTGTAATTGACAGCCTGCACCACAACTTATGCTGCTGCTGCGCAGTATATACAGATTGATTTGCGAGGAAATGCCCCAGACACGATCTTGAAGCTGTTAGGCGAACGAAAATGCCCTGTAGAAACATAACATTTCAATGAACTTGCGACTGCGGTAACCTGTGTATCTCAACTGCTTCCTACATTTGAAGTGCTGCTGCATTGAAACAAGCGCGCATCTCCATTCATTCATCAATTTTTTCAGGAATGCAACTCATAGAAACTTTTGGGAGTTGGTTCTTCGAGTTTCTATAATTTAATCAGTTATTGTGTAGTGTTGCTTATGTAATGTATTACACTACCTAGGAAAAGAACCAGCGTCATTGGGGCTCTGCACAGAACTATAACCAAGATCTAGCCAACCTCACTGGGAAATAGCTTCTCTGTGGTGGTCTCCGATACTAAGCTACTGATACCGAGGTTTTTCATTTATTGAACCGTGCTGTCGAAAAATTTACTTTCTTGTTAAGTGAGAAGATACATTCAAATGGAAATAAACCAGCACACGGCTGTAGATTGCTGTAGAACAAGAACTTGGAACTAAGGCTGGAGGCACACCGTGCGGCCTGTGGCCTGAGACTAATCTCTACGATCCCCGACTGCCTGAGAAAAAAGATAACTGTGGCATAGGTAGAGATGGTAATGGACACGATCCGCCTGAGAAAATAACTGTGGCATGGCATAGGTAGAGATAGTAATAGACACGATCCGCCTGAGAAAATAACTGTGACATAAGTAGAGATGGTAATGGACACGTCTACGGATCAAATTTTGACTCATTCTATATAAAATTTTAAATTAAAAAAATAATTTAAAATTTTGTATACAGCGGATCAAAATTTGTTTTGTGGATCAAAATTTGTTTTGTGTACGCGCCTAGGCATAGGCAAGAGCAAAAACTGCCAGAGGTTATTGGGGCACAGCTGGTTGAGAGCTCGTGAGTAGTGTTTTGGGGGAGCGTATGGTCCCTCCCGAAGACATGGAGTGCTAACTTCCCTTCCCAATTTGGGGTCTTGCACATGGAGTGACCTCACTATATCATGTTTGTTAGTGAAACTAGGTTGATAGGATTACTGTGTCCATTGTTCGACACTCCCGAGCTTGTGTGTGCGTGCTTGCTGCTTGTTTCTTTGGGGCTGGCCGCTGCAGCGAGGCCCGCCGCTTATGCGTCGCACTGTCTCGTTGTGGACAAATATAATGCCAAGTTGCCAACTTATTGCTGGTCACTCCAGCATTGCCGGTGACCTACAGAAACTATCATGTCTAAGCCGACGCCTCGAACCCGAGTTGGCATTACAAGCTTAAATCCCTCACTGTTGGAGCCTAAATAGTCCTGACCATGGCCCAATGGCCTTTAAGTTCTATGGAGACGCTGTATTGCATTGATAGACTGAAGTGGGAGTTTCCAAGGAGCACACATCCTAATGAGCCCACTTTATAGTGTTATTTCGGAAGGAACGCTTATAAAGTGGGCTCACTAGAAAAAAAGACGTGCTCCTTTAGAAACTCCCACTCCAGTTCAGAACTTGCCCGTTAACAGAGAGGAGAGATGATGGATTAAAATATCCAATGTAGCTAAGTATTTCTTCAAATTTCTCCACTATAAAACTAGCTAATATACTCTTACTGAAGCCTCTGAAATTATTCAAACGAAGGCCAGGAACTTATCAGATTAAACTGCAATGTCAAGGGGAAAAAAAAAAAAAAACAACTGTACAAACAATCTCAACCTCAAACACTGAAAACTACTAGCAACAACTCAAATTCCCTGCAAAAAAATTCATCCAAAGAGAAAAATTTGTAAAAATCCAACCATCTTCAGCTATGGCTGCCAGGTTTTATAAGGGGCTGCTGCGATGTCTTCCCCCATTCCTCTGGCGGGCTCTTGACCTCCATCAGCAACGCCACCACCTCCTTCATTGTAGGCCTCTCGGACGGGGACGAGTTCACGCAGAACATGGCGATGCCGAGCGTCTGCAGCATTTCCTGCACCATTTGGTCGGGGAGCCCCCGCAGCTTCGAGTCCAGGATGTTGATTGCAGGTTCGAAGCTCCCCATCTTCTTCTTCACCCACTCGACAATGTGGCCACCTTCGCCAACCATCGGCTCAATGGCGCTGCGGCCGCTCAGGATCTCTAGCAGGACTACTCCGTAGCTGTACACATCGCTCTTCTCCGTTATGTTGGCAGTGTATCCGTACTCTGTCATGGTGATACCATCGCTAGTTAGATCAAAACAAAGGAACAACTCAATAAATCTATAATCAAGCACTCACATAATACTTGCCTGGTGCAATGTAGCCATAGGATCCTGCAATTCTCGACATGGCATGGTGAAAATTGGGCGAATGCATCAGCTTTGCCAGCCCAAAATCGGCCAAGTACGCTTCGTACTTGGAGTCGAGCAGTATGTTGTTGCACTTGACATCCCTGTGGAGGATCGCAGGCACGCAGTCGTGGTGCAGATACGCCAGACCCTGCGCTGATCCAACCGCAATCTTGTACCTCTTCTCCCAATCCAAGCTCCGATTGTCCTGCAGCAGCTGCTGCAGGTTCCCATTCGGTATGTAATTGTACAGGAGGAGCTTAACACACTTGTTAGAGCAGTATCCCAACAGCTTCACGATGTTCCGATGCCTGATGTGGCCGAGAATGTTGATCTCGGACGCAAATGCATCGATCTGATCCTCGTCTTTCTTCGATGTCCAAAGCTTCTTCACTGCAATGAGCTCCCCATTGGGCATCTCGGCCCTGTAAACGACACCAGAGCATCCTTTTCCGATTACATTCTCGTCCTTCAGGCATTCAAGGATGTTGTCGACGGTGAAGTTTAGCTTCTGGAACGGGGTGAAGGTCCACGGGTAAGAGAAGTCTTCGGCCCCTGATGATGAAGACGAAAGCATCATTGTTTTCTTCTCTTCCACAAGCTTCCTATGTTTGTTGATGAGAATCCAAGTAGCGAAGAACAATATCGCCGTGGAGCCGAGGATGGCACAGACCAGCGCGACCGTCTTGATGGACTTGAGAGCAGCTCGACGAACAAGGTCCGACGAGCATGTGTACCCATCGAAGGACTGGCAGAGATTCGAGTTCTGCAGGTATGAGTTCATTGACAGAGTTCGGAAAAATGGCGTGACTGGGATCGGGCCAGAGAAGTTGTTGCACGAAATGTTGAGAGAAGTTAGGCTCGTCAGCATCCCCAGCACGCCGATGCCTCCGTAAAGAGAATTGTTCGACAGGTCCAACGACTGCAGCTGCGTCAATCCTGACATCTCCATCGGAATCTCACCCGAAAACCTGTTTGAGCTCAGGTCGAGGCTGATTGTCAAGCTCGCCAGCGAGCCGATCTCGGGAGGAATCGGGCCCGAGAAGTTGTTGCAGCTCAAATCGAGCAATGTGAGCTTCTGCAGGTTCTTGATCGATGTCGGCAGTGGCCCAGATAGGCGATTGTTGTTCAGTATTAGCTTGTTCAGGTAACTGAAGTTTCCGAAGCTCGCAGGGATCTCTCTCGAGAAATGGTTCTGGCTGAGGTCGAGCTGCTCGAGATTCATCAGCTCTCCGAGCTGCGACGGTATCTCGCCGCTGATGCTATTGTTGTGCACATCCAACAGCTCAAGAACGGAGATGTTGGCAATCTCCGCAGGCAACTCGCCAGAAAAATTGTTACTGTAAAGATCAAGAAACACCAAGTTCTGCAGCTTACCAATCTCCTTCGGAATCGTGCCGGCGAACTTGTTCTCGCTGAGCCTCAGCCGCACCAGCGACTGGCAGTTGCCGACGCTCGCCGGGAGATCTCCAGACAGCTCATTGCCCAACAGCAGCAACTTGCTGAGCTTCGTCAAACTGAAGAGCTCCTCAGGTATCGAACCCGTCAGCTTGTTCTTCGATAAATCAAGTGCGTAAAGCTCGGTGCAGTTGCCGAATGAGGGCGGTATCGCCCCCGATATCGAGTTCCCCCATAGGAACAGACTCTGCAGGGACTTGAGCTCGCCAATCTCCGACGGAATGGGGCCCGATATCACGTTCTTGTCGAGCTGCAGCGCAGTCAGGCTGCTGCAGTTGCTGATGGCCGCAGGAATGGGCCCCGTCAGCATGTTGTCGGACAAGTGCAGCTGCTCCAACAGCCCCAGCCTCCCGAGCTCGCCGGGGATTTCCCCGGACAGCTTGTTTGCCGAGAGGTCGAGCACCACCAGCGCCGAGCAGTTGGCGAGCTCCCCCGGTATCTGGCCCGTCAGAGAATTCCCCCACAGGAGCAGGCTCGTCAGCTGCTGCAGCATGCCGAGCTGCGGCGGCACGGGACCCGTCAGCTTGTTCAGATGCAAGTAGAGGTTCCGCAGCTCGGAGCACGAGCCGAGCTCCGCCGGAACCGAACCCGATATGTCAGTATCATACAGAGCCAGCGTCTGCAGATTCACCAGGTTGCCGAACTCCGGCGGGATCGGCCCCGAGAGCCCGGTGGCCGCAGCGCCGAACGTGGTGAGGTTCGCAAGCAGGCCGAGCTGCGGGGGAATCTCTCCAGTGAGGAACGGGTTCCCGCCGATCCTGAACTGCTCGAGCGAGGACAGCGAGCCCAGCTGCGACGGAATCGAACCGTTGAGCAGGTTATCCTGCAGGCAGATGACCTGGAGCGACGACATGTTCGCCAGCGTCGGAGGTATCGGGCCCGAGAGGCGGTTCGCGTTCAGGAGGAGATACTGGAGCGACGACATAGCGCCGAGTTCGGCAGGGATGGGGCCGGACAAGGAGTTCGACGAAAGATCTAAAAGTCGCAGGTTCGACAGCAGGCCGAGAGACGGCGGGATGGAGCCAGAGACGTTGGAGGAAGAGAGGTTGAGGAGCTGGAGGGAAGTGAGGGAGGAGAGCTGAGGGGGGATGGAGGAGAGGTTGAGGAAGGTGTCGGGGAGGGAGAGGGAGATGACGCGGCCCTGCGGGGAGCAGATCACGCCGTGCCACGCGCACGGCGTCGGCTGCGAGGGGTTCCACGATGGCAGGAGAGATGACGATGCGGGCGAGGACGAGAGGAGGGACAGCAGCGCCTTGCCGTCGGGGGACAGCGAGGTGGCCGAGGACGGGAGAAGGACGAGCACGAATGCAACGAACATATACATGTTGATTTTTGACATTTTGGTTGGTTCCCAGCTGGTAGCGACGATGGTTCGATCAAGTAGACGGCGCCATGAGCGTCGGCAGCTGGTAATTAAACAGTAATTAATGAGATGAAGAGGAAGAGGAGGTGAGAGGTTGCTTAGAGTGCACTCAATGGGCATATGAAGGCCGGTGCCGGAGACTCTGGTGTCTGATCACTCACTCACTCCTTTCCTCTCTTTCTGGTTTGAATTTATACATGGATACACTCCATAAAAATTAACAGGTTGAGGCCCTGTAGGAAATTCCCCCCCCCCCCTATTTAGTTAGGTAGATAAAACTCCATTAAAATATAATATTAACAAAACTCCCTACTTGTGAACTTGCTGTGAAATGCCCCATCATAGAAGCGGGTTTCATTTTTTTTTTTTTTTTTTTTTTTTTGGATTTGACGTGGATTTTTCTGTTAGCACATTGTATTCCCTCATACTGCATCAAAACTTTAAAATTACAGTAAATAATAATTGAAGAAAATTATTCCTATTATAACGAAGAATAATAAGCGAACCATTTCTAAGAAACTTCTTTAATTGTACATTTCGTCTGTGAACAATTATAATCCATAATAAATGTGTCACGCTAATAGTTCTGATTTGATTGTTCTATCTGCTAAAAAATGCCACAAAAATTGTATATCAATATTATTTATTTTTTGACATAAAAAAAGAGTGACAATAAATCAGAAGAGTAAAATACTAAGTATGTTCATGATAAATTATATTGTTTGCTAATTTTATAGACAAACTTAATTTGTATAGTATTCACATCTTCGGAGAGAGGATAATGTTCGAGTTGCACACACGCAAACTTGACTCTTGTACTTGGCAACATATGAGAACTCTATTCAATACTCTCAGCATCCGTCTTCTTTTGTCAGCAACATTGTACTAATTCAAATTAGTTGTATTTTGCATTATTTTCTTAGAGTTTTTTACATATCTGTCCCTTATATCTTTAAAAATTAGAATTTAGTCCCTAAAGTCTTAATATTTATAATGTCATCTCCAAATACTTTAAGTTACCATAATTTAGTCCCTCAGCCATATTTTTGGTCCAAATTTTCCGTTATACCCCTAAGTTACTTCATTTAGTCTTTCATTTCCTCTTCATCTTCTCTTCCTCTTCTTATTGAGTTCCCCTCTCCATTCTTCTCCTCTATCTCTCTTCGCTCTTCTTATTGGATTTCTCTGAGTTACTTCACTTTAGAAATTAATTGGGAGGAGAGAGAGAGGAGTAGAAGAATGGAAAGGAAACCCAATAAAAAGAGGAAAAGAGAAAGAAGAGGAAAGAAATAACTAAAGTGAAGTAACTCAGGGGTATAACGGAAAATTCGCACAAAAAATATGGCCGAGAGATAAATTGTGGTAAGTTAAAGGATTTGGAAGATTAAATTATAAATATGAAGATTTGGTGGACTAAATTCTAATTTTTATTTTTAAAAATTTTAGTGACAGATGTGTAAAAACCCCTATTTTCTTTTGCTGCTCGGCTATTATTAGGCCTGTTCTATTTTTGTGGAGCCTTGTTCTTGCTATTTCGCTTTTGTACTATGTTATATTATTCCTTGTTAATAGAACTCGTAAAGCACTGGTTCACCATTTTAGCCTTTAAAAGAATACATATGAAAATTAGAATTGTCCTTGTACTATTTTTATTTGCTAGGGTTTATTGATTTGACAGGAAACCCTAGACTAATGGGAGTTTCCAAAGGAGCACACCATTTTTTCCCACTGAGCCCATTTTAGAACAGAGTAAAAATCTGAATTAAAAAAATGAATTGCTAAACGGGCTCACTAGGAAAAGTGGTGCCTCATTTAGAAACTCCCTAGACTAACAACACAGGGTTATTTTCATTTTTTCCCCTCATAATCAAATAGAGCATAATTTTTGTTTTTTTGGCCAAATCTAGCAGCGTGGGAGGTTTACTGCAAACCCTTGATAGTTTTGGGGGGGGGGGTGTTTCCAATAATTTGCACCACAAACGAAGATTACACCTTAAGCTTCTCATTACAGGGAAACTAAATGAGCTTAGCTTAAACTAATCTCATCTGACTTCTGATTTTGTCTGATAAAATCTAAGTTTAGGGGCCACTCTAATTACCTCCACGTGATATCAGGTCCTTGCTTTGTCCCTTTCTCACCTTCTCATTGGTGGTCCCGGTCCTTAAACCCTAATTTGATCATTAGCGAGCAAATTCTAGTGCTAATCTCCTCTCTTTTTGTTAATTATGACTTTTGAAGGGAACCATGAGAGGTCACGAATGATAAAATCTTGTGGTGTGAGTGGTTTTAATCATAGCCGTTAAAATAAAAAACTTGATAAGAAATCGAAGCGACACTTGGCGCGTGCCATCACCCTCTGATCAGGTCCACGCATTGACCTAATTTTTGTCGTAAAATTAACGCAAAATACGTTATATTTTATCTTTTTTTGGTTTATGATAATTGGGATTGAGTATGGATCCATATTATGTCGTGCAATTAACTCAAAAAAAAAAAAAAAAAGTATTTTAAAATTTTATAAGTTTAGAATAATTGGGATCCAGTGATCACTTAACGAAAATTTATAGAACTTCACAAATTCTATGCTTTTTAGTAAACAAAATTGCGTACGGGTTAGATTTGTGCATAGCATGAGCAAGATTGATACAAGTGATACTCGGAACAGAAAGAGTATATTGATTTTCTCTCATTCCTATCGAGCAATATATTTAGATTTAAGCTTCTAACATCCATTTATTTTCATATCACTTCCATTTATATTTTTTTAGATTTTTCCTGTGCTCTTTAATTTGTCTTTTGTTAATAAAGTTCTACATGTTGGACTGGTTCATCTGAAAGCCTACGTTGCATATAACTAAACTATTTTTGGCGATTGTCGTATCCTCTCTTCGATAGGAGGTTGTGCCTATCTTAGCATACCTCCATCTATCTTTTTTTTTAGATTTTTCCTGTACTCTTTTAATTTGTCCTTTGTTGATAAGTTCTATCTGTTGGATTGGTTCATTTGTAAGTCTACGTTGCATATAACTAAACTATTTTTGGCGATTGTCGTATCCTCTCTTCGATAGGAGATTATGCCTATCTTAGCATGAATATTTTTAATTCTCAGTTTATTTCTCATAGTGTTACACAAAAAATTTTGTGTAATATATTTAGTATATTGTTGGGCTTTACTGATAATATATTTAATCTTTACTGATGATATTGTCTTAGTTGATGAAATAAAAGCATGGGTAAATGCCAAGTTAGAGTTATGGAGGCACACATTAGAATCTAGAGGTTTTACATTAAGTATATCTAAAACAGAGTAAATGGAGTGTAAATTTAGTAAATGACGGACCATAGATTATAATGCTGTAAAACTGGATGGGCAAGAGATACAAATGCGCAGTCAGTTTAGCTATTTGGGTTCTATTATTCAGAATGATGGAGAGATCGATAATGATGTTAACCATAGGATCCAAGCCGGCTGATTGAAATGGAGGAGAGTAACGGGAGTTTTATGCGACCGTAACATTCCGTTAAGATTGAAGGGTAAATTTTATAGGACTGCTATTAGATCAGATTTATTATATGATACGGAATGTTGGGCTATAAAGAAACGTCATTCACAGAAGATAAGTGTAGAAGAGATGCGCATGCTCCGCTGAATATGCGGCAACACTAGGAGAGATAAAATGATAAATGAAAATATTCGTGTTAAAATAAGTGTAACTCCCATTAATGAGAAGAAGCGAGAAAATCGTTTACGATGGTTTGGTCATATGCAACGTAGGCCTACAAATGCACCAGTTCGACGAGGAGAATTTTTCAATGTATGACAAGTTAAAATAACGAAGCGAAAATCGGAGAAAATATGGATGGAGGTGATACGAAAAGATATGGATTCTAGAGGTTTAAATGAGGAGATATTACTTGATAGAAATGAATAGAGAAGGACTATCAAAGTGATCGATCCAGCGTGATTCTTTTTTTTGTTAATGTAGCATATCCTAAATACTTGAGATAAAAAGCTTAGTTGTTGTTGTTGTTTGTTGGGCTTTGTACACAATAACGATGGACCTAAAATGGGCTTAGTAAGGCCTGACAACCCCATTGGGATTAGGAAACCAACCCACGTTTAGCCAGTGACACTTCTTATCCAAGCTCCTAATCCCAAAATCCAAATCCTCTAACTCTAACCAAAAAATGACCAAAAAACCCTCCCCCAAACCCCAATCGCCTCCAACCTCTCAGGGGCATTTTAGTCATTGTTTCAGATTCCGGCACGGCCTTGCATTGGGAAGGGGAGCTTTGATGATAATGGGAGCGAGGCAAAAGGCTTAGGGGACGGTGACTAAAGTTAAAGCAAACCAAACCCCCCTCACTAATTATATAATTAATTTAATTAATCTTTATTCTTTTTCTGGGATTATGGGCCATTTTTAAATTTTAATTTTTAATTTTTTATTATCACCCCATTTTAATTACTTAAAGGGAAAGAGGTGTGAGGCGTGGATTCGCAGCTTGCAGCCTGCCATGGGATCGGTTTATCGAGGCGGAGATAGGTGGTGGGGGTGTTTCGGGAACCGGACCGAGAAATTAATTTTTTAAAAACCGGACCAGGGTACGGGTTTATTTTATTGGCAGGGCACGGTTCACGACCTTATTCAGAACTTGTTAGGGTTTTTCTCGTTTGGCTTTTCTTTTGGTTTAGTTTTTTTGACCGTACTCACACAAGACACTGCCGCTCCCTGTGCCTCTGCCTTGGGAATTGGGTGAGATGAACCGGACCGGTGGTGGGCCGGGCTTGTGTTTAGGGTGCCATATATAGTTCCGTAGGGCTACGGAACCTTGAATGGTCGTCTAGTTGGTATGGATACGGATAAAAATACCCTTGGCACCAAACTCAAGAATTTGTTCTTGGCATTTAACAACTTGTATGTAGCATCGTGACTTAAGATATATAATGTTGTAAACGTTTTAGTGCAAAAATTGAAGGGTTTGTACAAATTAATAGTGATTTGGGTATCGACTTATTGTATGACCGTTTGAAATGATAAAAAGGATTAATTACAGAAGCTGCTAATTCTATAAATATCTACTAATTTTGTCTGCTATATTGATAAGGAGAAATCGTTCATTTTTCGAAATGAGACATGTAACAACCAAAACCTTATTTTTTTTAAAGGTAATCAAGCGATGTGAGGTAATGAGAAAGTTCTATTATAGAGTATTGGTTTAAAAGAAAAAAAATTCAGTATTTTAACTCATTTTATTGTATCATTTTTATTATTTATCTCATTTATACATAAAATTCATGACAATGATAGAATATATATATATATATATATATATATATATATATATATATATATATATATATATATATATATATATATATATATGAGAAAAATGAAAATAAACTGATAGCTTATGCAAGCTATTAGAACTGCAATTTATTTCTACTATCTCTAACAATCTCTTTTTAAAAAATTCTTTTGGATTATGATTTCGACGTCCTAGGGTTCACTCATATCCAATTTCTTAGGTTTTAGTTTTGATTTGATCCTCTATCAAGTTAACACAAAATTAAAGGTTTTCAATGAATAAAACATTTTGTTTGCACTTTCATGTAAATGAACTCTAAAATTTATGAAAACTTAATTTGAAAGAAGTTAAAGAGGTAAAGATAGTAATTGTAAAAAACAAATTTGAAGAAAAATCATTGAATCATTATAGTTTTACCGCTAGCTCACGTAACTTTTCCTGAGCTGGCGGCTTAAGTACAGTAATCCGTATATATATAGAGGGAAAACGAGAAATTCACCGACAGTAAAGAGAGTTCCTTTACCGCTGCTTAGGTGGCCTAATAAAATTATTACATGTTGCGCCATTTAAAATATCGAATAAAAGAACTCTCTTAATTATTTTTTGAGTGGTGCCACATGTAATAATTTTATTAGACTATCTAAGTAGCGGTGAAGGAATTCACTACACCGGTGGTGAATTTCCCGTTTTCTCAGAGAGAGAGAGAGAGAGCAAACATATTGATTGCCTAAAGAACTAGAGCAATCAACTATACATATTAGTTGTTTTTCTCATATAATCGATGGGTTGACCTAAAAACCAATATGAAGTGCAAACAACACTTCCATTTGTATAAGTAAGAGTAATTAAAATAAGATTAGCTTGCAATGGGGATATATAGGTTTCATTATGTGTCCAAGGAATTGACTTAAATTCTCCGCGAGATTAGAAGATAAAATTAAGATGGCTGCAATTAATCGAGTGTATGACTCTTGTTTGAACCTTGCAAGCAGTTTGATGACACCACGTTAATGTCAGAAAATGGGTCAGCAGCTATGATCGAGTCATGGAGTTGGGCTGGCTTGGGCCGGCATGGAGTGGTGGGCCCAGGCTCCCGAATCTATGGCAACAGTCAGGTCAGTTTCTCTGAGGTATGGAAGGCAAAGCGTCTCTGCTGGCAAAACAGATGCACCAGTCCAAAAAAATGTATCACGTTTCGGTTTTATAATTTATATGAATAATTTTTACATCAGTCGTCTACATAGTGATACATAACCATAATAATATAGTCTTTAAACTTAAGTTTTTTGAAGTAATTCTTGACGCAGTACCAAAAAAATAATGAGACACGAAAGTTTGCATTTTATCATTGTTTGTTGGAGTTTAAAATTTAAAAAAAAAACCTTATTTTAGTCATTCATATCTCATAAACAAAATCTTTCTACTTAAGAAATTTAAAAAAAATTAGGGGGAGGGAAATTGTAAAATTAGGATTTTTTTTTTTGAGGAGCGAAAATAAAGAATATTGTATTAGAAAAAAAATTATTTTCATTCTTTTTTTTGTTTTTTTTTCCTTTCATTTTCCATTTCTTTTTCTTTCTTTCATGTCTATAAAACTAGACATAGCCTTCATTTTCGGCTTGAGCTTCATCCTAGTTGAAGAAAGCTTCCACTGTACCAAAACTTCGAAATTGTGCTGAGGGTTGAAGTGAATTATTTTATATTTTTAATACGCCCCCGCAGATTGAAGGTATATTACCTGTGTTACTCTAATACCAAGTTGAAAGACCCTTCTACTGTATCAAAACTTCGAAATTGTGGTGAGAGTTGAGGTGAATTATTATATATTTTTAATGGTCTTCGTGCTTATTAAGTGGTATTATGTACAATTAAGTGGTATTATGCACAATATTTCCCACTCGTGTCCAAATACAGTTTCAATACAAGTGATATCATAGGCCACAAGACATCAAGCCTCCAATCAGGATGGTAATGAACATGTTCATGGATCAAATTTTTGTCCGTCCCATATAAAATTTTGAATTAGAAAACTAAAAAAATTATTTTTAATTCAAATTTTTATATAAAACGGAAAAAAAATTGACTCATAGACGCGTGCATTATCATATGTACCTCCAGTTAACCTTATGCCCTGCTGCGTTCTTGGGTTTGATTAAAATGACGGGCATTAATCTCCTCCATTAAATTCTTAATACGACATTATTGATTATTAAAAGCATAGTTAGATGAAATCCAAGAAGATTTTTCAAACTTCTACATTATTTTATGTCAACATGAGAAGAAGCCAAACAACAAAGGCAAGCCACTCCCTAGCTAACGGAAGATAAGGTAAAAATGACTCACCAAAATTCAAACAAAATATATTTTTTTACTGTAAAACTCTAGTAAGTATCAATCATCAACAAGTCCACTTAGCATTAACTAGTGTACCCTCTTTCCAAAGCCCTAGCAAAACCCTAGAAATATAAACACAAACATAATATATACACACACACACAAAAGTGGGCACACATCGAGAATTAAGAAATCCTAACCCTAGCTACTTGCTAAGTTGTAAACCTTTTTATTTAAATGAGCTCCTCTACTGCATGGAGCCCCAAAACCCTGGACCCTAAGTTGGGTTACTTTTGTATTAGTCCCAAGCATGCTTACTTTAATCTAGCTTTCGCTGAAGTCTATGAATTAATATAACAAAACCTCGTCTATTGCCCTATAGTCCAAATAAGTAAGTATCCTAAGTTGTAAACATGAAACTTGCTTACAATATGGTACTACTTTCATGCTATTCTAATAATACTTACATGTAAGGTCCATAATAACAACCGTCATAGCTCACATTTCCTCTAAACAAAAGTTTAATGTCTACAATTTTTATGAGTCTGCACTCTCTAAATTTTAAATCTTCCTCCTCCCAAGTCTTAAGAGTCAAGACTGATGCATGTTTTTGACCGGCCAATATTGCATTTTTCCAACTCACTCTTCATAAGCATTTATTTTTTCTTCTTTTTTCAATCAGTCTACATAATTTAGATCTTAATCAAATAATGTATTGATAGTATTGACTTGTAAAATTATAATTTCATCGTTGAATTCATATTTGCTATAACATATAAATTTTCGGATCGGGGCTCTGCTCTCGCACTCTAACGAGCTATCTGAACAGTTCGACTCCTAAATAAAGTAACTCTGTCTTCTCGGTTCGTGCGCTTTGGTCCGCCCCTTTGCTGTGCCTGTCATCGTCGTATTTGCAGTAAAAATGAGTGTTACTATAGTTAAGTCACATACTTGTGGCTCTAAATCCTAAAAGGATTAGGGTTTAGCACACTTTGGCGTAAGCACTTTGTATTAGTGCATAAATAATGCATGCTAAGGACACTAACAACTAGGCTAAGTTGGGATTCGGTTTCCTGCCATTGTATAACATCCCAAAGTTCGAGTTACGTCCTATATAAATTTGTTACTATTTAAAAAATATTTACGGAAACTGTAAATAATAAAATATTAAATAAATTGAAAATTAATTTATACACACAATTTTTATAACAAATTTCTAAGGGCACACCCCAAAGAAAATTGTGGGTGTTATGTGGCGAATGTAGATATATGAAATTTTATTAAAATTACCAAATTGAGATCAAATAATTTTCCTTTCTCCATCACTCCCTTTCTCCCTCTCTTCTCTTCTGTCTTCCGGTCAGAACCCAGCAACAGAAAAAACAAAAAAAAAAAAAAAGAGAAAGAAGAAAGAAAATTAAATCGAGGATTTGAACCGAGGATTCGAGATCAAGTCAAGAAAAATGAAGTAACACTGTTATTTTTCGTTCTTTATTTAATTTATATTGTATGCGTAATTTATTTTTTAAAAATACTTGCTTCATATTTTGAACTATTAATTGATATTGTGAACTGAACCAAATTAGTGGGTCAATTTTAAAATATATAAATATTGTGATATTTGCTTATTTTTTGTTTTTAAAAAAAGAAAGAAAAAAAATTAGGTACGCCGAAATTAAATTCGCACCCATGCAAAATAAAACAGTTGCATGCAAAAATAATTTTGCATGGAAACTGTTGGGCCTGAAACTGTTGTGCCCTTGAGTGCACATGAAGAAAATGGCTATGAACATATTTGTCTAGTGCATGAAAACTGTTGGTTTAGTGCATGAAAATTTAAAATTTAAAATATTTGTTTATATATTTTTTTATTTGAATACTTTTTTTCTTATATGTTCATATTCAGACTAGCGTGACATCTTATTTATCTAATTTTTTGTATAAATGAAAATTTTTTTGTTTTAGACGTATTATTTATTCATCTGATTGTGATAGTAGTTACGGTTATTATAAAATCTTGTGACTGTTAGGTTATTTATTGTAAATATTAAGTAGCGTCCTTCGTTTTGGGAACAAGTTGAAAACGGATGTTCTTAGTGAGTCCTAATTTTTTTTTCCTAAATTGCCCTCTCATCTTCCTTCTCGAGCGGTGGTGGAGGCGACAACAGGGCTCGCTAAGAAAAGGGATTGAGGTTTTTCGTTTAAAAAAAATTAATGACAAACTTGTAATTTTTTTTCTGGAGGTATGGGCTCACTAATAAAAAGATGGGCGCATTTAGAAACTCCCTGTGCTTTCAAAGCAGAATCAAATGGGTGTTGATATAATTAATTTAAAGATAAATTAAGATGTACAATAAATTTGATCATTGGCCATGGCAGTTCAGAGCACTCTTTATTAAGATATTTCAATTTGAGTGCGATTACTTGATCGGTTCCCGTACGCCCTTTAATTCGTGCACGCAGACACCTAAAAGTCTAAATTCAAGTATCAACTGCTGATAATTAGAGAAGAAATGAAAATAATAATAATAATAATAATAATAATAATAGTAATAACTTATGGAGTTCTTCAGCGATCCAAGACAAAGCTCACTGCCCAGAGGCGGGGATTTTCTAGAGGGGCACACCATTTTTCTCGTAGTGAGCCTAGTTTTTCTAGAGAGCCTAGTTTTTCTAGAGACAGAGAGGGTTTTTTCTAGCAAGCACACTCAAAATTACCTCTTCAATCCTTCCTTATTTTCTTTCCCACCCTTCTCTCTCCTCTTAGTTTCTTCTTCCCAAACCTTAGAGCTGAAACCGTGGATGCTGGAGGAGTAACCGACATAGTCGGGAGAGTCATCGCCTGCTGCTTGTCCTCACCGCCGCCGGTTGCCGCCTGCTGCTTGTCCTCACCGCCGCCGGTTGCCGCCTGCTGCTTGTCCTCACCGCCGCCGGTTGCCGCCTGCTGCTCTTTTTTTTTTTTGGTGAACTGAACTGCAGTTTGAAAAGAGAAGAAGAATAGAGATTCAAGATAGAGATATTCCAGTACAAAAAAATTAGATGATAAATTCGTAATATGAAAGAAGTTTTTAAGTGGATTCAGTAGTAAAAAAAATAAATAAATGGTGTGCTAGTCTAGAAATTTCCCCAGGTGGCAAGGCCCATAATATGGCAAAACCTACAAGCCTAGGATCTATTCAAAAGACAAGAGAATCCATATAAAATCAAATACCTACCAAATCTTTTTTAGAAACTAACAAATTTAAAGACAAGTTGTGATCTTCACTCTATGCTATTAATGCTGGACGGCTCTTTCCGCAGAGAGCCATGGGATTGAAATTTTGAAAGAGAGATAAAATAGAGAGTATCATTGAGAGATTGTTACCTACTTTTTTTATGATAAAACTTAGAATGTAAGTCCAAGATATGCTCTGATTAAACCTTATAAAATCTTTGTGTATCTGCCTCTCAATTTAATATTCTTTATTATAGAATAATCTGCTTGCTGGCTGTTGGGTTCAAATTCTCTAAAGTCGGAGATTATCTCTCGTTATCCGACTAAGTTCGAGATACATCTTTAGTCTAGTCTGATTATCCATTTAGGTTAGCGATGGAATTATCCAAAGTGATGTGACATTTTAAGAAATTAAAATCGATTTTCTCAATTATCATGTTTTCATTCTTTCTTTTTATCTGATTAGAACAGAAAACTCATTAAATTAGAGATGAATCCTTAAAATAGATGCAAGTTCTTGGTAGGTCAAGGTTGAGTTACATTAGGATTCGAATGCACAATGGTTGGATTCTGATTGAAATCATATTAAATCACATGCTATTTTGGGATTCATATTCTAAACACTTGCAACTCTTGGCTGGATCAAGGTTTGGTTCCTTTAAAAGCTCGGAACTAAATCATCCCTGTATAAGAAGAAATTAATAGATTAAAAAAATATATATATGTTATTGGATTGAGCTAGGCCCAGTAGTGTTTTATCAGGCTGCAACAAACATGGGCCTCCTGTTCTATATGTTGGTGAGAAATATGAAGGGAAATTCTATTTACACACGGAAATTTACTCTTTACGCATAGTTTTAAAACTTGTAAATAATTATAGGTTTACCATTTATTTTTTTTGACTAAATTACCTTTTTAAATTCTAAATTAAAACTTCTTAAAATTTGAAACTGTAGCTCACCGTCTTCCTGCTATGTTTTTTCTTTAAAACCCTAAAAAACATTTTTTAATGGAATTTAATTTTTTAAAAATACATCTCCTACAAACTTATCAATTTAATTTTTTTAATCCTCTAAAATTTTTATATTCACGTTTCTAAAAAGATTTGGAAGAATTTTAAATTCTTCCAATTCATTGTGAAAAGTAAAATTAGTGTTTGGAGTTTGAGTTTTTTTATACAAATAGAAAATTCCAACATGCAATTGGTATTGGTATCGGGAGACAAATTTAAGATATAATTTAAAATTATTCTTAGTTTTTTTATGTGTATTTGTTTGTAATTTATTGTTACTTATGTTTCTTTTGTGAGAGAGACGTCGGCTGCCAGTTGGATTTTAATACCTGACCAAATGATTTTTTAGTCAGGTATTAATATCCGACCAACATATTTTTACCTTGGGAATTAATATCGGACCCAAAACATTTTGGAAATATTTGAGAACGGACGATATAATGAGTTAGAGAGAAGAAGAATGGTTAAAATTAGAAAAAAAAATTAGATACAGAGAGTAAATTGATAGTATTTTAAAATGGAAGTTTGGTGTCAAGAATAATAAGAGCGTTAAGAGTAAATTACCGTGCTTAAATAGAATTTCCCAATTATGAATGAAAAGCTGTTCCAGTGGAAATTACTTCAATGCCCCGTCTCAAATAATGAGTTTTTTTGCACCCCAAGATATTCCACATTTAACCTATAAATCCCAAAACTTATTATTATTATTATTATTATTTTAATAGCCCAGGATGACTGGAGAAGTCTGCTCATGGGCTTTCTGTTATGGGCCTTGCAATTAAAATGAAAAGCCATATAAATTATCTATTAGGCCGTATCAAATGTAGATGGCCTAGCCCGTTATAAGAGAACTCGATTTTTTTTTTTAAGCCTTGACGGGGAGCTATTTTAATCTTTATATTTTCTATCCTTTTTAACTACCTAATTTCATTTATTAATCTTTTTGTTGATCATCCTAAAAAGGGTGTTATTATAGTTTGGAATGCGAGACATTGGAAATGTTATCTTTAAAATTTTATGTTTAAATTTAATAGTAACAGTGGTTCCACAAGAGTTTATAGGGTGTGGATTGAAAAATCAAATGTTTTTATTTTACATTAGCAAATAATTGTCTATTATAAGATAATATGAAAAGATTATGCTTTAGCTAGATAAATCACATACTTATCCCTAATTAAATTTAATTTGAAGCCCAGACATTAGTTAAACATGTTTTTGGTAGTTCAATTATGCCCTTTAGCTAGTGAACCTAAGGTTTGTGTATTATCCCTCTCTAAACTTTTTGTGTAAAAAATGTGATTGTTTGAGAATTTTCTTTTTATTATTATTAATTTTTTTTTTATCAAGGATTGTTTTTATTTTTCATTAAACGATCTATTTCTGGCTGCTGTGGACTTTTTTCTTCATTCCAAAGAAAGTACTAAATATGTTTGGAACACCGTAAAACTATTTTAAAACTATGTTTACGATCCAATTAGTCTTGTCTCTACTAACATCTATCTCTTAAAAAATTATGTATTTATATCATGCCCGCTGTCGATATATGCTAATATGAGTGTTAAAATTGTTTATAATTAGCAACATATTCCTCATCCAAAATTCTAACTATATTACTTAATTATTTCATTTGAATTATTATAAACTACTTTAGCTCTTTTTTACATCCGACATAGGATTATTTAGCAAGGGATATTACATTTTATGTGTTTTTACATATCTGTCCCTTAAATCTTTAAAAATTAGAATTTAGTTTCCCATATCCTTTAAGTTGCCTTACTTTAGTCCCTTAACTATATTTTTTATCTGAATTTCCCGTTATACTTCTTAGTTACTTCACTTTAGTTCTCTCTTCTCTCTTCATTCTCTCTTCCTTTTCTTATTGGGTTTCCCTCTCCATTCTTTTCCTATATCTCTCTTCTCTTTTATTATTGGATTTCTCTGAGTTACTTCATTTTAGAGATTAATTGGGAGAGAAGAGAGAGATGAGAAGAGGAAAATCCAATAAAAAGAAGAAGCGAGGAGAAAGAGGAAATTGAGGATTAAAGTGAAGTAACTCAGGGGTAGAATAGAAAATTCGGATAAAAAATATGATTGGGGGACTAAAGTGAGTTAACTTAAAAGATTTAGGGACTAAATTATAAATATGAAGATTTGGGGGACTAAATTCTAATTTTTAAAGATTTAAGAGACATATATGTAAAAACCCCTGGTTTGTCCCTCAAATCTTTATATATTATGATTTAGTCCCCCAAATCTTCATATTTAGGATTTAGTCTCCCAAATCTCCTAAGTTACTACAATTTAGTCCCCTCCCCAAATCCCCAAAATTTTATCCTGATATTACCATTTTACCCCTCCTTATTCATTCTTTCTCCTCCTCTCTCTTCCTCTTCTCTTCTCCTTTTCTTCACTATTCCTCCTCTCTTCTCATTCTCTCTTCCTCTTCTTTTCTTCATTGGGAGAAGAGAGGAGGAAGAGAGAAGGAAAAGATAGGAGGAATAGTGAAGAAAAGTAGATGTGAAGAGGAAGAGAGGAGGAGAAGAGATGAAGAAGAGAAAAAATGAATAAGGAGAGGTAAAATGGTAATATCAGGTCAAAAATTTGGGGGATTTGGAAAGGGAGACTAAATTATAGTAACTTAGGAAATTTGGGGGACTAAATCCTAAATATGAAGATTTGTGAGACTAAATCATAATATATAAAGATTTGAGGGACAAACCAATAAATACCCCTAAACAAAAACTACATTCATTGAGAAACCGGACAATATTTCAATATCTAGTTAAAAATCACGTAAGAAATTGCCAACCAGAGCAAAAGAGCTTCACCTCTGAAGGCACCCAAATCTTTTCAAATAACTTTATAGGGATATTTACAGATTTGTCCCTTACATCTTTATAAATTATGATTTAGTTCCCCAAATCTTCATATTTAGAATTTAGTCCCCAAATCCTCTAAGTTATTATAATTTAGTTTCTCCGTTAGTTTTTCCGTCCAAATAAATGGCAAAATTTAATTTTTACTTTTTTTAAATAATGAAATGACTTAAATACTCCTATGACGAAAAAGGGAAAATAATAAAAAGATAGAAGAGAAGAAAAAGAGGGAAAGCTAATGAACCGAAAAATAAATTAAGGAGGGGTAAAATGGAAAAATCAGATCAAAAAATAAACTGGGCTAACGGAAGTTAGAGAGACGGACTAAATTGTAGTAAGTTAGATGATTTGAGAGACTAAATCCTAAATATGAAGATTTGGGAGACTAAATTATAATTTATAAAGATGTAAGGGACAAATCTATAAATACCCAAACTTTATATAATGAGATACATTACTAACGAAGAAATTGGACTTCACTGCACACATCAATTTAGCTCTTTTCTTCTTCCCTCTTTCTTTATTTTCCCATAATTTTAATTTAACGATCATCTTTTTAAATCATAACCCTCATCGAAACTAGTCAGTCCTCTCTTCTGCTGACCTTCACCTTCAGCCCACCCTTCATGTGTAAAATTATGGACAGCTTCGGCTGCGCAACATGCCCCTCGGCCACCCGAATCCGAAACCGACCGATAACCGCCGCTGCGACCGCCTTGAGCTGCGTAAACGCCATGTCCTTCCCCAAGCAAGTCCTCGGCCCTGCGTTGAACGCGAAGAACTTGTACGATGGCTCGTGCCGAACCCTGCCCGTCTCGACCGATATCCACCTCTCCGGCCTGAACTCCAAGCAGTCCTTGCCCCACACCCCCTCCATCCTCCCCATTGCGTACGTTGAGAACAAGAGCTTTCGGTTCTCGTCGACCTCGACGCCGCTCGGCCACCGGTCGGGCTTCAGCGCTCCTTTGTGCTCGAATGGGACCGGCGGGTAGAGCCTCAGCGACTCGCACAAGGCTGCGTGCATGTAGACCAATTCGCCGAGATCAGCGTAACCTTTAGCTTGGATTTCCTTCAAAATCTTGGCCTCAACGTTCGGGTTCTTGGCTACCAAGTAGAAGAACCAAGTCAAGGCCGAGCTTATCGTGTCTCGGCCTGCGACCATGAGGTTCATTGTCGTGTCCCTTAGAAATTTGTCGAACTCTTTGAATCCGCTCTCGGCTATCTCCGCCTCCGAGTCTAAGTAAGACGAGAGCAGATCGCCGCCGCTGCCGTCAGAGCTCTCTTCTCTTCTCTTGGAGACGTACTCGCCGACGACACGGTCTAATACTTTAACGGCCTCTGAAAGCCTTTTCTCCGGTCCAATCCCCATCCACCTCATGAGCTTCCACCATGACTTGGGCATGTTGTGCCGGTAGAACACAACCTCCTCGGCAACGTCCATGGCGTTAGCGAACGGGACGTTGGGGAGCCCGACGGACAGGCAGCCCGGGTCGATGCCGAACACCAATATGCAGGTTATGTCGAAGCTGAACCTCATGAACACATCTTGCAGGTCCAGGGTTTTCTTGGGGTGTTCGACGAAATGATCGAGGAGAGGGATGAGGCTCTTCTCGACCTTGGCCTTGCTAGCCTCCACCACGAAGGACCGGAACGTGGGGGCAGCCATCAGGGCATGAGCCTTCCTCCGCTGGAACTTCCACGACTCCTTGTCGGAGTTGAAGATCCCGTGGCCGAGGAAATCAAACATCTCGGCAAAGTCGTCGCCTTTCGGGTAGTTGGCGAAGTTGGTGTTGAAGACGTGGTTGACATTGGCGGGGTCGCAAGTGAGGAGGATGTCGTAGGGGGCGCCCGCGGGGCACTTGAAGATGAACGTGCAGCCGCTTCTGCGCAGCACGTCGGTGGACCAGTCGTGGAGGCGGTCGTGATGGAGGAAGATGTAGGGGGTGTGCCCTGTGATCGGCCAGCTGGTCGGGAGCCCGCGGGCGAGGTTTGTGGGTTTGTTGATGATGAGGAGGAGGAGGAAGCAAGTGATTGCTAGGAGGAGTTCAGGGTAGGAAGTGAGGAGAGGAGGTAGGGGTAGTGTGCCCCATGGAGAGGCCATTGATGTGCGAGTGTCAATTTGTTTGTGTCCTCAGTGGCCGAGGACTCCGCTGTATTTATAAGGCCAGCATTGATGATGTCAGTTCCCCTGCTAACAGAATGGTTGGCCTAACTCGCAAGCTCCATATCTTACCCATTTCTATTAATATTTCTATTTCTATGACGCATGGGGTGTATTTTTTACTGATATATCATCAATCCGAGTGAATTGGACTCGGCATTTCATCGAGAAGGGCTGTAGTACTGCATTTATGCATGGTGTTACTCAGATTAACAAGATAGGGGCATTAGGGATAGGAGCATATAGTTCTATTATCTGCTTGCTAATATAACACACGGGATTTTCACCTATCGTTTTGGTTAAAAAAAATTAATAATAAACAAGATAGGGGCATTTGCTTGTCATTAAGCTTAAAAAATTGCTTCACTGTACTAAAACTTCGAATTTGTAGTAAGGATTGAGAGAAATTATTTTGGAATTTAATACGCCCCCGCAGGTTGAATGTCCATTTTAAGCAAAAACCTGGACTGTATACGGTGGTATAATTTTTTTTAAAAATCCGCAATTAAATGCGCACCCGGCAGGAATTGAACCTGAATCCTGCCGGGTTTTTAAAAAAAAAAAATTTATACCATTGCATAAAAGCCTAGATTTTTGTACAAAATATGCCTTCAATCTGCAGGCGTGTGTTAAAATACAAAATAATTTTACTCAATACTCACTACAATTTTAGAGTTTTGGTGCAATAAAAATAATTTTTAACAAAAATAATAAGATCCTCTCATGATACACTGACTTAGCTCAATGGTAAAATCTAGATTGCAAAATTCTGGTTGCGCTAGGTTAGGAAGAATAATTTCTTAATAATAAGACAAATGCAACTAATATCCACCATTTATGCTTTAAAAGAAAAAAAAAAAAAAAGAGAGCGAGATGTAAGTATTATGGTCGATCTTATACGGAAATGTTTTTCGGATAAAATGTGATTGATTTTATGATATAATGATATAATCATCATAACTTCTTTTCTATTAGTATATCAATATAGTTATAGTATGAGTTAAGTTTCATATTTTTTTGATAAAATTTTACCCCACCTAATTAAACACGGATCATTTTCCACATGAAACTATGACGGTCAAAAAACTAATGAACGTGAGGGGTTCTTATCCTAGAAGACCATATAAAAACTTAAAATTCATCTAATCTAACAAACCATTTAAAGAAATATGAATCGGTCGGAACATTAACAAAATGGTCTACCGTCTACTCATATGATGACTGCATTATCTGTGCTTCTAGTAAGTACTGTGTAACGGATCTATCTTGTAATATGTAATTTCACTCTCGTACCCTGTATTTTGTACTTTCTACTATGTACTGTGTAATTGTTCTATTAAGCTAAATTAATGAAACACGGGGTCATTAACCCACCGTCTTTAATTAAAAAAAAAAAAAAACATGTAACGTATTTCTACAAAGAAAAGCTACCTTGGGGTCTCTACATTAAAATCTTAGTCGGATTTTTTTTTTTTCTTTCTTTCTTTTGAATAACTAGACTAGTCTTGTAATTAGATCCTCCAACAGCTTTAACTTCATGCCCTTGTAGAAGGTACGGTTGGTAACGGTTTGATGGAGATTTTTGCGAGATTAGCCTATCTACTTAAGGGTGTGTGTGTGTATATATATATATATATATGTGGAAACTAAATAAATAGCTTTGATTGAATGAGATCAAGGGGTCCTAATAGAAGTAGCTAGGGTCGTTGGAGTCGCTGCTGGTTGGTATTATGGTTGTATCTCCACCTCTCTCTCAACAGGCTGTGAGCTTGGAAAAAAACCTCCGTGCTGATGTAAGTGGTGGTTGGGATATGGTGTGGCAGTTATACGGAGTCGTCGGTGTCTGTAATATCCGACTATTCAGACATGTTAAAATACAAAATAATTTCTTTCAATCTTTACTATAAATTTAGAGTTTTGATGCAGTGAAAGAGATTTCAATATGGTATCAGAACAATGCATATTCAATTACTATAGACGTGCATTTAATTATGGATATATGTAAATTCTAGCTAGTCCTGATAAATATTTGCCTTAGCTTGTTTCTACCGAATTTATGGCTATCAATTTTAGAATGGTTGAGGACTCAACCTCAACTAAAATTTGATAGTCGCCATAGGCGACTCCTCTACTTTGTGGCTTTTGAGGTCACATTTAGGCCCTATCCTAAACTTACAACACCATATGATGGTTCATTAACCTTTTTTTTTTTTTTTTCTATATTTCTTTTAGATAAAATAACACGCGATAAATTATTTTTGTTTTATTAATGAGAAATAATAGAATTATAACAAACATAATAAACTAGTACAATATATAACTAATATGTTTCCAATGAGCCATGGCTCAAGTAGCATTACCCTTTTCTAATTTGTGAGAGATTCTGAGTTCGACTCCTGATTATGATTCAATTTGAATAATGTTGCAAACATGTAATGTATTTTTAAGTTTGACTCTCTCTCTCTCTCACTCACTCTCTCTCTCTCTCTCTCTCTCTCTCTCTCTCTCTCTATATATATATATATATATAGTAAACGGGAAATTCACCGGCGGTGAAAGGAGTTCCTTCACCGCCATTTAGGTGGCCCAATAAAATTATTACATGTGGTACCACTCAAAGGGCAGTTAAGGAAATTCATTTATTTGTTATCTTGAATGGCGCCACGTGTAATAATTTTATTGGGCCACTTAAGCGGCGGTGAACGAACTCCCTTCACCGCCGGTGTATTTCCCGTTTTCTCATATATATATATATATATATATATATATATATATATATATATATATATATATATATATATATATATATATATATATATATATATATATATATATATATATATATATATATATATATATATATATATATATATATATATATATATATATATATATATATTAGAAAAATGGAAATGAGCTGACAGCTCACGCAATTTATCTGAGCTGCAGTTTATTTCCATTATTTTTAATAATCTTTTTTTTTAAAAAAAAAAATTGGATTATGATCTAGACCCCCTAGGGTTCACTCATGATACCCAATTTCTTGGGTTTTAGTTTTGATTTGGTCCTCCATCAAGTTAACACAAAATTAACGGTTTTCAATGAATAAAACATTTTATATGCACTTGATGAAAGGGTAAATGAACTCCAAAATTTATAAAATTTTATCCGAAAGAAGTTAAGGAAGTAGAGATAGTAATTGTAAAAATAAATTAAAGAAAAATCATTATATCATTATAGTTTTGCCGCTAACTCACATAACTTTTCTTAAGCTGGCAACTCACACACACACACACACACACACACACACATATATATTGATTACTGTAGGTGAGCCGCCAGTTTAAGAAAAGTTACGTGAGCTAGCCACAAAAGTATAATGATATAATATTTTTTCTTTAATTTATTTTTACAATTACTATCTCTACTTTCTTAATTTCTTTCAGATAAAATTTTATAAATTTTGGACATCATATCAAAACTAAAATCCAAGAAATTGGGCATAAGTGAATCTTAGGGGGTCGAGATCATAATCCAAAAGAATTTTTTAAAAAAATATTATTGGAGATAGTAAAAATAAATTGCAGCTCAGATAACTTGTGTGAACTATTAGATTATTTCCATCTGTGTGTGTGTATATATATATATAGGGACTGTAGGTGAGTCGTCAGCTCAGAAAATGTTACGTGAGCTAGTGGCAAAACTATAATAATCCAATGACTTGTGTGTCAGCTCATTTCTATTTTTCTTTCTTTCTCTATTTATATATAGTTTCTGAATTTAAATTATATCGCGATCAAGAAATTGTTAACTGTTTATCAAGATCTTTGACATTAATGAGATAATTTAGAATTCTGTTATTCTTTGAGATAAGATTTGACAATATTTTAGAGATATGGAAATATCTCATAATGTATTTTACTCTAATTAATGATTTTCTAGTCATTGATTCTGTGCTCGTTTTTATTTTTTATTTTTTATTTTTTTAAAATTCCATACTCGCGATGTCCAAATAATAAGCTGCTGATAACTAATCAAAGAAATATTTAGCACAATTGAGCTCCCAAAAGTATACCTTAATGTTGTGTTTGGATGCCAAATGCAAAGTATTTTAAAGTATTTTTAAAGTGTGTGTTTTAGAGTATTTTGGTGATATGTATTTGGAAATATTCTGATCATGGATTTTGGAGTGTTTAATCGTATAGTTAAGAGTTTAGATTTTTTATGAGTTTTGGTGGGTTTTATATACATGGAAAGCTCTTAAAAGGGAATGTGAGACTGAGGAGAGGAGTTGTTGCTAGTTGATTCTCGGGAATTTCCAAAGGAGCACACCATTTTTCTCAGTGAGCGCATATTTTCTAGTGAGCACACCCTCTATTTACAAAACTATCGCCTGTCTCCTTCTTCCTCTTTTTTCTCTGGTCGAACAAAATCGTGGGAAAAAAAAAAAACTATCTCCTCTTGCTCTTTCTTCTTTAATCAAACAAAATTGAGAAAAAAAACCATATATATATATATATATATATATATAAATATATATATATATATATATATATATATATATATATATATATATATATATATATATATATATATATATATTCTCGAGAAAAAAAAACCAATTTTTTGATTAATTATTTTTCAAAGCAAATATAATGCAAATTCTGAGCTGTTATAAACATGGAAGTGATTTTTTTTTTTTGCCGTGACTAGCGAGGGGATGGCGTTCTGCAGCAGACGAACGCGGCCGTCCAGGACCCGATCGAGGATCCCCAGAGTGCGGCAGCGCTTTCTCCTCCCTCCTCTTTTTCTTTTTCTAGGGTTTGTTGATTGTTGAGAGCGGATCGTTTCTACTGGTTGTTGGCTTGTTGATTCTCGAGTCCTCTTCCTTTTTCTTGACATTTTTTTCTATTTTGTTTTTTTTAAGAGGTGGAGAGCGAATCATTTCTTCCTTTTTCGTTTCAGCTGGTTATTGGTCGAAAACTTTGTACAATCCGGGTTTATCGTCCCGGATTAACTCTATTAGATCCGGACTGTCAATTCTGGATCGGTTTTGCAATATTCGGGTTTACAGACCCGGATAAATCGTAGTAAATCCGGACTATCCATTCGGGATCTGCTCTGTTCGAGATATTAATTCCGTACACCCTAACACACTGTCTGTTATCGAAAATCCAAACTAATTATTAATTGTCCAAGTTCTTAAGCTCGAACAACTTAGAAATCCAAACCGTTCTTCAAACTCATTTCTATACTAATTAAATCTAAAATTTAATTAAAAAACGTAGAAATTCGAAGAGAATGACGGATTCATACTTTCAAAGACTTTTAATCGTCGATTGGAACCGATGTCAAGTTGGGTTTTTCCATTTTTTTACCGTAAACCAACCAACAAAAAAAATATTATTTTTTTTTTAGGTTTCTGACAATAAAATAGATGATTTAAGCAAATTTTCGAGATGACTTACTGAAGGGGAGTAAGCAAGTAAGAGGATGTTGAAGGAGATTTTCCCCTCTTTTCTCTGCAAATGGCGCAGAAGAAAAGAAGAGAACTTAGAGAAGATGAAGAAGAGAGCATTTTTGGAATATAACTTGAATTGCAGTATTGTAAATACAATGAAAGTATTAAGTGGGCTCACTAGGAAAAAATGTGTGCCCCTCTAGAACTTCCCTTGATTCTCACGCCAAAAAACTTCCCTTGATTCTCACGCCAAAAAGACTGCAATTCCCGCGCAATATAAGAAACTACAGTTTTTGGGGAGTTTCTAAATGAGCACACCATTTTTCCAGTGAGCCCACTTAAAAACTTCTATCATATTACAATTTGGCATCGAATTTTTTGGACCAAAATACTCCTGTCTTCCTTCTTCTCCCCTTCTCCCGCCCTCCTCCCCTCGCTTCGCTCCCTTGCTGCCTGCTCCGCTCCCTCGCTGCCCGGGCTTGATCCGGGCTAACAGTCCCGGATCAGAAGTCTTTGGTCCGGGTTGTCTAGCTCGAATCGAGGAGCCAGAACGCAAGGGTGGCGAGGTCGGTGAGCGACGGTGAGATCCTAGCGAGCGGTGGAGAGAAGGCTTGGGAAAGCGGCGACGAGGTCCTGGTTCTTTGGAGAGAGGGCTTGGGAGAGAGAGAGGAGTTTTCTTTTTAAGAACATGGGAGAGAGGAGGAGATGGAGGGTAGTTTGAGAATATTTGTATGCTCACTAGAAAAAACTCTCTATTTTCAAAAGAGAGGGTGTGCTCATTAAGAAGAGAGGGTGGGCTCACTAGAAAAAAAAGTTGTGCCTCTCTGGAAATTCCCCATTTTTGTTTGCTTCTTGAGGTCAGCAAGAAGCCCATCTTTAAAAGCCCAACTTAGACCGCAGCCTTGATTAAATCCTTATTAGTAGGCTTAACTAGTCTCAAACCTTCATCCCCCCCCCCGCCCAAAAAAAAAACACAAAAAAACAAAAAACAAAAAAAAAAACTAAATCGTAAAACTAACAAATTTGACCAATAAGGTTAGCGCATTGAACCCTCAAATAAATTTCCATTATTAGAGAGGGGACTCAAATCCATCAATTCCTGCTTGCTTTCTCTCTATCTGCACAAATAATTGCAAAACAATATTATTCCATTTATTTCATGATCTTTTTAATGAAATAAAGATCCGCCCATAAACTCAATCTTTTGTTTAAAAAAAAAACTAAAAAAGAAATTAAGTGAATGAAACTCTATCAATGGACTACAACTAGAAATATGATAAACCATAATAATGGTTCTAATAAAAAATTTCTTACTGAACACATATAATGGTCACACAGAACGGGACAAGTCAATTTATGTCTCATGGTAATATATTCTACATGACTTGGCTATTTAATGTGTTATGAAACAGAGTTTTTACTTTAAAGAGGTATAAACTGTAGGGATGAATGTAAAAGAAAAAAAAAAGAAAAAAAAATGAAGAAAAAAAAATGTCAAATTACTTGCATCAATATGCAACTGGCCATGAGATAACAGAAACTTTGCCACTCCGCTCCATATTCGGGGAGAGAGATATTAGGCTGCTGAAGGTCGGAGAGATCAGGAGGAGGAGAGTGGTCCGGCGACAGGAGACTCTATTATTTTCTTTCAAATTCTTTTTGGATCCTCGTTTCTACCTCCTTATCTATTTTAGAATTAAATTTCATGGATTTTAAAATTTATTTATTATTTAATTAATTGAATACAAAATGTTGCATCACTAAAAACTATGAATTTTTTTGTTTACTTGATGGAACAACAAATCAAAATTAAACCCAAAAAAATAGGTATAAGTGAACCCTAAGAGAACGAAATCAAAATCCAAAAGTTTTTTTTTAAAAAATATATATTAGAGATAGTAGAAATGGAACGCAGTTCAAGTATTTTATGTGAGTTGGCAACTCATTTCCATTTTTCTCATATACATAGGTGTGTGCGTGCACGGGGTGTGTGCGTGCATGTGTGCATCTCTATCTCTACTGCATCACATAAGTTACTTGAGATTTACTCTATTTCTATTATTTCTAATATTTTTTAAAAAAAATCTTTTGGATTATAATCTCGACTCCTAGCTTTCACTCATACTTAATTTCTTAGTTTTAATTTTGATTTGGTTTTATATAAAATAGACATAAAATTAATGGTTTTTAGTGAATTTAATATTTTGTTTTCACTCTGATGAAAGAGTGAATAAACTTCAAAATCTATGAAATTTCATCCTAAATAAGTTAAGGAGAGAGATATCATGATCTTAAAGACAATATGTAAAAAAAAAAAAAAAAAAAAAATGGGATCATTACTTTTCACTGTTGACTCACGTAACTTATTTGATTTGGCGATTCATATACAATAATCAACACACACACATACATATTATATACATACATATATACATATATATGTATGTATTATATAGATAATAAGTTTAATACCAAATGGATATCCCGAAGAAGAGATATGCTTACTAAAACTATTGAAATTATAATTTTTGAATAGCATTTATTCAAAAAGTTGAAACCAATTAACATAGTCTAACTGAACCCAATTAGTTTAAGTTGGTTTTGGTTCTTATTTCATGTCAGTCTGGTTTGGTTTTGAAAGAATCGGCAAAAAATTAAACAGACCATGCCCACCCTCCTAGCATACTCTTGCTATGTGTAAAACAAATTTCTTTTTGCGGCTAATTGTTTAGCAAGAAAATATTTATTATGCACTACAAGCTTTTCAAACTCGTATGGCATAATAGCCTATTCTTTTGAGAGGGTAAAATTCATTTTTTGAGAGGTCAAATTTCATTTTTAATCCTCTACATAAGCAAGTGTAAAAACTAGGATTCTTTTCTCCTCAGAATTAAAAAAAAAAAAAAAAAAACAACTAAGATTTTTTTTGTTAAAACTTGTCCGTAATCTGTTGACTTAGTAGAAGAAAGAAAATTTATTGATATACTTCATTTTTTGCCTTCATAACGACTTCTACTAGTGTGAGAAACTTATGCAAGTGGCCAAGTGGGAACCAAATAGCCAAAGGAAATTGTCAAATTAAAAATAAAAACAAAGGTAAGATAGCCACCATTATGTATTGTATTGTATTTTATACTCTATTTATCCTGTTTCCTTACGTCGTCCTGATTAATAAAATAAGAAGGCTTGTAGGCACCGCTTATGCTTAAAAAAAACAAAGTTAAGATAATTCTTGAAAGAGGAGTTGACTCAAAAACTAATCACTTCTCTCATTAATTTTTTACAATTTATATTTTCTTCTGTATTGATACAAGAAAATTCAACATTGATTGGGAGGAGGCAGACACAGAGAGAGGAGATAGCAGAGAGATGGAATTCAATGCTATTCTACTGATGTTGCTTCCAATTTGTTCTGCAATCTTATGGCTGCTGTCTAGAGTGCCTGTGCTGAACAAGATATGGTCTGCAATATCTTGGCAGTTCACGGCACCAAACGATGTCAATTTCATCCGAGATGAGCTTGCAAGGATGAGAGCCTTCCTAGAAAAGGCCGAGGCCGATCCGGAGACAGCAAGGAACAAGAGGGAGTTGATCAGCCAGATAAGGGAGTTGGCATATGATGCCGAAGATTCCCTTGACGAGTTCAAGCGGCTCCTCGTCCAGCCTACAGATCAGGAGATCTTTGGGCACTTGCTCAGGTGCGGCTTCTTGTTCAGAGATAGGGCCGTACCTTGGTTCCTTAAAATTCGCACTTGGTTGCAAGGGACAGGTGCCGGTTATCTCTCTTGTGGAGTTGTCACTTGTTACTTTCTAGGGATCGTTTGCTTCATCATGATCAGCACTTGTTTCCTCGTCCTAAAGATCAGCACTTGTTTCCCGAGGACTCGGTTACAGAGGTAAGCAAGCAGCAAGTAAAAGATTTGTTCTTTTGTAAATATTTTGCCTTTTACTGCTTTCGGAATTAAAATCAGACTTGTATCATCATATATTTTCAGCACCATCTTGAATTTAGAAGGGCTGATTTTGTTAATGAGGTTATAATTTCTAATAACTTGCAGTACAAGCCCTTTTAAAGATTAAAATCTGCATTCTACCTTGAATTATCAACACAAAATTTTCACAAAATTTTCATGTCTTTTTTTGAAGAAAATCTCTGACCCCATCCATTGCTGGCACTTGTTTCCTCAGACTCGGCATCCGCTTCCTCAGGAGTGCCCGCACTCGCATCCGCAGTATTGGTCTTGTGCTAAGGACTTCTTTTGAGCACGACACTTACTGGCTAAGGACTGGGGTTGAGTTCAGCACTCGTTTTCTCAGGAAGGTCCACGCACAGTACCGGATTAAAATTGAGGCCCAAAAACTTAAAGCTTGTGTCGAGCAGGAACACATGAGGGAGATGAGATACATCGTGATCCCAAGGGCATCAAATGCTGGCAGACTTTTGGAACAATACCCATCTAGACTGGATGCTCACTTCATCGAGGATTCCGAGCTCATTGGGATCAAAGAATCCAGAGATAAGCTTCTTGGTATTCTGCGGGACAAGAACAAGAAGCAAACATGCGTACTTGCGGTGGTCGGTTGTGGTGGCTTGGGAAAGACCACTTTGGTCAGAAAGGTCTTTGATAGCCAAAGGTTGATTGACGGAGGGAGCTCTGTCCCCCTCACCTGTCTACAAGAAAATGAGGTATTTTGCAATGGTTATCGTACAACAGTTTTAAAACCATTGTAATATAATATATTTAGTAATGCTTAAATTAATCGTTACAATAGATTTTTATTTTGCAATGGTTACTATGTAACTCTTCTTAAACCGTTTCGATATATTATATTTTACAATGTATTTAAACAAATGTTACAAAAGATAGCTTATTTGTCACGTTTATATTGCAATGCTTATTTAGCTGTTACTAAATAATTATTTTGTAACGGTTTAAACAATTGTTACAAGAAAAGGAATTTTTGGTAATGGTTTTTTTGCAACAGTTTTAAAACCATTGTAATATAATATGTTTAGCAATACTTAAATTAACTGTTACAATAGATCTTCTTTTTACAATGGTTAATTTGTAACTCTTCTAAAACCATTTCAATATATTATATTTTATAATATTTTTAAAAAATGTTGCAAAAGATAGCTTATTTATCATGTTTATATTGCAACACTTATTTAGTTGTCACTAAATGATTATTTTGTAACGGTTTAAACAAATGTTACTAAGTAACAACCTTTTGGGTGACAATTTTACTGAAACATTTTAAAAATCGTTTCCAAATATTAGATTTTAATGACGGTTAGCATAACTGTAACATCATATCAATCATTTGCAGCGTTTTATGTACAACAGTTAATAAAAATGTACCTAACTAAGATATTTGGAATTGATTTGATAATCCATAAATGCAAATAATTATTTATTAATTAAGCATATATATATATATATATATATATATATATATATATATATATATATATATATATATATATATATATATATATAATTTTTGTACTAGTTAAGTTTAATTTAGAATCATATATAGCTAAAATAGCACATATTAATGTTTACGTTAAGTTTAAGTTTATAGATATGTAGAATTTAGTTGTTGTCTAAATCCTAAATATCACGGTAGGTAGTGATATCAGCGATTCAAATTTCATTGATATTTCATATGAAGCCAATAAAAATGCTATTTTTTTAGTTCATTATTTCTTAACAAATTTTTATTCGCAATTTTGCCAGGAATAGTCATTTAACCATATAATTAGAAATAAAAAAATCAGAAATAAAATATATTTAAAAACATTTATTCCATTATTTGATTTTTTTCGATTTATTATTTTTCTTTTGTGTAATTTTTAAAAGAGGAAAAATTGAGATATTGATGTTACATAATTTATCGAAAGTATAAATAAATTATATATATATATATATATATATATATATATATATATATATATATATATATATATATATATATATATATATACATATAATATTTTATATAAAATAGATCTAGGTTTTAATTCTACAAATATGTTATATATGTTTTAGAAATATTTAATATGTAATAGTAATTTTGTTTTTTGATAAATATTTTTAAATGAAAATAAGTTAACTTTCTTTGTAATCTAATTAATTTATATTGAGATATTAGTTTTTAAAAAAATAAAATTTTATTGTTATTTAAAATAAAAATATTAATTATAAATATCATAGGGTTTATCTCCTAACACGACCTTTCCTCTCCCCACTAATTCTCATTCTCTCTCTCTCTAGCGTTCTCAAAAACCGCCTCCGCCTCCGCCTCCACTCCCGATAAAAAAAACCACATGCCTCCGCCTCCACTCCCGATCAAAAAACAGCCACCGAGAGTCTCCGCCGAACCTCGAGCGCCTGCCTCCGAACGTTTCCACCGAGCGCTAGCCTCTGCCTCCAAAGAGCGCCTCCACCGAGTGTCTCCGCCTCCGTCGGTGCAGGCACGCGACCGTGAGTCTCCTTCGCCGCCACCTCTGCACGCAAACGCAAGTAAGTTAACACATTTAATTTTGAGGAAAGAACTATTTTACATTTTAATTTCATTATCAAATTTTGTAGAGTATAGATAATTTAGATAATGAATAATGATTTTTTTGGTCAACCTTTTAATCTAAATTTTTGTTAAGGAAAAGGGGATGCCAAGCAAAAGACAAGGATCCATCTGAAAATAGATTTTGGTCGATTTTTTAATCTAAATTTTTATTAAACCTTTCGTAAAACCCTCGCTAGTTGGCTCAGTGTTTAAGAGATTTTTTTTCTTTTTGTTCTAAATTGCAATAAGTCCAAGGGAATGTTAGAATGCTTGCATACAATTGTTTCATGATCATCTTGTTAATTATTCTTATAGGTTTCCACGCCACTTTGTTAAGATGATGAGAAAGAGTGGGGTTTTGTTGAACTAATTTTAATTTAGCAAAAAATTAAACTAGGTAACTCCTGCAGCGGGGTGTAGACTAGTATGGTTGGAGATGGACGCAGGTAATTAGCACATTATAGCTTGAGCATAAGTAATAGAACATGTATTTTTTCTCACCCTTACAACAGTTTCAGGCATGTATATGTATATATGCTAGTTTTCTGCTAGTTTTTTCTTTCCCTAACAATAAGTTGATCATAATAAGAAAGTTAACTTTAGAATGTAATTGTCTCCCGTGTCGTGGCTTCTGAAGAGATGACAATCCAAATTCTAGTACTCTACATGTTCTCTTCGGATATTGCTCTAGAGACTTCAGGATCTAAGCATATTAGCATATGATCAATTTTTTCAATCTGGATCTTAGTTTTTTTTTTCCTTCTTGTTATCCAGTTTGTATGCATAAGTTTTAAGTTTTTAGGTATATGGCGTTAATAACTTATATTATTAGATTTGTTGTATCCAATAATTTAAAAAATTAAAAAAAATTAACTCCTTTGCAAGTAAATATTAGCACTTCTTCCTAGAATCTAATTAACTCCCTTTGCAAGTGCAAAATATTAATACAACATAATCAAGTTTGCCAGCTAGTAACGGTTTGGGAAAAAATAAAAAAACGAAGAAAGCTTAAAAAAATATTTCGTGTGGCCCTTTTGGTACTTTTCAGGTCCAAAATAATTGATTTCAACATATAACTTTAACAGAAACACACAAATGCCACTAGTTATGGGGAGCTAAAAGTTGCTTACCTTATTAGTTAGAGAAAGTATAAACTAATAATATGATGATTATTAGCTCAAATAATATTATCTCAAGTAGCTTGCATGCATCTTAGGGCCTGTTTGTTTGCTTAGAACTAACCAAGAATTACAATTTACAGGAAGTAGCCTAAATCCACTATTTCATGTTTTTTTTTTCACACTAATTGAAGAATTGATTTTGACAAGACATAAACAAGTTATTGACTAGATGATAACGTGGATCCTATAAGTTATTGATAAGACATAAACAAATTATTGTTGTACTACTTGAGGAAGAAGATGAGGTTGGAGAAGTTTGATCTTGAGGTTATTGGGGAGGTTGATGTCAATGGATTGAGCCATGAGAGTTGGAAGGTAATTTAATCTAATTAATTAATTAGTTAGATGGTTAATAGATGAATAATTGAGTATTATGAATTATGGTATGTTTTGATAGTCATAGTTTTTTCTTTCTTTTTTTTTTGGAATGAAAGTTTCTAGTTTTTTAAAAAACTTAATATGGTGATACTACAAGCAAGGATGTTATCTAATTTTTGTCGATTTGTTATTTTAGCAAAGCCACTGCTAAGACCCATGTGTTCGAAACAAAGCAGTTAGAGTTTATATAGACTAACCGAAGTAAATAAATAAATAATTTTTATCGATATTGTGAGGTAAATTTAGTTTAAATTTATGATTATTTGTTCCTTCTCTCTCTCCATTGCATATTTGATTGAAGTAGTCTTCCTTTTGCCAAACAAATAATTTCTTCTTATAGAAAAATTTTAGTTTATGTGAACTATTTTCTTTTCAAATTAAAGAATATATTCTAGCTGATTCAATTTATTCCATATTTTTGGCACAAGCAGAAAGATTAAAAATAGACTTTTTTTTCCCTTGAGCATAATATCATTTAACTGAATTAGGTACAATTTATTTGAAATTATTTTTTGTTTCCCAAACAACTAGTTTGTAGTTCTTATAAATATCAAATAGTAGATTAAGTTGAAAAAGTCTTTGTCTAAAATTATTTATTCTCTAATTCTTCAAGCTAAAAGTTAATTTATACTATTAATATAATAGTCACTTTCCTCATTTTATATTATTAACCTCTTTGGTATCATACACAAGTTTGAGATGTGGAATTTTTAGGTGGTAGAGATGTTGCATTGAATTAGCTTAGTTATCCACACAACATTTTGATATGATGCTCTTATTGGTTCGTGTTTTTTCCTTCTTTTTTATTGATAACCTGTTACTAATTCCTCAAAGCAAAACTTAATTGGAAACACATGATTACTTTCACAACTATTTGCCTTCAGAATATCATGATTACCATCTCCTTTGATAACTAACTTCAGTGAAGTCAAAGTTAAAGCACCAACTATTTAATGAATTGCAGTGGTTGTAGGTAGTAACATGGGTGTTGAAACCAAATTTTATTTATTTAATGCAGTGTGTTATTATTCTTTGGTTCCCTCGAATAGCAGTGATTTAATTATCTAGTATATTGTAATTGTATTAGTTTTAAAGGTAAGAAGTAAAGTGATAGCACGAGAACCTTGTTGTGGTGGAAACCTGCTTACAGAACCTGGTCTTATAATAACATAAGGCAAGGAGGTTCACACATACACATAATTTTTTTTGTTTATAAATCCCTATAATGCATATTCTAAAGAAAATTATAGGCCAAGTTTAATGCTACTTCCTTTAATAGGTTCAAGATTATGAAAAATAAGTGGTTCTATGATCAATTATAGTATGTGTGTATATAGTTTCAAGTTTTATAATTCTAATTATTCTTATAAATTTGTTTTGTAGGTGGGCCAAGATGATGATAATCCTAATATAGAAAGAGACAAAGATACTAACGGCATGTAAAGCGACAATGCATGAAGTTTTTATTTAATTTCATTTAGTAAAACTTATTAAATATATTTTGTTATTATTGTAAGAACATCCATAATTATGATTTTGAGTTCAATTTGTAGTTTTTGATTTAGAACAATGGTTTGTACTTAATTATTTTGAGCGTTATTATATATGTTATGATCGTTAACTTTATTTGTGTCTCTATTATTCTATTTAAATTGCATATATGAATTTTATATATGATTGCCTAGTCCAACATGTTGGGTACATTTAAAATGGCTAATGTTGTTGTTGTTGATGTACATTTGATGAATATTTGGTAATTGTATTGGTGTACAGGGATTAATATAATGTGTAGTGAGATATATATTTATAATCGCAACAGTTATGTAAATGTTACAATTTGATAGCTGTGATAGCCCATAAACGTTGCAAGTAAATCAGCAACGGTTATTAGTAAATATTGTTAACGATTATCAATAAATTAGTAACGGTTTTAAACCATTGCAAATTAATATAACCTACAGCAACGGTTTTTGAAACCATTGTAATAAAAAAAATATAATTAGCGACGGTTTTTACAACCAATGTAATAGACAAGTTTATTTGGCAACAGGTTTCTATAACCATTGTTAAAAATATGCATAACTAGCAACGGTTTTTTAAACCATTGTAATAGACATATTTAATTGGCAACGGTTTACATAACCATTGTAAAAGATTAGTATGAATTGCAACAATTTCTAATAAATGTTGCAAGAATATTGTAACATTTATCTACAACCGTTACTATTGAGTTGCAACGTTTTAATGCTACAGTTAAAATAACCGTTGCATCGAAGATCGCAACGGCTATATTTAACCGTTGTAAATATACTCTTACGGAACAGTTCTAACAACCGTAGCAATATTTAATCAAAACCGTTGCTATTATTATTTGCAACGCTGGCAAGCACAACGGATTTCAAAACCGTTGCAAATAAATTTCACAACGGTTTTGATATATAAGGCAACGCTTATCAACCATCGCAAAATACCCCCTTTTCTTGTAGCGCGTGCTTGGATCACTGTTTCGTCATCCTTTGAACTCATGGGTTTTCTGAGGAAGATGTTTCAGAAACTCTCTCTGGATGGCTTCAACCCTGAATATGATGCAGAAGAACTCACTTCGAAGATCAGATGTCATCTGCAAGATAAGAGGTATGTGATTGTCTTTGATGATGTCTGGGAAGTCGAACACTGGAACTTCATCAAAAAAGTGTTTCCTGATACCATGAAAGGAAGCAGGGTTATAGTGACCACCCGGGATAAGAACGTTGCTGATGCTGCCTGCGTCCACAATATTCAAGAGCATGTTTATAATCTCCCCACGCTATCCCCAAGTCAATCAATGGAGTTGTTTTGCAAAATAGTCTTCCGAGGTGACTCCTGCCCTCCTAATCTCAAGCCTCTGTCAGAAAATATCTTGAGAAAATGTGGGGGTGTGCCCCTCGCCATCCAGAGCATTGGCGGTGTTCTTGCTAGGAAGCCTGAGAAAACTGTTGACGACTGGGAGGGCATGCTGGACCATCTTGGCTCGGGCCTGCAAACCGAGCCTGAAATCAAGGAGATGATGCAGATAATGGCACTCAGCTACAACGCTCTGCCTGACCACCATCTTAAGCGATGTTTTCTATATCTCAGCGTCTATCCAGAGGACTATGAGATTAAGAGTAGGCAACTGAAAGCGTTATGGATAGCCGAGGGGATGATAGGTCACCAAAACAGAATGACGCCGGAGGAGGTCGCAGAGTCATATTTGAACGAACTCGTTTCCCGCAGCATGATCCAAGCCGCTGAGATCAGTGACAGGGGTCGGGTAAAGAGGTGCCGAGTTCATGATGTTATGCTCGAATTCATTGTCAAAGAATCCGCAGAGCAGAACCTAGTGACCCTGTACGGGAAGCATGGTTCACCATTGCCACAAGCCAAGATTCGCCGCTTGAGCCTGCAACCATCATACAGTCGGGATTTTCTTCGTGAGGATACAAGACAATATCATCTACGATCCTTGATCATGTTTGAGCTAGAATATCCTTGTGAGCTTCCGCCATTGATATGCAGATTCAGGTTTCTGAGGGTGTTGGAACTGCACGGTGCTGGCCGGTTTACCAGTTCTGACCTTGATGCAATTGGCGAGTTATATCATCTCAAGCATTTATGTTTATATGGTCCCCCTGTTGTCGCTGTACCTAAATCATTGGGACGACTCGTAAACCTGGAAACTCTTTCCCTTCAAAGCATGGGGATTTATGAACATGCTGAAGCTTTCCGGCACCCTAGGCTTCGTCATCTCGAAGGCTGGTGGTTTGCTCAACCAGGATTTCAATGTTCAGACACTCTTCAGACGCTGGACGGTCTTGTAATTAGGAGGGAATGTGATGTTCAGTGGCTAAGAAACCTGACCCAGCTGACTAAACTCAGCCTCTCGCTCTGTCTTCCGGATGAGGCGAGGGCTGTCTGTGCTGCCATTTCAGAGATGAGCCGTAGCCTTCGATCTTTAAAGCTTGATTTTGGTTATAATACAATGGATGGTTATCTGGACTCACTAGCATCACCACCCATGCTTCTCCAATGTCTATATTTGGAAGGATATCTCGGCAAATTACCGAGATGGGTGAACTCCGATTCACTCCGGGCTGTGACCAAGGTAGTACTAACCCGCAGTCAACTAGCGTTTGATGCCATTGGAGCCCTCCAAGAGCTGCCTAACCTGGTCGTGCTCAAGTTGATGCACGAATCGTACTGTGAGGAGAAGTTGCACTTCAGCGGACATGGATTTCGCCTTCTCAAGGTTTTGCATCTTGATGGTTTTCACTCACTGGAGTCCCTGTCGTTCGCTGCTGGAAGCATGCCTAGTCTTCAAGTGCTCAGAGTCGGGTTTTGTTGGCGGTTACGTGCAGTCAGCAATCTTTTAAACCTCTCTTGCCTCGAGCAAGTTGTCGTGGGCCCTCAAGCTGTCCGGGTGAGCGAGGCTATAAAAGCTCATCCTAACAATCCTACGTTTAAATGGGAACAGGTGAGTATTGACCCTTCAATTGAAGAGGCAATCTTTGTACATTAATATCTGCTTCAAATAGTAACCACATACTAATGTAATTGAAGAATGTAATTTGATAAATTACTGATGATACAGACTACTAATGTACGTTAGTGGAGAGGATCTGAATCCTCAAAATATAAAGCCTTTTTTTTTTTTTCTCTTTTCTTTTTAGTTATTCTGTGTTAAATGTAATCTAATTAACTTCCCTTAAGCATCTGTTTTGTCTATTACCATGATCACTTCCGATCATTGTTCCCTTGCCTTGGGCCAATGGAGACTGAAACTCGATAGAAAAAAAGATTCCATTTTGCTTTTTTTTTTTTTTGAGGTTGTAACGGTGAGCAATTGCTCCCCGCGTTCTATTAATGAGAAATAACAGAACACATGTTTTACATCAAATGTCATAACAAAATAGCAAAAAAATAAAAGAAGCCCTAACACCCATTGGTATCAATAGTTTGGCCTTAGAACAACAAACCCAAATAAAGAGGGCATAATACAAAACAAAACAACATCCAAAAGTTTCCACTAGTATTGGACTGTCGACAACCAAAAGCTCGCTCCCTCAATCACTGTCCGCGGGACCCTGTCGCCACAACTGGAAGGCCTTCCTGCAGCTCCTCATCTGTGTCCTGGTCTTCTGAGAGGCATAGACGCTTTCTTTCCGATAATAGACATGTCCAAGAGATCATATCATGGTATGTGAAGTAAAAACAGATATCAATTGGATGCGCATTTTGTCTAAAAATTCTGTTGTTTCTCTCCCTCCACACGTTCCAACAGATAGCTGCTAACATAATGCGACGGATATGCGCACCGTGTTTTGTATACCTACTAATTCCTACTCTTTCCCATATATCGGCATATTCAGCCATGTTGATTGTTATATGAAGGCACGCTGCACACTTCTCCCAGAGTTTTACAGTATAGGCGCAAGATAAGAATAAATGTGAACTAGACTCTGCGTCTGCTTGACATAGGACACAAATACCTGGCCCCTTCCATCCCCTCCTAAAGATTCCATTTTGCTTCAATCTGAACATGTTCATGAGTATATATATACACATGTATATCCATGTATATGTGTGTATATGCGTGCGCATTCATGCATGCATACAGACATGTATATCCATGTATGTGTGTGTATATTAATAAGGCTAAAGAAGGAAAAGTTAACCCGGATCCAATACAGTACAAGACAACAATATTCGTTATTCAAAATAAAAAAAACATAGCGAATATCTATTCTGATACACACACATACATAACCTTCATATTAAAAAGGCTAAAGAAGGAAAAGTTGACCGTTTTAGACTTTCGAATCCGATGCAGTACAATACAACAATATTAGTTATTCAAAATAAAAAAACATAGCTAATATCTACTCTGTCATCAAGACCTTCACCATGGTGATATCTGGATCCGCCTTTGTCTCATTGGGTTCAATGGGTACATGCGGGGGAGTGTGGGTCCGGATCCAAGAATCAGATGCGCTCGTCTTTGGAAAAGAGACCGATCTAATAAATAATATCAAGATATGTGGAATGAAAGCATTGACCAATAGTGTGCGTAACGTCTCTGAAAATTATACTATTTCTTTTTCTCCATATGTTCCAGAGAGGTGAAGGTCACTATAGTGTATCTAATCACATTAAACTCTATTTTTCTTGTCTCTATTTCTGTGTCCAAAATCTTTTCCCTCTAAAATGATCATTTAGATATTTCATTTTCTACTTAGAGTTTTTTTTTTCGGTTGCTCAAATTTGTTTTGTGTCATTTCACCTAACTAATCTAGAACCCTAACCCACTGTCAAGCGTCGACTGATACCTCAGAAAATTGGCAACCGCTAAATATGAACCTGCGTAGTGGGCTTTCTACAATTATGTAGATGGTAATGGTCGTAGAAATAATAGCGTAAGGGAACCAGCCCATTTATGTGACCGGATACTTCATTTTAAGCCCACATGAGTATGTTTTTTGCTCTCAGTTTAGTGGAAACCCAAGAAAATTATATCTAGATCTCGGCCCATTACAAGGTAATAACTAGCATATCATGATAAAAGACCTACTAATTTATTTATTATTTTATTTCATCCTTTTCCTGTACTCCAGCAACACTCCCCCACTATCTGCCAATCCTGGGCTGTCTTTTTTTCATTCTAATCAAAACTCACACACGAATATTCTTGCAAATATTAATCAAATTGATTCTCTCTCTCTCTCTCTCTCTCTCTCTCTCTCTCTCTCTCTATATATATATATATATATATATATATATATATATATATATATATATATATATATATATATATATATATATATATATATATATGTATATATATTAAATTGAGTCATATCAGAAATCAAATTCAGAACCTTCTTGAAAATGGAAAAGAGTAATGCTACTTGTGTTATGGCTCATTGTCTAGTGCAAATTGTTGTTACAACTTCGATTTATATTATGTTTAAACTTTCGACATTAGACTTTGCTGGGTCAAAAGTCTAGAAAGGCGAGACAAAATTCATATTTGCCATTACACGTACATCCCCTATTGACAGTATACATCAACATTCCTTAAGGACACAGCTAATATTGCCAAGCGAACTCTTAAATTGCAGCACAAATCTGCTGCTTCACCGAATTTTGTATACGATGCATGATATTGTCCTAGCCAAAGTAACTGTAATAGGATATAAGAGATTGTCGAAAACAAGTTGCCAAACTAACTTCTTCTTCTTCTTCTTTTCTTTCATAACTCGTTGAAATCTTACATTACGCATCAGTTCTCTAAGGATACGGCGAGACCCACGGCAATGCCAAATGAGTATAGCCAAAAAAGTGCTGCCTACCTAGACGTTATGTGTGCTATATGAATTATATGGGTCACACATTAAGTAGGGGATATGTTGCGAAACCTTGTCGAACATAAAAATTTTCTTTGCATGTACTTAAGTAATTCGAAACCAGCTAGTAAATGATAATGGTAAGATTGAATTTGGACCTAAACACATATGATTATAACCTTTATTTCATTTCTATTCATGTTTTCTGTTGAGCTTGATGTAAATAGTCTTAAGAGTTCTTTTTCTTTTAGCATAGACAGTGAACTAGGCTCCCTGCGTTCCATTAATTTGGAATTAACGAAATATATAGTTACATATACATAGATTACTACAAAATAAACTCTCCTTTTCCGAGAATCATACAGTCAAATCATACAAAATAAGAGTGTATTACAATTAACATCCCCCATTCACTCTTATTTTCCTTCATCTCTCCTTGCTCCAGTTGCTCCTTCTGCCTCCTCCTGGTTGGCCCCTGGCCTGACAGTTTTCAAGATATGGTCTCAAGTCCAATTTTCTTCTTACTTCTCTTCGTGTGGGTCTGATGAACGATCTAGCGACTGCATCTTCCCTTGCAGTACATGTCCATAAAACAATACTATCTTCAATTTGAACTAGAAGAGCGAATCTTAAGAGTACTTAAATATGGAATATGGGGAAAATGCTTACATATTGTAATATTGTTAGGTGAAACCTAATTAAGCTAGAATTTTCCTACCAGTAAAATAAAGTCCAAAGAAGGGACCCACCCCCTAAGACTCTTCGGTCTTCGTCCCTTGTTGAATGACAAAGAAGAAGAAGAGTCTCCACGCGAATCTAGACCCTATCCTCGAGTAAAATTCAAGGCTAAGCCTTAAATTCGCATTCCGAACAAACGTGAGGCTAATAGCCTCATGTTGACTACATAAAGACAGATTTTCACAATCTGTAAACAATTTTAATTAAGATTTGAGACTATTCGATATCCAAAGTAAATCCCACCAGGATATAAAATCAATGAATCCAAATTATGATATATTTGATTAGAATCATTGATAAATACAAAAATCTTCCGCCTCTATCTCTAAGAAAACCCTCAAAACCAATCAAAGCCTATAAATAGCCTTCAAGAGGGGACTTTAGGGAGATCTTTTGGCAAAAGAAACTACGCATAAGAGTCTTGAAGCGTCTTAACCAGCGAAGAGAGTTAGGGCCAACTAGCGGAGAGAGCTAGGGCCGGACGTTTCCCTTCTCTCAACAACAATTTTTACGTCGAATCGTCAACAGGATCTACAGGTTTGATTCTACCGCTACACTAAGAATCCACATCTTATATTGTTGGCAGTGAAAATTTCCAAGTGAAATAGGGTTTTCCACAACAAAACGCGGAGCTAACTTAGTAGCTCCGCGTTTGGCTATTTCAATAGCTCCGCGTTTTGATGCGATTAGCTCCGCGTGAGCAGATAACCAGAATCCTAAATTGGTTGAGATTAAGATTTGGGTTTATCCAATATCCAAATTAAATCCAATCAGAACTTTAAATCAAGAGATTTAAATCAAAACTAAGATATTTGATTGGAATCCTTGGTGAATACAAATTCTATTTAGATAGAAACTCTCTTATGATCCTAAGGCTATAAATACCCTCTTGAGGAAGCCTTTAGGATCTTTTTGGAAGTTTTTGGTGAAGTTCAAGTTACGCGTGAGAGCCTTGAACGAATCAAGACCAGAGAAGATCATCCAAAATCGACCGGCATCTTCTTCATCAAGAGCAAGAAGACCATCGACGTCAGATAGTCCAAAGGAACTACTAGTTAGATCCCATCGCCACATAGATCCCACAATATTGTAAAAGAGAGCGATAAATATAAATCCTCTCATTTGTTCTTTTTCTTGTTCACTTTTGTTGTAAATCAAGTTATTTCAATGGAAGGAAAGCAACAAATTTCTGCTGCGAACATATATAAAAGATAGAGACGCTATATAAGTCCTTTCGTTTGTTTTCTTCTTTCATTGTAATCTTTGAAAAAAGATACTGTAATTTTTAAAATCAATGGTAATGAAAGAAAGTATGAACTCGACCGAAAACCTCCCTTTGTTTGGAAGGACCCTGCAATCCTAGAATAGGAGGCAGATTCCTAAGGAGATCGAAGCTCTAGTTGGAGTCAATCACATTCCTTCGGGGCAGAGTAGCTCACTCCATGGCGATTTGAGTAGTTTGATACTTGATTGAAACTTGCTACTTTTTTTGCTTGAGACTTCTTGAGAAATAAAGATTTTAGGAGATTTTTTAGAATGAATTTAGTGTATAAGAATGATGAATGGTAATAGAAGAGATATTGAGATATTTATAGATGAAGAAAATGTTTAATTTGTAAAAAAAATTTACAAACCCCCCCTCCCAACGGCTATTTTGACCGTTGGGGGAGAAATCTGCAAATTTTTTTATAAGAAACCCCCCAACGGCTATAAAATAGCCGTTGGGGGGTTATTTGCAAAAAAAAAATGCAAAAACTCCCCCAAAACACCCCAACGGTCATATTTTAAAAAAAAAAAAAAAAAATCTGGCGTGCCGACCCGTGCCTGGCACGTGCCAGGCACGGCCCGGCACGCCCGGCCTCGGCCCGGGCACGCTGGCCGAGCCGAGGTGGCGGGCCGTGCCGGGCGCCGTGCCGTGCCGGGCACGTGCCGGGCCGGGCGTGCCCAACGGGCCGCCCGGCCCGTTAGTCAGCATTAGGTAAATTACTCAGAACATTCAAAAACCCTTCAATTTAGAGTGTTCTAAAAAAAACACCCCAGGTGTTTTGAAATATTCTAAGAGCATTTCAAAACACTTATAAAAAAAAACTCACAAATAAATATTCTCATGAATATTTCGTAACACATTCTTTCAGAATAACTTAAAACACTTTAAAACTAATTTCGAAAGTATAGCCTAAGTCAACTCTTGAAACAAGTCAACACTCTGATAGCTGTTTTTATTACTTCTTTTTTATTTATTTTTATTCTAATTCTCATTCTATTTTTATTCTAATTTCTAAGTCCAAGTTGCGGTTCTCCATTACAAACAAGACATTGGCCCCAAGACAGGAATAAAATCAACCCTTTAAGAACTTAGCACTCTGGCAGTGGTAGGAAAATGACAGAAATTATAAGAAATTAATTTATAAGTTGCTAATAGTTTTCCATTTTTGTGTTTTTAGAAATATAGTTTTTCTAACAAATTTCATATTTGAATATTAAACCCCCAACAAATCGTTATTTGAATCTGAGTCCATAATATTATTATAATTATTTGTAAACTGTCTCTTAAGTTTATTTGTTATGTTATGACCCTATCTAATCATAGTTAGAATTACCTGCAAGAGACCAAATGAATTCATCCTCTAAAATCGACTAAAATTGATAGATTTTTATGAATTATTGGAAATCTTTTTTATCTATTTTGCTCATTTTGTTATCGATAGAAATTATTGTAATGTTTTTGCCATTATCTAAATTATTTTTATTTGTTTTAATCTATTATAGAACTCATATCGAACATTAATGAAAGCTTTTTCATCTTCCTCGTGTTTCTAAAAGTACGATAGTTAAAAAGAGAAGAAAAATGGAGCAAAAGAAAGTGAGTGACTGGATAATAATCATTAAATTATTTTAATTAGTTAAGTTGGATATAACTAAGTAAATTTACTATCACAATTAATTCTTAATAGGGTCAGTTGATATTTTAGATGAAAGATTTAACAGAAAAACTATTATACAGTGGCTCTGCGTATTGTTGGTAACTATTATCTTAATAATGTAATAAGAATTAATATCTAAATCTGAAATTAATTAAGTATTCATACAGTAAACACCCTTCAGTTTTATTATCTTTTTATGCTTATTTAACTTTATTCTTATCGTTATTCGTTTGTGGGTTTTGTTTTAAATCCCAAGTCGGGCCTAGAAACAAAATTGTGGCCCATTAACATGTTGGGGATCCATCCTATATTGATCGTTAATCTTCATTCAAAAAGGAGTGTTTCTACCCCATGTTTTCTAATGAGCCCACTTAACAGTCATCGGCGGGCAAAAAATACTCTGTAAAGTGGGCGCACTAGAAAAATGGTGTGCCCCTTTAGAAACTCCCTTCAAAAAGTCATCTCATGACCCAAAATCCTCTCACAATCAAAACAATATCTAGAGGAATTTAATTAGAAATATTAAGTATATGAACACAGTAAGAAAAAGAGTAAATAAATTCGTTGATATGATTATCTATGTTTTAGTATTAAAAATTTGGCGCTCGTTTTCGTGCGATGTTATTTGTTCAAAAATCATTTTCAAAAGATTTCTTATAGCAGCAAAATAATTGTTTCCATTTTTTTAAATAGCACGGTCCAGACGCGTGGTCATTTTTTTTTTCTCTTTTTCATTTCCTTTTTGTTTTTCTTGAGTCGGATGTTTCCACGAGCAACCCCAAACAGTCTTTTAAAGAAATAAAAACAAAAATAAAAATAAATGATCTATATGTGAAACCGAGTAAGAGGCTCATGCATAACCTAACTTGGTCGTATCCAGTGAAATGGGTCCTATCGTAAATGACCAAACTATCGGTAACCACTTATTATCTTATTGATAGATCCAAATTATAATTTAATGTTATAATCTCTCACTCTATCGTTCTATCTTATATATAGCCAATGCTTTTACCATTCATCTCTTATATTTATTGACTTGAGCATTTGAGCATATTTGGTCCGAGTTCAAACCCTGACATTTTTGTTCCCCGAGCAAGTGACGTTTGAAATGCGTACACGCTTGCGAGAAGAGCGAAAGAGTAGTGCTAGTACTCCATCTCTTTTTAGTATCATTGGATCTACTTTGGATCCTTGGCTTATTTAAGAAAATATGATTCTTGTTCGTTTTCACCATCAATGTAATCTCTCTCCCCGGCTAGAATTCAAAAAAAATAAACTTAACAATCATCTTTGTAATTATTATAAATAATAATATCCAAGAGGAATTAAAATGCAATTAAAACAACGAAAGAGAAAAAAAAAAAAAAAAAGAAAGAAAGAAGAGAATTCACGTGGTTTGGCAAACGACGTTGAGGAATCCTAGGAAATCCTGCTACAGAGGGAAGGAACGGACTGGTATTCCCAGGGAGAGCTGCGGGGTTAACTCGAGTCTCCTGACGGGGCCAGAGAGATCCCTAGAACCGGGAGACGCTGAGGATGATGGGTGCATAGAGTTCGGTAAACCCATAACCACCTGCGGAGTTGCAAAGCATTTGCGTTAAGCATATTGCCTGATGCGGATTTGGAATGTCCGTCCCATGGGAACTATGACTACCGGAACATAACCACATTTCACTATACTTATCAATTAGGATTATAAACAGATTTTGGGAAATTCTATTTGCACACGGCATTTTACTCTTGACGTACGGTTTTGAAACTTATAAATAACTACAAATTTGTCATTATTTTTTTTTGAACTAAATTACCCTTATAAATTCCAAACTAAAACTTCTTAAAATTTGGAACCACGACTTATCGTCTTCCTCATATTTTTTCTCCTTAAAATCCTAAGTAATTTTTTTGGTATTTAATAAAAATACATCTCTTACAAAATCATCGATTTGATTTTTTAACCCCTTAAATTTTTTTGCATTAACGTTCATGAAAAGATTAGAAGAATTTTAATTTTTTTAATTTCACCGTGACAAGTGAAATTTGAGTTTTGAGTTTGAGTTTTTTTTATGCAAATGGAAAATTTCAACATACAATTGATGTCAGAGGACATTTAAATTACGATTTGATTTTTTTTTTAAGATTTTATACATATTTGTTTGAAATTTATTGTTAATTAGCTTTCTTTTGTGGTGGAAATTTTGTTTGCTGGTCGGGTATTAATACCCTACTAGCATATTTATTGGTTAGCTATTAATATCCGATCAAAATATTTTTTGTTCTTAAATTAATATTTGATTAAACAAAAATGGATAATGATGGGATCAGACGGGTGAGGAGTTAGAGAAAAGAAAAAGGGGTATTTTTGAAAAAAAATTTAAACGTAAAGAGTAAAATGATAGTATTTCAAAATATGAGTTTGGTGTAAAGAGTAAACATGACACCAAGAATAAAATATCGTGTACAAATAGAATTTCCCATTTCGGCATTCTTCCTCTGTCTCTTTCTACGCTTGCTCTGTGACCTTTGGCGAACTTTCCTATTGGAAAAATCCAACATATGAAAAGTAATTCATGGTATTTTAAAGAAAAGATGCTGAACGCTGTGGCGGCCAAGAACACACACACAAAAAAAAACAAAAGAGAGAGGAGAAAAGGATAGCATGAGTAGGTAACATAATGCCAAGTTTCAATCAAGCATTTGATTCTAAATGGATTCGAACAATCGTAGTTATCCTTTGCCTCAAAAGATCAAAACTTAATTACATTCCAAAAGGTAGCTCAAATCAATTAGTTTAAACAACTCAAGGGAATTGACTCTTCACCTAAAAGATTAAATAATATTAGCTTAACAACTCAAGGCAATTGGCTCTAGACCTAAAGCTTCCCTAATCTAGCAAAAATCTAAATCAAGTTATTAACTATCTAGAATATCATTTGATGATGGGAAAAATATGTTCTTTAATTTTTAGCGAGATCTTATACCAAATAGATGTCAAATATGGCTATAAATCAATGACGAATAAAAATGATAGCTTTATTTGCTTAGGAAGATTTAAGGGATTGGCAACTATAAACTCACTTTGAGAACATATTAAATTCATATCCAATTCAAAGAATTTTATTGACTACAATACAATGAGAATTATTTTTTTTTCTTTTTTTTTTAAAAAATCATTGGGGGCTATTGGTTTATGAAAAGTATCATTGAAAGTGGAATGAAAAGTAAAGAAATTATACTTTTCACAAATTCGGTACCTTACATAGATTGATTCATGAAAAATGGCGATTGTGAAACATTAACCTCTTTTCTACATGACATAGAAAATTGGAGTGGGATAGATTCAGTATTTTAGGTGCTGAATCTGGCTCAAAGTTGTCATCTCCCTTGCGTGAGCTGTCAGCTCATTTCCATCTCTCTCTCTCTCTCTCTCTCTCTCTCTCTCTCTCTCTCTCTCTCTCTCTCTCTATATATATATATATATATATATATGAGGAAACGGGAAATACACCGGCGGTGAAAGGAGTTCTTTCACCGCCACTTAGGTGGCCCAATAAAATTATAACACAGGGCGTCATTCAAGATAACAAATAAATGAATTCTCTTAAATGACACCACGTGTAATAATTTTATTGGACCACCTAAGCGGCGGTGAAGGAAACTTCCTTCACCGCCGGTGTATTTCCCGTTTTCTATATATATATATATATATATATATATATATATATATATATATATATATATATATATATTGTGTTGTTTCTTCTATTATTCGGCAAAGGCTACAGAAGTTAGGACCTTGCCAATCCCTCTATTGTAATTTGTTATAGATTGGAATTGCTTCTCTAGTTATGAGCCACAGGAACACCTAAAGTTTTAGTGGGGCCTTCGTCTTCTATGCATGGTTTACTAGCAGGTGTCTAATTCCACTTAAGTTTAGTATTTTACAGCAATTCTCAACACTAAATTGATGATCGTTTGCCTACAACCATCTAGGCCTATCTAGGCCTACCTCTTTTGGACTTTGGTCATTGAGAGAGTCTTACAATTTGAGAAGTGTGGTCCTAATCGTGTTTGCGCGAGTGTTGGCAGTGAAAATTTCTAAGTTAAAAGGATTTTCCACAACAGAACGCGGAGTTAATTCAATAGCCCCGCGTTTGGTTACATTAACCCTGCGTTTGAATAAAACGCGGAGATGTTTAATAGCTCCGCGTTGATTCCGCAGTCTGGCTTGTATTAGCCTCGCGTTTGAGTAAAACGCAGAGATGATCAATAGCTCCGCGTTAGCTCCGCATTTTGGTTATCTAGCGCCGCGTTTTGATGCGATTAAAGCTCCGCGTAAGCAGATAACCAGAATCTCAAATTAATTGAGATTATGATTCTGGGCTTATCTAAATACCCGAATCAAGTCTAATCAGAATTCCATCAAAACTAAGATATTTGATTGGAATCCTTGATGAATGCGAGTTCTATTTAGATAGAAACTCTTGCATTAACCTGGGGCTATAAATACCTTCCTGGTGAAACCCTAGGGGTCTTTTTTTTTTGGCATAAGAAGTTTCCTATCGATCCTTTGGCAATTCAAGTACGCAAGAGAGCCTTGAAGTCTTTGTTGATCATCTTCTGAAGTCTTGGAGAATTCAAGTTACGCACAGAGCCTTGAGTTCGTGAAGATCAGAGAAAATCACCATCTTCTTTTTGGAGTTCTTGAGAAGTTCGAGTTATGCGAGAGAGCCTTGAACAAATCAAAACCAGAGAAAATCGTCTATATTCGGCCGATATCTTTAAAAGAGAAGATTTCAACGTACCGATCGTCCAAAGGAGCTGCTTGACAGATCCCATCGCCACAGATCCCACAATATTGTAAAAGAGAGAGATTGAAGTATAAAATCCTCTCGTTTGTTCTTTTTATCTCTTGTTCACTTCCGTTGTAATCTAAGATGTGTTCAATGGAAGGAAGCGAAGCAACTTTTGCGACGAACAAACTGGCGACCACAGTGGGAGCCGTCTCTTTCACTGATGAAGAGATTGTGGCGCAATCGGACGTTGACTTGATCGGATCCGAAGTAGACACGCTGGTCGTTGAAATCGACCAGCAGAAGTACAAGGAGTTCCTCTCCTCCGGATCAGGTGACTTGGATGAGACACGGCACTATCGTCGCATGTACTCCAATGCCCGAGTGACGGGTAGAAAGGTATCCACTGAGAGACGGAGATCCTTGGAGACTGCGGCTATAGAGCCGGAGTTCACACAAGAAATCCTAGCCGAGAATGAGCTTCCGATTGCCGAAGAAGACTCGGGAACTGGATTGACCAGGACCCAACTCCGGAACAGGAACCGGAGAGCGAGGCGTAGAGCCCTCAAAGCCCGCCTTGGACGCGGAGCTAACACCAGAGGACGCGAGGCTATAGTCCCTCGCAAATTGGCTCGCGCTACCCGCGAGACCAATCTCTACCGCGTTAAATGCGAAGATACAACTTGCCTTAAAAGTAAGGAAAAGCCAGCGTGTGATTTTCCACGCGAGGTTGGTAATACTGGCGAGTTATGCAAGATTCCTGACACTCGCGAGTTACGCGAGTATAAAAATTATTCAAAGCCAGCGTGTGATTCTCCACGCGAGGCTATTACTGTGCCTAGCGAGAGACGCGAAGCCAGTAAGGGTTGCGCTAGTCGCAGACTACCCAACACTCGCGAGTTACGCGAGTATAAAAATTATTCAAAGCCAGCGTGTGATTCTCCACGCGAGGCTATTACTGTGCCTAGCGAGAGATGCGAAGCCAGTAAGGGTTGCGCTAGTCGCAGAATACCCAACACTCGCGAGTTACGCGAGTATAAAAATTATTTAAAGCCAGCGTGTGATTCTCCACGCGAGGCTATTACTGTGCCTAGCGAGAGACGCGAAGCCAGTGATACTTGCAATAAACGCAAGACTTCTGACACCCACAAGGAACGTGAGGATGATTGGCAGATAGTTGTCAGTCGTAAAAACCACGCTAAGCGCGAAGCTATGATCTGCGTTAATCACAAAGATAAGCCAGCGTGCAAGAACTTCCCTTCACGCGGGGCTATTATTCCAGAAGCTAAACTTCCAAGGACACACCAAGCCAGCGAGAAACGCGAGGCTAGTGTGGATAAGCGCGGAGCTATTCTTCAGGCCCGCAATGTGAAACGCGAGGCTATTCCTAAGCCACGCGAGGATCGGTCCGACCCCAAAGTCAGGGTTGATCAATCAAAGAAGCTTCAGTGGATTCCTAAACACTCTCAAGAGTTGAATGGACCTCTTGATTTCATGGCTAGAGGCACTGACCTCAGGGAGCATCTCTCTAAGAAGAGAGGCATAGACCAACTTCAAATTGAACATAGTTGTCATTGCCAGCAACTTATGACAGCAGTATCAGCCGTGATGAATACCTGTGGCTGCAGCAAGAACATGATATATGTGTTCGACCGATTAAATGAGTCAAACCAGAATCCTGCTAAGAAGACAAGAACCACTCCCCTGAAACAAGGGAGAGCTGTAACTTCCAACATGGTAGGAAAATGGAAGAAAATTGCAGAGACGGATGATGATTCAGAATCGAGCGATGATGAACCTCATCGTATTACTCGACTAAGATCAGGAGTCGTTCCGCCCCGAAATTATGAGAAGCTCGCAGGGGGTTCTTACGACGAGGACAGCGATAATTCCGCTATAGCCTCACCTCCATCCTCTACATCGTCTCGACTGCAGAAGTCAGCATCGCATATGGCGGATAAGACTGACGATATCAATCAGAGATTTGAAGCTCAAGAAAAGATGATTCGAGAGCAGCAAAAGATGATTGAAGGTCTTAAGAGCATGCTATCGAGATTCGTGGAAGATAATACCAAAAAGGGCAAAGAAACTCTGAATGAAGAAGAACAGGAAGAGAAAGCCCACTCGATGCATGAGGAAGATGATAGATTTTCTTTCCATGATCCGCATGGGGAGAAGATAGAAAAGCTCCAGAATCAACTCGAAGCTTTAATGCGTAAAAAGGAGTTAAAAGAAGCAGGGGTCTCAAGACCATATCCTCCTGAATGGGACATGATACCTTACCCACCGAAGTATAAGCCGCTCAAATTAGAGCCATACGACGGAAAAGGATCGCCCAGCCAGCATATATATTACTTTTTATCCCAAGCAGGACACTTAATGGGTAATGATCCCATCATGACAAAAGTATTTGTAAGTACTTTGCGAGGGCCTGCCTTCACCTGGTTCATGCAGTTGCCCCCAGGTACTATTAATACCTGGTTAGATGTTGAGAAATTATTTCTCTCACGTTTCTTCGAAGATGACACCGAAATTACGGTTCATTCCCTTCTTGCAACTAGGCAAGGAGAACAAGAAACGGTTAAAGATTTCATAGAAAGGTTCTGGGAGAAGTCCGTACATTGTAAACACGGAATGATCCAGGAAACTCTAGTCGAAACCTGTCGACACAACCTTAAGACCAATGTGCTCCTCAAAATGGGGGCCGTAGAGTCTAAGACGTGGAGGGACCTGCTCAAACAAGGAGAGCAAGCTGAAGACTTGATTCGCAGAGTTGAAGAGTCCCGCGGGCCAAGAAGTGCTGGGGGTAGTAAACCATATACCCAAAACAACAGCAACAAGAATAAAGGGAAAGCAGTAATGTCATCAGAAACTGCTCCTCAGAAAACCAGTCCTCCGCCAGAGCCGAAATCTCAAGGTCAGCGAGGATCAAGGCAAATTAGACCGCAGCAAGAAAGGAATTACACTTTCAAAGCTGCACAGACACCAGTCCTCTTTCACCTGCTCCAAAAGAAGAGAATGCTAAAACTTCCGGAGAATAAGAAGCCAGAAGACGTTGGTAAGACAAAAGATCCCAACTACTGTCTCTATCACCGGAATATTGGACACCCCACCCGGGATTGTTTTTCCCTTAAGAACAGGATCCAAGCACTAATAGAAGTTGGGGTTCTGACGCTTAAGGAAGAGCAGAAGAAGGTCACTGCCAATATGGCAACCATAGTGGTTGGAACCCACGAGTTTCCCGCAGGAGTGACCCCAATCCCTAAGGGTAAGATGGTCACGAAGAATCTTGATCCGCACAACAAAGCCCAAGAGGGACTTGTCCCCGTAACAACCTAAAAGGGGAAAGTTATGTAGGTTCACCCCGACTTGTTATAGATGAACAATGGACTACTTCAAGAAGTCAAGGGAAGAAGCGGACTGTTAATACCATTTCTGCAGATATAAAGGAAGAATATATAGTTTCGGGAACCTTCACAGATTCTGAAGAAGAACCCGAAACTATGGTCACCCATCAAGATGGGGCAGGCCCTTCCGGTACTCAATCTGGAAAGACATATCTTAAGGACTACACTAGAGTTGATCCAAAAGATATCTATGCAGGACTTGCAAAGCCTGTGAAGCAGAAATGACTTCGTTTCCAGAAGAATCCTACCAGAGATGAAGGAGCCAAAGAAACTCCCTTCGAATTTGACATAATTGCGCAGTTGGCTAATATCCCGGCGCGAGTGACGCTTTACGAATTGTTGAGATTATCAAAATCAACACGTGAAGCTCTAAGAGAGGCCTTGGCAGACTCTGAGTCATTCCTATATCAGATTGTCGAGCCGGCCATCGAAGAGCGGGACTCTTGCCCCACTGTCATCAAGTGAGGAGGCAAGTCCCACAAATCATCTTCTCTCCAGAAGACATGCATGTGAGGAATATAAAGCATAATAGGCCTTTATATTTCGCTGGATATGTCGGGTCCACGAAAGTGGACCGAATTCAGATTGATCCAGGTTCTGCACTCAGTGTCGTGCCCAGTAGATTGATGCAGCTGTTGGGGATTTCCCTTCATCGCTTGACACCTACACACACTACCATCTATGGATTCAACGCTAATAATAGCCATCCTCTTGGTAAGATCCGATTGCGGTGTCAAATTGGAGACTTGAAAACGGAGGTTACATGCTACGTAATTGATGCTGATACCTCCTACAATATTTTATTGGGGTGACCTTGGATCCACTCTCATATGATAGTTCCGTCGACTCTTCACCAGTGCATGAAATATTGCGATGAGGAAGGAGAGGTCCGGACACTAATTGCTGACAAGCAGCCATTCAAAGGGTTGGAAAATTACTTCACAGATACTGCACTCTACAAGCCAGCATATGAAGCCTCCAATGACAGTCTTAGCAAGTCTCCAAAGCCCGACGACAGTGGCAATGAAGCCGACACTGAGTACGAGCTCCTTGGAGAAGATGATGGGGGTGATTACGAAATCAACCCTCACCTAGATCTTAGCCTAGGTCTTGATAATATAGTGGATGTAATAGAAAGTGAATGGGTTATTAATGAAAATGTAAAGTTAGTCTACGAGCATGCTGTAGCTACTGAGTCTGAGCCCTCTTGTACCTCCACCGAATCGGATGGCCTGACCGAACTTGAAGTTCTGACGGCATATCATTTGCCCCTCAGGTCTTCCCTCTTCTCTCAATTAAAAATAACCGAGGATCAAGGGCACTTCTTTGAAGTGCCTCCCCGACAGAAGTCCCAAAGGCCGATCATGTTCGGCAAAGTAGCCACGTCACCTCGACAGAGACAAAGTAGTGAAAGTGATGAACAAACATCACCTCAATTTCACTTATATGAGCAAAGGTCCCGACAGATGATGGAGAAAATGGGATATAATTTTACCCAGAAGCCGAGATTAAACTTTGGAAAAGGGAGACGGAATCTCATACCCTCGTTTAGACCGAGAGGAAAGAGCCCTGATTACTATTAGAAGACCCGCAGGGGGTTGGGTTACGTATCTACTCCACCTTCGTCACCATTAAAAGCTGAAGAGAGTTCTTCGGCCAAAGAAGAAACATCTTCACCAGATCATGATTCAGATATAAGCACCGGCGCTTGGTTTCTATCTTTGACAATCAATATGGTTTCAGCCGCGCCAGAAAGCGACGAGGAACCAATTGATATTCAAAATGATGCTTGGGCTAGGCATATGGATACTCTCTGGGACGTCCGCTTTGAACAGCGTGACCCGCCCACAGAAGACAAATTAATACAGGTTAACATGGGAACGGAAGAAAATCCGAAACACATGATGGAGTATGTGGAGCTCATCAGCCCGGTCCCAAACTTGGAGACCGTATAAGAAGGCTGGGGTACTACTGGCCGAGCATGGTTACGGAAGCAATGGCATACGCTAAACGATGTCATGCATGCCAAATACATGCCAATTTTATTCATCAACCCCAAGAATACTTGCACAATACCGTCGCAAGCTGGCCATTTGAAGCCTGGGGAATGGACATTGTAGGGCCAATAACTCCCCCGTCATCCAGAGGACATCGGTTTATTCTTGCAATAACCAATTATTTTTCAAAATGGGCCGAAGCCGTGCCCATGAAAGAGGTGAAAACGACAGATGTGATCAAGTTCGTCAAGCATCATGTCATTTACCGCTTTGGCATCCCCCGACGGATTATTCATGATAATGGTCCGCAATTCATTAGTCAGGGGTTCTCCAGATTCTACAATAAGTTCAGAATCAAAGATATTGCTTCAACGCCATATAACCCCGCGGCTATTGGGTTAGCTGAAGCTTTCAACAAGACGATTATTAAACTCCTTCGGAAGTTCGTCTCTTCTAATAAACGAGATTGTGATGAAAAGCTAGGAGAATGCCTGTGGGCTTATCGCACCACCATTCGCACCCCGACTAAAGCTACCCCGTTCTCTTTGGTTTACGGAAGTGAGGCTGTCTTGCCTCTTGAAATCCAGATACCATCATTAAGAGTGGCTTTAACCACAAAGATGACGACAGAAGAACGCCATCAGCAAAGATTGCAAGAACTAGAGGCGTTAGATGAAAAACGTCTCAGGGCTCAACAACAAATTGAGTTGTATCAAGCCCGAATATCTCAAACGTTCAATAAGAACGTCAAACCAAGGACCTTTAAGCAAGGAGACTTGGTTCTGGCTGTTAAAAGGCCAATGGTGCTAACCCACAAGACTAAGGGTAAGTTTGAACCCAAGTGGGAATGACCGTTCATTGTGGAGACAGTCTACTCCAGTGGAGCTTATCGCTTAATGAATCAAGACGGCGACAGGATGATGATGCCGATCAATGGCAAATTTCTGAAGAAATACTATTCTTAGTAACCCCGGAGAAACGCGTCTTCTTTTCTTAGGCATGCGCATTGGCGCCTCTGACCTAAACCCTGGTGTGTTTGGTTCTCAAGTTTGAACCACCTCCAGTCTTTTCTTAGGCATGCGCATTGTGCGCCTCTGACATAAACTCTGGTGTGTTTGGTTCTCAAGTTTGAACCACCTCCAGTCTTTTTCTTAGGCATGCGCATTTTGCGCCTCTGACCTAAACCTGGTGTGTTTGGAGTGTCTAGTTCAAGTTACGCGAGAGAGACTTGAACCACCTCCTGTTTGGTTCTCAAGTTTGAACCACCATCAGTCTTTTTCTTGGGCATGTGCAATTTGGCGCCTCTGACCCAAAACCTGGTGTGCTTAGTTCTCAAGTTTGAACAGCCCCCAATCTTCTTTTAGGCATGTGTAATTAAGCGCCTCTGACCTAAAAGTATGAATTGCCCAACGCCAACTAGGTAATGGGAAGAGAACTAGTTTCTCGCCAACCCATCATACTGGGGTAAAAGTATGAATTGCCCAACGCCAACTAGGCAATGGGAAGAGAACTAGTTTCTCGCCAACCCATCATGCTGGGGTAAAAGTATGAATTGCCCAACGCCGACTAGACAATGGGAAGAGAACGAGTTTCTCGCCAACCCATCATACTGAGGTAAAAGTATGAATTGCCCAACGCCGACTAGGCAATGGGAAGAGAACGAGTTTCTCGCCAACCCATCATGCTGGGGTAAAAGTATGAATTGCCCAACGCCAACTAGGCAATGGGAAGAGAACGAGTTTCTTGCCAACCCATCATACTGGGGTAAAAGTATGAATTGCCCAACGCCAACCAGGCAATGGGAAGAGAACGAGTTTCTCGCCAACCCATCATGCTGGGGTAAAAGTATGAATTGCCCAACGCCGACTAGGCAATGGGAAGAGAACGAGTTTCTCGCCAACCCATCATACTGGGGTAAAAGTATGAATTGCCCAACGCCGACTAGGTAATGGGAAGAGAACGAGTTTCTCGCCAACCCATCATACTGGGGTAAAAGTATGAATTGCCCAACGTCGACTAGGCAATGGGAAGAGAACGAGTTTCTCGCCAATCCATCATGCTGGGGTAAAAGTATGAATTGCCCAAGCCAACTAGGCAATGGGAAGAGAACGAGTTTCTCGCCAACCCATCATACTGGGGTAAAAGTATGAATTGCCCAACGCCAACCAGGCAATGGGAAGAGAACAAGTTTCTCGCCAACCCATCATGCTGGGGTAAAAGTATGAATTGCCCAACGCCAACTAGGCAATGGGAAGAGAACAAGTTTCTCGCCAACCCATCATGCTGGGGTAAAAGTATGAATTGCCCAACGCCAACTAGGCAATGGGAAGAGAACAAGTTTCTCGCTAACCCATCATGCTGGGGTAAAAGTATGAATTGCCCAACGCCGACTAGGCAATGGGAAGAGAACGAGTTTCTCGCCAACCCATCATGCTGGGGTAAAAGTATGAATCGCCCAATACCGATAAAGTAAAGGGAAGAGGAAAAGTTTGGCATTTAAGCCCAAACGTAGTCCTCGACAACTCACCATATTGAGAGAAATAACATGGCTAGCCCAACTCAAACGGTAGTTGGTAAAGGCTAATCAAATCCGTTAATAGCTGGGGGTTTGCTAAAAATCCCATATTAAACTTAATTTTTTTATTTCGGTTCAAGAAATCGAGCATAAACGATTCCGAGATAAATCATTTTGACGACAAGTTATTTGTTAGGCAAGCAAATCTGTTTTGAAGCCGGCAAATAAAAGAGTCAAAAGAATCATCTTTATTAAAAAGGTGAAGATACAAAAAGAATTTCAAAGAAACATCGTAAAGTTATCTCTCTCCTGTTTACGAAGTTCTTATTACAAGGAAGATAAATGTGTAAAGAGAGATGAAACTATTGGCCTCCCAGAAGTCTCAATTGGTTTATTGTCTCGTCCAAATTTCTACGATGAGAAGCCTCCACGGTTTGCTGAGCTTGCCTACGCAACTCATCATTACTTATTGTAAGTTGTTGCTGACGAGATTTTTCTATGGCACGATTCCTGGCCATCTCTTCTTGCAGAATATGCTCCTGCTGGACAAGCAACATCTCCCGTTTCTTGACAGATTCTCCTAATCGGAGTTCATTTTCTATCAAGGTGGCCCGAGCTCTCGCAATCGTCTCCTGGGCTTTAGAGATGGCCGCCTGACCTTCCTCAATTCCAAAGTTTACCCTCTGCAGGTCGCCAATAACGGATTCCCGACTGATTTGGAGCTCTGTCAGCTCTTGAGACCATATCTCCTCCTGCTGCCTTAAAATATTTCTTCGAGATAAGGATTCTGCCCGAAGCCGCGCCAGCTCTATCTCAGTGATCGCCTCCACATCCGCCTGACGGAGTGTGTGTAGCGTGGTCACCTGCTCTTCTAAGGCTGCAAGGCGGGCCCGGTATGGAGCTGCTCGATCTTGTCCACCGAATTCTTCGATATTTCCTAAATAGCGGAGTAACAGTGGACGTGCGAAGTTGAAGAAATCGTGGCCAGCAAGAACCATCTCGACACATCTTCTTAACAAATGCATAAAATCCTCGACAGTGAAGCCGAAAAGTCTTTCAAGAGGATTTGCAGTGTCGGTAGGCAAAATAGGTAATGCCAAAAGAGGTGTCGTGAGCAAGGGAGCAGTAGTTGCTGGAATTGGAATAGAAGAAGCCCGTCCCTGCATTAAATTCATAATATGGGGGACCAGTAGAGCCAGTGTAGATCTGGAAGAGGTGGAGACCCCAGATGAAGTACCGTCAGTACAGATCACTTGGGTACCCCCACCAACAGGAAGAGAAGATGGGATCACTTCGCCTGAAGCTCCTCCGGTGGGAGAAGCATCTTCGAACGAGAATTTCAAATTATTCTCCTCCCCTGCTGGAAGGCTTGAAGTAGGAAGAGCTACAGGTATCTCAGCAGCCACGACAACAGACGACGTTAAAATCGCTGACTGAGAAGGCACGCCAACGACCATGGGAAATGTCTCAGTGGAGCAAACTGGTGTTGGAGATGGTAGACTAGGAGACGGTGTGGCCTCCTTAGCAGCAGCTGCGATAATGACTTCTGTTCTTTCGTCACTTTCCAATTCGTCAATTAGGGGAATTGAAGAGGAAACAGAGGCAGGAGCCGGTGTGGAATAATCAGCCGCAAACTCACCAGCAGAGCTACCCACACCACCAACAGAGCCGGAATGGTCCATTCTATCGTCAGACTCTACTTGGGTAGTCGAGTGCATTGGCGAGAGAAGTTGATCACCTGCATTTCAGAAGACCAGAAAAGCAGTGTTACGTTAAAATAATAACGGGCAAAAGATAAAATGCTAAAGGCCATACCAGGCGATACAAGTCCAGTTGTCGGACTTGAAGGGAGAGCCATTGTCGTTTCCAGCAATGTACCAGTCTCGCTACCCGTTAGTTGCGTCCCAGGTTCTGCCACAGGCTCTACGGCCGAAGGAGCCGAAACCTCAGCAACACTTGGAGCTTTAGCAGGTTCATCCTCCCTTGCCAACGCTGGGGGTACAGCTGAAGCCAATAAGTCGGAAGCAAATTTGATAGCCACTTCTTGGGGGGCTATCAAAGTTTCCTGTGCCAGTTTTTGCTTCTTACCCGGCCTTTTCTTTAAAGCGCCGCGGCGTTTGAGAGTTGGACTCAGGGAACGACTGACAACAGGCTGAGGAACTCCACCAGCACCAGTATTGTCGTCATCATCACCGGCATCATCATCTGATTCGCTGACATCCGAAGGCTCAGCCGCAGCGCCAAGGAATTCTTCCATTCCTTTTATCCTTACCCTAGAAGCACCCTGGCGGCTAATATAGAGGGCTTCAATCTCTTTGCAACAACTGCGATTGAGAGAGAAGCCGGGCACGTCAGCATTCGTAATGTTGAACCAATTGCAGGAGCTGAGGGTCATGGCCAATTCTGGCACCTTCTGGGGCAAGGAGAATTCAGCCTCGGTCCCGCCAGCTGCAAAATGGAACCAGCCACGAGCGTCTTCGTATAAATTCCCCTCGTAAGCGAGATCTTTATTTGGATTGCCCACATAAAGTTGAGAATATCCAAACTGGCGAGCAAAACTACTCGGAGTATATGGCTCAATCTGACACTGGAGATCTTGACGATACACCAAGTGTCCGGGACGGATGTTGAGAAGCCACCAGAATGCTCCTGCAGATAAAGTAGTGAACTTATCTGCTCCCACGACGTCCTTTAGCCTCATTCCATATCCTCCGCCGGGAAAGTCAGGAAAACACCGGAAGATCTCGTAATTCTGAAAGCTACGAAGAGTCTTCCGAATCTGGGACATATAATTCTGCCTCCATGAAGAACGTTCATACAGTTCTACAAGGAAGCACTTTTCGCCCGAACGACGCTCTGGTGCACTCATTAAGGAGGGACAGTGCAAGACGAGCAACGCCATCAAATAGGTGTAGGGCATCTCCACCCTAGGGTTTGGAGTTTTCGGCTGGGCAGTCTCCTTCGACTTGCCCTTTCCTTTCCCCTTGACTTTAATAGTAGGGAGGAAATCACGACAGAGCACCCTCAGTCCATATTGCAAATTGCATACCATGGCGGGAAGGAGTCCAAGGGGTCGGCCATATGCGAGAAGAACCGCTGGATATACCACGGTCACTGCAATCGCTTCCTTGGGCAATGACGGCACGACGCATCTTTTGAGCCACAGCATCAGAAACCCGGCAATGAGACCTCTGTTGGAAATTGGAAACTGGGCTTGATAGTGATAGTTCTTGAATGAAGTGCCAGGACCGTATCCATTCTCATTGGATTCAGTGGTATAATATAATAGATGGCGGCCCTTAGCAATACGGTGATCAATCTCTGAGCCATAGATGGGTGGATGACCATGGATAATGGCCGAGCTATCCTTAGAATTTAAGTTGGCAAAGAGATATTCGGCCCACTTCTTGTGGCCAATACCGTGATTACGCGCACCCGTCAAGTCAGCACAAATATGATAATGGCACATCATCTCCCAGTATGTGGCATGGATGCGCTCGTCCCTCGCCAATAGCATGTTCAACTCATCGGTGGTAGGGATATACTCCTCGTAAGGGACTTCGCCCATCGAGAGCCCAGAAACCTCAAACATCTCGTGGAGAGCGAACCCTAGCTCACCCACTGGAGTAAAGAAAGTACATGTTTCAGGGTTATACATCTCCAAAAGGCAGTAAAAGTGATAAGCACTCTGGGGAAACCCGAATTGGACATTCCTGATGGCTTTATACAAGCCAATATCCTTTAAAATGGGCTCGTGGGAATCCAGCATGTACTGAACAAGGCGTGCCCACCACATATTGTTAGAAGAATGAACCCAGCCAGGCATCCTGAAGTCGCTAGCCGGGTACTGACCATCCTTCGCCAAGAACTCACTTAAGAAAGTTCGGACATGAGATGGGACTTCTCCCATTGGAAGCTCCTTGCCAAATCGGCCTGGAAGTAAGCCAGTAATGCATCTGGGGGAACCATCTTGATAAACCCCTTTTGCACCAAATTTGCCTGTTGGGACGCCATCTTGCTCTTGAGTCAGTCCCCACTTTAATTCCCGAGGCATTGCCAGCCTCTGAAGATAGACCAGAGGATAGCTACGATCCATTCTAGGCAAAAACATCAACATTTCGCCTGAGTTATATAGCCAAACGCGTTCCCTTCAGAAAGGATTTCATCTGATTGATCCATCTGGTCTCCAAAGAGGAAGGCGGGTTTTTCCATCGCCTCTCTATTCACAGTTTCGAAGGCTGCATCGGTTATGATTTCTCGCGCAGTAGTGGGATGATACTTGATCAACTTCTCCTCGCGATCCTTCGGGTCTGATTTGTATGAGGGCAGGATAGTAGTAAAACGGAATTGGCCTGAGAGATCAGAACCCCCAGCAAAGCCGAAGTAATTCATGTGGGGAAGAGATTCCATCGAATACCCTACTGCACAAAGAAACACCAGAGTGAGAGAAGTTTCTATAAGACAGAAAAATTCTCTAAATATGGACGCGCGAAGCTAAAAATTAGAACGCGCGAAGCTAAGAATAGCGCTGCGCGAAGCTAAAAATTAGACCGCGCAGAACTTAAAATAGCCTCGCGTTTTTAGCGCCACTGCTACTTAAAAGAGCCTCGCGTATTCAGCGCGATTGCTACTTAAAATAGCCTCGCGTTTTCAGCGCGACTGCTACTTAAAAGAGCCTCGCGTTTTCAGCGCGATTGCTACTTAAAATAGCCTCGCGTTTTCAGCGCGATTGCTATTTAAAATAGCCTCGCGTTTTCAGCGCGACTGCTACTTAAAAGAGCCTCGCGTTTTCAGCTCGATTGCTACTTAAAATAGCCTCGCGTTTTCAGCGCGATTGCTACTTAAAATAGCCTCGCGCTTTAAACGCGAGGATGACGCGATAACTTCGCGTAAGAAGGCAGTCAGAGACTTTTCTTCTTCTCCAAGCCTTACGACAGGAGTACGACGATCTCGCCGGTAAAAGGGTTGATCGATCAGTTAAATTTAAACCAAATCACGCTAGAAATGTTCTAAAGAGTCTCGATGGAGAGATTCTTACCCCCGATAGGCGAAATGTGGGCTGGCGCGTCGCTGTCTTGGCCGCCACCACCACTGCTTGCGCCAGTCGCCGAAGATAGAGCTGCTCAAGAAGTAGCACGAGTCTTGGGTGCCATTGTTGAGAAAAATCGACTGAAAATCTGGAGAAACTCGGTCGGAAGAAGATCGGGTGGTCTGAACTCTGATCGCCTGAATCTCTAAGTTTCTGAAAAATTCTCAAATAGAATGAGAAGGATAAGGAATAGGGATTTCATTTAAAATGTAAGAAACCGCCTCTTGGAATTTGGCGCGAGTTTCGGAGAAAGTGACTAGTCAGTTACTCTCTAAAACGCGAAGCTATTAGCCTCGTGCGATGATGGGAAATGCGAAGTTGTTTAACTCCGCGCAACTTTACAAAATGCGAGGATAGCTTGTGCCTTAGCTTCGCGTTTTCATGGAAAAAACTTAGATTTTTGACGAGTGCAATTAGGCGCTTCCATCTAAGTTAAAATGATCCTTATCCGATCATTTGGATTAGTAATCTAAGTCACGCAGAAGTGCCTTAGACTATTTTACCAAAATTATTGACCATCTGTTTGTTGAGCAAGCAAAATTCTTGAAGCTAACAGATAGAGAGGAAAATAATTTATCTTTATTCATGAAGCAAGAGATTACAAAGAGGGAGTTATAGCTCTCCCAAAAGCTTTTACATGATCAACTTGTCAATAACCAAAAAGAAATTCAAGATTTCTCTACGGGGTGTTGAAGCTCAGTTTCCTGGTTCACATGCAAAAGAAATTCAAGATTTCTCTACGGGGTGTTGAAGCTCAGTTCCCTGGTTCACATGCAAAAGATCTCCTCTGCAAATGTCAACTAGGATCTGTCATCCGAAATAAAGCACGAGAGGAAAGGAAAGTGCTGCACTGAAGCGCAATTCTGAACTGCAAGTGCTGCAGTTCTGCACTGCAAGTGCTGCAGCTCCTTATTTACAGCCCCTTCAGGAGTTTATCTCTCGGAGCCAGAGCTTGAAACCTGCAACTATGTTGTAAAGTATATGCTTCTGACTTCCTTAGAGTTACTTTTGCTGATAAAGATCGATGGACCCGCATACACTCCTCTTCAGAAAGGATTGAACTTACTGCAAAAGGAACAGAGTTTCCAAAAGAGTGAAAACGCGGAGCTAAGCTAACTCCGCGCACAGTTAAAGAAATAGCCTCGCGCTTTAAACGCAGAGGATGATGCGATAACTTCGCGTAAAGGGGGACAAGATTTCTTTCTGCTCTTTCCTTCTCTTTCAAATTCATAGCGACTGCTAATCAAAGATAGCCTCGCAATTCATAGCGACTGCTAATCAAGGATAGCCTCGCAATTCATAGCGACTGCTAATCAAAGATAGCCTCGCAATTCATAGCGACTGCTAATCAAAGATAGCCTCGCAATTCATAGCGACTGCTAATCAAAGATAGCCTCGCAATTCATCGCGACTGCTAATCAAAGATAGCCTCGCAATTCATAGCGACTGCTAATCAAAGATAGCCTCGCAATTCATAGCGACTGCTAATCAAAGATAGCCTCGCAATTCATCGCGACTGCTAATCAAAGATAGTCTCGCAATTCATAGCGACTGCTAATCAAAGATAGCCTCGCAATTCATAGCGACTGCTAATCAAAGATAGCCTCGCAATTCATCGCGACTGCTAATCAAAGATAGCCTCGCAATTCATCGCGACTGCTAATCAAAGATGGCCTCGCGGATTCATTGAGACTACTAGTAAAGCCTCGCGTTTCAAGCGCAGGGACGACACAATAAAACGGCGATCTCGCCGACAAGATAAAGCAATCGTCCAGATTAAAATCAAGCCAAAATATCTCAGAATGGTTCTTAGAAAACCAGAAGATGAGGTTTTTACCTTCGGAAGACGCTGCATAGACTTTTTCGCCGTCGCGTCTACCTTCACGGCTGCTGCCATTAACGTCGGCCAACTTGCAAAAAGCCAAACTCCTCTGGAGAGACATCCTATGGAGAATTGAACGAAGATCAGTTGAAGATCATTCGTGAGTCACTCGAGTTCTCAGAAATTCTTCGGATGAGATGAAGAAGAAGATGAGCCGGAAGCTCTATTTAAACAGAATTTCCGTCGCTTGGTATTCGGCGTGGAAACTCAGGGTAATTAATGACGTAATTACTCATTTCACTGAAGACGAAGTGAAGCTGATTAGCTCCGCGTAAGTGAGCGTAACGCGAGATAGACTTGGTATTCTAACTCCGCATTTCAGTTTAGATATCCAAAGTATTTCAAAATCTGCTGAAGTCTAAACCATTTTGAAAACTTTGGAGGGGGTTCTGTTGGCAGTGAAAATTTCTAAGTTAAAAGAATTTTCCACAACAGAATGCGGAGCTAATTCAATAGCCCCGCGTTTGGTTACATTAACCCTGCGTTTGAATAAAACGCGGAGATGTTTAATAGCTCCGCGTTGATTCCGCAGTCTGGCTTGTATTAGCCTCGCGTTTGAGTAAAACGCGGAGATGATCAATAGCTCCGCGTTAGCTCCGCGTTTTGGTTATCTAGCGCCGCGTTTTGATGCGATTAAAGCTCCGCGTAAGCAGTTAATCAGAATCTCAAATTGATTGAGATTATGATTCTGGGCTTATCTAAATACCCGAATCAAGTCTAATCAGAATTCCATCAAAACTAAGATATTTGATTGGAATCCTTGATGAATGCGAGTTCTATTTAGATAGAAACTCTTGCATTAACCTGGGGCTATAAATACCTTCCTGGTGAAACCCTAGGGGTCTTTTTTTTTTTGCATCGGAAGTTTCCTATCGATCCTTTGGCAATTCAAGTACGCAAGAGAGCCTTGAAGTCTTTGTTGATCATCTTCTGAAATCTTAGAGAATTCAAGTTAGGCACAGAGCCTTGAGTTCGTGAAGATCAGAGAAAATCACCATCTTCTTTTTGGAGTTCTTGAGAAGTTCGAGTTACGCGAGAGAGCCTTGAACAAATCAAAACCAGAGAAGATCGTCTATATTCGGCCGATATCTTTAAAAGAGAAGATTTCAACGTATCGATCGTCCAAAGGAGCTGCTTGACAGATCCCATCGCCACAGATCCCACAATATTGTAAAAGAGAGAGATTGAAGTATAAAATCCTCTCGTTTGTTCTTTTTATCTCTTGTTCACTTCCGTTGTAATCTAAGATGTGTTCAATGGAAGGAAGCGAAGCAACTTTTGCGACGAACAGCGAGTTATACCTGAGATTGGTCTATACTGTTCTCTTAAATATATTTTTTTTTACGATTGCATCCTTATCTTTTGCTAACTCATACAGATCTTGAAACCCAAAATATATTTTTGTGTTTCCTTTCCATTTATCCTTTCAGAAACAAATATTAAGTCCATCACCCAATTCCATTGATAGGGCGGTTTATAGTATTTCTTTTGTGGAGCATAGTACTCCCCACTATTTATCATGTTTCCTTCCTTCCTACGCAAAGATATTACGGAGAAAAGACTTGTGGGGACCTATAGTCATCCTTTTTGCTAAAAAAAAACAAAAAATAGATAATTATGGGGAAGACTTTGACTCAAAAACTCATCTCCTCTCCCATTAATTTCTTAGTACCGATGATACAAGAAAATCAACACTTGTAGGGAGGCTGCGGACACAGATCCAGAGAGAAGAAGAGATCAGCGAGAGATGGAGTTCTATGCTATTCTACTGATGTTGCTTCCTGCAGTTTTATGGCTGCAGTCTAGCGTGCCTGTGCTGAACAAGATATTGTCTGCAATATCTTGGCAGTTCACCGCACCAAACGATATCAATTACATCCGAGATGAGCTTGCAAGGATGAGAGCCTTCCTAGAGAAGGCCGAGGCCAATCCGGAGACAGCAAGGAACAAGAGCGAGTTGATCAGCCAGATAAGGGAGTTGGCATATGATGCCGAAGATTGCCTCGACGAGTTCAAGCGGCTCCTCGTCCAGCCTACAGATCAGGAGATCTTTAAGCACTTGCTCAGGAGGTGCCTCTTGCTCAGGGATGGGGCCGGACCTTGGTTCCTTAAAACCTGCAATTGGTTGCTAGGGACAGGTGTCGGCTATCTCTTTTGTGGAGTTGTCACTTGCTACTTTCTAGGAGTCGCTTGCTTCATCATGATCAGCACTTGTTTCCTCGTCCTAAAAATCACCACTTGTTTCTGGAGGACTCGGTTACAGAGGTAAGCAAGCAGTAAGTAAAAGATTTGTTCTTTTGTAAATATTTTGCCTTTTACTGCTTTCGGAATTAAAATCAGACTTGTATCATCATATATTTTCAGCACCATCTTGAATTTAGAAGGGCTGATTTTGTTAAGGAGGTTATAATTTCTAATAACTTCCAGTACAAGCTCCTTTTAAAGATTAAAATCTGCATTCTACCTTGAATTATCAACACAAAATTTTCATGTCTTTTTTTGAAGAAAATCTCTGACCCCATCCATTGCTGGCACTTGTTTCCTCAGACTCGGCACCCGCTTCCTCAGGAGTGCCCGCACTCGCATCCGCAGTATTGGTCTTGTGCTAAGGACTTCTTTTGAGCACGACACTTACTGGCTAAGGACTGGGGTTGAGTTCAGCACTCGTTTTCTCAGGAAGGTCCACGCACAGTACCGGATTAAAATTGAGGCCCAAAAACTTAAAGCTTGTGTCGAGCAGGAACACATGAGAGAGATGAGATACATCGTGATCCCAAGGGCATCAAATGCTGGCAGACTTTTGGAACAATACCCATCTAGACTGGATGCTCACTTCATCGAGGATTCCGAGCTCATTGGGATCAAAGAATCCAGAGATAAGCTTCTTGGTATTCTGCGGGACAAGAACAAGAAGCAAACATGTGTACTTGCGGTGGTCGGTTGTGGTGGCTTGGGAAAGACCACTTTGGTCAGAAAGGTCTTTGATAGCCAAAGGTTGATTGACGGAGGGAGCTCTGTCCCCCTCACCTGTCGTGCTTGGATCACTGTTTCGTCATCCTTTGAACTCATGGGTTTTCTGAAGAAAATGTTTCAGAAACTCTCTCTGGATGGCTTCAACCCTGAATATGATGCAGTGCAACTCATTTTGAAGATCAGAAGTCATCTGAAAGATAAGAGGTATGTGATTGTCTTCGATGATGTCTGGACCATCGATCACTGGAACTACATCAAAAAAGTGTTTCCTGATAACATGAAAGGAAGCAGGGTTATAGTGACCACCCGGAATATGGCAGTTGCTCATGCTGCCTGCGTCCACAATCAAAAGCATGTTTATGAACTCCCCACACTATCCCCCAGTCAATCAATGGAGTTGTTTTGCAAAATAGTCTTCCGAGGTGACTCTTGCCCTCCTAATCTCAAGCCTCTGTCAGAAAATATCTTGAGAAAATGTGGGGGTGTGCCTCTCGCCATCCAGAGCATTGGCGGTGTTCTTGCTAGGAAGCCTGAGAAAACTGTTGACGACTGGGAGGGCATGCTGGACCATCTTGGCTCGGGCCTGCAAACCGAGCCTGAAATCAAGGAGATGATGCAGATAATGGCACTCAGCTACAACGCTCTGCCTGACCACCATCTTAAGCGATGTTTTCTATATCTCAGCGTCTATCCAGAGGACTATGAGATTAAGAGTAGGCAACTGAAAGCGTTATGGATAGCCGAGGGGATGATAGGTCACCAAAACAGAATGACGCCGGAGGAGGTCGCAGAGTCATATTTGAACGAACTCGTTTCCCGCAGCATGATCCAAGCCGCTGAGATCAGTGACAGGGGTCGGGTAAAGAGGTGCCGAGTTCATGATGTTATGCTCGAATTCATTGTCAAAGAATCCGCAGAGCAGAACCTAGTGACCCTGTACGGGAAGCATGGTTCACCATTGGCACAAGCCAAGATTCGCCGCTTGAGCCTGCAACCATCATACAGTCGGGATTTTCTTCGTGAGGATACAAGACAATATCATCTACGATCCTTGATCATGTTTGAGCTAAAATATCCTTGTGAGCTTCCGCCATTGATATGCAGATTCAGGTTTCTGAGGGTGTTGGAACTGCACGGTGCTGACCGGTTTACCAGTTCTGACGATGATGCAATTGGCGAGTTATATCATCTCAAGCATTTATGTTTATATGGTCCCCCTGTTGTCGCTTTACCTAAATCATTGGGACGACTCGTAAACCTGGAAACTCTTTTCCTTCAAAGCATAGGGATTAATGAACATGCTGAAGCTTTCCGGCACCCTAGGCTTCGTCATCTCGAAGGCTGGTGGTTTGCTCAACCAGGATTTCAATGTTCATACACTCTTCAGACGCTGGACGGTCTTGTAATTAGGAGGGAATGTGATGTTCAGTGGCTAAGAAACCTGACCCAGCTGACTAAACTCAGCCTCTCGCTCTGTCTTCCGGATGAGGCGAGGGCTGTCTGTGCTGCCATTTCAGAGATGAGCCGTAGCCTTCGATCTTTAAAGCTTGATTTTGGTTATAATACAATGGATGGTTATCTGGACTCACTAGCATCACCACCCATGCTTCTCCAATGTCTATATTTGGAAGGATATCTCGGCAAATTACCGAGATGGGTGAACTCCGATTCACTCCGGGCTGTGACCAAGGTAGTACTAACCCGCAGTCAACTAGCGTTTGATGCCATTGGAGCCCTCCAAGAGCTGCCTAACCTGGTCGTGCTCAATTTGATGCACGAATCGTACTGTGAGGAGAAGTTGCACTTCAGCGGACATGGATTTCGCCTTCTCAAGGTTTTGCATCTTGATGGTTTTCACTCACTGGAGTCCCTGTCGTTCGCTGCTGGAAGCATGCCTAGTCTTCAAGTGCTCAGAGTCGGGTTTTGTTGGCGGTTACGTGCAGTCAGCAATCTTTTAGACCTCTCTTGCCTCAAGCAAGTTGTCGTGGGCCCTCAAGCTGTCCGGGTGAGCGAGGCTATAAAAGCTCATCCTAACAATCCTACGTTTAAATGGGAACAGGTGAGTATTGACCCTTCAATTGAAGAGGCAATCTTTGTACATTAATATCTGCTTCAAATAGTAACCACATACTAATGTAATTGAAGAATGTAATTTGATAAATTACTGATGATACAGACTACTAATGTACGTTAGTGCATGGAGAGGATCTGAATCCTCAAAATATAAAGCCTTTTTTTTTTATTCTCTCTTTTCTTTTTAGTTATTCTGTGTTAAATGTAATCTAATTAACTTTCCTTAAGCATCTGTTTTGTCTATTACCATGATCACTTCCGATCATTGTTCCCTTGCCTTGGGCCAATGGAGACTGAAACTCGATAGAAAAAAAGATTCCATTTTGCTTTTTTTTTTTTTGAGGTTGTAACGGTGAGCAATTGCCCCCCGCGTTCTATTAATGAGAAATAACAGAACACATGTTTTACATCAAATGTCATAACAAAATAGCAAAAAAATAAAAGAACCCCTAACACCCATTGGTATCAATAGTTTGGCCTTAGAACAACAAACCCAAATAAAGAGGGCATAATACAAAACAAAACAACATCCAAAAGTTTCCACTAGTAGTGGACTGTTGACAACCAAAACCTCGCTCCCTCAATCACTGTCCGCGGGGCCCTGTCGCCACAACTGGAAGGCCTTCCTGCAGCTCCTCATCTGTGTTCTGGTATTCTGAGAGGCATAGACGCTTTCTTTCCGATAATAGACATGTCTAAGAGATCATATCATGGTATGTGAAGTAAAAACAGATATCAATTGGATGCGCATTTTGTCTAAAAATTCTGTTGTTTCTCTCCCTCCACACGTTCCAACAGATAGCTGCTAACATAATGCGACGGATATGCGCACCGTGTTTTGTATATCTACTAATTCCTACTCTTTCCCATATATCGGCATATTCAGCCATGTTGATTGTTATATGAAGGCACGCTGCACACTTCTCCCAGAGTTTTACAGTATAGGCGCAAGATATGAATAAATGTGAACTAGACTCTGCGTCTGCTTGACATAGGACACAAATACCTGGCCCCTTCCATCCCCTCCTAAAGATTCCATTTTGCTTCAATCTGAACATGTTCATGAGTATATATATACACATGTATATCCATGTATATGTGTGTATATGTGTGCGCATTCATGCATGCATACATACATGTATATCCATGTATGTGTGTGTGTATATTAATAAGGCTAAAGAAGGAAAAGTTAACCCGGATCCAATACAGTACAAGACAACAATATTCGTTATTCAAAATAAAAAAAACATAGCGAATATCTATTCTGATACACACACATACATAACCTTCATATTAAAAAGGCTAAAGAAGGAAAAGTTGACCGTTTTAGACTTTCGAATCCGATGCAGTACAATACAACAATATTAGTTATTCAAAATAAAAAAAACATAGCTAATATCTACTCTGTCATCAAGACTTTCACCATGGTGATATCTGGATCCGCCTTTGTCTCATTGGGTTCAATGGGTACATGCGGGGGAGTGTGGGTCCGGATCCAAGAATCAGATGCGCTCGTCTTTGGAAAAGAGACCGATCTAATAAATAATATCAAGATATGTGGAACGAAAGCATTGACCAATACTGTGTGTAACGTCTCTGAAAATTATACTATTTCTTTTTCTCTATATGTTCCAGAGGTGAAGGTCACTATAGTGTATCTAATCACATTAAACTCTGTTTTTCTTTGTCTCTATTTCTGTGTCCAAAATCTTTTCCCTCTAAAATGATCATTTAGATATTTCATTTTCTACTTAGAGGTTTTTTTTTTTTGTTGCTCAAATTTGTTTTGTGTCATTTCACCTAACTAATCTAGAACACTAAACCACTATCAAGCGTCGACTGGTACCTCAGAAAATTGGCAACCGCTAAATATGAACCTGCGTAGTGGGCTTTCTACAATTATGTAGATGGTAATGGTCGTAGAAATAATAGCGTAAGGGAACCAGGCCGTTTATGTGACCGGATACTTCATTTTAAGCCCACATGAGTATGTTTTTTGCTCTCAGTTTAGTGGAAACCCAAGAAAATTATATCTAGATCTCGGCCCATTACAAGGTAATAACTAGCATATCATGATAAAAGGCCTACTAATTTATTTATTATTTTATTTCATCCTTTTCCTATACTCCAGCAACACTCGCCCACTATCTGCCAATCCTGGGCTGTCTTTTTTTCATTCTAATCAAAACTCACACACGAATATTCTTGCAAATATTAATCAAATTGATTTTTGCAAATATATATATATTAATCAAATTGAGTCATATCAGAAATCGAATTCAGAACCTTCTTCAAATTGGAAAAGAGTTATGCTACTTGTGTTATGGCTCATTGGCTAGTCCAAAATTGTTGTTACAACTTCGATCTATATTATGTTTAAACTTTCGACATTAGACTTTGCTAGGTCAAAAGTCTAGAAAGGCGAGACAAAATTCATATTTGCCGTTACACGTACATCCCCTATTGACAGTATACATCAACATTCCTTAAGGACACAGCTAATATTGCCAAGCGAACTCTTAAATTGCAGCACAAATCTGCTGCTTCACCGAATTTTGTATACGATGCATGATATTGTCCTAGCCAAAGTAACTGTAATAGGATATAAGAGATTGTCGAAAACAAGTTGCCAAACTAACTTCTTCTTCTTCTTTTCTTTCATAACTCGTTGAAATCTTACATTACGCATCAGTTCTTACGGCGAGACCCACGGCAATGCCAACTGAGTATAGCCAAAAAAGTGCTGCCTAGCTGGACGTTATGTGTGATATATGAATTATATGGGTCACACATAAAGTAGGGGATGTGTTGCGAAACCTTGTCGAACATAAAAATTTTCTTTGCATGTACTTAAGTAATTCGAAACCAGCTAGTAAATGATAATGGTAAGATTGAATTTGGACCTAAACACATATGATTATAACCTTTATTTCATTTCTATTCATGTTTTCTGTTGAGCATGATGTAAATAGTCTTAAGAGTTCTTTTTCTTTTAGCATAGACAGTGAACTAGGCTCCCTGCGTACCATTAATTTGGAATTAACGAAATATATAGTTACATATACATAGATTACTACAAAATAAACTCTCCTTTTCCGAGAATCATACAGTCAAATCATACAAAATAAGAGTGTATTACAATTAACATCCCCCATTCACTCTTATTTTCCTTCATCTCTCCTTGCTCCAGTTGCTCCTTCTGCCTCCTCCTGATTGGCCCCTGGCCTGACAGTTTTCAAGATATGGTCTCAAGTCCAATTTTCTTCTGACTTCTCTTCGTGTGGGTCTGATGAACGATCTAGCGACTGCATCTTCCCTTGGAGTAGATGTCCATAAAACAATACTATCTTCAATTTGAACTAGAAGAGCGAATCTTAAGAGTACTTAAATATGGAATATGGGGAAAATGCTTACATATTGTAATATTGTTAGGTGAAACCTAATTAAGCTAGAATTTTCCTACCAGTAAAATAAAGTCCAAAGAAGGGACCCACCCCCTAAGACTCTTCGGTCTTCGTCCCTTGTTGAATGACAAAGAAGAAGAAGAGTCTCCACGCGAATCTAGACCCTATCCTCGAGTAAAATTCAAGGCTAAGCCCTAAATTCGCATTCCGAACAAACGTGAGGCTAATAGCCTCATGTTGACTACATAAAGACAGATTTTCACAATCTGTAAACAATTTTAATTAAGATTTGAGACTATTCGATATCCAAAGTAAATCCCACCAGGATATAAAATCAATGAATCCAAATTATGATATATTTGATTAGAATCATTGATAAATACAAAGATCTTCCGCCTCTATCTCTAAGAAAACCCTCAAAACCAATCAAGGCCTATAAATAGCCTTCAAGAGGGGACTTTAGGGAGATCTTTTGGCAAAAAAAACTACGCGTAAGAGTTTTGAAGCGTCTTAACCAGCGAAGAGAGTTAGGGCCAACTAGCGGAGAGAGCTAGGGCCGGCCGTTTCCCTTCTCTCAACAATAATTTTTACGTCGGATCGTCAACAGGATCTACGGGTTTGATTCTACCGCTACACTAAGAATCCACATCTTATATTGTTGGCAGTGAAAATTTCCAAGTGAAATAGGGTTTTCCACAACAAAACGCGGAGCTAACTTAGTAGCTCCGCGTTTGGCTATTTCAATAGCTCCGCGTGAGCAGATAACCAGAATCCTAAATTGGTTGAGATTAAGATTTGGGCTTATCCAATATCCAAATTAAGTCCAATCAGAACTTTAAATCAATAGATTTAAATCAAAACTAAGATATTTGATTGGAATCCTTGGTGAATACTGTTAGCAAAAGATAGCGGAATAATACTAATGCAACAACCAGCGGAATCAAATAGTTAACCGAAGAGAAAAATAGCAGAGACAGAGAACACGCAGATTTAACGTGGTTCGGCAATATGCCTACGTCCACGGGGACCGATCGAAAAACTTCCACTATATCAAAAGAGGATTACAAAATTCTAGTTCTCAACCACAAGAGAATTCACAAAGAAATCACACGAGATTTTGAGATCAAATCATAACCTCTTGTTGCAGTGATTTACCTCTTTGCTTCGACCGCCGAAGATTCAAAGGAATCCGCCACCTTCCTTCTCTGCTTCAGCCCACCGAGAGAGAAGCCCTTCGGCCGAAATTATTCACTCCGAAAACAAAAAGAGCAGCAACTCACACCACCAATTATTTGATACAAATAATTTCTGTGTTAGCCCTGTTTCTATGGCTGCAAAGCAATTACAGCAACAGCCGCATAAAAAAAACTTGGTTTCGGCTCCAATTTTCGGTACATCAAACCCTAGCACCATAACCCCATATATATATCATATCATAACGGGTTTGGGCCAGTTTTGGACCCGTTTCGGTTGATTGAAACCCGCTGCGGCAATGGGCTCAATTAGCAATAATCTCCCACTTGGAGACCATTGCTAAAAATGTAATCTCTATACATGATAATCCCAGTGTCCAAAGATTTTACATCGATCGTTTGAAGTCCCAATTTCAGCATTCAATACAAATACACCAAAATTGAGCAATAGCTCAACTTTTTCCCATCAACCGGCTTTGTCAATATATCTGCAGGATTCTTACTACCTTCAATCTTCTCCAACTTCAATTGGCCATCCTCTAACAAGGATCTAATGAAGTGATATCTCAAGTGAATATGTTTAGTCCGTGAATGATACGCCGAGTTCTTAATTAGCAAGATGAATTGCACTCTGACTGTCACTGAATAACCTGCAATCCACTCCATCAAAACCCAACTCACTTATCAATCGCTGCAACCAAATAAACTCCTTACTTGCTTCTGCAGCTGCAACATACTCAGATTCTGTCGAAAATAAAGCAACAATTGATTGTAGTCTTGAAACTCAGCTTACCGTTGTTCCTCCTACAGTAAAAACATAACCTGTGGTGCTCCTGCCATTGTCTCTATCACCCGTATGGTCCGAATCCACAAAACCTTGCACATCAATGTTATCACCCCCAAAACACAAATAATACTTTGAAGTACCTTTCAAATACCTGAAAATCCACTTCACCGCTTGCCAATGTTCTTTTCCAGGGTTCTTCATGAATCTACTCACTACTCCCACTGCATGTGCAATATCTGGTCTTATACTCACCATTGCATACATGAGACTCCCAACGGCCGATGAATAAGGCACATTCTCCATGTGTCTCTTCTCCTCATCTGTCTTAGCACCTTGCTCTTTTGACAGTTTGAACTGACCACCAAGAGCTGTAGTTATCGGTTTTGCATTCTTTATGTTGAATCTCTCCAACACCTTCTTGATGTATCCCTCCTGAGATAATCACAATTTCTTGTTTTTCTTATCTCGGGTAATTTGCATCCCAAGAAGTTGTTTGGCCTCACCCATGTCCTTCATAGAGAATCTTCCTGCCAACTTTCTCTTCAGATCATTGATTTTTTTCATGCATGTACCTACCACAAGCATATCATCTACATACAAAGTAAGTATAATAAAGTTACCATCCTTAAACTTTTGTAGATATACACAATGATCTGAATTGCTTCTGGCAAAATCCGAATCCAATATAAACTTGTCGAACTTCAAGTACTATTGCCTCGGCGCTTGTTTCAACCCATACAAGCTCCTTTTCAGTCGACATACCCAATTTTCTTTCCCTTTAACTTCATATCCCTCCGGCTGTTCTATATATATTTCCTCCTCCAAATCACCATGAAGGAAAGCAGTCTTTACATCGAGCTGCTCTAAATACAATCATTTCACAGCCACAATACTTAGTATTGCTCTGATAGAAGTCATCTTGACAACAGGTGCAAATATTTCATTGAAGTCAATACTTTTTCTCTGACCGTATCCCTTCACCACAAGTCTAGGCTTGAACCTTTGTGTCCCTCCTGCCTCATGTTTTACTTTGTATACCCACTTGTTATGCAATTCTTTCATCTTTTCCGGTCGCTTCACCAATTCCCATGTGTGATTCTCCTCCAAAGAAGACATCTCATCACGCATGGCTTGCTCCCACTTAAGATGAAGTTTATCCTGCATAGCTTCTTGGTAATTCTCTGGTTCACCTGTATCAGTATACAAAATTTGATATAATGGAAGACAAAGTTTTTGGGTTGGCTTCCTTATCCTCGTGCTCCTCCTCAAAGTGGGAACACTCTCTGATGAAGTACTGGAACCATCTATTTCAGTCAATGGCTCTCTCTCCTGTTCGGTCTCATCTGAAACTTGTGTATTCTCAGGTGCAGCCATTTCTTCTCCTTCAGATGTATGTATTTCTTCCTCTCTTTTATCCATGGGATCCATCCCATCTTGTGGCTCATCCAGCTCCAAGCGCTCTTTTTCCACTGCATTCTCACTCTTACTTTCCGTTCGGTCCTTATACATACAGCCCTCATTGAATACTACATCTCTGCTACGAATTACCTTGTTATGCTCATAATCCCATAAGCGATAACCATATTCGTCGCCACCGTATCCAATGAATGCACACTTCTGAGATTTAGAATCAAGCTTCTTTCTCATCTCATGATCCACATGTGCATATGCTATACAACCAAACACTTTTAAGAATGAATAATTCACAGTCTTACCAGACCACACCTCCTCTGGAATTCCTCTATCTAAAACACTAGCTGGACTCCTGTTGATCAGATAGACTGCCGTATCTACAGCGCCTCCCCAAAGTTGCAAAGGCAAACCTGTTTGAAGTCTCATACTCCGAGCTCGCTCCAAAATAGTTCCATTCATCCTCTCAGCCACGCCATTTTTCTGCGGTGTCCTCGGTACAGTCTTCACTCTCCTGATCCCGTGGGCAGAGCAATAGTCATCGAACTCCCTATTGCAAAATTCCCCACCATTGTTTGACAACAGACATTTTACCTTCAAACCTGTTTCATTCTCAACAAGAGCTTTCCATACATTGAAGATCTTGAAAACATCGGATTTCTGCTTAAGTGCAAACACCCATGTTTTCCTACTTGCATCATCTATGAAAGTGACAAAATAAGAATTACCTCCAAGAGACTTCGCCGAAGAAGGCCCCCATACATCTGTATGCACCAACTCCAATCTCTCGGTTTTCTTCTCTTTGACATCCTTCATAAAGCTAACTCTTTTCTGCTTTCCAAACACACAGTTCTCACAGAAATCAAAATTAGCATCTTTCATATCTGTCAATATATCTCTGGATTGCAATACCCTCATGCCGCTTTCGCTCAAGTGACCGAGCCTCTGATGCCATAAGGTAGCCTTCTCATTTTTCACGGTGGCCAAAAAAACAACGTGATCTACCGAGTTTGAGAGTAAATATAGAGTTCCCACTCTCTCACCCTTGACCACTACCATTGCTCCTTTACTGATCTTCCACTGTTTCTTCTCAAATGAGATTTGATAACCTTCGCCATCCAGCTTGCTAACAGATATCAAATTCTTCTTCAAATCCGGTATGTGCCTGACCTCTTGTAAAAGCAACTTTTCACCATTGTGCAACTTTAACTGAATTGTCCCTTTACCGACAATCTTGCATTCCTGCCCATTACCAACAATCACATGCCCAAAATCACCTTGGACATAATTCTCAAACCATTCTCTACGAGCAGTGCAATGGAACGAAGCCCCTGAATCTACAAACCACGAATCTGACCTTGATTCTGTATGAGCAGACAAATACAAGTCATCATACTCTTCACTTGGATTCACCACATTCGCTCCTTCCTTGTCTTTGTTTGTACAATCCTTCTTCATATGACCCTCTGTCTTACATTTCCAACACACTAACTTTTTCTTGAATTTCCCCTTAGATTTTGATTTTCCTCTTTGCTTCGACTCCCTGCTTAAACTTCTACCCCTTTCCTTTCGTCTGTAATTATCAACCGACAGAGCAGTACTTGTAGAAACTGTGCTCTCACCCATACTCTTTTTTATCAATTCATCATTCATGATTGTACTCACAACATCATTGAATTTAAGAGCAGTATTGGAAGAAATGCTGATGGCCATAACAACATTACTCCAACTATCCGGTAACGAACACATAAACATCAAAACTTTAATGTCATCAGCAAAGACAAAATCTAAGGATTCAAGTTGTGCCCATAATGTGTTAATTCGTTCAAATGATTAACAACTGAACTATCAGAAGACATCCTCAAGTTGAACAACTCCTGTCCAACAATGCCCACTCCTCATCAGTCATCTTTTCTGGCTTTTCTCCAATCAGTGGTTGATGTAAATTCTTTTGATATAAATAATCTTCCATCTGCAACTTCCACCATTGGAAATCTGTCCCGTCAAATTTTTCAATTTCTCTCTTCCTATCTTCCGCCATAACTCCCACTCAAAATCAACACCGATTTGAGTGAAATCTGATCCGAACCAGGGCTCTGATACCAATTGTTAGCAAAAGATAGCGGAATAATACTAATGCAACAACCAGCGGAATCAAATAGTTAACCGAAGAGAAAAATAGCAGAGACAGAGAACACGCAGATTTAACGAGGTTCGGTAATATGCCTACGTCCACGGGGACCGATCGAAAAACTTCCACTATATCAAAAGAGGATTACAAAATTCTAGTTCTCAACCACAAGAGAATTCACAAAGAAATCACACAAGATTTTGAGATCAAATCCTAACCTCTTGTTGCAGTGATTACCTCTTTGCTTCGACCGCTGAAGATTCAAAGGAATCCGCCACCTTCCTTCTCTGCTTCAGCCCACCGAGAGAGAAGCCCTTCGGCCAAAATTATTCACTCCGAAAACAAAAAGAGCAGCAACTCACACCACCAATTATTTGATACAAATAATTTCTGTGTTAGCCCTGTTTCTTTGGCTGCAAAGCAATTACAGCAACAGCCACATAAAAAAAAACTTGGTTTCGGCTCCAATTTTTGGCACATCAAACCCTAGCACCACAACCCCATATATATATCATATCATAACGGGGTTGGGCCAGTTTTGGACCCGTTTCAGTTGACCGAAACCCGCTGCGGCAATGGGCTCCATTAGCAATAATACAAATTCTATTTAGATAAAAACTCTCATATGATTCTAAGGCTATAAATACCCTCTTGAGGAAGCATTGAGGATCTTTTTGGAAGTTTTTGGTAAAGTTCAAGTTACGCGTGAGAGCCTTGAACGAATCAAGACCAGAGAAGATCATCCAAAATCGACCGGCATCTTCTTCATCAAGAGCAAGAAGACCATCGACGTCAGATAGTCCAAAGGAACTACTAGTTAGATCTCATCGCTACATAGATCCCACAATATTGTAAAAGAGAGCGATAAATATAAATCCTCTCATTTGTTCTTTTTCTTATTCACTTTTGTTGTAAATCAAGTTATTTCAATGGAAAGAAAGCAATAAATTTCTGCTGCGAACATATATAAAAGATAGAGACGCTATATAAGTCTTTTCGTTTGTTTTCTTCTTTCATTGTAATCTTTGAAAAAAGATATTGTAATTTTTAAAATCAATGGTAATGAAAGAAAGTATGAACTCGACCGAAAACCTCCCTTTGTTTGGAAGGACCCTGCAATCCTAGAATAGGAGGCAGATTCCTAAGGAGATCGAAGCTCTAGTTGGAGTCAATCACATTCATTCGGGGCAGAGTAGCTCACTCCATGGCGATTTGAGTAGTTTGATACTTGTCTATTCTATAGTGAGGCAATCTACTTGTACTCTGGCTTTGTTAATTATTAATTAATGGAATCCGAACCCAACATATTATCTTCTAAAAAGAAGAAGTCAAAATAATGTAAGGCTGCTTTTGGTTTTATTTGGTTTAAAACATCATGCTTTTTTCTTGTGTTTTTTTGCTCTTTTTAAAAGCTTTTAAGCATCATTATTATGCCATTGCATTTCTTAACAATTGTGTTGGTGCCAACAGTTGCTTGGGTTCAACAATTACTTGTGTTTGTGCCAACAAACACTACAGGTGAGTAATCCATGAAACAGATTAAGAAAGAGAGCAATTACTTAACAAAATCAACTTAATTACGTACAATACACAGATTTTAAGTAAAAATATTATCGAGAGAGAGAGAGTTTATCACCAATTACAGCTCTATATATATATATATATATATATATATATATATATATATATATATATATATATATATATATATATATATATATATATATATATATATATATATATATATATATATATATAATATGAATCGAATTTGGAACCATTGTTTTAGACATATTATAAAATATTAGCGGCTAGGTTAACCCACTTGGGATGAAACTAGCTTAATAACTAGTCCTCCTCCCTTTTGCTAACCTTCACCTTCAGCCCATCCTTCATGTGCAAGATTATGGACAGCTTCGGCCGGGCAATAAACCCCTCCACAACCCTCACCCTAAACCTCCCGATCACCGCGGCTGCCACCGCCTTCAGCTGCGTAAACGCCATGTCCTTCCCCAGGCAAGTCCTCGCGGCCCAGCATTGAACGAGAAGAACTTGTACGATCGATCAATGAGTTTTTTAAATTTTTTTTAACAATTATTATCTCTAATTTCTTAACTTCTTTCGGATTAAATTTCATAAATTTTGAAGTTTATTTATCATTTTATCAAGTGCATACAAAATATTTTATTCATTGAAAACCGTTAATTTGTATTAACTTGATGGAGAACCAAATCAAAAGTAAAATCCAAGAAATTGGGTATGAGTGAACCCTAGGGGGTCGAGATTATAATCCAAAAGAAATTTTTAAAAAAGATTATTGGAGACGGTGGAAATGAACTGCAGCTCACGTAACTTGCGTGAACTGTCAGCTCATTTCCATTTTTCACACACACACACATATATATTACTGTAGGTGAGCCGCCAACTCAGAAAAAATTATGTGAGCTAACAACAAAACTATAATGATCTAATAATTTTTCTTTAATTTTTTTTTAACAATCACTATCTTTATCTCCTTAATTTCTTTTAGATTAAATTTTATAAATTTTATAGTTTATTTGCCCTTTTATCAAGTGCATACAAAATATTTATTTATTGAAAACTGTTAATTTTGTATTAACTTGATGAGGGACCCAAGAAATTGGGTATGAGCGAACCCTAGGTGGTCGAGATCATAATCTAAAAGAAATTTTTTAAAAAAAAATATTGAAAATAGTGGAAATAAAGTACATGTAACTTGCATGAGCTGTCACTAATTGTTAACAGTTTATCAAGATCTTTGATACTAATGAGATAATTTAGAATTCATGTTATTCCAAGAGATAAGATTCGACAATATTTTAGAGATATGGAAATATCTCATAATGTATTTTACTCTAATTAATGATTTTCTAGACACTGATTCTATGTTCGTTTTTATTTTTGTTTTTTCCTAAAAAATCCATGATCGCGATGTCCAAATAATAAGCTGCTGATAACTAATCAATGAAATACTTAGCACAATTGAGCTCCCAAAAGTAGACCTGAAAGCTGTGTTTGGATGTCAAATGCAAAGTATTTTTGGGTGTTTTTAAAGTGCGTGTTTTGATATATTTTGGTGGTATATATTTTGAAATATTCTGATCATGGATTTTGGAGTGTTTAATCTTATACTTAAGAATTTAGATTTCTTATGAGTTTTGGTGGGTTTTTTATACATGCAAAGACAAATATATCCAATAAGAAAAAAAATAAAGATTCACGAAAGAGTTGGAAAATATTAAGAGATGATATTTTTGGGTAAATTATTCAGAACATTCAAAAACACTTCAATTTAGAATGTTCTAAAAAAAAACACCCCAGGTGTTTTGAAATGTTCTAAGAGCATTTCAAAACACTTATAAAAAAACTCACAAATAAATATTCTCATGAATATTTCGTAACACATTCTTTCAGAATAACTTAAAACACTTTAAAACTAATTTCGAAAGTATAGCCTAAGTCAACTCTTGAAACAAGTCAACACTCTGATAGCTGTTTTTATTACTTCTTTTTTATTTATTTTTATTCTAATTCTCATTCTATTTTTATTCTAATTTCTAAGTCCAAGTTGCGGTTCTCCATTACAAACAAGACATTGGCCCCAAGACAGGAATAAAATCAACCCTTTAAGAACTTAGCACTCTGGCAGTGGTAGGAAAATGACAGAAATTATAAGAAATTAATTTATAAGTTGCTAATAGTTTTCCATTTATGTGTTTTTAGAAATATAGTTTTTCTAACAAATTTCATATTTGAATATTAAACCCCAACAAATCGTTATTTGAATATGAGTCCATAATATTATTATAATTATTTGTAAACAGATTCTTAAGTTTATTTGTTATGTTATGACCCTATCTAATCATAGTTAGAATTTCCTGCAAGAGATCAAATGAATTCATTCTCTAAAATCGACTAAAATTGATAGATTTTTTATGAATTATTGAAAATCTTCTTTATCTATTTTGCTCATTTTGTTATTGATAGAAATTATTGTAATGTTTTTGCCATTATCTAAATTATTTTTATTTGTTTTAATCTATTATAGAACTCATATCGAACATTAATGAAAGCTTTTTCATCTTCCTCATGTTTATAAAATTACGATAGCCAAAAAGAGAAGAAAAATGGAGCAAAAGAAAGTGAGTGACCGGATAATAATCATTAAATTATTTTAATTAGTTAAGTTGGATATAACTAAGTAAATTTACTATCACGATTAACTCTTAATAGTATCAGTTGATATTTTAGATGAAAGATATAACAGAGAAACTATTATACGGTGGCTCTTGTATTGTTGGGAACTATTATCCTAATAATAATGTAATAAGAATTAATATCTAAATCTGAAATTAATTAAGTATTTATATAGTAAACACCCTTCAGTTTTATTATCTTTTTATGCTTATTTAACTTTATTCTTTCGTTTGTGGGCTTGTTTTGTTTTAAATCCCAAGTCGGGCCTAGAAACAAAATTGTGGCCCACTAACATGTTGTGCATCCATCCTCTATTGATCGTTAATCTGCATTCCAAAAGGGGAGTTTCTAATCATATACGGTGAACTAAAAATAATCTGTAAAGTGGGCTCACTAGAAAAAATGGTGTGCCCATTTAGAAACTCCCTTCAAAAAGTCGTCTCATGATCCAAAATCCGCTCGCAATCAAAACAATATCTAGAGGAATTTAATTAGAAATATTAGGTATATGAACACAGTAAGAGAAAGAGTAAATAAATTCGTTGATATGATTATCTATGTTTTAGTATTAAAAATTTGGCGCTCGTTTTCGTGCGATGTTATTTGTTCTACTAACAAAAATTATTTTCAAAAGATTTCTTATAGTAGCAAAATAATTGTTTCCATTTTTTTTAAATAGCACGGGCGAGACACATGGTCATTTTTTTTTTCTTTTTCATTTCCTTTTTGTATTTCTTGAGTCGGATGTTTCCACAAGCAACCCCAAATATTCTTTTAAAGAAATAAAAACAAAAATAACAATAAATGATCTATATGTGAAACCCAATAAGAGGCTCATGCATAACCTAACTTGGCCGTATCCAGTGAAATGGGTCCTACCGTAAATGACCAAACTATCAGTAACCCCTTATTATCTTATTGATAGATCCAAATTATAATTTAATGTTATATTCTCTCACTCTATCGGTCTATCTTATATATATCATTCATCTCTTATATTTATTGACTTGAGCATTTGAGCATATTTGGTCCGAGCTCAAATTCGACCCCCTGACATTTTTGTTCCCCGAGAGAAGAGCGAAAGAGTTAGTGCCAGTCCATCTCTTTTTAGTATCCATTGGATCTGCTTTGGATCCTTGGCTTATTTAAGAAAACATTATCCTTGTTCATTTTCACCATCGATATAATCCCTCTCCCCTACTCGAATTCAAAAACAATAAACTTAACAATCATCTTTGTAATTATTAAAAATAATAATATCCAAAAATCGATAAATATGACAATCGGATAAAAGAATTAAAACACAATTAAAACAACGAAAGAGAAAAAGAAAACATGAGAATTCACGTGGTTTGGCAATATACCTATGTCTACCAGAACATAACCACATTTCACTATACTCATCAATTAGGATTATAAATAGATTTTGGGAAATTATATTTGCACACGGCATTTTACTCTTGACGTACGGTTTTGAAACTTATAAATAATTACAAGTTTGCCATTATTTTTTTGGACTAAATTACCCTTATAAATCCCAAATTAAGACTTCTTAAAATTTAGAACTACGACTCATCGTCTTCCTCCTCTATTTTCTCTCTAAAATCCTAAATAAATTTTTTTTTTGGTATTTAATAAAGATACAACTCCTACAAAATCATCGATTTGATTTCTTGACCCTTTAAAATTTTTTATATTAACGTTCCTGAAAAGATTAGAGGAATTTTAAATTCTTCAATTTCACGGTGACAAGTGAAATTTTGATTTTGAGTTTGAGTTTTTTTATGCAAATGGAAAATTTCAACATGTAATTGATGTTAGAGGACAAATTTAAGTTACGATTTAATTTTTTTTTTTTAAGTTTTATGCATATTTGTTTGAAATTTATGGTTAATTAACTTTCTTTTGTGGGGGAGATTTTATTTGCTGATTACATTTTTTGGTTGGGTATTAATACCCGACCAAAATATTTTATGCTCTTAAATTAACATCCGATTTAAACAAAAATGGATAATGATAGGATCGGACGGGGTGAGGAGTTAGAGAAAAGGATGGGAGATATTTTTGAATTTTTTTTTGAACATAAAGAGTAAAATGATAGTATTTCAAAATAGGAGTTTGGTATAAAAAGTAACCAGGATACCAAAAGTAAAATGCGTGTGCGCAAATAGAATTTTCCACAGATTTTATATATGGCATCTCATGTGTAATTACATAAATACCCATTTCGGCATTGTTCCTCTGACTCGGCTTGCTGTGTGACCTTCGGCGAACTTTCCTATTGGAAAAATCCAACATATGAATAGTAATTCATGGTATTTTAAAGAAAAGATGCCGAACGCTGTGGCGGCCAAGGATTCCTCCAGTGTCAAGTCAACCCACATCACTGTATATTTAGAGTAGTCTTTTTTTTTTTTTTTTTTCCTTCCCTCACGGGCCTACACGAAGTCAAAAGGAAACCAAAAGCAAAAGAAAAGGAAGGAGAAAAAAACACACACACACAAAACAAAAGAGAGAGGAGAAAAGGATAGCATGACTAGGTAACATAATGCCAAGTTTCAATCAAGCACTTGATTCTAAATGGATTCCAACAATCGTAGTTATCCTTTGCCTCAAAAGATCAAAACTTAATTACATTCCAAAAGGTAGCTCAAATCAATTAGCTTAAACAACTCAAGGGAATTGACTCTTCACCTAAAAGATTAAATAATAGGGGTATTTACAGATCTGTCCCTTAAATTCTTTATAAATTATAATTTAGTCATGTACATCTTCATATTTAGGATTTAGTTTCTCAAATTCTTTAAGTTACTACAATTTAATCCCCAGTTTATATTTTGGTCCGAATTTTCTGTTTTACTCCTGATTTACTCCACTTTATTCATCTTTCCCTCTTCCACTTTCTTCTTAATTCTTATTGGGTTGCCCCCTCTTATTCTTTTCTCTCTCTATTCATTTATTGGGTTCCCTCTCTATATTGAGACCAAATGTGTTATTGTTCACTAAATGTATTAAACCTAGAAATGAATCTATCCAATATAGAGAGAGAGAACCCAATGAATGAATTTATATTGAGACTTAAAAGTTTAATATATTTAGTGGAGAATAATATATTTGGTTTCAATATAGAGAGGGAAACCCAATAAATGAATAGAGAGAGAAGAGAAGAATAAGAGAAAATCCAATAAGAATTAAGAAAAAAGGGAAAAGAGGGAAGGGGAATTAAGTGAAGGAAATCGGGGGTAAAATGGAAAAATCGGGGCACAATAAAAAATAGGGGACTAAATTATAGTAATTTAAAAAATTTGGGGGAATAAATTCTAAATATGAAGATTTGGGAGACTAAATTATAATTTATAAAGAGTTAAGGGATCTCTAAATACCCCTAAATAATATTAGCTTAACAACTCAAGGCAATTGACTCTAGTCCTAAAGCTTCCCTAATCTAGCAAAAATATAAATCAAGTTATTAACTATCTAGAATATCATTTGATGATGGGAGAAATATGTTCTTTAATTTTTAGCGAGATCTTATCCCAAATAGATGTCAAATATGGCTATAAATCAATGACGAATAAAAATGATAGCTTTATTTGCTCAGGAAGATTTAAGTGATTGGCAACTATAAACTCACTTTGAGAACATATTAAATCCACATCCAATTCAAAGAATTTTATTGACTACAATACACTGAGAATTAATTTTTTTTTTCTTTTTTTAAAAAAAATCATTGGAGCCTATTGGTTTATGAAAAATATCATTGAAAGAAGAATGAAAAGTAAAGAAATTATACTTTTCACAAATTCGGTCATTAACCTCTTTTCTACATGACATAGAAAATTGGAGTGGGATAGATTCAGTAATTTAGGTGCTGAATCTGGCTAAAAATTGTCATTTCCCTTTTTTCAGTTAATATTTTTAGACGAAAAAGAGGCTGATTGATTTATAGTAACCATATTCCACTTTTCACGATCACTTTTTAAGAAATAATGAATAGAAAGTTAGAATGAATTTTTCGTAATCTCTTTCTATGACCACTTTTTATGAAACAATTAAGAAAATAAAAAATAATAAAAAGTTTGTAGACTCCACCTGTCCATTTTTCACTTTTCATGGCAACCACTAATTTCACAATTTTTTTTTTCTTTTTTTCTTTTTGGATGATATATTCATCCATGCGTATAAAGCCACTTAAATTTAGATGACTCCCATCATAATCCTTTCTTTTAAAGAAGATGGTTAAGATATTTTTTGAGCAAAAATCCGGAGGTAGTGATTTGGTTGACTAAATATTACTACATAAAAACTTCCACGAAATAATATTACTAGATATTTGTGATGGAAGCTCCGAAATGGTTTCTTAAAATTTTCTTTTTAAAATAGAAGATGGGACAAACACTTCGTATTTCATTAATAAGGTATAATAAAACTAAAATTTATATAATTAATGCATATCTAATGTAAAAGAAAATAGAGCGAAAGTGGAATAAAAAAGTTTCTGTATATTTTCTTATTGTGAACTGTACAATGAGCCATCTTTTTATAGGTGAAGGAGCTAAGGAAAAGAATAATTATAGGATCTGTAATTGATACTAATTAAATAAAAATCTTCAACATGGATCATGTTATCAACATGGTAGCAGAAGAGTACTCTGATACTATGTTGAAAGTCACTTCTACTGCATCACAACTTCGAAGTTATGGTGAGGGTTGAGGAAAATTATTTTGTATTTTAATATGCCCCTGCAGATTGAAGGCCCATTATTGGCCAGAAACAGGGCTCACTATTGGGTAGAAACCTAGATTTTACGCAACGGTATAATTTTTTTGATAACATGTAAAAGAAAATAGAGCGAAAGCGGAATGAGAAAATTTCTGTATATTTTCTTATTGTGAACTATATAATGAGGCAGAGGCAAGAAAAAGAATAATTATAGAATTTATAATTGATACTAATTAAATAAAATCTTCAATTAGTATAATAAGATATTTGTCAACTATCATAATTTAGAAAAATATATCCATATCTAATAGAAAACTATATCAAAATATCTCAATTATATATTAACATCTAAGTCTTTCAGTAGACTACTACCACAAATATACAAATTATCACAGGAAATCTACATCAATCGTGAACCTTGAAGTAGATTGTATTGTAGTCCCCCCAGATATTCCTCTAGTCTGGTCACCTGTCTCCTTCGTTCTCGCTAATGTGTTGGAGGTCCAGATGCTTGAAAGGGTCATGGCACATGGTATGTTAAGCTTAAAAAGACACCACAGGGAAGATCCAAATTCACCTGGCTATCTCAAAATTGCTAAGAATAAAAACACAGCAACCTGGATATAAATATGAACAGGTGTCACTTGGTATCATAAGAAAGTAACTTAGAGCATTCATCTACAAGTTCAAAATTATTCAATCTAATTATCAAATAGCTGTATAAATACAAGGGACTCTCTTTAGAGTTCATTTACTCAACAAAACATCATAAACTCAATGGCCTTGCTATGGGGAGCGATACCATCTCCTTGGCTCTTCACGACTTACCCTGAGCTCATCATAGCAATCGCTTGCTTCCTCGTCTTCTTCGTCATCACCAATAAGTTTCGCGCCCGCGGCCTCCCCATCAGGTGGCCCATCGCCGGCCACATCCCGTACGTCTTCCTCCACTTCCACCGCCTCCACGACTGGTCCGCCGACGTGCTCCGCAACAGCGGCTGCACCTTCGTCTTCAACGGCCCCATCGGCACGGTCTGCGATGTGCTCCTCACCTGCGACCCCGCCAACGTCAATCACGTCTTCAACGCCAACTTCGCCAATTACCCGAAAGGCGACGACTTCGGCCAGATGTTCGACTTCCTCGGCGACGGGATCTTCAACTCCGACGAGGAGTGGTGGAGGTTCCAGCGGAAGAAAGCTCACTACCTGATGGCCGCCCCAAAGTTCCGGTCCTTCGTGGTGGATGCCAGCAAGGCCAAGGTCGACGAGAGCCTCATCCCCCTCCTCAGTCATTTCGTCGAACACCCAGAGAAAACCCTGGACCTGCAAGATGTGTTCTTGAGGTTCAGCTTCGACATGACGTGCATACTGGTGTTCGGAATCGACCCGGGCTGCCTGTCCATAGAGTTCCCCAACGTCCCGTTCGCTAAGGCGATGGACGAGGCCGAGGAGGTGGTGTTCTTCCGCCACGTCGTGCCGAGGGCGTGGTGGAAGATCCTGCGATGGGCGAGGATCGGGCCGGAGAGAAAGCTGCCTGAGGCCGTGAAAGCATTGGATCATTTCGTGCAGGAATACGTCTCGCTGAAGAGACGGGACGAGACGGGCACCGGCAGCGATCTTCTCTCGTCCTACTTGAGCTCGGAGGCGGAGATCGAAGAGAGCGGTTTCAAAGAGTTGGACAAGTTTCTCCGGGACACGACATTGAACCTCATGGTCGCAGGCCGAGACACGATAAGCTCGGCCTTGACTTGGTTCTTCTATCTAGTATCCAAGAACCCAAATGTTGAGTGCAAGATCTTAGAAGAGGTGAGAGCAAAGAGTCCCGCCGATCTCACCGAACTGGTCTACCTGCATGCAGCGCTGTGCGAGTCCCTGCGCCTCTACCCTCCGGTGCCATTCGAGCACAAGGGAGCGATAAAGCCCGACGTGTTGCCGAGCGGCAACGCCGTCAACAGAAGGACGAGGCTGATGTTCTCTTCATACGCAATGGGCAGGATGGAAGGTGTTTGGGGGAAGGACTGCTTGGAGTTCAGGCCGGAGAGGTGGATATCGGCGGAGTCGGGGAGGGTCCGGCACGAGCCGTCGTACAAGTTCTTCGCGTTCAATGCCGGGCCGAGGACTTGCTTGGGGAAGGACATGGCGTTTACGCAGCTGAAGGTGGTGGCAGCCGCGGTGATAGGGAGGTTTAGGGTGAGGGTTGTGGAGGGGTTTGTTGCCCGGCCGAAGCTGTCCATAATCTTGCACATGAAGGATGGGCTGAAGGTGAAGGTTAGCAAAAGGGAGGAGGACTAGTTATTAAGCTAGTCTCTTCCCAAAGCAGGTTAACCTAGCCGGTAATATTTTATAATATGTCTAAAACAATGGTTCCAAATTCGATTTATATATTATATAAATGTGTGTGTATATATATATAGCTGTAATTGGTGATAAACTCTCTCTCGATAATCTTTTTACTTAAAATCTCTGTATTGTACGTACTTAAGTTGATTTTGTTAAGTAATTGCTCTTTCTCTATCTATTTCTTGGATTACTCACCTGTAGTGTTTCTTGGCACAAACACAAGCAATTGTTGAACCCAAGCAACTGTTGGCACCAACACAATTGTTAAGAAAAGCTATGGCATAATAATGATGCTTAAAAGTTTTTAAAAAGGGCAAAAACACAAGAAAAAAGCATGATGTTTTACACCAAATAAAACCAAAAGCATCCTTACATTATTTTGACTTCTTCTTTTTAGAGGATAATATGTTGGGCTCGGATTCCATTAATTAATAATTAATAAAGCCAGAGTACAAGTAGATTGTACATAATAAGTATCCCTCACTATAGAAAAGACAATACATATAATGTCTAGAGAAAGAAGAAAAAAAAAAGATACAAATGTCAAATTACTCAAATCGCTTGAGAGTAGGGATAGTAATTAACACGTCCATGGATCAATATTTGGTCTGCTTTATATAAAATTTTGAATTATTTTAATTTTTCTAATTCAAAATTTTGTATAGAAAGAACGGAAAATTAGTACGTGGATACGTCCATTACCATTCCTACACTTGAGTGAGCTACTCTGCCGCCGAATGAATGTGACTGACTACATTTAGAGCTTCGATCTCCTTAGGAATCTGCCTCCTACTCTAGCATTGCAGGGTCCTCCCAAATAAAGGAACGAAGGCCGTAAGAGTCTTAGGGGGTCCCGTCTTTGGACTTTATTTTACTGGACGGAAAATTCTAGCTTAATTAGGTTTCACCTAACAATATTATAATATGTAAGAAAACATTTTCCCCATATTCCATATTTAAGTACTCATAGACTCTTTCTTTTCATTCAAATTGAAAATAGTATTGTTTTATAGATAGGTACTGCAGGGGAAGATGCAGTCACTAGATCGTCCACCAAGCCCACACGAAGAGAAGGAAGAAGAAGATTGGACTTGAGATCATATCTTGAAAACCGTCAGGCCAGGGAACAACCAGGAGGAGGCAAAAGGAGCAACTGGAGCAAAGAAAATCCGAAGGAAAATAAGAGTGAATGGGGGATATTAATTGTAATACACTCTTATTTTGTATGACTTGACTTTGTGATCCTCCGGAAAAGGAGAGTTTATTTTGTAGTAAACTATATATATGTAACTGTATATTTCGTGCCAATGAGCCTTAGCTCAAGTGACATCACTTCTCTCCATTTTGCGAGAGGTTCTGAGTTCGACCCCACCATAATTTAGGTAATATTATCAACAAATATATATGTATGTGTTAGTTTGACTAGAAAAAAAAAAAAAACTATATGTTTTGTTAATTTCAAATTAATGGAAAACAGGGGGCCTAATTCACTGTTTATGTTAAAAAAAAATTGTGCTCTTAAGACTATTTACATCATGCTCAACAGAAAATATGAATGGGAATGAAATAAAGGTTATAATCATATGTGTTTAGATCCACATTCAATCTTACCATTATCATTTACTGGCTGGTTTCGAATTACTTTACTACATGCAAAGAATTTTTTTTATGTTGGACAAGTTTTCGCAACATATCCCCTACTTTATGTGTGACCCATATAATTCACATATCACACATAACGTCTAGCTAGGCATCACTTTTTTGGCGTGATGCATGCATAACGGTATTTCGTGGGTTTGAGGGTGTCTAATCTTCCCAACATTTAAGATTTGCTTGAAGATTGCCTACGGTGGCAATGCTATCGAGTAATCATCTCCTCTTAGGAGAATGTTCGAGGTTAGCATCACTTTTTTGGCGTGATATTTATAGATGTTTTGAGAGTAAAAATGTCTTATTGAGCCATGAGCTAAGTGGGCTTGGTATAAAAATTTATATTTTCTTATGCTACGGTGTTTCAATAATTGTATCGATGATAGAATACCAATTGGTATTGCCTCATTCCTAAATGTGAAAATTGTGGTGGAATAATTTTGGAAGGCATTAATCATGTACTTAGCATGGTACAAAATGTGGAAGTTTTTCTATACTCATTTGGCATTGCCATGGGTCTCGGCGTGTCCTTAGAAAACTGGTACATAATGTAAGATTTCGACGAGTTAGGAAAAAAGAAGAAGAAGAAAAAGAAGTTAGTTTGGCAACTTGTTTTCGACAATCCCTTATATCCTATTATAGTTACTTTGGCTAGGATAATATCATGCATCGTATACAAAATTCGGTGAAGCTAACAGATTTGTGCTGCAATTTAAGAGTTGGCTTGGCAACATTAGCTGTGACCTTGAGGAATGTTGATATATGCTGTCAATGGGAGATGTACGTGTACCGGCAAATATGAATTTTGTCTCTAGCTACTGTATTCCTCGCTCAACTAGCATTACTTGTTTCTAATTTGCGATAATATAGATGGAAGTTGTAACAACAATTTAGGATTGGCTAATGAGCCATGTCTCAACTAGCATTACTCTTTCCTAATTTGCAATAAGTTCTGAATTCGATTTCTGATGTGACTCAATTTGATTAATATTGATATGTTCTGAATTCGATTTCTGATGTGACTCAATTTAATTAATATTATAAGACATATTGGTGTGTGAGTTTTGATTAGAATGAAAAAAACACTCCAGGATTGGCGGATAGGGGTGGAGTGTTGCTGGAGTATCAGAAAAAAAGATGAAATAAAATAATAAATAAATTAGTAGGCCTTTTACCCTGGTATGCTGATTATTACCTTGTAATGGGCCGAGATCTAGAAATATTTCTTTTGGGTTTTAAGTTAACTGAGAGAGAAAAACACTTATATGGGCTTAAAATGAATTGTCCATTCACATAAATGGCCTGTTTCCTTAAGCTATTATTTCTAGGCCCTTTACCATCTTGATAATTATACAAAGCCCACTACACAGGTGCAATTTTAGAGGTTGAAAGTTTTCTGAGGTATCATTCAACACGACGCTTGACAGTAGTTTAGTGTTTTAGATTTGTTAAAAGTGAATTACACAAAAACTAATTTGAACAACCAAAAAAAAAAAAAAAATCTCAGTAGCAAATGAAATATCTAAATGATATTTTTAGGAAAATTTTTTTTTGGACACAGCAATAGTGACAAGAAAAATATAATTTAATATGATTAGGTAATAGTGACCTCCACCTCTTGGAATCGTATGGAAAGAAAAAAATAGTATAATTTTCAGAGAGGTTACATACACCATTGGTCAATGCTTCGTTCCACATATCTTGATATTATTTATTAGATAAGTATCTGTAACGCCCCCGTTTTCAGCTGCTTCCCAAAACGGAGGACGTTATTTATTATTTCTACTAGATAACCCAACCGTTATAGGATCTTCGAATAACCGTAACTACTGCCACAATCAGATAAATAAATAACATGTCTGAAACTGAAAAGATTTTATTTATACAAAAAGTTTATTACATAAAATGGCACACTGCTCTAAATATGAACACAAAAGAAGCAAATGAGAAAAGCAGTGCCCAGACAAAATGAAATATAAACAAAATATACAAAAGTTCTCTAGGGGTACTTCGATTTCCTATTATCACTCGATCTGTCCAACGAAGTATGGATCTTCAATTGGGGCTGGATCCCCTTCTTCACGTTCCAAATCTGGATTCAAAACCCAGGGGATTAAACCCAGCAAGTAATACATTTAAAATAGGAATTGTGTACTATCATAATACAGGAATATCAGTGTGCATGAGTATGTTTATGCCAGTGTTGTTTGTGTGCATATAAAGTAACATGAAGGCAACATATAAATTAACAAGAAGTCAAGCATAAATAAATGCATAAATAAATGAACATGACAATAACTACTCTATCTATTTAATCATATATTCTATTGGTCTCAGTCATCGTCCAATTTAAAATTTAAAACTGTATTAATGGATAAGATAGCGCTATTCTCTATTGTCGTATAAGTGCCCGTGCATACCCGGGACCCGGCCCCAATATTCATGGCGCTGAACCATGACATGCCGTTAGGCACTCAATCAAGTTCCGTACTGTATTACAGTACGGACATACCACTCTGCGTAAATATCAATTGGTGATCCAATAATTACCCAGGCCGCTGCAGTAAAAAAATCCCGACCCTAACAAGACAATCAATCCTTATACGACAAGGCTCTTATCCATCATATAGTTTCTCTCATCTCCGTGTTCATAATGAATTATGTACAGAAATTTTATAATCTTTTTTTAATTGTTTTCAATTCATAATAATATACTTGCATTTCCATGACTGTACATGATATGTAATATCATAACACATGATTTGTAATATTAAAACACATGACTTGTAATATCAAAGCACATAACATGTAATATTAAAGCACAGGACTTATAAAATGATAAATTAACACATGATATATTGGTGCACAATTATACAATGCATCTCATTAAAATTATTTAATAATCTGGTTTCATTCTCAATGCTAACTAATAACCCAATGTATGCATTTATTATATTTCTAAACTCAATCATATATTTTAATATACATTTATCTTTTAATTAAAATCTAATTTATTACTATTATTAATTTATCAATTAAGTCCAATTAATCCAAGCCAAGACTAAGCCTACTGTTATTGCTATTTTTATGTCTTTTCCTTTCCTAACCCAAGCCCATTTCTTCCTTCTATTTTTTTTTTTATTTTACAAGACTAGGCCGGGCCTATTGTTATTATTATTATTATTTTCTTTCTTCTTTCCTAGCCCAAATCTATCAAGCCCAGTTTTATTTATTTATTTTTATTTTTTTTTCTGCAGCCCAAGCCTATGATCTCTCTCTTTTTCTTTTTCTTTTTTTTTTTCCGTTATTTTCTTTGGGCTGGGCCAGGCCCAGTTCACTATTTTCTTTTCTTTTCTTTTTCTTTTGTTTTTTTTTTTTTTGCCTTCTGGGCTGGTCTAGGCCCAGTTCCTTTTTTCTTCCCTTTCTTTTTTTTTTTTCTTTTTCACTCTTCTCTCGGCCCAGCTCTCGTTCTATGTTTTTTTCCCCTTTCTTCTTTCTTTCTAATTTTGCATGGCTAAGTTCAAAGTATGTAATTTTTTTTTAAAACCGAAAATAAACAACTGTAATAATATTTATATATATATTAAAATTGACCTAACAATTTGCTTTACTTTTCAATGTCAATTAATAATCTAAAATATGAATCGAGCATTTTCAAAAAAATAATTTACGTATACAAATGTAAATAACGAAACGAACGGAAATAAATATAAATAAAATAACAAAATTGACTAAAATAGCAGTATTACTTGCCTTGGCTCGATCTCGAATATTTGGTTCGAATCCGTTGTTCGGTTTGATTTTTCTTATCCTTTCTTTTTATTTTATTTTATTTTATTTTTCCTGCTGTTGATTTTGGCCGAGAGGAGAAGAGAAGGAGGACTTCTGGGTTTGTGGCCGAGAGGAGAAAACAGTGGTGAGGGTGAGAGAGAGTTTAATTATTTCTCTCTCTCTTATATATATATTTTTTCACTTCGTGGTGACACCTCCCCATCAACTGTACCCCCATGTGACACCTCAAATTTTTTTTTGCCACCCTCCTCTTGGTCACGACAGCACAACACTTATTCACTGGGCATTTATTTTATTTTAATTAATTAATTTATTTAATTATTTAATAATTTCGGTTCCGTGTAACATTCTTCAAATACTACCAAATTTATGTTGGACGTAGTGCTCGATGAGAAAAATACTACAAAATTATCCGTTTGTTGTTTCGATGTCTGAAATAAATGAACCGAAATTCCGAAGTAATTAGAAAGATAATTTTAATATTATTAAATTAGCAATTTTGGGAGTATTTTTCGGACTCATAAGCAAAATCTCCAAAAATCCTAAATATTACAAAACTAATAATCGAGAAGACCGAATGTCATTTGGGTTTGTAGATTTAAAGTTATGTTAACCGAAAGTTATTTCGGTGTCTAAAATTGACTTCGGTTAACTTATTCGGCACCACTGATCTAGAAAAAACAATACATATAGCTTAAATTTTTGGGGTATTACATTCTACCCACCTAATAAAAAAATTTCGTCCTCTAAATTTAATTGATATTTTTGATCATGAGAAAGGGTATATGTTTTTTATCCTGATTTCCTTTTCAAGCTCCCAAGTTGAATCTCCTGGTGATTGTACATTCCATGAAATAAGAACTAATACTATTACTTTATCCTTTAAGACTTCTCTGGTCGGTTAATGATTCTTACGTGTCACTTCTCATATTTTAATTCTGATCTCAAGTCTATTTTTGATAGATTCACTATTTTGCACTTCTAACTAAGCGCTTTCTTAATATTGAGATATATAATATATTATGAACGACTTCCGTTTTTTTTTTACAGGAATGATAATGGATAGACAGAATTCCCAATTTATTCTCGAAGATTTATTTAGGTGAAGGAACACAAAAGTGAGATAAAATTTAATCAGGAACAGCTGCTACCAATTTGGAGTGTCACGCCATCCTGATTAAGTTATGTGTAAGATACATGTGATAAATATTTTTGTAGAGTTTTTTTTCTCCAAGATCCTATTACATGTTGTAATCGACTCTAGAAATGAAAATAAATCTGAACTATTATAATATCGATGTAACAAGACTATAAATGGTAGAGACACAAAATAAGAAATGAATTCATGACTAGTTACAAAATTCAATCACATACAACGATTTTATTAAGAGACTGCAATTGCTGGCGCCAGAGAATATTCTCTACAATTGTCTCGCCAACTTAATAAGACTTGTAATAAATAAAAGGTTTAAAACAGGAATCATATTATGATAATATTCAGATGAAAGGTACAAAATGTCAAATAGGGAATGGTCAACAAAAGCAATGGATAAGACAATCATTTGGAAAGATAAGCCTAACTTGAGTAACAAGACACAATGTCATGTTCCGTCATGGTAAAATTTATCTTCTTTAATTATAGTTTATTATTAATTTCTTATCCTTTACTTTCAATTTGACTAGTTCTACAAAATTCTCAGTGTTCTAAAATTTCTTTATATTTTTACACTTATTCTTCCATAGGTTGTTTTTTTTTTATAGTTCATTATCAATTTATAAATATTGTTGGAGCATTAGTTACTGAAAACAGTATCACCAATTATTCATAGTGACTATATTTGGTTCTAATGCAGTTTTTGAAATATTTTATGCTCGGACATTTACTTCACAGAATCCCAAATAAAGATCTATCCTCGAGAATTCTCTTCCTTCTCCCAATCGATCAAATAGATTAGTTATCATAAGTAGTGGATATTTTTGTGTTTTTTTTTATTGTTACTATATTTAAACCTCTATAGTCCACACACAACTTTTTACTCTCATCCTTCTTTCCTATTAATAACACTGGAACATTAGATTTCACAAAACCCAACCCCAATAGTCCATCTACTTATTTCTTAACTTATTCTACTTCTGCAACTCTCATTCCATAAGGTGACCTACAAACTGGTTCAGTTCCAGGGAGAATATCAAAAATAAATTCTACTCTCCTTACTAGTGGCAGTTCAAGTATCTCTTCAGAAAATATGTCTAAAATTTATAACACTAAGATTATATCTTCTCCTACTTTCATTTCTTCCTATACACTTCCTCTTATAAATATCTTAAATTCTGCTAGTTCTAAATATTGGTTTTCACCAATAAACTCAAAATCTGAACGATCAGGAATCTAAAATATTACTCTTTTTCTACTGCATTCTATTATCGCGTGGAAGGTATTTAACTATTTCATGTTTAGAATGACATCATATCCATTTCCATTAATAGTTAGCAAGTTGGCATAAATTCTTTATTATTAATCATTAAGAGACATTTTGATCGAAAATTGGATCGATATTGTTATGTAACGGTCCAGATAGAATCAATAAAAGGAGTTGAAGATAGATATTTTAAACAAATAGGAAACGATAGGATATGCACGATACTAGATCTGATAGGTATCAAAGAATAAAAAAAATAATTATTACGAATAAGACATAGACATGTTCTTATGTGGCAGTAGTCCAATGGTCTTCCACTTAAACCTAAGCTCTGATACCACTCTGTAACGCACCCGTTTTTCAGCTGCTTCCCAAAACGGAGGACGTTACTTATTATTTCCACTAGATAACCCAACAGTCATAGAATCTTAGAATAACCGTAACTACTGCCACAATCAGATAAGTAAATAACATGTCTGAAACTGAAAAGATTTTATTTATACAAAAAGTTTATTACATAAAATGGCACACTGCTCTAAATATGAACACAAAAGAAGCAAATGAGAAAAGCAGTGCCCAGACAAAAGGAAATATAAACAAAATATACAAAAGTTCTCTGGGGGTACTTCGATTTCCTATTATCACTCGATCTGTCCAACGAAGTACGGATCTTCAATTGGAACTGGATCCCTTTCTTCACATTCCAAATCTGGGCTCAAAACCCAGGGGATTAAACCCAGCAAGTAATACATTTAAAATAGGAATTGTGTACTATCATAGTACATGAATATCAGTGTGCATGAGCATGTTTATGCCAGTGTTGTTTGTGTGCATATAAAGTAAAATGAAGGCAACATATAAATTAACATGAAGTCAAGTATAAATAAATGCATAAATAAATGAACATGACAATAACTACTCTATCTATTTAATCATATATTATATTGGTCTCAGTCATCATTCAATTTAAAATTTAAAACTGTATTAATGGATAAAATAGCGCTATTCTCCATTGTCGTATAAGTGCTTGTACATACCCGGGACCCGGCCCCAATATTCATGGCGCTGAACCATGACATGCCGCTAGTCACTCAATCAAGTTCCTTACTGTATTACGGTACGGACATACCACTCTGGGTAAATATCAATTGGTGATCCAGTAATCACCCAGGCCGTTGCAGTAAAAGAATCCCGGCCCTAACAAGACAATCAATCTTTATACGGCAAGGCTCTTATCCATCATATAGTTTCTCCCATCCCCGTGTTCATAATGAATTGTGTACAGAAATTTTATAATCTTTTTTTTAATTGTTTTTCAATTCATGATAACATACTTGCATTTCCATGACTGTATATGATATGTAGTATCATAACACATAATTTGTAATATTAAAATACATGACTTGTAATATCAAAGCACGTGACATGTAAAACATATGACTTGTAATATCAAAGCACATAACATGTAATATTAAAGCACAGGACTTGTAGCATGATAAATTAACACATGATATATTGGTGCACAATTATACAATGCATCTCATTAAAATTATTTAATAATCTGGTTTCATTCTTAATGCCAGCCAATAACCCAATGTATGCATTTATTATATTTCTAGACTCAATCATATATTTTAATATACATTTATCTTTTAATTAAAATCTAATTTATTACTATTATTAATTTATCAATTAAGTCCAATTAATCCAAGCCAATACCAAGCCTACTGTTATTGTTATTTTTATGTCTTTTTCTTTTCTAACCCAAGCCCATTTCTTCCTTCTATTTTATTTTTATTTTACAAGATTGGGCCGGGCCCACTGTTATTACTATTATTATTTTCTTTCTTCTTTCCTAGTCCAAATCCATCAAGCCCAGTTTTATTTCTTTTATTTTATTTTTTTTTTCTGCAGCCCAAGCCCATGATCTCTCTCTTTTTCTTTTTCTTTTTTTTTTCCGTTATTTTCTTTGGACTGGACCAGTCCCAGTTCACTATTTTCTTTTCTTTTCTTTTTCTTTTGTTTTTTTTTGCCTTCTGGGCTAGGCTCGGTCTAGTTCCTTTTTTCTTCTCTTTCTTTTCTTTTTCACTCTTCTCTCGGCCCAGCTCTCTTTCTATTTTTTGTTCTTTCTTCTTTCTTTCTAATTTTGCATGGCTAAGTTAATTTTGCATGGCTAAGTTCACGTATGAAATTTTTTTTTGAAAACCAAAAATAAACAACTGTAATAATATTTATATATATATATATATATCAAAATTGACCTAATAATTTGCTTTACTTTTCAATGTCAATTAATAATCTAAAATATGAATCGAGCATTTTCAAAAAAATAATTTACGTATACAAATGTAAATTACGAAGCGAATGGAAATAAATATAAATAAAATAACAAAATGAACTAAAATAACAGTGTTACTTGCCTTGGCTCGATCTCGAATATTTGGTTCGAATCCGTGGTTCGGTTTGATTTTGCCTATCTTTTTTTTATTATATTATTTTTTTTCCCTGTTGTTGATTTTGGCCGAGAGGAGAAGAGAAGGAGGGCTTCTGGGTTTGTGGCCGAGAGGAGAAAACAGTGGTGAGGGTGAGAGAGAGTTTAATTATTTCTCTCTCTCTTATATATATATATTTTTTCACTTCGTGGTGACACCTCCCCATCAACTGTACCCCCATGTGACACCTCAAAATTTTTTTTGCCACCCTCCTCTTGGTCACGACAGCACAACACTTATTCACCGGGCATTTATTTTATTTTAATTAATTAATTTATTTAATTATTTAATAATTTCGGTTCCGTGTAACGTTCTTCAAATACTACCAAATTTATGTTGGACGTAGTGCTCGATGAGAAAAATACTACAAAATTATCCGTTTGTTGTTTCGATATCTGAAATAAATGAACCGAAATTCCGAAGTAATTAGAAAGATAATTTTAATATTATTAAATTAGCAATTTTGGGAGTATTTTTCGGACTCATAAGCAAAATCTCCAAAAATCCTAAATATTACAAAACTAATAATCGAGAAGACCGAATGTCATTTGGGTTTGTAGATTTAAAGTTATGTTAACCGAAAGTTATTTCGGTGTCTAAAATTGACTTCGGTTAACTTATTCGGCACCACTGATTTAGAAAAAACAATACAGATAGCTCGAATTTTTGCATTTGATTCTCAAATCCAGACCCACACTCCTGCCTGCACCCAATGAGATGGATGCGAATCCGGATATCACCATGGTGAAGGTCCTGATGACAGATTAAATATTAGCTATGTTTTTTATTTTCAATAAAGAATATTGTTGTATTGTACTGCATTGGATTCGAAAGTCTAAAACAGTTAACTTTTCCCTCTTTAGCCCTTTTAATATGAATGTTATATATATATATATATATATATATATATATATATATATATATATATATATATATATATATATATATATATATATATATATATACATGAACATGTTCAGATTGAAGTTGTATCTTTTCAAAATGTAATATTTTCTTCCATCGAGTTTCAGTCTCCATTGGCCCAAGGCAAGGGAACAATGATCGGAAGTGATCATGGTAATAGACAAAACATCAAGGCAAGGGAACAATGATCGGAAGTGATCATGGTAATAGACAAAACAGATGCTTAAGAGAAGTTAATTAGATTACTTTTAACACAGAATAGCTAAAATGAATAGAGAGAGAAAAAAAATAAGGCTATATATTTTGAGGATTCAGATCCTCTCCACTAACGTACATTAGTAGTCTAGTCTGTATCATCAGTGATTTCTCAAATTATGTTTAATTACATTAGAATGCGGTTACTATTTGAAGCAGACATTAATGTACAAAGATAGTTTCCTCTTCACCAAAACCTTCCTCTTCACCAAAACCCTCCTGCTTCCATGTAAATGTCGGATTGTTAGGATGAGCTTTTGCAGTCTCGCTTACTTGGACAGCTTGGGGGCCGACAATGGTAACTTGCTTGAGGCAAGACACGTTTAAAAGATTCCCGACTTCACACAACGAAGAACAATAACAGATGCCGAGCACTTGAAGACTAGGCATGCTTCCAGCAGCAAACGATAGGGACTCCAGTAAGTGAATATGATGAAGACGCAAAACCTTGAGACGGCCAAATCCTTGTCCGCTGAAGTGCAACTTCTCTTCACTGTACGATTGGTCCCTCAACTTGAGCACGACCAGGTTAGGCAGCTCTTGAAGGGCTCCAATGGCATCAAACGCTAGTTTACTGCAGGTTAGTACTAACTTGGTCACAGCCTGTAGTGAATCGGAGTTTACCCATCTCGGTAATTTGCCGAGGTATCCTTGAAAATATAGAGTTTTGAGAAGCATGGGTGGTGATGATAGTGAGTCCAGATAACCACCCGTTGTATTGCCTTCAAACATAAGGCTTAAATATCGAAGGCTACGGCTCATCTCTGAAATGGCAGCACAGACAGCCCTCCCCTCATCCGGAAAAGGGAGCCAGATGCCGAGTTTAGTCAGCTGGGTCAGGTTTCTTAGCCACTGAACATCACCTTCCCTCTCAATTTCAAGACAGTCCAGTGTCTGAAGAGTGTCTGAACATTGAATTAATCCTGGTTGAGCACGCCACAAGCCTTTGAGATGACGAAGCCTAGGGAGCTGGAAAACTTCAGCAGGTACAGAAACAGTAAATGATCGTCTAATGACAAGAGTTTCCAGGTTTTCGAGTCCTCCAAAGGATTTTGGTATAGAGACAACAGGGGAACCATAGAAACCTAAATGCTTGAGATGATATAACTTGCCAATTGCATCAAGGTCAGAATTGGTTAGCCTGCTGCCAGCAGCGTGCAGTTCCAACACCCTCAGAAACCTGCATCTGCATATAAATGACGGAAGCTCATGAGGATATCGTGGCTCAAACATGAATAAGGATCGTAGATGATCTGGTCTTGTATTCTCAAGTAGAGAACCCAGACTGTCAGATGATTGCAGGCTCAAGCGGCGAATCTTGGCTTGTGGCAATGGTGAACCATGCTTCCCGTTCAGGGTGGTCACTAGGTTCTGCTCTACGGATTCTTTGACAATGAATTCGAGCACAACATCATGAACTCGGCACCACGTTACCCGACCCCTGTCGCTGATCCTGACAGCTTGGATCATGCTGCGGGAAACAAGTTCATTCAAATAGGACTCTGCGACCTCCTCCAGCGTCATTCTGTTGTGGTGACCTATCATCCCCTCGGCTATCCATAACGCTTCCAGTCGCCTACTGTAAATCTCATGGTCCTCTGGAAAGACGCTAAGATATAGAAAACATAGCTTAAGACGGTGGTCAGGCAGAGCGTTGTAGCTGAGTGCCATTATCTGCGTCATCTCCTTGATTTCAGGCTCGGTTTGCAGATCCGAGCCAAGATCATACAGCATGCCCTCCCAGACTTCAACAGTTTTCGCTGGCTTCCTAGCAAGAACACCGCCTATGCTCTTGATGGCGAGAGGCACACCCCCACATTTTCTCAAGATATTTTCTGACGGGCATTTGAGATCGGAGGGGCAAGAGTCACCTCCGAAGACTATTTTGCAGAACAACTCCATTGATTGAGTTGGGGATAGCGTGGGGAGTTTATAAACATGCTCTTGATTGTGGACGCAGGCAGCACGAGCAATGTTCTCATCCCGGGTGGTCAATATAACCCTGCTTCCTTTCATGTTATCAGGAAACACTTCTTTGATGAAGTTCCAGTGACCGACTTCCCAGACATCATCAAAGACAATCACATACCTCCTCTCTTGCAGATGACATCTGATCTTCGAAATGAGTTGCCTTGCATCATATTCAGGTTTGAAGCCATTCAGAGAGAGTTCCTGAAACATCTTCTCCAGAAAACCCCTGAGTTCAAAGGATGACGAAACAGTGATCCATGCACGACAGGTCGCTTGCTCAGGACCAGCGCGCGCTTTCTGAGGGCTGCAGGAGCTGACACTCGCTTCCACATACTCATCGGCAGTTATCTGCTCAGAGCTCCCTCCGTCAATCAATCTTTGGCTATCAAATACCTTTCTGACCAAAGTGGTCTTTCCCAAGCCACCAAAACCGACCACCGCAAGTACACATGTTTGCTTCTTGTTCTTGTCCAGCAGAATATCAAGAAGCTTATCTATGGACTCTTCGATCCCAACGAGGTCGGAATCCTGGATGAAGTGAGCACGCAGTTGAGAAGGATATTGTTCCGAAGATCTGCCAGGATTTGATGCCATTGGGATCACAACGTTTCTCATCTCTTTCAGCTGGCCACTAGCTTTAAGTTTTTGGACCTCAGGTTTAATCCACAGCTGCGCATGGACCTTCCTCAGAAAACGAGTGATGAATTCAACCCCGGTCCTTAGCCAGTAAGTGTCGTGCTCAAAAGAAGTCCTCAGCACAGGACCAACCCTGAGGATGCAAGTGGGGGCACTCTCGGGGAAGCGGGTGCTGAGTCTGAGGAAACAAGTACCAGCAATGGATGGGGTCAGAAATTTTCTTCAAAAAAAGATATGAAAATTTTGTGTTGATAATTCAAGGTAGAATGCAGATATTAATATTTAAAAGTGTATGTGCTACAAGTTATTAGAAATTATAACCTCATTAACAAAATCAGCCCTTCTAAATTCAGGATGGTGCTGAAATATATGATTATATGACTGATTTTAATTCCGAAAGCAGTGAAAGGCAAAATATGTACAAAAGAACAAATCTTTCACTGCTTACTTACCTCTGTAACTGAGTTCTCAGGAAAGAAGGGCTGATTTTTAGGACGAGGGAACAAGTGCTGATTTTGAGGAAGCAAGCGACTACCCCTGTACTCCACAGCAGGTCTCCGTTGCGAAGGAAGAGCCCAACGATCTCATGATCAGTGAGATGGAGAAGGCCAGTCCTTAACAAGGGATCAAGACTTGTCCTAATTAGCAAGGGAAAGCCGAGCTCAAGGCCAGCTTTTGGCAAGGAATTGTAGATATCAACTGCAGTTTTAACAAACAAGCCAGTGCCCAGCTCAAGAACAATCCTGAGTAAGCGAACGCAGGTGCCGATTCCTATAAAATAACAAGTGACATCTCCACAAAAGAGACGGCCGGCACCTGTCCCTAGCAACCAATTGCAGATTTTAAGGAACCAAGGTCGGGCCCTATCCCTGAGGAAGATGAGCAAGTGCTCAAACATCTCCTGATCTGTAGGCTGGACGCGGAGCCGCTTGAACTCGTTGAGGCAATCTTCGGCACCATTTGCCAACTCCCATATCTGGCTGATCAACTGACTCTTGTTCCTTGCTGTCTCTGGATCGGCCTCGGCCTTCTTTAGGAAGCCTCTCATCTCTGCAAGCTCATCTTGGATGTATGTGAAATCGTTTGGTGCAGAGAACAGGCATGAAATTGCAGACCATATCTTTGTCAGCACAGGGACACTAGGCTGCAGCCGTAAAATTGCAGACCATATCTTGTTCAGAACAGGCACACTGGACAGCAACCATAAAATGGCAGGAAGCAACATCAGCAGAATAGCAATGAACTTCATCTCTCGCTGATCTCTTCTCTTCTCTCTCTAGATCTGTGTCTGCAGCCTCCCTCCCAGTGTAGAATTTTCTTGTGTCAATACAGAAGAAGATGTGAAGGATTAATGGGAGAGGTGATTAGTTTTTGAGTCAAAGTATTCTCCATAATTACCTTTTTTTTTGTTTTTAAGCTGACCATTGGCCTTAGGTCTACACAAATAAAGTATATAATATAATACAGTACTTTTTAGTATAATAAAATACAATACAATATATACAAGTTGGCCTATCTTAGGGAAATTCTAAATGCGCACCATACTTTTCGCAGTGAGCCCAATTTTTTAGTGAGCACCACATGTTTTAGAAATACGATCATTTTTTCTTAGAAATACAATCACTTTTTCTTAGCAAACACTGTTACTTTTCAACTTTACTTGTATAACCATGTAGTGAAATCCACTCTTAGAACCTTCTCTCTGCCTCTTTCTCCCTTCATTCTCCCACTTCGGCCAAAGTTCCGCCCCCCTTATGCTGGCTACGTAGTTCTAAGTGATAATTTTTAATGGATCTAAGAGAGAAAGTTGAAAGGATTAGTGCTCAATAAAGAAAAAAAGGAGAGAGGAAACGGAGGAAATGATGCTCACTAAGAAAGGGATTGAGGGTTTTTTGTCAAAAAAAATTATGGTAAACTTGCATTTATTTATACGTTGCACGTGTCCGCAGGGGCAAGTGCGCACGCCCACACGCCCGCAGGGGCAAGCATGCACGCACCCACAAGCGCCCAGCAGCGCGCCTGCAAAGGGGCACATGTGTGCCCCTGCAAGGGGCTTTGGGCATCATGTGCGCTCTCCAGGCTGCAACGCCCCTCGTGCATTTCGCTACGCGCGCACTCCACTCTGCGCTTCGCGCTGCACTTCATGCTCTGCTTCGTACGCCATATTGTGCTCTACTTAGGGGAATTGTTATCTTCCCAAATCTATAAAATTACTTCTGTAAACAAAGAGAAAAAGGGAGGAAGGGTGGAGAAAAAAAAAAGGAAAAAATATCCAGAGAGCGGAGGTCCCTCTTCTCCTCCTTCGATCATAGCTTGTTGCCGGAAAAATCAATCAAGGTGACATTTGAATCATCAATGGAAAATGCCAGACGACTTCCATTGCCGTCTAAAGTTCCTACAAAATCAAAATGGAAAAAAGAGTCATCTCTCCTCCTTACTCCCGTAACCCATCTTCAAAAGTTGTAATTCTCTTTTATTTTACTTGTAATTTTCCCTTAATGGCAATGAAAGGAAGTTTATTGAATTCGACTTACAATGACATATTAGTTTGTTGGTGATATAAGCAAAATAGGAGATTGCTATCGTTTTTCCTTAAAACTATTGTTGATACTAACAATGTCATTTCAATATCTGAATTTGCATCGTAATTTCTGTTTTGTACTGTTGGGTATGGATTAAAAATTTAATATTTATTTGTACACATTTATATTCGGAAAAAGAAAATAAATACAACAATAATACTATTAGATTGCCCCCGTTTCATTAATATTTCTATTCACATCTCCTTTCCCCTTTTCACCATATTTATATGTATATTTATTTGTGATTGACACTTATTGTGCAGATTTATTTTATTTCCTATTTACATTCACCTAAATGCACAAAAATTTTGGAATCTTAGTGAACTCTTCTTTCTTTTTTTTATTTTATTTAAATTTATACACATGTCATTAGTGATATCTTAAATATTTCTCAAACAGAATTTGTAATGATTATTAGTTTATATATTAATATGTATTTATTAGACGTGACTAGAAAGAAACAGTATTATAAGGGTTATTGTAGGGGCAATACTTTGGAATATGTGGGTAGAAAGAGAAAGTAGAATATTTAGAGATAAAAGTTATTCTATTAAATTATGTTTAGCAAATATTCAGGATAATATATTATAATGGACAAATATAGCCATGGATGGAGCAGAAGGGGGATTGGGATCTCCCCCATCGAAACGAAATACAAGGAGGAGGCTGGAGCTACAACATATGGTGGACCTGATGCATCCATAGGAGACGATAGAGGCAGGGCGCTCCCACTGGAGCGAGGGAGAGTGACCACAAATGAAAGCACAAGGAGGCACATATACACCCATCGGCTGCCAATGAATATTACTGTGTGATTTTATTTTCTATTATTATCTATCATATGCTATTAACTCTTCGTAAAAGGAGATAAACCTATATATATATTACAGATTTCGTTAAGTAACTTTAATAGAGTACAGGTGTAAAAACCCACCGTTTTAGCTAAAAAAAAGAAATAGGATAAATAGAGTAGGAAATGCAATACTATAGATAAAGGTGGCTATCTTTCCTTTGATTTTAATTTTAATTTGTTAAGATGTCTGTTTTTAAGACAACTTCCTTTGGCTATTTGGTTCCCACTTGGCCGCTTGCGTAAGTTTTTCACACTAGCATTAGTTTTCTCTTTAATTACCTAATTTTTGTTTTTTTTAAGCATGAAAGATGACTATAGTTCTCCCCAAATATAATATAAAATATAATACAGTAGTAAAAGTCTTCTCTCCATAATATCTTTCCTTCCTTAGGACTTAAGGAAACATGATAAAATAAAGGAGAGAAATATGCTCCATAAAAAAAATACTATAAGCCGCCTTATCCTTTGAATTGGGTGATGGACTTAACATTAATTTCTGAAAGGACAAGTGGAAAGGAAACACAAAAATATATCTTGAGTTCCAAGATCAGTATGAGTTAGCAAAGGATAAGGATGCAATAGTAAAAAAAAAAAATATATATTTTTTAGAGGACAACATAGACCGATTTCATGTTTAACTTGCGCAAATATAATTAGGACCACCCTCCTCAAATTGCAAGACTCCCTCAATGACCAAAGCCCGTAGGAGATAGGCCTAGATGGTTGTGGGCAAATGATCATCACTTCAATATTGCAAATTGCTATAAAATACTAAATTTAAGCAGAATCAGACACCCGCTAGTAAAACATGCGTAGAAGCTGAAAGTCCTACTAAAAGTTCAGATGTTCCTGTGGCTCATAACTAGAGAAGCAATTCTAACTTGTAACAAATTACAAAGAAGATGTTGGTAAGGTCCTAGTTTCTGTAGCCTTTGCCGAATAATAGGAGAAACAACACAAATATTCAAATAATGCTCTTTCACCAAAGGGCTTTGGGCATTCTACTTGCAAGGGGGAAAACACTCATAAATAAAATATTCACCTCCAATAGATCTCAACACAATTTGGAGGGAGGATCAGCTACACTAAAATGATACATGGGGCATAAATAAGGGTTACTATAGGGGCAATACTTTGGAATGTGTAGCTTGAAAGAAACAGTAGATTATCGAGAGATAAAAGTTCTTCTATTAAATCATACTTTGTACATATTCAGGATAATATATCATGGTGGATATGTACAACTATGGATGGAGCAAAAGGAGGATCGGGATCTCGCCTACCAAAACAAGATGCGAGGAGGAGGTTAGAGCTGCAATATATGGTGGAACCCTTGGCAACGATAGAGGCAGGGCGCTTCCACTTGAGCCAGAGAGAGCCAGAGAGAATGACCACTACTGCAAGCACAAGGAGGCACATATCCACCCATCGGCGACCAATGGATATTATTGTGTGATTTTATTTTCTGTTATAATCTATCATATGTAATGGTATTAACTTTCCATAAAAGGAGATAAACCTATATATTTGTAACATGTTTCATTAAGTAATTGTAATGGAACGCAGGGGGTAAAAATCCACGATTTTAGCTCAAAAAAGGAAACATGATAAATAGAGTATAAAATACAATACTGTAGATAAAGGTGGCTATCTTAACTTTGATTTTAATTTTAATTTGTTAAGATGTCGTTTTTGAGACAACTTACTGTGGCTATTTGGCTCCCACTTGGCCACTTGTGCAAGTTTTTCACGCTAATACAAGTCTTCTCCATAATTACCTAATTTTTGTTTTTTTAGCGTAAAAGATGACTATAGGTCTCCACAGATAAGTATAAAATATAATACAGTATGCTTTAGTATAATAAAATATAGGGGTATTTACTGGTTTGTCCCTCATATCTTTATATATTATGATTTTGCCCCTCAAATCTTCATATTTAGAATTTTGCCCCTCAAATCTCATAAGTTACAACAATTTTGCCCCCTTCTCTAACACAGTTAAATATTTGACCATTTTACCCCTCTTTTCCTCTTCTATTTTCCTCCTCTCTTTTTCTTCTCTCTTCCTCCTCTCTTCTCATTTTCTTCATTATTTCTCCTCTCTTCTTTCTCCTCTCTTCTTTCAGTTTTTAACTGTGTTAGGGAAGAGAGGAGAAGAGAGGAGGAAGAGAGGAGAAAGAAGAGAGGAGAAATAATGAAGAACGGAGAAGGGAGGAGGAAGAGAGAAGAAGTAGAGAGGAGGAAAATAAAAGAGGAAAAGAGGGGTAAAATGGTCAAATATTTAACTGTATTAGGGAAAGTTAGAGAAGGGGGCAAAATTGTTGTAACTTATGAGATTTGGGGGGCAAAATCTAAATATGAAGATTTGGGGGGCAAAATCATAATATATAAAGATTTGAGGGACAAACCAGTAAATACCCCTAAAATATAATACAATATATACATGTTGGCTAAACTTACCTTTGTTTTTAATTTTAATTTGTCAAGATGTATTTTCCAGGCAACTTCCTTTGGCTATTTGGTCCCCCCTGGCCACTAGCAATTGCCGCTGATTGGCAGTGACAAATAACTAGAGAGTGGGGAAAAAAAAAAAAAAAATCTTCTGCGATCCAACTTGGGATTTTCTGCTGGATCGCCTCCCGAATCCTGCGCAGCCACCGGTGCAGGAGAAGAGGAGGAAGGCTGACGTGATCGAGAAGCCGCTGCCTCAGAGGGCCTGCAGGATCGACGATTTCTTCCAGAAGCCTGCTGCGGTGGAATCGGCAGAATGATGCTGATGACGAGTGCCGGTATGATGCTGAACTACACCCCCACCCCCCCCCCCGCCCCGTCCTTTTTTTTCCTCCATATTCCTGATTGTTTGCTCGTTTATTTTAAGTGATCGTTTTGCTGGATGTTTATATTTTGTGAATAATTTTATGATTTCTTTTAATAGACATTAAGGGGTCGGTAATTCTGTTGAATTTGGAGGAGTAAAAGTTATGAATAATTTATCCCTAACTAATCGAACAAACATGGTTGGCTTCACACAGAGCTCATATCTTTTATTTTTAATTTTGGAAATAACTTTGATTATTAGGCAAATAATTGTGAGTTAGTAAGTTCCCCTTACTGAGAATTTAGATGATTTTTTTTTAAAAAAAGATAAACTGTGGGACTAGGTTTCCATTATTCGTTTTAATGAAACATTCTTCTAAATGGAGGATTACAAGTATTTGTGAAGTTACACACAGCTTGACCCCTCATAACAAAGGAAAAAAAATATTGAATATATAATATGATTGCAATGGGAGCATATCCTGCATATTAGGACAATTTGGATGAAAATTAGGAATAATGCATTAGGTTGTTGTCGTGGTTCCAATATAAAATCTTGAACTCATGAGGAGTTTGCATAGTTATAATAGAGAAATACGTATGCAAGTAATGTGTCTACAAAGTTATATTATATAATTCTTTTGCTTCAAAATTCTAAAGTTAGTGGCAAGAAACTGTCATGATCCCCTTCAGTGGCCCGATGAGATGCTCCGGATCCTGATGGATTCTTTGGTATTGGATATGCAAAATAGAGATGGGATGAGGAACGGATGAAGAGAGCAGAGGGTGAGGATTTAGGGTTTGGAGAGAGAGAAGGATAGAGAGAAGAGATCAAAAGGAGGCATAATTAGATAAGGGAAGGGATTTCATCAACCAAGCTAGGTTTTACATTATATTGTGAGATTATATATTGCTTGGTTACAACCAAAATTACCCCCATACCCTCATGCCCTTCCTACCGCTCAGAGCAATCTCGGCCTTTGGAGAGTGTAGCCGATGGCCACTTAACAGTAACCATTTTTTGAAAGTCGCCGGGCTGGGCTGTTCTTTGATGGGTTTCCTGCAGCTTCATTCTTATTCATTAGGTAGTTGACCCATGGTTGTAGTGGGCTTCAGGAATCAGCCCCTGACAGAAACAAGTTAATATGTCATAAAGCTTGTGGTATGAGGTCCCATATAACAAATTATGATGAATTGCTATTGAGTAATCCTTGCTTATCATTTCTTTACAAAGAAAACAAGTGAGATAAACCATCAAATCAAATTAGGTAAATGACTCCCTAGTATAAATATCCATAGCACATTTTAGTCTCAGATACATTGATTCATCTAAGTTCTAAGATGCACACAAGATGTGTCTTAAGTATGTCATAAAACCAAAAATATATGGAGTATACAATGCTTTGGATATGGATATTATATACATAATTACATACATATAACAATTACCCAAGTACGTCTTTATTGTGCCATTGTGTTTGGAGGAATTATCTTCCTTATTACAGCATGGAGTTCAATCTTACACTTTCGAAAGCACTATTTATTGTTTGTTACAGCTGAAGTAAATTTCTTGTCATTTTAAGCAATAAAGTTCTTTCCTCTTCATGATTGTTACCATGCAAAAAGAAGTGTAAAATATAACTTTTGATTTTATCATGTCTCTTATAAGATTGAACTTCATTAATTTGACTTGTGGAAATTTACTAAAATTGAATTACAAGGATTTTATCTATCGTTCAATATGTTCCAAGGGTGAATATGATGCATAATTCTACCATTTAGTCAGGTCCCAGATTAGCATCAATATTACTTAAATTAGACATGCAGAATTAGATAGTGCTAAAGTGAATGGAAAATTCATGTTCTATTAAGGATTTAATAATGCAAAAGTCAATAGGTTATTTTTCTATTCTTGATAAAAGAGCAATGTAATTGTTGAATTTTTCAATTTTATTATATTTAGACATGGGATAGAACTTTGAGGCTTTGCAATTGGTACAAGCCAAGACAAGAGATTTACATAAAAAAAAAGTGAAGAACATAATTATTATAATAAAAATAGGACTTTTCTTGGCTATTTGGTGTAATAAGAAGTTCCGGATGTCCAGGTCAAGAATCAAGTGTTTGGATTATACCATTTCTATTCGGCTTAAGTCAGACTATTTAAATTAATTCCTAAAAGGAAAAAATGGTGAGAGTTACTGAAATAGATTTCTTCTTCCTATATATGGATGTATTTGTCACATGTTCTGCAATGGCATGAATTTAAGGAGTGTATTTTGAATTGAAAGAGGGCCTATCATGTACCATGCCAAGTAAATGAAATCTGAAACTGTGCCTCTTCTTTAAGCAGTTAGATCACTAAATTATTAATATTATTACTGTGTGAAATAATCATGTTATTATCTTCATTATTATGGAGAAACACAAAAAATTTTCAATTTTCGACTAAGATATGGTAGTATTTTTTCAATGAAAGATGAGCAAGTTTATATTGAATTAGGACAAAAATGCCCTAAGATGTCATATCATATTGCTATGATGCTTGTAAACTTCTAGTGTACTGGTGACTTGTCTTTGAGCCAACTAATGACGCAATTATGCACCGTACATGGAGAATCTTTTTCTTGGATCATTAAGAAATTGTTTATTAGCCTCTCAAAAGGCAAGAAATTATTGTCTAAACCTTTTCTTTGCTTTATTTTCTGGCAACTGTCTTTGCGGTGGCTCTAGGATATTTCCTAAGCATCTCAAGGGATTTAAACCTAGGATCTTCAAATGGAGGGAACCATCATTTGGCACTTTATTTTTGTTTCTTTTTGTCAAAGAAACCAATTCTTTTTCTAGACTGACTGCTTGGAATCATTAGCATTAAGAATGTGTTGCATGCAAAATGCAGTAAATTCGTAGCATTTAAATAAATATAATAACTTTATCACTAAAGTCAAAAGCAACATCATCCAATTAGTCCTCTACAAAGTGCGAAAAGCTATCTTATCAAGTATTTTCCATGTTTTGTTCATGTTCTGACTGTGATGAGTAAAGGGACGGCGGCTGTTGGCTGCTAAACATCTAACTAACACGAACATTTGAAAGTAAACTGGAAAAAAGAACTAAACCTCACCACCTATGTATGTAAAGCCGCGAACTTGCTATGTTCAATATTCCCTGAACATGAGATGCGATGCATACTTCAACCATTTTCAGGCCACAAATTAGCACCTGATTGCACCTCTAGAATATGACGGTGCAAAAAATGAATATTTTCTTCTTATTTTAAGGTTGGGGGAAGTTAAACAACTCATAGTTAGAGGCTGGAGTCTATAATGGCCGAACTTCTTTTTTCCTGCATTAATTTCCACTGAAAGGCACATATTGACTGAAGTCTGAATCTACCCTATTGGTATGCATTGTGTTAGGCTGTTCTTGATTCCCAGTTGGGTATTTGTTTGATCCTTCTTTTCCCTTTTTAAATATTCAGCCTGGTTATGGATTGAATAATCGTCAGCATGCCTGTATCAGTTGGTTATTAGGAGTCTAATTTTCAAGTCTATGGTTGCGATTATTTGGGCTAGGTTTATATACTGGCTTCATAGGCTAGCTTAGTTTATTGGATAGCAATTCATGGGATCATGAAATTTATTTGATTTGTACTGGGAATAGAAGTTTGGAATAAGAATTTGAACAACCTACTCGATAAATTAGCATGTCATGTAGGTGATATTGAGTTGAATTGTGCTGTAAAAATACAAGGAGTTTGCTTGGTGCCTTGGGAAGTTTTTGACATGTTGATAGAATCAAGAAGAAGCATTCGAGTTTCAGAGTTTCAACATGCTTAAATCTTCTTGCCAAACACCAAAAAAAGTTAAAGGATTGTCTCAAGGAGAAAATATTAAATCAGAGTTAGTAACATCAATATCTGAGGAAAAACTTGTACAAGCTATTAGAATTTCCATTCTGTCTAAAGACAAATGCATTGTTCATCTACCTTTACACAGTTTGAGGTCAAGGAATGCATTTTGAATCCAAGAGGACGTGGCATATTCATTAGTAAGTTAATAGAATCTCAAATAAATTTCAGCCTGTTTGTTTAGGTTGTGGGAATGGTGAAGCTGCTACTATTATTAGCCAGTACAAAATTACCATTTGGAGGACATTTCTATCAAAATTTATACTAATTTTAGTTAAATATGTAATACTGTTTTTTTTTTTTCCCTCAAAATAAAAGTTGTTTTTTTTTTATTGGGTTAACACAAAATTGCCACCATTGTTTCTTTGTAAATTATGCAAATCGTATCGTACATAGGTCTCTTATTGGCACTATGATACGGTCATCCACTGTACTTTGCGGATAATAAGCTAGTACCATCAACTTTTTTGTTGGATATTAAGAATTATTTTTAACTTTCCTTAAGACAGTGATATTAATGTTGAAAAACTTTTCTTTGCTTATTTTTCTGGAAATTATGCCCATAATTACACTAAGAAATCATGATAATATGAATTTTAATAATATTAAGCTCCATGAAGAGTATAACCCCAGGATCTCCAAGTTGAGTAGCCATCATTTATCCACTTGTTCTTATTTTATTTTGTTTTGAAACCACTTGTTGCTTGATTACTGCTCGAGATCGTTAAATTTTAGAACGTGTTTCACGCAAAATATAGTAAATCTGTGATAAGCTAAATGTTAATGTAATAACCATCATGATAAAAATTGAAAGCAACATGTCCAATTAGTCCTCTAGAAAGTGTGAAAACCTGTCTCATTGAATAATTTCGATCATTTTTTCTCATGTTTTAACTCTGTTAAGTGAAATGATATGGATTTGTACTAAACCACCAGCATTGCCAATGTGAACCTTTTTCGATAATTTTTTCTTATGTTTTATCATTTACGATCTCAACAGTTCTTGATCGTGAATCATATTATTCCTGCCCCCCCTCTGAACAGAAGAATGAACATAGCCAAACCTTCTGCATGTTTACAGAAGCAAGAGCAATGAATCAAGTTTCATCTGTTGTCATCATACATAAACGAATTTACTTATCATCAAGAGTTTACTGCATTGGCATGTTCTTCAGTTCTGTCAAAACTGGCTCTATCTTTGCAGGCTTCAGGAGATTGTTCCTCTGAATGCGGGCAATATTTTCGGAGCAGAGGACTACCACCCAGTTTCAAGATGGACATGCCTCATTCGTGATGCGCTGAATAGGATTCGACCAGAGAAACCAAAATACAAAAGTTTCAGCGATCCTCCATTTCCTTCGAGGTTCAAGCCAACAGATAGTGCTGATCATGCCACTGTGGAGGAGCTGCTGCCCAAGACTGACAGCGACACTGATGATGAAGTCCATCCACTGGACGAAGAGTCTTTCAGTCTAGCTACTAAAACTGATGGATGCACTCAGGACACAGATGATTCAAAGTGTGATTTACCTTCCACTGATACTACAGATACTAATGCCATGCAGTTTCACGCTCCAAGAAACAACTGCAACGGTTGAACCACTTTCCTTCAGTAATAGACTACGAGCCAGTTCCTGAAACAAATATTACACAACCGAGGAAGCTAACTAAAACACTTAGCAGCTTTGAAAGGATTGGTCTGGTGTGGCCAGAACAGTCACTGGACTTGTTGGCTAAATGCAAGGCAGATAATTCGAATAATTTGAATCCTCTGCGATCAGTGAAGTCTTTTAGAGCTTGTCAGTCATTCAAGCAAGATTACTCGGGGATTGGTTTGATCTCTGAATATAATTGGGATGCTCTTGTTTTCAAGAAGAAAAGATCATCTTTCGTGAGGATTGTAAGCAAACAGGTGGTCAGGATTTTTCTTATGGTATGGGTTTGTCGAAGCCTATGCAAGTATATTCAGAACTTGAAGGTATCTACTGTTGGTGTTGGTATTATGGGTTACATTGGAAACAAGGTCAGGTTCTCACTTCATTCTCCCTTCATTCTAGATTGAAGGTTTCTTTACATCAATTGTTTTCAATTTTAAGTTTTTTTTCCCTTAAACTTTTATAAATAAAGTTTTTTTAAAAAATAATAATAATAAAAGATCTTTCCATTTTATGGGCATTCTTGATTAAAGAACAAGATCCTAGATTGTGTAATTATATTGACACCCTTCCTATGTATTTCAGGATTCGGTTTCTGTCAGTATGTCCATCTACTGAACACCCTTCTGCTTCATATGTAGCCACCTATCCTCAGGCGAAAAGAATGGAGATGAGCTCTGCAGAAACGCGGATGTGCAAGAAATTCATCGCAGAATGCGATTCAGTACATCTCCTGGTACTGGACTGCCTCAAACAATCCTTGACCATGAGTAAGTTGCATTTACCCTTGTATATGTTGCATATCAAGGGACTCGTTCTTTTTTCCCCCTCATTTGCTAATAGTAGCAGAAATGAAATTTTCAGATGACTATGAATCTCTTCCCAATAATTTTGGAAATTTTCACATGTTTTCCTATTTCCTTTGAATAATTCGTTTGACTTGAGCACATGTTAATTATTTGCATAAGGATATTTTGGTTTGGAGATCTAAATTATCGAATCAATTTAGATTATGAAAGAACACATGAGCTCATCTCAAAGAAGATGTGGTCTGAACTAGCTGAGAAGGATAAGGTGAGCAAGTTTATCTTGCATGGTGCCATTACAAGTAAATATTCTATGCAAATTGTTTTACTTTGGATCTATCGACGAGTGTCGTCCAATAGCACTATTGAATAGCGTACTCAAAATCATTTATGAGGTTCTAGCCTCGCGGCTTATGCCATTTCTCCAGGAATTGATAGGGGAAACCCAAATGGGCTTCATTGCAGAAAGGAATATTCTTGATGGTGTAGTTATTGCACAAGAAGTGCTTCATCGATGTAAAAGTACAGATAGACAGGAATATTTACTAAAGTTGGATTTTGAGAAGGCATATGACAAAGTGGAGTGGGAGTGCATAATAGAAATTATGAGGAATAGAGGCTTCGGTCCTAAATGGACCAATTGGATCCTCCTCTGGCTCCGATCTGCAAAAGTCTCTATCTTGGCAAATGGAGGCACTGGGAGAGAAATCATCTGCAAGAGGGGCATCAGGCAAGGTGATCCTTAATCATCGCTAATCTTTGTCTTGGTTGCGAAGGGGCTTAACGTGATGTTTGCACGCATGAAGGAGGCAGGTAGGATTGAGGGGTTACCAGCCGCTAAGACCACTTCATTCACAAATCTACAGTATGCAGATGACACCCAAATCCTTAAACATTGCAATGTCTTACAAGCATGTGCGATTAAGTGGATATTAAACTGCTTTGAGGCATGGTCCGGTCTGAGAATTAATTACCACAAGAGCTCCCTCACTTTCACGAGTAAAGAAAACTTCACCAGTAAACTGGTTGTGGGATCTTTGGTTGTAAAGTCAGTAAATTTCCAATTTCATATTTGGATATCCCAATTAGACCGAGGAAGAGCAGGAAGGTAGATTGGGTTCCGGTTATTGAGAGAGTAAACGAGAGGTTGGACGGCCAGCAAAGTAAAGTCCTGTCTTTAGGAGAGAAGTTAATTCTATTAAACACAGTACTCTCTACTATCCCGATCTACTTTATGTCCTACTTCGTCGCCCCATATTGGGTTAGACAAAGGATCAATACATTGCGGAGTCGATTCCTATCGGGGGACTCTGTAGAACATGGCTGGAAATTCCACCTGGTAGCTTTGGGTCAGGTGTGTAAGGCAAAAAAGGAGAGAGGGTTAGGTGTTTTAAATCTGAAAATTTTCAATTTGGCACTGATAGCCAGGTGGTGGTGGAGGTTACTATCCCAACCAGAAGAGATAATACAGAAACTACTGAAGGAAAAATATGGACCATGCAAGGGCGCCTGGAGAGGCCAAGGGAGAAATTTGTGCAACGCCTTATGCTTCTGGAAGGGTGTCAGAAGTGTGAAAGAGTTATGTTGGCAAGGATTTACTTTTAAGGTAGGCAAGGGAGATAGCATAGCATTTTTGGAAGATATCTGGTGTGAACTCATACCCCTCAAATGGTTATTCCCTCTGGCTTACGAAGATTACCCCAGAAAATAGGGCAAAGTCGTAGACTTCTGGTGTAGAGAGAGATGACGACTTGAGTACGATGTTAGGAGGGGGTGGCAGGCTATACGTGAGAGGCTGCGACACTTTCAAATTAACGATAACGAGGATTGCCCGGTATGAAGATGGAAAAATTCCGGAGTTTTCTCGGTCAACTCGTTGTATGGCTTTTTCAATGATGGGGGGATTAAATCCAAACAAGCAGTTAATATTTGGAATGTAAAATATCCTCTGAAAATAAAAATGTTTCTTTGGTTCTTGGATAAGAATGCAATTCTCACATGGGACAACCTACAACGCAAAAATTGGCAGGGCCCTAATAAGTGTGTGCTTTGCGATTCAGCCATTGAAACGATGTCACACATAATGTTAGCATGCCCATACTCTAGGGGGGTCTGGATGGAAGTTGCTTATCGACATAACATCCAACTAAGTGGAGATATCTTCTCGTCAGTCTGGACGAGATTTTTACCTAGGGGTAGTGCTTCTAATGAGCATAGGAGCATCATAACTGCTATAGTTTGGAACTTATGGCTGGAGAGAAATAGAAAAATTTTTACTAATAAAGCTTATAGTTTGGACCACTGTATTTATTGTATTACTAATAATGTGTTATTGTGATTAATAGCTTTTGGAGGATCAGGGATAATTTCGCATACCACTCACCCTGGCATCAATGCCGTGGTGAACTTGAGACTACCCCAAGGGATTATAAGTGCAGGAGATGGCGAGGAGGAAGTGGTTCGAGTGGATCAGGAGGAGGTGGAGTAGGAACAGTGATCGCCCGCTGATTGTAGTCATCATTGCAATCATGGATTGTACTAATCTATCTTAGCCATGTAGTAAATACTACTTTGTATTATTATTCACTTTTGCTTCGGGTTGGGACATGTAATTTCTTTTTTCGTAGTTTACTTGTTTGTAAGTTCTGTTAAAATCCTTTTAATGGAATGCAGGGGCGGCAACCCACCATTTTTTTATTTCAAAAAAAAAAAATGTTTTACTTTGACAGGATTATGATTTAATGTCATTTTATTCATAAACTCTCAATTTTATGGCAGCTCAAGCGGGAGCTAAAGAAAGGGCGAGCATTCGACGGCTGGTCAGAAGGTGTTATAAAATTTCCACCAACCTATAATTATGAATTTAGTTCAGAGAAATATTTCAGAGATGACCTCAAGGGCGGGAGAAGAACTCCATGCATGGTATGAACATAAATTTCTCCAGTGTTTTTCTTTAGGTAATACAAAATTGTTACAGTTATAAGATATTTTACACAGGTATGATGAAACCAACCTTACGTGTTTCAGGTGTGACCGAATTCTTTCATTTGGAACCGGCATAAAGCTCTTGAACTACAGCAGAACCGAGCTGAGACTCAGACCATCGCCCTGTTACTGCTACATCCATGGTGGAGGTTGAAGTGTTCTCCCATCGAAAGCTTCAAAAGGCTCTGACTTTGACTGATGCAGAGGTAGAAGATGGAGATATCATATCAGATATTGATATTGTTGCTGGTATGGGAAGACTACGACTAGAGGTTTTTTTCCCAGACTTATTATGCTGCATCATTCAGCAATCCAAGATCAATACTGCAACAAATTAGCTGGAGTACCATAATTAACTACTGTAACAAATTGGTTCCTTCATGCAGGAAATTTCAGAATGGGGCAATAGAACTGACCAGTGAGGAAGGAAGAATTTAACTGCAACATCATTCCATCACGCTAGTCGGCTCATGTGATCATTTTTATTCACCGAGTAGAAGCCTATCCTTTTTCCTAGTTCAGATAGGAAAACTGTAGTTGTAAATATATCGTCCATATGCATGTATCAATCTTCTTAAAGCCAGTTCTCAGCCACCTGATGTTGCAGATTTCCAAAACTCAAACAAACCAAAAGAAAAATGTGTATCAGAGAGATGAACAATCAATTTCCCCTAATAATGAGATGTATTCACTTTTTCTTTATTGAAGAATAAAGAGTCTTAGGGCAGGCCGCTGCATTTCACAACGGTTGTATGCAAATCTCCCACATGAAATCTGGTACATTCTGTCTCCTTAATTTTGTAGGCTACAATCTTCTTCCTTGCTACGAGATGTGACATTATCTTTGAGAATCTTCACAGCTTGCCCAACTCCATCCTTCAAAATATACACGAAATTGGTGCAAATTAATAATGTGTAGTTAAACATGTCGTATTCACGTATATACAAATCACTTTTATGTCATGTTAGTATCTACTACACCATCCACTATATGGCTGGAGGCTTGCGAAAATTGGGAATGAAAATAAATTGATAAACATTGATTTGGATCTTGGCACTTAGATAATCTCTCATCCGAGAAATTTAAGGATCGTTTTAGGTCACGACACCTAAATAGTCTATCACTCACTCTCAATGAAGTAGACACCTCGATAGTTTATCACTCACTCTCAATGAAGCAGCATGAAGAGAGATTTAGGAGTGCTGGCAAATCACATGCGGTTCTAATTTCCAAAATCTCATTCTTCTCTTCAATAGGTTTTACATGATTATTTATAAAACAAAATGCAGGCATTATACATGTAAATAAACCAAAATCTAATAATAAAACAAAATTCTAATCAAATCATAAAATTAAATCTTAATCAAATTATAATCAAATCAAATCTAATAAAAATAAAATCCTAATCAAATCAAATCTAAGCAAAACTCCAATCAAATCCTAATCAAATCTTATCTTTTAATTGTCCCTAGCACATTCATATTAGATTACATAATGCAAAATTTTCTTGATTACAGAACTGAAAAACATCGGTTGGAATGTAATTTTCAGATTGAGTGACATAGCCGCCGTTATATGAGCGTGTCATTTTCAATACATGATAGCCAAACATTCGGAATATGCTGATCATGCAGTTAATTCCTTTCAAAATATAAAATAAAGACATATTTTTTAAATCGCCAAAACATAGAAATTTCTGAGTTCATCCATAGCATACTGGAATTTCTACTTCACAGCGAGTTAACCTACCCTAGTCGGTAATATTTTATAATATGTCTAAAAGAATGGTTGCTCCAAATGCGATTCATATTATTATAAAAATGTGTATGTGTGTGTATATATATTGGTAATATTTTATAATATGTCTAAAAGAATGGTTGTTCCAAATTCGATTCATATTATTATAAAAATGTGTATGGAATGGTTGTTCCAAATTCGATTCATATTATTATAAAAATGTGTATGTGTGTGTATATATATATATATATATATATATATATATATATATATATATATATATATATATATATATATATATATATAGCTGTAATTGGTGATAAACTTCCTCCCTCGAAAACCTTTTTCCTTAAAATCTCTGTATTGTACATACTTAAGTGCAAAGGGTGTGCTACTTGTTGGGGATCGAATCCCCATCGAGATCGTAAAGATAAAGAAAACAATACAACACAAGAAGAACACAAGAATTAACGTGGTTCGGCCGACCAAGTTCGACCTACGTCCACGGGAACAACGAGAGAAATATCCATTATGAGAAAAAAAAGGTTACAAGAAGAGATCCAAGTATCTCTCTATCTCTCGCATCTCTCATAATAATAGAATCATATCTCTCAATCAATTGCTCTCCAATTACTCTCCTCTCTCGTATTACATACAAGAGATATATATAGTATTCATATCCTAATCCCATTAGAATAGCACTATTACCATCTAATTGGTGTTCCAATCCAATTAGAACTCTGGTCTTCTAACTCAAATCCAACTGAGACTCCTTGTGATTCTTGATCACATCTGGATACTCAACGGATGCGAGACACAAACCCAACAATCTCCACCTTGGCTCGTATCCGATGAGCCATGCATCTGGGAGAAACTCCGTTGCTCTCGTCATCCACTTCGCAGACATCCACCGCACGATCACCATGCTCCACCGACCAGGAACAATTTATATAATCATTACTGCCTCTATACTTGAGCACTCAGGATCACTAAACCATGCTCTCCTCCGAGAACTCATGATCACTAAACCATACTCTCTTGAACACTCACGATTACTACACCATGCTTTTCACCAAGCGCTCATAATCGCTACACCGTGCTCCACCTCGGTCAAAATACCTGGACCTCTTGAGTACTCACAATCACTTATCATGTTGTACATCACAGAAAAGTAATTGTTACACCGTACTCCACCTTGATCCAAAAACTATGACCAACTCTAGAGACAGATGATTATATATTACTACGTGCTTTATCATGTCATAAAGTAACCGTATCCATCAACATGAAGTACCACGCCGTACTTCATCATCGTACGATCAACCAACCATCGACGATCGATTATCTCGGTCAATATCAATCCCTCGATCACCATCGACCCCCTCGATCACCATCGATCACTGCTGGTATGCACAAAATCTGCTCTAAATAGTAGATTTTGCCCAATCCGCATCCACCATTGCATCCGGAATGCTGAAAAACATAGAATTCGACTCTGAATCACCTTAATCGGACACCGATTCTTCGATCCACGCTCCGATCAACCATAACCGTCGATCTGTGCCTCAGAATCCATTTCAGTTATCAGCCACTCCTTTTGGTGCACATTGCTAGAGCCTCCGGTTGTGCCATCACCGGTTGTATCCGGCTATTTTTTCTCTTCTTCTTCTTATTGTATTTTGCCTTGATGCCTCCGCCAACCTTCTTGTTGACTCGTCATCAGATCCACCATCTCGCAATCTCGATTCCGGATCCATAACTCCGGATCTGATACCATTTGTTGGGGATCGAATCCCCATCGAGATCGTAGAGATAAAGAAAACAATACAACACAAGAAGAACACAAGAATTAACGTGGTTCGGCCGACCAAGTTCGACCTACGTCCACGGGAACAACGAGAGAAATATCCATTATGAGAAAAAAAAGGTTACAAGAAGAGATCCAAGTATCTCTCTATCTCTCGCATCTCTCATAATAATAGAATCATATCTCTCAATCAATTGCTCTCCAATTACTCTCCTCTCTCGTATTACATACAAGAGATATATATAGTATTCCTATCCTAATCCCATTAGAATAGCACTATCACCATCTAATTGGTGTTCCAATCCAATTAGAACTCTGGTCTTCTAACCCAAATCCAACTGAGACTCCTTGTGATTCTTGATCACATCTGCATACTCAACGGATGCGAGATACAAACCCAACACTACTCTTAATTTGAAAGTATACAGGTAATGCCTGCTTTACTTTTATTTATTGATTACGTTTATACGAAGCCATTTGATGATTGCTGGTACGAGAGAGTAACTCAAGAACTATATATAGCTCAACATGATATATAGACAATATGTCAAGTCAAACTTTGTAAACTTAAAGCCCAGGCAGAAATTCCAGTGGCACCTTGCTGCCCAGTGGCTTAAAGGCCCGGTTTGATCTCTAATGGCCCCAGTATGGAAATTCGAATTTGATCCCATCACTCAGTTTAAGCGCGGATATGCAGAATTTTCTTTTATCAAGCAAATCATTACGCAGAATTTTCTTTTATCAAGCAAATCATTACTAAATCGAAAATCCAATCCCTTCTTGAGGATACTCTTAGTTACTAAATCTCCAAAGATGTTAATTCCGGGTACCTCAGTTCAGGAATATCTCCATAGTAAATAATTCTTTTTCTCCAAAAAAAGATAGACAACTTTTATTCACAGAGAGGGAGACGACTCTGTTTACTCCGTACGATTCTGTTAACTGATACAATAACTCAGAGAGAATTAATAGTTTGCTATCTTGAGAGATAAAGAGATATTAAGAGATTTTGAACTTAATTTCTAATAAAATATACCCAATCTTGTTAAGTTGTTGCTCTTATAGCTCTCCGAATTGTTTGCTTTCTCAATCTATTTCTTGGATTACTCACCTGCAGTGTTTGTTGGCGCAAGCACAAGCAATTGTTGGCACAAACACTATTGTTAAGAAAAGTTATGGCATAATAATGATGCTAAAAAGTTTTGAAAAAGGGAAAAAGCACATGAAAAAAGCATGATGTTTTACACAAAATAAAACCAAAAACATCCTTACATTATTTGGACTTCTTCTTTTTAGAGCATAATAATGTTGGACTCGGATTCCATTAATTAATAATTAACAAAACCAGAGTACAAGTAGATTATACACAATAATTATCCCTCAATATAAAATAGACAATACATGCAATGTCTAAAGAAAGGAAAAATACGAGTATCAAACTACTCAAATAGCCTTGGAGTGTGCTACTCTGCCCCGAATGAATGTGACTGATTCTAGCTAGAGCTTCGATCTCCTTAGGAATCTGCCTCCTATTCTAGGATTGCAGGGTCCTTCCAAAAAAAGAGATGTTTTTGGTAAAGTTCATGCTTTCTTTCATTACCATGGATTTTAAAAATTATAATATATTTTTTTTTCAAAAATTACCATGAAAGAAGAAAACAAACGAAAGGACTTATATAACATCTCTATCTTTTATATAAGATGTGAATCCTTGGTGTAGCGGTAGAATTAATCCCGTAGATCCCGTTGACGATCCGACGTGAAATTGTTGTTGAGGGAAGGCGAATGGCCGGCCCTAGCTCTCTCCGTTGGTTGGGACGCTTCAAAACTCTTACGCATAGTTTATTCTGCCAAAAGATCTCCCTAAAGTCCCCTCTTGAAGGCTATTTATAGGCCTTGATTGGTTATGAGGGTTTTCTTAGAGATAGAGGCGGAAGATCTTTGTATTTATCCATAATTCTAATAAAATATCTGATCATAATTTGGATTACTTGATTTTATATCGTCGTGGGATTTACTTTGGATATCGGATGGTCTCAAATCTTAATTAAAATTGTTTACATATTGTGAAAATATGTCTTTATGTAGTCAACATGAGGCTATTAGCCACGCGTTTGTTCGGAATGCGAATTTAGGGCTTAGCCTTGCGTTTTACTCAAACGCAAGGATAAGGTCTATATTCGCGTGGAGACTCTTCTTCTTTTTTGTCATTCAACAAGGGACGAAGGCCGAAGAGTCTTAGTGGTGGGTCCCTTCTTTGGACTATATTTTACTGGACGGAAAATTCTAGGTTAATTAGGTTTCACCTAACAATATTACAATATGTAAGCATTTTCCCCATATTCCATATTTAACTACTCTTAAGAATCGCTTTTCTAGTTCAAATTGAAGATAGTATTGTTTTATGAACATATACTACGGGGGAAGATGCGGTCACTAGATCGTCCACCAGACCCACACAAAAAGAAGTAAGAAGAAGATGGACTTGAGGCTATTTCTTGAAAACCATACTGGGGATGTTAAATGTAGTACACTCTTATTTTGTATGACTTGATTTTATGATCCTCGGAAAATGAGAGTTTATTTTGTAGTAATCTATGTATATGTAACTATATATTTCGTTAATTCCAAATTAATGGAACGTCAGGAAACTTAGTTCACTATTTATGCTATAAAAAAAAAAAAAAAAACTCTTAAGACTATTTACATCATGCTCAACAGAAAACATGAATAGGAATGAAATAAAGGTTATATACTTGTGATCATATGTGTTTAGATCCACATTCAATCTTACCATGACCATTTACTAACTGGGTTTCGAATTACTTTGGCACATGCAAAGAAAATTTGTTCGGCAACTTTTCGCGACATATCCCCTACTTTATGTGTGACCCATATAATTCATATATCACACATAACGTCTAGGCATCACCTTTTTGGCGTGATGCATGTATAACGGTATTTCGTGGGTTTGAGGGTGTCTAAACTTCCCAACATTTAAGATTTTCTTGGAGATTGCTTGCGGTGGCAATGCTATCGAGTAATCATCTCCTCTTAGGAGAATGTTCGAGGTTAGCATCACTTTTTTTTTGGCGTGATATATATTTATAAATTTGTTGAGAAAATATTGCATCGAGCGTGTTGAAAAATCAGTAAAACTAATGTCTCATTTTGATTTGGTTCCAGGATGATACACTCATTATTGATAGAGAAAATAATCAACGTTCAAGAATTGTATATGATTGTATTTGAAAGTGAAGGAACTAAGACTACAACAAGAGTGGAATATAATCGAACTACATTAGATGGTGGATCTTCAAGTGGCATATGATAGAACATTACTGGAACATTATTGAGCCATGAGCTTAGTGGGCTTGGAATAAAAATTTCGATTTTCTTATGCTACGGTGTTTCAATAATTGTATGCCTTGTGATGATAGAATACCAAAGAAGTGGTATTGCAATGATTGCTAAATGTGAAAATTGTGGTGGAATAACCATGAAAGGCATTAATCATGTACTTAGCATGGTATTAAGCATAGAAGTTTTTTCTATACTCATTTGATATTGCTATGGGTCTTGCAATGTCCTCAGAGAACTGTTGCACAATGCAAGATTTCGACGAGTAAGGAAAAAGAAAAAAAGAAAAAAAAAAGGGTTAGTTTGGCAACTTGTTTTCGACAATCCCTTGTATCCTATTATTGTAACTTTGGCTAAGACGATATCATATATTAGCTTTGATCTTGAGAAATGTTGATATATATACTGTCAATAGGGGATGTAGCAAATATGAATTTTATCTCTAGCTACTGTATTGTCTCGCCTCTCTCTACTTTTGACCTAATAACATCTAATGTCAAAAAGTTTAAACATAATATAGATGGAAGTTGTAATGACAATCTAGAATTGGCCGATAAACAATGGCTCAAGTAGCATTACTCTTTCCTAATTTGCTGAAGGTTCTGAATTTGATTTTCGATGTGACTCAATTTTGTTAATATTGTAAAGAATATGAGTGTATATGAAGATGAAATAAAATAATAAATAAATTAGAAGGCCTTTTATCATTGTATTCAAGTTATTACCTGGTAATGGGCTGAGATCAAGAAATAATTTTTCTGGGTTTCAACATAACTGCGTGAGAAAAAAAAAATTCATATGGGCCTAAAATGAAATATCCGGTCGCATAAATGGCCTGTTTCCCTTGCGCTAACATTTCTCGGTCCATAGCCATCTGAATAATTGTACAAATCCCACCACACAGGCGCAATTTAGCGGTTGACAGTTTTTTGAGGTATCAGTCGATACTTGACAGTGATTTAGTGTTTTAGATTAGTTAAAAGTGAAATGACACAAAAACTAATTTGAGCAATAAAAAAGAAAATCTAAGTAGAAAATGAAATATCTAAATGATTTTTTTTGAAAATTTTTTTGGACACTGACAAAATAGAATTTAATGTGATTAGATAACAGTGACCTCTACCTCTTGGAACTTATGGAAAGAAAAAAATAGTATAATTTTCAGAGACATTACACACACCATTGGTCAATGCTTTCGTTCCACATATCTTAATATTATTTATTAGATAGGTATATTTTCCAAAGACGAGCGTATCTTATTCTCGAATCCAGACCCACACTCCTGCCTTCACCCAATGAGATAAATGCGAATCCAGATATCACCATGATGAAGGTCCTGACGATAGAGTAGATATTAGCTATGTTTTTTATTTTGAATAACGAATATTGTTGTATGGTACTTCATTGGATCCGAAAGTCTAAAACAGTTAACTTTTCCTTCCTTAGCCTTTCTAATATGAACTTTATATATATATATATATATATATATATATATATATATATATATATATATATATATATATATATATATATATAAAACGGAAAATTTAACGGCGAAGAGAGTTTCTTCACCGCCGCTTAGGTGACCTACTAAAATTATTATACGTGACGCCACTTAAAATAACAAATAAAATAACTCTCTTGACTACCCTTTGAGCGGCACCACATGTAATAATTTTATTGGACCACTTAAGCGGCGATGAAGTAATTACTTCCACTCCTGATGAATTTCTCGTTTCCTCATATATATATATATATATATATATAGAGAGAGAGAGAGAGAGAGTTGGAGGAGAGCTGACAGCTCAGATCTCTCCTGTGCTGCTACCACATGCCAGCTTTTCATTCGTTTGACCATAAAAACTTAAGTCTCAAGCTGCTTGAAGAGAATTGGACTAATACTGAAATATACTGATAGGAGGGGTTTATTTGTAAATGTTTTGTTAAATTCACAAGGAAAAAGAACTGGACATCAGGACTTGAAATGGAAGTGGTAATTTGCAAATAAACCGCTCTAATTATTATATTTCAGTTTTAATCAAATTCTCTTCCAGCAAACCAACTCAAGTTTTTATAGTCCGACGAATGAAATTCCGCCACACGGTAGCAGCGCAGGGAGAAGTCTGAACTGACAGCTCTCCTCCAATTCTCTCTTTTATATATATATATAGAGAGAGAGAGAGAAAGAGAGATTACTGTAGGTGCACCGCCAACTCAGAAAAAGTTACGTGAGCTAGCGATAAAACTACAATGATCCAATAACTTTGTTTCAATTTTTTTTAACAAGTACTATCTAAACTTACTTAATTTCTTTCAGATTAAATTTCATAAATTTTGGAGTCCATGTACTCTTTCATCAAGTGCATACAAAATATTTTATTCATTGAAAATCGTTAATTTTGTGTTAACTTGATGGAGTACCAAATCAAAACTAAAACCCAAGAAATTGAGTATAAGTAAACCGTAGGGGTCGAGATCACAATCCAAAAGAAATTTTAAAAAAAAGATTATTAGAGATAGTGGAAATGAACTGCAGCTCAGATAACTTGCATGAGTTGTCAGTTGATTTCCATTTTCTCATATATATATGTGTGTGTGTGAACATGTTCAGATTGAAGTTCTATTTTTTCAAAATGATTTTTTTTTTTTTTTTAATCGATTTTCAGTCTCCATTGGCCCAAGACAAGGCAATGATCGGAAGTGATCATGGTAATAGACAAAACAGATGCTTAAGGGAAGTTAATTAGATTACTTTTAACACAGAATAGCTAAAAAGAATAGAGGGGAAAAAAAAGGCTATATATTTTGATGATTCAGTTCCTCTCCACTAACGTACATTAGTAGCTGTATCTTCAGTAATTTCTCAAGTTATGTTTAATTACACTAGTATGAAGTTACTATTTGAAGCAGATATTAATGTACAGAGATCGTTGCCCCTTCAAATGAAGGGTGAATAGTCACCTGTTTCCATGTAAATGTCGGATTGTTAGGATGAGCTTTTGTAGTCTCGCTTACTCGGACAGCTTGGGGGCCGACCATGGTAACTTGCTTGAGGCAAGAGAGGCTTAAAAGATTCCTGACTTCACACAACGAAGAACAATACCTGATGCCGAGCACTTGAAGACTAGGCATGCTTCCAGCAGCGAACGACAGGGACTCCAGTGAGTAAATACGACAAAGACGCAAAACCTTGAGACGGCCAAATTCTTGTCCGCTGAAGTGCAACTTCTGTTCAAGATACGATTCTTTCATCAACTTGAGCACGACCAGGTTAGGCAGCTCTTGGAGGGCTCCAATGTCATCAAACGCTAGTTCACTGTAGGTTAATACTATCTTGGTCACAGCCTGGAGCGAATTGGAGTTTACCCATCTCGGTAATTTGCCGAGATATCCTTCCACATATAGACTTTGGAGAAGCATGGGTGGTGATGCTAGAGAGTCCAGATAACCACCTGTATAGTCATAAAACTTAAGCTTTAAAGATCGAAGGCTACGGCTCATCTCTGAAATGGCAGCACAGACAGCCCTCCCCTCATCCGGAGGACTGAGCCAGATGCCGAGTTTAGTCAGCGGGGTCAGTTTTCTTAGCCACTGAACATCACCTTCCCTCTCAGTTACAAGATTGTCCAGTGTCTGAAGAGTGTCTGAACATTGAATTAATCCTGGTTGAGCACGCCACCTGCCTTTGAGTTGACGAAGCCTAGGGAGCTGGAAAACTTCAGCAGGTACAGAAACAGTATATGAGCTTCCAATGACAAGAGTTTCCAGGTTTACGAGTCCTCCAAAGGATTTCGGTATAGAGACATAAAGGGAACCATATAAACCTAAATACTTGAGATGATATAACTTGCCAATTGCATCAAGGTGAGAATCAGTTAACCTGCGGCGAGCAGCATGCAGTTCCAACACCCTCAGAAACCTGCATCTGCATATAAATGACCGAAGCTCACGAGGATATCGTGGCTCAAGCATGAATAAGGATCGTAGATGATCTGGTCTTGTAGTCTCAAGAAGAGAACCCAGACTGTCAGATGATTGCAGGCTCAAGCGGCGAATCTTGGCTTGTGGCAATGGTGAACCATGCTTTCCGTACAGGGTCACTAGGTTCTTCTCTACAGATTCTTTGACAATGAAATCGAGCATAACATCATGAACTCGGCACTTCTTTACCCGACCCCTGCCACTGATCTTGGCGGCTTGGATCATGCTGCGGGAAACAAGTTCATTCAAATAGGACTCTGCGACCTCCTCCGGCATCTTTCTGTTGTGGTGATCTATCATCCCCTCGGCTATCCATAACGCTTCCAGTCGCCTACTCTGAATAACATAGTCCTCTGGAAAGACACTGAGATATAGAAAACATAGCTTAAGATGGTGGTCAGGCAGAGCGTTGTAGCTGAGTGCCATTATCTGCATCATCTCCTTGATTTCAGGCTCGGTTTGCAGAACCGAGCCAAGATCATACAGCATGCCCTCCCAGACTTCAAAAGTTTTCGCTGGCTTCCTAGCAAGAACACCGCCTATGCTCTTGATGGCGAGAGGCACACCCCCACATTTTCTCAAGATATTTTCTGACGGGCATTTGAGATGGGAGGGGCAAGAGTCACCTCCGAAGACTATTTTGCAGAACAACTCCATTGATTGACTTGGGGATAGCGTGGGGAGTTTATAAACATGCTCTTGATTGTGGACGCAGGCATCATCAGCAATTTTCATATACCGGGTGGTCACAATAACCCTGCTTCCTTTCATGCTATCAGGAAACACTTTTTTGATGAAGTTCCAGTGACCGACTTCCCAGACATCATCAAAGACAATTACATACCTCTTATCTTGCAGAAAACATCTGATCTTCGAAATGAGTTGCAATGCATCCCCTTTGTGGTCGAAGCCATCCAGAGAGAGTTCCTTAAACATCTTCTCCAGAAAACCCATGAGTTCAAAGGATGATGAAACAGTGATCCATGCACGACAGGTGAAGGGGCCAGAGCTCCCTCCTTCAATCAACCTTTGGCTATCAAAGACCTTTCTGACCAAAGTGGTCTTTCCCAAGCCGCCACAACCGACCACCGTAAGTACACATGTTTGCTTCTTCTTCTCGTCCAGCAGAATATCGAGAAGCTTATCTCTGGACTCTTTATTACCAATGAGCTCGGAATCCTGGATGAAGTGAGCATCCAGTCTAGAAGGGTATTGTTCCAAAAGTCTGCCAGCATTTGATGCCATTGGGATCACAACGTTTCTCATCTCTTTCAGCTCGACACTAGCTTTAAGTTTTTGGACCTCAGGTTTAATCCACAGCTGCGCATGGATCTTCCTCAGAAAACGAGTGATGGATTCAACCCCGGTCCTTAGCCAGTAAGTGTCGTGCTCAAAAGAAGTCCTCAGCACAGGACCAACCCTGAGGATGCAAGTGCGGGCACTCTCGGGGAAGCGGGTGCTGAGTCTAAGGAAACAAGTATCAGCAATGGATGGGGTCAGAAATCTTCCTCAAAAATAGATACGAAAACTTTGTGTTGATAATTCAAGGTAGAATGCAGATATTAATATTTAAAAGTGTATGTGCTACAAGTTATCAGAAATTATAACCTCATTAACAAAATCAGCCCTTCTAAATTCAGGATGGTGCTGAAATATATGATTATTGACTGATATTTAATTCCGAAAGCAGTGAAAGGCAAAATATGTACAAAAGAACAAATCTTTTACTGCTTACTTACCTCTGTAACTGAGTTCTCAGAAAAGAAGCGCTGATTTTTAGGACGAAGAAACAAGTGTTGATTTTGATGAAGCAAGCGACTACCCCTGTACTCCACAGCAGGTCTCCGTTGCGAAGGAAGAGCCCAACGATCTCATGATCAGTGATATGGAGATGGCCAGTCCTTAACAAGGGATCAAGACTAGTCCTAATTAGCAAGGGAAAGCCGATCTCAAGGCCAGCCTTTGGCAAGGAATTGTAGATATCAACTGCAGTTCTAACAAACAAGCCAGTGCCCAGCTCAAGAACAATCCTGAGGAAGCGAACGCAGGTGCCGATTCCTATAAAGTAACAAGTGACAGCTCCACAAAAGAGATGGCCGGCACCTGTCCCTAGCAACCAATTGCAGATTTTAAGGAACCAAGGTCCGGCCCTATCCTTGAGGAAGATGCAGCTCCTGAGCAAGTGCCCAAAGATCTCCTGATCTGTAGGCTGGACGAGGAGCCGCTTGAACTCGTCGATGGAATCTTCGGCATCATATGCCAACTCCCTTATCTGGCTGATCAACTCCCTCTTGTTCCTTGCTGTCTCCGGATCGGCCTCAGCCTTCTCTAGGAAGGCTCTCATCCCTGCAAGCTCTTCTCCGATGTATTTGATATCGTTTTGTGCAGAGAACAGCCATGAAATTGCAGACCATATCTTGTTCAGCACAGGGACACTAGGCTGCAGCCGTAAAATTGCAGACCATATCTTGTTCAGCACAGGCACACTGGACAGCAACCATAAAATTGCAGGAAGCAATATCAGCAGAATAGCAATGAACTCCATCTCTCGATGATCTCTTCTCTTCTCTCTCTAGATCTGTGTCTGCAGCCTCCCTCCCAGTGTAGAGTTTTCTTGTGCCAATACAGATGACAATGTGAAGGATTAATGGGAGAGGTGATTAGTTTTGAGTCAAAGTCTTCTCCATAATTATCTATTTTTTGTTTTTTAGCAAAAAAAAAAAAGATGACAATAGGTCTCCCCAAATCTTCTCCCCATGATACCTTTCCTTAGGAATTAAGGGAAACATGATAAATAGATGAAATAAATGTGCTCCACAAAAGAAATACTATAAGCCGCCCTATCCTTTGAACTGGTTGATGAACATATCATTAGTTTCTGGAAGGAAAAGTGAAAAATAAACACAAAAATATATATTGAGTTTTAAGCTCTGTATGAGTTAGCAAGGATAAGAATATAACCGTAAAATAAACATATTTTAGAAGACAGTATAGACCGATTTTTGGTCTAACTCGCGCAAACACAATTAGGACCACCCTCCTTAAATTGTAAGACTCCCTCAATGACCGAAGCCCGTAGGAAGTAGGCCTAGATAGGCCTACATGGTTGTGGGCAAACGATCATCAATTCAGTGTTGCAAATTGGTAGAAAGTACTAAACTTAAGCGGAATCAAATAACCGCTAATAAAACATGCATAGAAGACGAAGGCCCCACTAAAAGTTCAGGCGTTCCTATGGCTCATAACTAGAGAAGCAATTTCAACCTGTGACAAATATAAAGGAGGAATGGCTTTGGGCATTCTACTCGCAAAGGAGAAAAAACACTCACAAAATATCCACATCCAATGATCCAATAATTCTCAACACAATACGGAGAGAGGATAAACTACACAAAATATTAAAGGACACATGGGGCATAATAAGGGTTATTACAGGGACAATACTTTGGAATGTGTGGTTAGAAAGAAATAGTAGAATATTTAAAAAAAAAGTTTTTCTATTAAATCATGTTTTGTACATATTCAGAATAATATATCATGGTGGACATGTACAACCATGGATGGAGCAAAAGGAGGATCGAGATCTCTCCCACCAAAACGAGATGTAAGGAGGAGACTGGAGCTGCAACATATGGGGGACCCTGATGTTGAATTCATTCACTAATTTGAACCTTAAATTGAGCCAATTCACTAGTTCAAATTAAATGAATTAAGTGAATTGAAATTGGCTTCAAAAGTTGAGTACATAGCAAAGGAACAAAAAGAGAAGATGAAAAGATAGTCCCACATGGGATAGAGGAATGTAAGGATGTGGGCTTAAATATGGTAGCTTACTCCTTTACTTTGCTTATGTAAGAAGAGGAAAACCTTGAGCACCACGGGTAGTGCTACGCACCGCCCGCACGCGCGTGTGCGAGGGCGCATTGGGCGCTTTAGAGGCGCACTTTGCACTTGACTGTTGAAATCTCAACCGTTGCGACTGTTGAAAACCTATAAATAGGGTCTGGATCAGTGTTTCAAAATACACGTTTTTTTCTTTTCTGCCTCTTCTTCTGCAGACAGAAGTTCCTGAATTTCTGTCTACAGAAGACTTCTGTTCAATTCCATCATCCAGTCCTGCATTGCATTACATAAACCAGAGAGAACCTTTATCAGATTCGCCAGAGCAGAGGGATTGAAGCTTCATTCCCTCTGCAGATCGATCGTTGTATCCTGGGAGATCGACGTCCAAGAAATCCAGAAGCAAACAGTGGAGGACGAATCGATTTTAAGGAGATAGTGTCCAACACTAGCCTCGATCTTCATCCGATCTACTTCCTGTCATCTTCCAGTCTTCTTCCAGTCTTCTTGCAAGCTTCTGAACCAGGTTTTTCATAATCCAGTTTCTTATTTTTCTGATTAGGATAGTATACTAGATAAAGAAGAACAGTTTGATGGTTTTTCTTTAAACAGTCTTCTTCTAGTTCAAAACTGGAAATATATAGACATAAATCTAATTACAGAATTAATTTCCTGCAAGATAACAGTAGCAATTCTGTGTAACTACAAATCTGTCATCTTGTGTTAATCTAAAACAATTCTGTATGCTTCAATCTGCAACCATAGAATTAGTAACCTCTACTTTACATATACTTTAAAAATACCAACAATCTTAAAATCGATTCTTGCATGTTTTAGATTGACTTTTTAAGAATACAGTTTAAACATTTTTTGTGTTGAACCTACATTCTTAAATCGAGTTTCGTACTTGTTTTAGATTAATTTTTAAGAATACAGTTTAAACATTTTGTTTAGAACCTACATTCTTAAAACTGATTTTTTGAATTCTGTCACAATACCATCAATTAGAGTACTGTTATCAATTAGAACTCTGTTATAATAGTATTTAATCTTTAAACTGATATTTCGTTTTAGATTAAAAATACTGTCATCAATCACTAGTAATCTAGATTGCTTCTGGAAAAATTCTATTTGGTGATTTGGAGACTAGTAATCTTAATTGCTTCTGGAAAAAGAATAGTTAATTTCTGTTTTGTGATTTGGAGTGTTGAATTGTTTTTCAGTTTTATTAGAAAGTTAAAATTTATTACAAGACATTAAGATAGATAAATTTTAATATTTGTAGATGGCTACTACATCTGATATGTCCACTGTGATAACTCCTGTCATGGTTACTCCAACTGTGCCTTCAAGCCAGTACGAGAAACCAGAGAAGATCAGTGGCTCAGATTTTAAGAGATGGCAACAGAAAATATTGTTCTATCTCACTACAATGAATCTGGCCAAGTACTTGAAGGAGACTGTGCCTACTCTTGTTGAAGATGATCAACAATCAGTGAAGGCGGTTGAAGCATGGAAACATGCGGACTTCTTGAGTAAGAACTATATCCTCAATGGTTTAGACAATATACTGTATAATGTATATAGTTCAGTTGCTACTGCTAAGGAACTCTGGGAGTCCTTAGACAAGAAATATAATACAGAAGATGCCGACTCTAAGAAATATGTAGTCGGTAAGTTTCTGGATTATAAAATGGTTGATTCTAAAAATGTAATCAACCAAGTATAAAATCTTCAAGTGATCATTCATGAAATTCATGCTGAAGGTATGACTATTAGTGAATTTTTTCAAGTGGCTGCAAAAATTAAAAAATTGCCACCATCTTGGAAAGAATTTAGATATTACCTAAAGTATAAACGAAAAGAAATGACACTTGAAGATCTAATTGTACGATTGAGGATTGAAGAAGATAACCGCCTTTCTGAAAAGAAAATTGAAAATTCATACAATGTTTCTAAAGCTAATGTTATGGAAAATTCCAATAAGTCTAATGACAGGAAGAGAAAGCACAATGGTGAAGTCTCTAAGAGTGGTAACTCGAAGAGATTCAATGGCAAGTGCTACAACTGTGACAAGCCTGAACATCGTGCAAAGGACTGCCGTGTGCGAAAGGCACCAGATTCTTCGAAGAAGAAAAAGAAGCATTCTAATGCACATTTGGCCGAAGAAGAAAATCTTTGTGCAAATGTAGATGTAAATTGTACATCTGTTGTCTCAGAGGTTAACCTAGTTGGTGGCAACTCTAAAGAATGGTGGGTGGACACTGGAGCCACTCGCCACATTTGCGCCAACAAGTGGATGTTCTCCACATATGATTCTGTGGAAGGAGAACTACTCTACATGGGTAACTCTGCAACCTCCAAGGTTGAAGGACGAGGCAATATTGTACTGAAGATGATTTCGAGGAAAGAACTTACTCTTACTGATGTACTTCATGTACCAGATGTCAGCAAGTATCTGGTTTCAGGATCAGTCTTGAGTAAGAAAGGCTTTAGGCTTGTGTTTGAGTCTGATAAGCTTATACTCACAAAGAATGGTGTATATGTAGGTAAGGGGTATATGACCAATGGTCTGTTTAAAATAAATGTAATGACCATTGCCCCTAAGGTTATCAATAAAATTGATTCTTCTGTTTATATGACTGAGTCACCTTTTATTTGGCATGGTAGATTAGGACATGTTAATTATTATACTTTACAAAAATTAATAAATTTAAATATGTTGCCTAATTTCAATATAAACTTTGAAAATAAATGTGAAACATGTGTTGAATAAAAAATGACTAAGCTTCCATTTCATTCTATAGAATGTAGTACTGAACCTTTAGGATTAATTCATACAGATGTATGTGATTTAAAATCTATTCAAACTAGAGGTGGAAAGAAATACTTTATTACGTTTATAGATGATTGTACTAGATATTGTTATGTATATCTACTTAGAACAAAAGATGAGGCAATTGAAATGTTTATACAATACAAAAATGAAGTTGAGAATCAACTTAGCAAAAAGATAAAAATGTTAAGAAGTGATAGAGGTGGTGAATATGAGTCACCATTTGCACAAATTTGTGCAGAACATGGTATTATACATCAAACAACTGCTCTTTACACTCCACAGCAAAATGGAATTGCTGAGCGTAAGAACAGAACTTTAAAAGAAATAATGAATACCGTGTTAATAAGTTCTGGTTTACCCCAGAACATGTGGGGGGAAGCTCTGCTTTCTGCCAATTATATTCTCAACAAAATACCCCAAAAGAAACTTGATAAAACACCTTATGAATTATGGACATGTCGAGCACCTAGTTATAAATTCTTAAGAGTGTGGGGGTGTCTAGCTAAGGTTGCAATTCCTACTCCGAAAAGGACTAAAATTGGACCTAAAACTATTGATTGTATATTCATTGGATATGCACATAATAGCAGTGCTTATCGTTTCTTTGTCTTTAACTCTGATCATCCAGAGATACATAAGTACTCTATTATTGAATCTAGGAATGTTGTATTCTTTGAGAATATATTTCCTAGTAAAGAACATGAATCAAGTTCTCCGAAAAGGACTTGTAATGAAATTCTAAGAGATACAGAGTCTGATTCTGGAAATAAAACCAATGAGGATGAATGTAGACGGAGCAAAAGGGCCAGGATTAATAAATCGTTTGGTCCGGATTTTCTAACATATATATTAGTAAAAGAACCTCAAACTTATAAAGAGGCTATGTCTACTCCTGAAGCTCCTTTTTGGAAAGAAACTGTAAATAGTAAAATTGAATCAATTATTCAAAATCACACTTGGGAACTTGTGGATCTTCCTCCAGGAAGTAAACCATTAGGATATAAATGGATCTTTAAGAGAAAGATAAAATATGATGGGTCTATAGATAAATACAAAGCTAGACTTGTAATAAAAGGCTATAAACAAAAGGAAGGTATTGACTATTTTGATACATATTCACCTGTAACAAGAATAACATCCATAAGATTAATAATTGCGTTTGCTGCATTATATAATCTTGAGTTTCATCAAATGGATGTAAAAATAGCATTTTTAAATGGTGAATTAGATGAAGAAATCTACATGGAACAACCTGAAGGGTTTGTAGTTCCAGGTAAAGAAAAAAAGGTGTGTAGACTTGTTAAGTCTCTTTATGGACTTAAACAAGCACCTAAACAATGGCATGAGAAGTTTGACCAAGTTATGTTGTCAAATGGATTTCGCTATAATGAATGCGATAAATGTGTATATGTAAAAGGGGATATGCACAATTATGTCATGTATGTTTATATGTGGATGACATGATTATCACCGGTAGCACGGTGGCTCTAATTAAAGAAGTAAAAATCATGTTAACACGGAAATTTGATATGAAAGACTTAGGTATTGCAAATATTATTCTTGGTGTTAAAATCTCCAAGACATCTGATGGATATACCTTATCCCAGTCACATTATATCGAGAAGATACTCGAAAAATTTGACAAGAGAAATACTGATATAGCTAAGACACCTGTAGATATGAGTCTATATCTTATAAAGAATATATGTGCTAGTATATCACAGTTAGAATATTCTCAGATCATTGGCAGTCTTATGTATTTAATGAACTGCACAAGACCTGATATTGCATACTCAGTAAGCAAACTGAGTAGGTTTACAAGTAATTCAGGGGAGAACCACTGGAAAGCAATAGTTAGAGTACTCAAATATTTGAGGTACACTACTAACTATGGGTCGCACTATACTAGATATCCAGCAGTGATTGAAGGATACACTGATGCTAACTGGATTACCGATTCAAAAGATATCAAATCCACAAGTGGATATATCTTTACTATTGGAAGTGCAGCCATCTCTTGGAAATCTTCTAAACAAACATGTATAGCCAGATCCACTATGGAATCTGAGTTTATAGCTTTAGATAAACCTGGAGAAGAAGCAGAATGGCTTCGAAACTTTTTAGAAGATATTCCAATGTGGCCTAAACCTGTGTCAGCAATATGCATCCATTGCGATAATCAATCAGCAATTGGAAGGGCACAAAATGTATTATATAATGGAAAGTCACGACATATACGTCGTAGGCATGAAACTGTAAGACAGCTGCTTACAAACGGAATAATATCTCTTGATTATATAAAATCAAAAGATAATATTGCAGATCCATTAACAAAAGGCTTGACTAGAGATCAAGTATATAAGTTGTCGAGGGGAATGGGATTACAGCCTACTAAAGAGTAACTCCATAATGGCAACCCAACCTAGCTGACTGGAGATCCCAAGATCTAGGTTCAAAGGGACAACCGAATTGTGGGGGAACTCGAAAGAATCACTGAGGAAAATATTTCCTATCTCATTTCTATGGTAAAATAGTGATTATCTGCAACGTGTTAGGATAAACTAAGTTTTTAATGATCCTTATATCTTAGAAATCTAAGTGGAGTATGGCAGGATACTCTTGATAAGAGATCACCTATGTGAGTGAGAATGGGCCGCTTCTATGAGAATGAGAAAGGCTAAGTTCTCTAAGAGCACTCACAGAATTACCAGGTTGTCCAAGGCCAAAATGGACACAACATAGAATCTGATAAAGTTGAAAGAAGTGTGAATATTATTGTCTTAATTTACATCAAAAGCTGAACAGTTCAAAAATATCGTGTTCACTGGTTAGCAAGTAAACTCGATAATATTTCACTAGGGAAGGTTCAAAGCCAAAAGCCACCTCTCCCGATGCGGTAACTTTCTATTACACTCTCTGGTTATTTGCATTAGAATCTAAACCATTTCATTCATGTGGGGGATTGTTGAATTCATTCACTAATTTGAACCTTAAATTGAGTCAATTCACTAGTTCAAATTAAATAAATTAAGTGAATTGAAATTGGCTTCAAAAGTTGAGTACATAGCAAAAGAACAAAAAGAGAAGATGAAAAGATAGTCCCACATGGGATAGAGGAATGTAAGGATGTGGGTTTAAATATGGTAGCTTACTCCTTTACTTTGCTTATGTAAGAAGAGGAAAACCTTGAACACCACGGGTGGTGCTACGCACCGCCCGCACGCGCGTGTGCGAGGGCGAATGGGCGTTTAGGGCGCATTGGGCGCTTTAGAGGCGCACTTTGCACGTACACAACGTCGCGAGGAGCTGAGGAGCTTTTGATTTTTGGTCCTATTGGATTCGGATTGCCTCTATTGGGTTCAGAATTGAATGGATTCGACCTGCACCCGCCCCGTCAGTCAAGAGTCGTTGAAGTCCAACGGTCGGCGGTCCAACAGTCACCGGCCACCGTCAACGGTTGCCGTTAAACAGTCACAACTGTTGAAACGGCCAACTGTTGCGACTGTTGAAATCTCAACCGTTGCGACTGTTGAAAACCTATAAATAGGGTCTGGGTCAGTGTTTCAAAATACACGTTTTTTTCTTTTCTGCCTCTTCTTCTGCAGACAGAAGTTCCTGAATTTCTGTCTACAGAAGACTTCTGTTCAATTCCATCATCCAGTCCTGCATTGCATTACATAAACCAGAGAGAACCTTTATCAGATTCGCCAGAGCAGAGGGATTGCAACTTCCTTCCCTCTGCAGATCGATCGTTGTATCCTGGGAGATCGACGTCCAAGAAATCCAGAAGCAAACAGTGGAGGACGAATCGATTTTAAGGAGATAGTGTCCAACACTAGTCTCGATCTTCATCCGATCTACTTCCTGTCATCTTCCAGTCTTCTTCCAGTCTTCCTGCAAGCTTCTGAACCAGGTTTTTCATAATCCAGTTTCTTATTTTTCTGAGGATAGTATACTAGATAAAGAAGAACAGTTTGATGGTTTTTCTTTAAACAGTTTTCTTCTACTTCAAAACTGGAAATATATAGACATAAACCTAATTACAGAATTAATTTCCTGCGAGATAACAGTAGCAATTCTGTGTAACTACAAATCTGCTATCTTGTGTTAATCTAAAACAATTCTGTATGCTTTAATCTGCAACCACAGAATTAGTAACCTCCACTTTACATATACTTTAAAAATACCAACACCTGATACATCCACTGTCGAGGAAACAATAAAGACAGGGTGCTCCCACTTAAACCAGAGAGTGTGACCACAGCTGCAAGCATAAGGAGGCACATACCCACCCATCGTCGACCAATAGATATTATTGTGTGATTTTATTTTCTATTATTATCTATCATATGTAATACTATTAACTCTCCGAAAAAGGAGATAAATCTATATATTTGCAGCATGTTTCGTTAAGTAATTTTAATAGAGTGCAGGGGTAAAAACCTATCGTTTTAGATATTAAAAAAAAAAAGAAACAGGATAAATAGATATAAAATATAATATTGTAGATAAAGGTGGCTTGCTTACCTTTGATTTTAATTTTAATTTGTTAAGATGTCATTTTCGAGACAACTTCCTTTGGCTATTTGGTTTTCACTTGGCTGCTTGCGTAAAGTTTTCACACTAACATAAATCTTCTACATAATTACGTAATTTTTAATTTTTTTAATCTGATTGTCATATTTATCGATTTATGGATATCATTATTTATAATAATTACATAGATGATTGTTAAGTTTATTTTTTGAATTTGAGTAGGGGAGAGGGATTGTCTCCCCATATATCGTGGTGAAAACGAACAAGAATCATGTTTTCTTAAATAAACCAAGGATCCAAAGCAGATCCAATGGATACTAAAAAGAGATGGATTGGCACTACTCTGTCGCGTTCAAAAATCTTCAAATTTAAAATTTTAAGATTTTGTTTTCTATTTGATTAATGAAAACTATTTATGAAAATAATTAGATAGGATAGTTTGTAGCTTGTCAACTGATAGCTGAAGAACAAAATCATGATAAATGTCAATCCGTATTATAGATAAAAAGATACAGATTGAAACAAATAGTTCTCGTGGTGCAGAACTCTCGAGCATGTACACATTCCAAACGTCACATGCTCAGGAAACAAAAATATCAGGAGGTCGAATTCGAGCTTGGACCAAATATGCTCAAATGCTCAAGTCAATAAATATAAGAGATGAATGGTAAATGCAATTGCTATATATAAGATAGATCAATAGAGTGAGATTATAACATTAAATTATAGTTTGGGTCTATCGATAAGATAATAAAGGGTAACAGGAAGTTTGGTCATTTACGGTAGGATCCATTTCAAAGGCATCAAACATCATTTTCAGCTTTAATAGGCTCTAAGGCATCTAATTTTACAAGTTTTTATTTTTATTTTTATTTTTTCTTTAAAAGATTGTTTGGGATTGCTTGTGGAATCATCGGATACAAGAAAAACAAAAAGGAAATGAAAAAGAAGAAAATGACCGCGCGTCTCAACCGTGCTATTCAAAAAAGGAAACAATCATTTTGCTACTATAAGAAATCTTTTGAAAATAATTTTAGTTAATAGAACAAATAACTTCGCACGAAAATGAGCACCAAATTTTTAATAATAAAACATAGATAATCATATCAACGAATTTCTTTACTCTTTTTCTTACTGTGTTCATATATTTAATATTTCTAATTAAATCCCTTTAGATATTGTTTTGATTGTAAGAGGATTTTGGATCAGGAGACGCACTTTTTGAATGCAGTTAAAGGGAAATTCTAAATGCGCACCACATCTTACTTTTTGAGCACCACATCCTATAGTAAAGTGATTTACAACATAGGAGGAAATGGTGCTCACTAAGAAAAGTGTGTTGCGCATTTAGAATTTCCCGCAGATTAACAATAGAGATGGGATGGCTCAACAACATGTTAACGGGGCCATAATTTTTATTTATATTAGGGAGGCCCGACTTGGGATTTAAATCAAAACAAGCCCACAAACGAATAACAATAAGAATAAAGTTAAATAAGCATAAAAAGATAATAAAAGTGAAGGGTGTTTAGAGGATACGAATACTTAACAACTTTCAGATTTAGATATTACTTCTTAATACATTATTATTAGGATAATAGTTCCCAACAATACGAGAGCGACCGTATAATAGTCTCCGTTAAATCTTTCATCTAAAATATCAACTGCCACTATTAAGAGTTAATCGTAATAGTAGATTTACTTAGTTATATCCAATTTAACTAATTAAAATAATTTAATGATTATTATTTGGTCACCCACTTTCTTTCGCTCTATTTTTCTTTTCTTTTTGACTATCGTAGTTTTAGAAATACAAGGAAGATGAAAAAGCTCTCTTTAATGTTCGATATGAGTCCTATAATATATTAAAACAGATAAAAATAATTTAGATAATGGCGAAAATATTACAATAATTTCTATCGATAACAAAATGAGCAAAATAGATTTAAAAAAGATTTCCAATAATTCATAAATAACAATTAGTTTTAGTCGATTTTAGAGGATGAATTTATTTGGTCCCTTGCAGGTAATTCTGAAGTCTTAAATTTGTAACTATGATTAGATGGGATCATAACATAACAAATAAATTTAAGAGACTGTTGACAAATAATTACATTAATATTATAGACTAATATCCAAGTAACCAAATAATTACAGTAATATTATGGACCAATATTCAAATGACGATTTGTTGGGAGTTAATATTCAAATATAAAATTTGTTAGGAAAACTATATTTCTAAACAACCAAAAATGGAAAGATATTAGCAACTTATAAATTAATTTCTTATAATTTCTGTCCTTTTCCTACCACTGCCAGAGCGCTAAGTTTTTTAAAGGTTGATTTTATTCGTTTTTTGGGGCCAATTTCTTGTTTATAATAGAGAAGCCCAACTTGGACTTAGGATAAAACTAGAAATGTATAACAATGAGAATTATAATTTAAAAAAAATAGAAATGAAACGAAGGGTTGACTCAAGGTCTTGTAAGCATTTCTTTGATTTTTTTTGCCTTGGCCCGAAATTAAATCCCTCGGACGATGTTAAAACAGTTTCCAAACAGACGGTAGACTCAAAAAAAAAAAAAAAAAAAGTGCTCACTAAGTCAAGTGGTGTGCTTGTTTAGAAATTTCATTTACTGGTGATCAGTTTATTGTTACAGTAATAAAGATAAAAGTATGGAAATGAATATAATGCTTTCATTTTCGGATATCATTTAATAATCAAATAAAATGCAATTAAATCGTTATAGTGTTAAACATATTACGTGAATAATGGAAAATAGAATAAGCAGGAATTTGCATGTCATTTACAAATAGCAGGTAAATATCCTTTTAAAAAAATGACAAGTCTAGGTCAAAATCTTATTAGCATTTGAAATCAAATTATGGATAAGATAACATGCAGTTTTCTGTATTGTACAAGTACCCGTAAAAATCCGGAACCCAGCCTCAATATTCATGGCATTGAACCATGATATGCCGTTAGGCATAACAATTCAATTTCCGTACTGTATTACAGTAACGGGCATACAACTCTGGATATTAACTATCAATTGATGATCCAATAATCACCCAGGCCACTGCAGTAAAAGAATTTCGGCCTCAATCAAGAAATTGGCTAACAAGTTCCTTATACAATATAGTTCTTATCTATCATGCAGTTTTTACAATTCTTATGTCAATAATACACGATATACATAAATTAATAGAAACACGTGACTTGTCATGTCAAACTGTATATATGCCCTTATTACTAGAAACACGAATTTAAGAATCAAGATTCAAGATCAGGTACACATGTATCACAAAAATACTTCATGTCATTTAATCAAAATACAATAAACTTATTATTATTTTTCCATGAATGATCATGCTCATTGCGTATCAAGTATTCAAATAATTTATTCAAGCATATCATGCATTAAGTTTGACTATTTATACCATATATTACGTTCCATATATCACATAAACCGTATCATTCATGCAAATATCATGTAATACACTTTTACACGCCACATATTATATTATCCATTATATAGTTTCTCCCATCCCTGGATTTATAATACATCATGCATATGAAAATTTTATTTTACAATTATTTTTTTTTCCTTTCTTTAATTGTTTTCAGTTCATGTTAACATACTTGCATCTCCACGACTGCATATGATCTGTAACGTCAAGTACATGACTTGTAACGTAATGAATTAGATATCCATATCATAACATTAGTGCACAATTATATCACAATATATTTTATCAAAATCGATTTAATAATCTGACTTAATTCTCAATATCAATTAATAGCCCAATTCACAAACTAAGTGCATCATGTAATAATACTGCATGCTTATTTATTAAGTCGATTGCATTTTAATTTATTAAGGCCCATTGCATTTTTATTTATAAGGCTTACTGCACATTTATTATTTAGACTCACTGTATTATTATTCATAAAGCCCAATGTATTTTATTATTAGGCCTACTGTATTATTATTAATAAGTCCCACTATACTTTATTATTATTATTATTATTATTATTATTATTATTTGTTTACTTTCCTATCCGGCCTAAGCCCAAATCTGAGCCTAAGCGCACTGAATATTAATATTATTTATTTATTTTTGCTGGAATGGGGCCATGCCCACTGAACATTATCGGCTTTTTTCTTTTGCGGGGCTAGGCTTAAACCCACTGAATATTATTATTTTTTTCTTTTTCTTTATTGGGCTGGCCCAAACCCAGTTTCTCTTTTCTTTTTCCTTTTTTAATTTTTCCATATCTTTCTCCCGGCCCAACCCACGTAGTCCTCCTTTACTTCTTCTCTCTTTTTCTCTCTCCCCCTTTTCTTCTTCTCTCTTTCTCTCTCTCTCTCTTCTCTCCTTTCTCTCTTTTTCTCATTTCTCTGGTTTTCTCTCTTTCTCCCTTTGTTGCATGCAAACTGATTTGCATTCAAATCATGTTGCATAAGTAATGTTTTTAAATAAAAAAATAAGCAAATATTCCAATATTAAATATTGTATCAAATTTTATCTACTATTTTGATTCAGTTCTCAATATCAATCAATAGATCAAAATGTGAACTAAATATTTTTACAAGATAAATTACGTATACAAATATAAATTAAATAAAGAAACGAATAAAAAATATAGCAGTGTTACTTGTCTCAGCTTGATCTTTAATCCTTGGTTCGGTTTATTTTTCTCTCCCCTCTCTTTTTCTCCTATCATTCTCTTCTCTCTCACTGTCTTTTTTCTTTTTTTTCCTTTTTGGTTCTCTTGGTGCAGTCAGAGAGAGTGAGAAGAGAGTAGAGAGTGGGAGTGGGAGTGGGAGTGTGGTGAGAACTTTTCTCTCTCTCTCTCTCTCTCTAATTTTTTTTTTTTTTTTCCTTCTTTATCCTTTTTTTTCTTCCCTTCACATGCTCTTGGCAGCTCAAATATTAACCCTCCCCATGCGATACGTCAACGCACTCAGCAGCAGGAAAAATGAGGGGTGCCCTTAGAAATTTTCTTTCGAAAATGGGTGTGTAAAAAGTAATTTTTAATTTATTTAATATTTTATTAATTACAGTTCCGGAACATATTTTCTAAATACTATCAAATTTATGTAAGATGTAGTATTTGATGAGAGGAGTATTAGAAAATTATCCGTTTGTCATTTCTGTATCCGGAATAAATGAAACGAAATTTTAAAGTAATTAGAAGGATAATTTTAATATTATTAAATTAATAATTTTAGAAGTATTTTCGGGATTCGGAAAATTCCAAAATTTCTAGATATTAGAAAACTAATTATTGCGAAGACCGAATGCCATTTGGAGTTACGAATTTAAAGTTGCGTCCACTGAAAATTATTTTGTTGTCTAAAATTGACTTCGGTGAATTTATTCAGTACGATTGAACTCAATAGAGAGGTATAGATAGCTTGAAATTTGGATGACTGGACTCAATAGAGATGTACAGATACCTCGAAATTTGAGGTATTACATAAATGGACAACTTTATTATCATAATTGAGGGTTATATTGTCTTAAAATAAAACTCAAGCTGTCAACTAACTCACTAATTATTCCTTAAATAAATCTACTTGAGGAGTAAAATTATTAAAGGGGGCACAAGGGATGACCCAAAACCTGCTAACTCTAACAGTGTAACTCAGGAGAGAATCAAATTACAATGACAGTTATCAACTCCAAAATTCATATCTTTCTTAATTATCGAAGCCATCTAAAAGACATCATATGATTTTATTTTATTTTTAAATTTTTTGGCTAAGAAACATCAAATGATTTTTGCTACTAATAAATCAGTAATGAACGCATAGTGCTCAGCTACTAATAAATCAATAATGAACCCATAATGATCAAATAGTGCGCACTAATAAATCAATAATGAACCCATAATGATCAAATAGTGCGCGCACACACACATGCATGGGATTATTTTAGGTGAGCCACCAGCTCAGGAAAAATTGCGTAAAAGCAAAAATATAATAATACAATAATTTTTCTTCAATTTTTTTCTAGAATTAGGATATCTATCTCATTAAGTTTAATAAAATTAAATTTCATAAATTTTGGAATTTATTTACATTTTCATCACGTGTACACAAAATATTTATTCATTGGAAACCGTTAAAATTTGTGTCAACTTGATATAGTACCAAAACAAAACTAAAATCCAATAATTTTGGTATGATTAAATCCAAAAGGATCGAAATCATAATCCAAAAGAAATGATCTTAAAAAAATTATTGGAGATAGTAGAAATGAAGTGCAGCTAAGGTAACTTAGGTGTGCAGTCAGCTCATTTATATTATTCTCTATATATATATATATATATATATAAAATCACCTTCTTACTATTTCTCAATTGCCCTAGACGAGAGGGTGCGAGTGAAGCTTCTGCCTTCTCTAGCTCCAATCTGCCCTTGTGAGCATGCTCCAACTCTGTTTAATGATGGTAGTTGCTTTTTCATATTGCGATCAGATCTTCTCGAACTGTTATCTTTTCTTCTTTCGAATTTCAGGCTCCATTTTCCTAATGCAAAGGGAAGAATGACCGGAAGTGATCTTGATTACAAGCTTAAGGGAGGTTAATTAGATAACTTTTAACAAAGAATAACTAAAAAGAGCAGAGATAAAAATGATAATAGACTTTATATTTTGAGGATTCAGATCCTCCCACCAACGTATATTAGTAGCCTATATCATTGGTAATTTCTCAAATTATGTGCAATTACGTACATTAATATGTGGTTACTATTTGAAATATATGTTAATTTACAAAGATCGTTGGCTCCAGAAATAACGAAACAAACGCAAAAAAAGGCTCTCTTTCCAATCTAAATGTAGGATTGTTAGGATGAGCTTTTGCAGTCTCCCTCACTTTGACAGATTGACGGCTGATCACGGTAACTTGCTTGAGGCAAAAGAGGTTTAAAAGATTGCTGACTTCACATAACTTGTTACAATCCCTGAGGCTGAGCACTTCAAGATTAGGGATGCTTCCAGCAGCGAACGACAGGGACTTCAGGGGGGAAATACCATGAAGGTACAAAACCTTGAGACGGAGGAATCCTCGTCCGCTGAAGTGCAACTGCCTTTTACGATACGATTCATCCATCAACTTGAGCACGACCAGGTTAGGCAGCTCTTGCAGGGCTCCAATGGCATCAAACCGTAGTCCACTCTTGGTTAATACTATCTTGGTCACGGCCTGGAGTGAATCGGAGTTCACCCATCTCGGTAATTTGCCGAGATATCCATCCAAATGTAGACTTTGGAGAAGCATGGGTGGAGATGCTAGTGAGTCCAGATAACCACCCGTTGTATTGTCTTCAAACCTTAGCTTTAAAGATCGAAGGCTACGGCTCATCTCTGAAATGGCAGCACAGGCAGCCCTCCCCTCATCCTGAAGACGGAGAGAGAGGCCGAGTTTAGTCAGCTGGATCGGGTTTCTTAGCCCGCGAACAACACCTTCCCTCCCAATGACAAGACAGGACAGTGTCTGAAGAGTGTCTGAACATCGAAATCCTGGTTGAACAATCCACAAGCCTTTGAGATGACGAAGCCTAGGGAGCTGGAAAACTTCAGCAGGCACAGAAACAGCACATGAGAATTTAAAGAAAAGAGTTTCCAGGTTTACGAGTCCTCCAAAGGATTTTGGTATAGAGACATAAGGGGAATCATAGAAACCTAAATGCTTGAGATGATATAACTTGCCAATTGCATCAAGGTGAGAATCAGTTAACCTGCGGTAAGCAGCTTGCAGTTCCAACACCCTCAGAAACCTGCATCTGCATATAAATGACCGAAGCTCACGAGAACGTAGTGGCTCTAACATTAATAAGGATCGTAGATGATCTGGTCTTGTATTCTCAAAAAGAGAACCCAGACTGTCAGATGATTGCAGGCTCAAGCGGCGAATCTTGGCTTGTGGCAATGGTGAACCATGCTTCCCGTTCAGGGTGATCACTAGGTTCTGCTCTATGGATTCTTTGACAATGAATTCGAGCATAACATCATGAACTCGGCACTTCTTTACCCGATCCCTGTCACTGATCTCAGCGGCTTGGATCATGCTGCGGGAAACAAGTTCATTCAAATAGGACTCTGCAACCTCCTCCGGTGTCATTCTGTTGTGGTGACCTATCATCCCCTCGGCTATCCATAATGCTTCCAGTCGCCTACTGTCAATCTCATAGTCCTCTGGAAAGACCCTAAGATATAGAAAACATCGCTTAAGACGGTGGTCAGGCAGAGCGTTGTAGCTGAGTGCCATTATCTTCATCATCTCCTCGATTTCAGGCTCGGTTTGCAGGCCCGAGCCAAGATGGTCCAGCATGCCATTCCAGACTGCAACAGTTTTCTCAGGCTCCCTAGCAAGAACACCGCCAATGTTCTGGATGGCGAGAGGCATACCCCCACATTTTTTCAAGATCTCTTCTGACAGAATTTTGAGAATGGGGGGGCAAGAGTCACCTCCGAAGACTATTTTGCAGAACAACTCCATTGATTGACTTGGGGATAGCGTGGGGAGTTTGTAAACATGCTCTTGAATATTGTGGACGCAGGCAGCATGAGCAATTTTCATATACCGGGTGGTCACAATAACCCTGCTTCCTTTCATGTTGACAGGAAACACCTTTTCGATGACGTTCCAGTGACCGACTTCCCAGACATCATCAAAGACAATCACATACCTCTTATCTTGCAGATGACATCTGATCTTCGAAATGAGTTCATCTGCATCCCATTCAGGGTTGAAGCCATCCAGAGAGAGTTTCTGAAACATCTTCTCCAGAAAACCCATGAGTTCAAAGGATGATGAAACAGTGATCCATGCACGACAGGTCTCTTGCTCAGGACCAGCGCGCGCTTGCTGAGGGCTGCAGGAGCTGACACTCGCTTCCTCATACTCATCGGCAGTCATCTGCTCAGAGCTCCCTCCGTCAATCAACCTTTGGCTATCAAAGACCCTTCTGACCAAAGTGGTCTTTCCCAAGCCACCACAACCGACCACCGCAAGTACACATGTTTGCTTCTTGTTCTTGTCCAGCAGAATATCAAGAAGCTTATCTATGGACTCTTTGATCCCAACGAGGTCGGAATCCTGGATGAAGTGAGCACGCAGTTGAGAAGGATATTGTTCCGAAGATCTGCCAGGATTTGATGCCATTGGGATCACAACGTTTCTCATCTCTTTCAGCTCGCCACTAGCTTTAAGTTTTTGGACCTCACGTTTAATCCACAACTGCGCATGGACCTTCCTCAGAAAACGAATGATGGATTCAACCCCGGTCCTTAGCCAGTAAGTGTCGTGCTCAAAAGAAGTCCTCAGCCCAGGACCAACCCTGAGGATGACAGTGCGGGCACTCTCGAGAAAGCGGGTGCTGAGTCTGAGGAAACAAGTACCAGCAATGGATGGGGTCAGAAATTTTCTTCAAAAAAAGATACGAAAATTTTGTGTTGATAATTCAAGGTAGAATGCAGATATTAATATTTAAAAGTGTATGTGCTACAAGTTATTAGAAATTATAACCTCATTAACAAAATCAGCCCTTCGAAATTCAAGATGGTGCTGAAATATATGATTGTATGACTGATATGAATTCCGAAAGCAGTGAAAGGCAACATATGTACAAAAGAACATATCTTTTACTGCTTACTTACCTCTGTAACTGAGTTCTCAGGAAAGAAGCGCTGATTTTTAGGACGAGGGAACAAGTGCTGATTTTGATGAAGCAAGCGACTACCCCTGTACTCCACAGCAGGTCTCCGTTGCGAAGGAAGAGCCCAACGATCTCATGATCAGTGAGATGGAGATGGCCAGTCCTTAACAAGGGATCAAGACTTGTCCTAATTAGCAAGGGAAAGCCGAGCTCAAGGCCAGCTTTTGGCAAGGAATTGTAGATATCAACTGCAGTTCTAACAAACAAGCCAGTGCCCAGCTCAAGAACAATCCTGAGGAAGCGAACGCAGGTGCCGATTCCTATAAAGTAACAAGTGACAGCTCCACAAAAGAGATGGCCGGCACCTGTCCCTAGCAACCAATTGCAGATTTTGAGGAACCAAGGTCCGGCCCTATCCCTGAGGAAGATGAGCAAGTGCCCAAAGATCTCCTGATCTGTAGGCTGGACGAGGAGCCGCTTGAACTCGCCGAGGGAATCTTCGGCATCATATGCCAACTCCCTTATCTGGCTGATCAACTCCCTCTTGTTCCTTGCTGTCTCCGGATCGGCCTCGGCCTTCTCTAGGAAGGCACTCATCCCTGCAAGCTCTTCTCCGATGTATTTGATATCGTTTTGTGCAGAGAACAGCCATGAAATTGCAGACCATATCTTGTTCAGCACAGGGACACTAGGCTGCAGCCGTAAAATTGCAGACCATATCTTGTTCAGCATAGGCACACTGGACAGCAACCATAAAATTGCAGGAAGCAACATCAGCAGAATAGCAATGAACTCCATCTCTCGATGATCTCTTCTCTTCTCTTCTCTTCTCACGCTAGATCTGTGTCTGCAGCCTCCCTCCCAGTGTAGAATTTTCTTGTGTCAATACATAAGAAGACGTGAAGGATTAATGGGAGAGGTGATTAGTTTTTGAGTCAAAGTCTTCTTGATAATTATCTATTTTTTGTTTTTTAGCAAAAAAGATGACTATAGGTCTCTCCAAGTCTTCTCCCCATGATATCTTTCCTTAGGAATTAAGGAAACATGATAAATAGATGAAACGAATGTGCTCCACAGAAGAAATACTATAAGCCGCCCTATCCTTTGAACTGGTTGATGGACATAGCATTAGTTTCTGGAAGGAAAAGTCAAAAATAAACACACAAATATATCTTGAGTTTTAAGATCTATATAAGTTAGCAAAGGATAAGAACGTAATCGTTAAAGAAACATATTTTAGGAGACAGTATAGACCGATTTCAAATCTAACTTGCGCAAACACAATTAGGACCACTCTCCTTAAATTGCAAGACTTCCTCAATGACCGAAGTCCGTAGGAGGTAGGCTTAGATAGGCCTACATGGTTGTGGGCAAACAATCATCAATTCAGTATTGCAAATTGGTAGGAAATACTAAACTTAAGTAGAATCAGACATCCGCTAGTAAATCAAGCATAGAAGACGAATGCTCCACTAAAAGTTCAGGCGTTCCTGTGGTCCATAACTAGAGAAGCAATTCTAATCTGTGACAAATATAAAGGAGGGGTTGGTAAGGTCTTGTTTCTGTAACCTCTGCCAAATAATAGGAGAAACAACATGATATATATTCAAATAATGCACTTTCACCAAATGGCTTTGGGCATTTTACTCGCACCGGGGAAAAAACACTCACAAAATATCCACCTCCAATAGATCTCAACAAAATATGGAGAGAGGATCAGCTATACAAAAAATCAAGGGACACATGGGGCATAATAATGGTTATTATAGGGGCAATACTTTGGAATGTGTTGTTAGAAAAAAAATATTAGAATATTTAGAGATAAAAGTTCTTCTATTAAATCATGTTTAGCACATATTCAGGATGATATATTATGGTGGACATGTACAGTCATAGATGGAGCAGAAGGAGGATCGGGATCTCACCTACCAAAACGAAATACAATGAGGAGGCTGGAACTACAACATATGGGGGACTCTGATGCATCCACCGCCAAGGAGACGATAAAGGCAGTGTGCTCTCACTTGAGCCAGAGAAAGTGACCACAGCTGTAAGCACAAGGAGGCACATTATTGTGTGATTTTATTTCCTTTTATTATATACCATATGTAATGCTATTAACTCTCTGAAAAAGGAGATAGACCTATATATTTGTAGCAAGTTTTGTTAAGTAATTTTAATAGACTGCGGTAGGTAAAACCCCACCGTTTTAACTAAAAAAAAAGTAACATAATAAATAAATATAAAATACAATACTATAGATAAAGGTGGCTAGCTTACGGTTTGATTATAATTTTAATTTTAATTTGTTAAGATGACTTTTTCGAGACAACTTCCTTTGGCTATTTGGTTCCCACTTGGCTGCTTGCGGAGAGCTTTCACACTAGCATAAATCTTCTCCATAATTACCTAATTTTTTTTTTAATCTTATTGTCATATTTATCGATTTATGGACATCATTATTTATAATAATTACATGTATGATTGTTAAGTTTATTTTTTGAATTCGAGTAGGGGAGAGGGATTATCTCCCCATATATCGATGGTGAAAATGAACAAGGATCATGTTTTCTTAAATAAACCAAGGATCCAAAGCAGATCCAATGGATACTAAAAAGAAATGGACTGGCACTATTGTTGCGTTAAAAAATCTACAAATTTAAAATTTTAAGATTTTGTTTTCTATCTGATTAATGAAAACTATTTATGAAAATAATTAGATAGGATATTTTGTACCTTGTCAACTGATAGCTAAAGAACAAAATCAGGATAAATGTCAATTCCTATTACGGGTAAAAAGATAAAAATTGAAACAAATAGTTCTCATGGTCTAGAACTCTCGAGCATGTACACATTCCAAACGTCACTTGCTAAGGAAACAAAAATATCAGGGGGTTGAATTCGAGCTTGGACCAAATATGCTCAAATGCTGAAGTCAGTAAATATAAGAGATAAATGGTAAATGCAATGGCTATATATATAAGATAGATAAATAGAGTGAGAGATTATAACATTAAATTATAGTTTGTGTCTATCGATAAAATAATAAGGGGTAACAGACAGTTTGGTCGTTTATGGTAGGATCCATTTCAAAGATATCAAACATCATTTTCAGCTTTAATAGGCTTTAAGGCATCTAATTTTACAAGTTTTTATTTTTATTTATTTTTTCTTTAAAAGACTGTTTGGGGTTGCATGTGGAATCATCCAATACAAGAAAAACAAAAAGGAAATGAAAAAGAAGAAAATGACCGCGCGTCTCAACCGTGCTATTTAAAAAGGAAACAATCATTTTGCTACTATAAGAAATCTTTTGAAAATGATTTTAAGTTAATAGAACAAATAACATCTCACGAAACGCCAAATTTTTAATAATAAAAAATAGATAATCATATCAACGAATGTCTTTACTCTTTTTCTTACTGTGTTCATATATTTAATATTTCTAATTAAATCCCTTTAGATATTGTTTTGATTGTAAGAGGATTTTGGATCATGAGACGACTTTTTGAATGCAGTTTATGGGAAATTCTAATGCGCACCACATGTTACTTAGTGAGCACCACATCCTATAGTAAATCCTATAGTAAAGTGATTTACAACACGGGAAAATGTTGCTCATTTAGAATTTCCCGCAGATTAACAATAAAGATGGGATGGCTCAACAACATGTTAATGGACCATAATTTTTATTTATATTAGAGAGGCCCGACTTGGGATTTAAAACAAAACAAGCCCACAAACGAATAACAATAAGAATAAAGTTAAATAAGCATAAAAAGATAATAAAAGGGAAGGGTGTTTAGGATATGAATACTTAACAAATTTCAGATTTAGATATTAATTCTTAATACATTATTATTAGGATAATAGTTCCCTACGAGAGCGACTGTATAATAGTCTCTCTGTTAAATCTTTCGTCTAAAATATCAACTGATACTATTAAGAGTTAATCGTGATAGTAAATTTATTTAGTTATATTCAACTTAACTAATTAAAATAATTTAATGATTATTATCTGGTCACTCACTTTCTTTTGCTCAATTTTTCTTCTCTTTTCAACTATCGTAATTTTATAAACACGAGGAAGATGAAAAAGCTTTCATTAATGTTCTATATGAGTTCTATAATAGATTAAAACAGATAAAAATAATTTAGATAATGGCAAAAATATTACAATAATTTCTATCGATAACAAAATGAGCAAAATAGATAAAGAAGATTTCCAATAATTCATAAAAATCTATCAGTTTTAGTCAATTTTAGAGGATGAATTCATTTGGTCCCTTGCAGGTATTTCTAAAGTCTTAAGTTTGTAATTATAATTAGATAGGGTCATAACATAACAAATAAACTTAATAGACTTGTTTACAAATAATTACAATAATATTATGGACTAACATCCAAATAATAATTTGTTGGGAGTTACTATTCAAATATGAAATTTGTTGGCAAAACTATATTTCTAAACAATCAAAAATGGAAAACTATTAGCAACTTATAAATTAATTTCTTATCATTTCTGTCCTTTTCCTACCACTGCCAGAGTGCTAATTTTTTTTAAAGGGTTGATTTTATTCGTGTTCTGGGGCCAATATCTTGTTTATGATAGAGAAGCGCAATTTGGATTTGGGATAAAACTAGAAGTGTATAAGAAAGAGAATTAGAATTGGAAATAGATCGTTCGGTGACCACATGTAATAATTTTATTGGGTCACCTAAGCACTGGTGAATTTCCCGTTCTCTCTCTATATATATATATATAGAGACTAGAAAATTCACCGGTGGTGAAGGAACTGCTTAGGTGGTGCAATAAAATTATTACACGTGACGTTATTTAAAGTAACAAATAAAAAAACTTTCCTAACCACTTTTTGAGTGGCGCCATGTATAATAATTTTATTGAGTCACATAAGCGACCATGAAACTCTCTTTACCGCCGATGAATTTTCCGTTTCCTCATATATATATATATATATATATATATATATATATATATATATAAAGAGAGAGAGAAATGGAAATAAGCTGACAGCTCACGCAAATTACCTGAGCTGCAGTTCATTTCTACTATATCCAATAATCTTTTTTAAAAAAATTCTTTTAGATTATGATCTCGACCCCCTAGGCTTCACTCATACCCAATTTCTTGGGTTTTAGTTTTGATTTGTTCATTCATCAAGTTAACACAAAAATAACGGTTTTCAATTAATAAAACATTTTGTATGCACTTGATGAAAGAGTTAATAAACTTCAAAATTTATGAAATTTAATCTGAAAGAAGTTAAGGATGTAGAGATAGTAATTGTAAAAAAAAAACTGAAGAAAAATAATTGGATCATTATAGTTTTGCCGCTAGCTCACGTAACTTTTCCTGAGCTGGCGGCTCACCTACAGTAATCATATATATATATATATATATATATATATATATATATATATATATATATATATATATATATATATATATATATATATATATATATATATATATATATATATATATATATATATATATATATATATATATATATATATATATATATATATATATATGAGTAAACGGAAAATACACCGGCGGTGAAGGGAGTTCCTTCACCGCCGCTTAGATGGTCCAATAAAATTATTACACGTGGCGCCACTCAAGGGTATTTAAGAGAGTTCTTTTATTTGTTACTTTAAGTGGCGCCATGTGTAATAATTTTATTGGGCCACCTAAGCGGCGGTGAAGGAACTCCCTTCACCGCCGGTGTATTTCCCGTTTCCTCATATATATATATATATATATATATATATATATATATATATATATATATATATATATATATATATATATATATAAATGAAACGAAGGGCTTAAGGTCTAGTTTTGGGAGCTCAATTGTGCAAAGTATTTCTTTGATTTTTTGGTATGGTCCGAAATTAAATTCCTGAATATTGTTAAAATAGTTTGGGGACTAATCTTCAAACAATTTAAAGATGGCCGGAAAACTAATCCACACTCAAAAAAAAAAAAAAAAAAAAAGTGCTCACTAAGTGAAGTGGTGTGCTTATTTAGATTTTTCCTTTACCGGTGATCAGCACCTTATTGTTGGGACATCACTAGCACGGAATTTTTAAAGGAAAAATAACCAACAAAAACAAAAACAAACACTGAACCAATTTCTAGAAAATAATAAATTAGTGTAATACATAACTATCACTAATTTAAGATCTCGAAAAGATAAAAATATGCAAACAAGTAGAATACAATATAACGGGATTTTACTATCCAAATTACTTTATGTTGGCACAAGGAAAGATGCAAAAATCCACTAAATATTGAAATACAAAAGTAACTACGATCTTAAGACTTAACTCCTAAGAAAGAAGAGAAAATTAGAGAAACAAAACCTATATGGGTTATAACCTTAAAATAAGATCCATTTAATTATAGAAAATACATTATGAGATATTTCCATATCTCTAAAATATGGTCGGATCTCTTAGAATAACGTGAATTTTAAATTATCTCATTAATATCTTGATAAACCGTTAACAATATCTTGATTGCGATGTTATTTAAATTCTGAAACTACATGAAAAAGAGTTTTGGCAGCCACCAAATTAAAAAATTATGAAGCTCCTCTCGCTCAACTGGATCAATCGTGGTTATCTACAAGCAAATTAATAAATAAAAAGATTGTTGGCATTTTTAGGTGACAAGTTTTTTTCTCTAGTCTAAGAGTTTGATTATCAAAAGGAATGGATTACAAAACAAATTATGCAATTCTTTTTCGAAATAATAATAATTTTTCAAAAATATTTTGTTGACCTCCAACTACACATAGTTACTTTTTTTTAATGGTAAATGGACAACTTTATTATCATAATTGAGGGGTTATAATGTCTCCAAATAAAACTCAAGCTGCCTACTAACTCACTAATTATTCCTTTAATAAATCCACTTGAGTAGTAAAATGATAAGGGGGCACAAAATAGTCCATCAAGGGATGACCCAAAACCTACTAAATATAACAGTGTAACTCAGGAGAGAATCAAATTACAATGACAATTATCAACTCCAAAATTCATATCTTTCTTAATTATCGAAGCCATCTAAAAGACAGCATATGATTTTTTATTTTTTGGCTATGAAACATCAAATGATTTTTTCTACTAATAAATCAATAATGAACTCATAACTTCAGTAAATATTACGTGAGCTAGCGATAAAACTATAATGATCCAATGATTTTTCTTCAATTTTTCTTTTATAATTACTATCTTTACCTCTTTAACTTCTTTCGGATTAAATTTCATAAATAGTGGAGTTCATTTACCCTTTCATCAAGTGCATACAAAATGTTTTATTCATTGAAAATCGTTAATTTTGTATTAACTTGATGGAAGGCCAAATCAAAATTAAGATCCAAGAAATTGGGTATGAGTGAACCCTAAAAGGTCGAGATCATAATCCAAAATAATTTTTTTATAAAAGATTATTGGAGATGGTGGAAATGAACTGCAGCTCAGATAACTTGCGTGAGCTGTCAGCTCATTTCCATTTCTCTCTCTCTCTCTCTCTCTCTCTCTCTCTCTCTCTCTCTCTCTCTCTCTCTCTCTCTCTCTCTCTCTCTCTCTATATATATATATATATATATATATATATATATATGAGAATATAGATAAAATTGATAATAGATCTAATCTCGAATACTTGACAATACATGCATGTCTTTGTCAATTCTTGATGGGTAAAGTGTGGATATGCTTCTGTCCTATGATCCAAACCCTTTGCGACTAATCGAGCTTTTAGCTTTTGAATTGAGCTATCTTCATTGTACCTTGTCTTGTAGATCCACTTGATCCAATCACCTCCTCTCCTTCTGTTAGATAACTAACTCCCAAGTCTTATTTTTCTTGATCATTGTAATTTTCTCGTTCATTGCTTTAATCTAGCCTTCATCTTTTATAGATTCTTCAAATTTATGTGGTTTCACAAGAGAAAAATGCCATGTTACAAGAGTTGTAAATATCTTGTAAACAACACACCTTTCTTGGCAGTTATTCTGTATCTGAAGATGTTTCTCCGAATCTTGAACTTGGTGGGTCTTCGTTGATTGAAGTGGATCTTTTACTTTTCTCTTCAATGATCTTTGGTGATGTGACTTGTTCTTCTTTCTAACTCTATGCTACTGTCTCATCTAAAATAACATCTCTTGAAATAACAAGTTTATAAGCTTTAGGATCAAATAATCTGTAAGCTTTGGATTCATCACTGTAACCAATAAAAATATGCTTTCCCCCGTTTTTATCAAATTTTTCTTTCCTATTTTGAGTTGGAAGATGTGCATAAGTAATGCAACTAAATACTTTAAAGAAATTACTGTTAGGGTGTTATGTCTGGTACTGCTTTTGTTGGCGATTTCTTCAAAATATAAATAGCTATAAATATTGTTTCAACTCAAAAATTATTTAAAGGGCTTTTAACTTTTAATATGCTTCTTGCCGTCTCCACTATTGATATGTTTCTTTTTTCTGCAATGCTATTCAGTTGAGAAGTGTACCTTGCTGTCAGCTCCTTTTTTATCCCTTGAGATTTTTAATAATCTCCAAAATTTGCAGAAGTAAATTCTCTATCTCAGTCCAATCTTAACACCTTCAATTTGTTGCCATTTGCTTTTCCACGAAAGCTTTAAATTGAGCAAACATTTAAAAACTTCTAATTTTTCCTTTAGAAAATAAACTTACATCATTCTACTATAATCATCAGCAAATAATAGAAAATAACTTTTGCCACCTATTGATGAAGTTTGAGTTGGGCAACAAACATCAGCATATTACCAATTCTAATTGAGATTTAGCTTTCCATGAAGTTTTAGTAAAAGGTAATCCATGCATCTTTTTAAAAATACATCCTTCACAAGTCTTTTCGTCTTTATTTATGTTTGGGAGTCCAATTACCATAGTCTTTGCTTTTAGCAAATTTAAACTTCTAAAATTTAAATATCCATATCTTAAATGCCATAATAGAGATGTATTGTTTTCTTCAGATTTCAATGCAAAATTCTCCATTGTCATGCTTGCAGGTAATACTTTATTTGGAGCTATTTTTATTCGAACCACAATTTTCTTGTTTTTTTTTTTTTTATCAATAATCACACATTCATTTTTCATGAAATTTAGTAAATATCCTTTTTGCATTAATTGTCTCATACTTAGCAAATTTTATGCTAGCCCCGAAACATAAAGGATATCCAAAATAAATTTTGTTATACCTCCTTTTGTTTGCATAGCTATCACTCTCTTTCCTTTAGTTTTTTGTAGATATCCATCTCGAAGTTTTACTTGAGATTTGATTTCTTCATCCAGCTTCACAAAACTACTCTTATTTCCTATCATATGATTACTGCAACCAATGTCCAAATATCAAATATCTGTTGCTTCTTATTGAGCGTTAAGACAAGAGAAAAAATAATAATTTATTTCACTATAATTAACTTCGTTATTTTTTTAAAACCAACAATCTTTTTGGGAGTGATTACAATTTTTGCATTTAGTGCATTTATATCTGCAAAATTCGACAGTAGGAGGTAAAGTTACCTTTTAAAAAAAATTATTTTTGGCGTACCTTCTTCCTTGTGCATTGACCATATTTTTCAACCTTCTTTGGTTTCTGGTCGCCTCTCCATTACTGCTTCTTTTGAAAATATCTTTGTTTTTTTGTTTCCTTTTCTAACTCTACTCCTCTCTTCTCTAACAATTGCATCTTTGATTGAAAAGCTTGCTCCACCTCTTTGCTTGAAGACCTGCTCCTTCTAAACTCATGCGACTCCAAAGAAGCCATTAATTCATAAAAACTTAATTTTGATAAATTTTTAGATTTTTCAATTGCAGCTACAATGTGATCCCACGAAAATGACAAATTTCTTACTATTTTCTCAGTAATTTTCGTTTCTTCAATTGTATCTCCGTAACTTCTAATTTGATTAATTATAGAAGTTACTCTATTGAAAAAATCTTTCATAGATTCATTATCTTTCATCTGAATATTATCAAATTCTCTCCAAAGAGTTTGCAGTTTGATGGATATTATTTTGTCAGAACCTTTAAACTCTTGTTTGAGAATATTACAAGCCTCCTTTGATTTAGAAGTTGCCATAATTTTGGGGAAGATAGCTTTGCTCACCTTTTGTTGAATAAAGAGAAGTGCCTTTGCATTCTTTTTTTTGTTTTCTTTGAACTCTTTCTGCTTGGTTGATGTCCATGATGCAAGTGTTGTCGAAGTTTCAGTTTCTTCGTATCCATCTTGCACAAGTTCCCAAAGTTCTTAGGAGATAAAAAGAGTTTTCATTTGGAGACTCCAATAACCATAATTTTCACTATCAAATATGGGGACAAGATTTTGTAAATAGTTGAACAAGGATGGTGAAAAAGATGTTGCCATCATAAATTAGGTTTATGATGAAAGAAAAATATAAGATTTTTTGGGGTGGGAACTAACCTTACTCTGATACCAAATTTGTAGGAGCTGACAAAAGTATTAGTAGATTGATAGCAAAATATTGAAGAGTTTAAGCAGAGATAAGAACAAATTCTATTTTGTAAGTGGGAGAAAAAATGACTATTTTTATTTAGCTCTTTGGTTTTAACTATTTAGCTTACATACTTTATGATTCGAAATCTCTATTTATAGAGATTACAATTCAAATGTTCACCCACTTATGAATTACATGCCCATTGACTTTAACCTCACCTTAATTAGTCCATTGACTTTACATTCATATCACCTATAATTAATTTGTTCATTGACTTTGACCTACATATTTTTTATATTTAGTCTAGAAATCACAAATTACTATTTAATAGAGTTGAGGTGGAGGTCATTGGAATCCCTAAAATTGTTAGCTCTCAGCTCATCAAAGATCTTCTGTTCGACGTGTTTGTTCCTGCAGAGCAGCTAAAAGAGCCAAGTGAGCGAGATGCCGAAGGCGTCCTTGCCGGCAATCATCAGCGTAAGGGCAATGTCGAACTCGGACGACTTCTTCATGTAGGAAGTCAGCCGGTTGAGCTTCGTAGACATTGACCCGCTCAGTCGACGGAGCTCGTCTCGCCTCGCGGATATTGTCTCCATGATGAAGTTATCGATGGCCTGCCAGGCTTCAATGAGCTTTCTCTCTTGGCCCACGCTCAGCCACCGCAGTAATCCCACACGCTCTTCGGCACCATGTGGCGGAAGGCGATGGCTTGCCACGCACTATCGAGGGCCGCCGCTAACGGGACTGGGGGGAAGCTCGGGGAAAGGGAGCGAAGGTCGATCCCGAAGGAGGAGATGCAGGTGATGTCGAAGGTCATAGCTTTGAAAGCCTTTTCGAAATCAAGGGCCTTGCTGGACTCAGCCCAGAGGTCGAGGAGCGGGACAAGGCGGCCCTCGGTTATGTCACGGGTGGTTTGGAGCACGAAGGACTCGTAGTCACGGTTGATCATGAGAGATTGGGCCATCCACCTCTGCGACTAGCACAAGTCGCCGTCGGTGCAGAAAATGCCATGTCCGATGAGGTCAAAGATCTCAGCAAAGTCGGAGCCCTTGGGATAATTTGCGTGGTTGAGGGTACAAACGTGGTGGAAGTTGGCCCGGTCGCAGGTGAGACCGAGCGGCGGGCCCTTGAAGAGGAATGTGTGGCGGCTGGCAGAGGCGAGGATGTCGACGAACGAGCCGTGGAGGCGGTGGAAGTTGAGGATGAGGGATGAGAGCATGCCCACGATGGGCCAAGTGATGGGAAATGGGGCGGCCCAGCTGTGGCGGCGGAGGTAAAAGAGGAACAAGCAGGCGGAGGAGCTCTGGGAGGCCTAGCCCGCCCCGGATTTAAAATTCATGCTTCTTTAAGTTGTTTTTTTCTTTCTTTCTTTCTTTCTTTTTTTTTTTAATTTTTTTAATTTTTTTTTCCTCTCTCTCTTCCAGAGTGAAAAATGCAACGAAAGAACAAAACAAGAGGTTATATACAGTAAAAAAAAAATGTAGGAATTTAGCGAGGGGTTGGAATGTGGAATACTCGACAGAAGAGAAGCTCAAATTCTCTTCACAGTTCGGAAAGGGATTACATGAAGTTAAAGGAATATTCTCGCAGGGGTAAAATTTATTCTAGGGAATAGAGGAAATAAATTTCTAGAGGGATAATTAGCTCAAAAATGAATAGCTGTTGTGCTACTCATTCCGGAAGATATACGATTAATGTGGCCAACAAAAAAAGTTTCAACGAGGGGTATTTAGAGTTGGGACAACGGATTCGGGAGATTTTAGAATGACATTAGAGAGAAGGAACATCTTGAATAAAGTTAAATATGTGATTCTGGACGAGTATAGAGAAGATAAACCGAAATGGTTATGGGGATAAAGGCAAAAAATACACGATAGGATCGTGTTATAGAGTTCGTACATGGAGAGGACAAACAAATAAGTTCCCAAGAAAAATTTGGAAAATTAAGGTGCCAACAAAGGTGCAGGCATTCGTGTGGCTGACAATCAAGGATACAATCTTGAATTGGGATAATTTATAACAAAGAGGATAATCTGGCCTAGAATGTGTTACTTGTATTGCGAGGTAGAAGAGAGTCTGTATCATTTATTGATAACATATACATACTCAGCATGATTGTGAGGACAACTGCTGCATAGAGAAGGGAGAAACAGTGGGGATAGACAAGACCCAAATATTAAAGAATTATGGTGGCAATGTATTAGTAAAGACAAAGGGGTGGTATTAGCTACTTTGTTATGGCACATTTGGCTAGGCAAAACGCACATTATCTGCATGTATTTTATTTCAAATTAACAATATTGTTGATCTATGGATAGAGAAAGAATAACAGATACAGGAGCCTATGATAGAAAATAGGCAGCTGCATTGTGACTTGAGGAGGAGGTTAGATCTACTGCAACTTGCTAGATAGAAAGAAGGAGTGGAGGGTCAAAGACAGAGACAAAGTCAGCAAGGTCGTGTCCAGGGAGATGCCTCTCAACGGGAGGACAATCCTACTAGAGAGTAGATGCTAATAATTGCACAAAGGAGGAAAGCACAAAAGAAATGAGAAATTAACTTTGTTGTAATGGTTGTATGCTATTAATTAGTCTCTCATTAGAGGGACATGTAGATAATTATGTATATGTATTAGTACGTTTCGTTAAATTCTAATTAATGGAACATGGAGGGGTGTATTCCCACCGCATTTTCTCCCAAAAAATTGTAGGAATTTAGCTTATAGAAAAATTTAGTTGATCTTGTGTTTAGCATATATGGCTTTATGTTTAAGCAAAAATGTGTATTTAGATTAAATTTCTTTTTGGCTAATGTATCTTTCAATTAGTTGGACTGTCGTTTACCTAAATATATACTCATCATTCCAAAGTCCAAATATATTAATTAATTTCAAATGGGCTATTGTTTATTAGGGATGGTAATGGATGCATTCACAGGTAAAATTTTGGCTCACCCTATACAAAATTTTGAATTAAAAATGAAAAACTCATTTTTTTATGGAAAGGGCTAGTTTTCGGTAGAAACAGGGTTGTATCTTTCCATTGTCATTGATAGAGAACAAATTACAGATTATCAAATTCCTCTTTTTCGAATGACAATGAAAATAAAATAAAAATAGACAGAGATGACTTATAGATCGTCGCTCTCTTTTTACAGAAGATGTGGGATTCGAGACAATTATGGGGATTAGTCCTTTCCCCGTTGACGATCTGACGTCGATGGTTGGAGGCGAGCTCGTTCTTCTTCTCTGCTGATTCTTAGAGGAAGCACGAACACTTGCAGGAAGCACGAACACTTGTGCGGGAGAGAGATCTGGCCAAAAGTCTTCTCTTTTTTGGTTGCAAGACTTTGAAACTCTCGCGCGTAGATCGATTTGTCAAAAGTCCTTTTTAAGTTCTTTTGGAGGGTATTTATAGACTTTCGGTTGTTGAAAATATTTCCTTGTATATAAGAACAAGATCCGGTTTCCTTTTAGATAGAATCGAAATCTTTTTGTGATCTCGATGAGATATTCGAATCTTTTCTTGATTTGATTTTCTCCAGATTCATTGAATAAGGTCCTGTTTCTACACCCAAAATCAATTAAACTCAAATTAGAATTTGTATGATTATCAAACTCTAATAAAATTAATTTAGAATTTTTCATCCGAAAATTAATTTGAGTTGATTAAAAATTGTAGAATTATCCAAACTCCAATAAATTTAATTTAGAATTTTTTTATCCAAAAATCAATTTGATTCTAATTAAAATTTGGATAGAATTAGAAATTACAAAATAATTGGAGACGGGACAAAAATATATTGCGTGCATGAAGTCGGGACTTATCGTGCGAAATCGGACGACCGAACAGGGCGAGCGAGCGACCGAACAGGGCCGCTGAAAGAGAGAGAGATTTTTTCTTTTCTTTTTCTTTTTTTTTTCTTTTTCTTGGCCCGAGCCTCGCATCCACGCGAGGCTGATTTTTTTTTATTTTTTAAATTTATTTATTTATTTATTTATTTATTATTACTACTGCTACTTGAATTCGGATTCGTATTTGGACTCAGATTTTGGATCCGAACTCGGACTTGGACTCAGATTTTGGAATTTTAGATCCGGACTCGAATTTTAGATCCGGACTAGGACTCGAGCTCGGATTTTGAATTCGAACTCGGATTTTGGATCTGGACTCAAACTCAAACTCGAACTCGAATTTTAGATCCAAATTATTTTTATTGTTCTACAGGACTAAAATTTGGCCCGTGAATATATCTATTACCATCCCTACTGTTCATATAGATTGATAGCAGGTAGCCAACCCTCTTTCAGAGATGATTCCGTAGAAAGCTGTTAGTGAAGACGAAATTGTTGGTTAGTTATAGTTGATTTTTTTTTTATCATACTTTTTTTTTTTTTAAATCAAATCTCATGCACATATATTTTTATAATATTAATTAAATTAAGTTCTTACTAAAAATCGAATTTAGAACCTTTTTTAAATTTGGAGAGAGGTGATGCCACTAAATACAATAATCAATTGACCAATTTTTATAGGTATAATATATATTTTTTTAATTAGAATTTCTGCGGAGTGTGAGAGAAGTTTAAAATAAGATTTCCTGTAAATCATTTGGAGGCTTTGATATTGCACTATAATGGTACTTGTTTAAAAAAATCAGAGGCCCTTTTCGGCGAAAGATTGTGTACATACAAACTAGGATTAGTAAAAGACAATACATTTTAGATGAAAATAATACAAGCGAAAGAAAGTTAAAGCCACTATCTACACAATAACTTTATGGATAATGGGAGCAGTGCCATATCAAAAATTATAGATTTTGGAGCATAATATGTCATAATCTCAAAAGATGTGCAACTGTTAAAATTTTGGTAGTATTATCGGATTAAGCAGGCATTGATACAAGTATATTCAAATCAAATCCGAAAAGTTGCATGCTGATTGAAAGAAGCCCACATTATGGGAAGGCCACATTATGGTCTTCTCCCTTGATCCCGGTGTTCTTCAATCCTACCTCTACATGATCTCTTCTTACTATTTCTCAGTTGTGCTAGGCAAGCGGGTTGGAGTGGAGCCTCTTCCTCCTTTAGCTCCAATATGCAAAATTCCTCCAAATGTGTCTTCTTTTGTTTGTTTATGTTTCCAAAAGATCTCCTTTTCCAGTTATGAAGAATTATCCTCGTTTAAGTTTTCATGAAAGGTTAGCTGTGACGTTTTTGTCCCTGTGTGCTTGTTCCAACTCTATTTGATGACGGTGGTTCCGTCATATTATTTCAAACTGAAATCTTTTCTTCTATCGAGTTTTAGTCGCTATTGTCCCAAGGCAAAGGGAACAATGATCGGAAGCGATCTTGGTAAGAGACAAAACAGATGCTTAAGGCTGTGTTTGGATTGAGGGAAAATGAAGGAAAAGAAAAGGAAAGGAAAGAGAGGTAAGATTACTTTTAACAAAGAACAACTTCAAAAAACAGAGAGAAAAAAAAATAACAGGCTTTGTATTTTGAGGATTCAGATCCTCTCCACTAAAGTACATAGTAGTCTATATCATCATTAATTTCTCAATTTATATGCAATTACGTACTAGTATGTGTTACTATTTGAAGAAGATATTGACGCAGCGAGTTAGCATAGAAAAAGATCGAAAATAATCAACGATTATTCTCAGAAAAGATAGACAAAATTTCACCTCTGAAACTCACAATTGTAGAGAAATATATAAATTTTATAAAATTTGATGATCTCTCAACAATGAAAAACAACCATATTTATAGACCCAAACATGAAACCCTAATCAACTTAAAGACGGAAACCCTAATCTAACTTAAAGACGGAAATCCTAATCCAACTATAAAAAAAACAGAAATAAAAATAATAAAATTTGCCTACAACTAGTTTGTTTCTAAACTGGACCGTCATTATTAGTTTTTAAACTGGGCCGTCATCACTTTCCTTTATTTTGTTTTTTTGTTTTTCGAATCGGCTCATAAACGCATCCGCGACCCGTTCTACATCATTCTCTCCCACCTGAGAAAAACTCGACCTCGAGTTTTCCGGATATAGCGGCTCATCATCTGGATAGAATGGATAAATATCCGCCACATTAAATGTCTTGGATATTCCCATACTATTAGGCAATCCAACAACATAGGCATTATCATTAATTTTCTTCTCAATTGGATATGGCCCATATTTCTTGGACTGCAACTTGCTATACTTGCCAACTGAAAATCTTTCTCTGCGGAGGAACACCATCACTTGATCCCCTACTACAAAAATCTGACCTCTGCGATGCCTATCTGCTGCCTTCTTATACTTTGCATTAGACTGCTCAATTTTCTGCTTGACTTTTTCTGTAACAGATTGCCACTGCTCCGCCATATGCTTCGCTGCAATGCTATTATCTGTTTCTTTAGGCAGCTGAATCAAGTCCAGTGCATGTTGAGGCGTTTTAGTGTAGACAACTGAAAAAGGTGACTTTCCGGTTGTCCTATGAACAACACTGTTGTATGCAAATTCTGCCTGCGCCAATGCAACATCCCACTGCTTTGGTTTGTCTCTGCAAATGCTGTGAATCAAATTTCCCAAAGTCCTATTCATGGCTTCAGTTTGACCGTCTGTCTGAGGATGGGCAGTACTGCTGTAATTTAAAGAAGAATCGAACATATGCCAAAGAGTTCGCCAAAAATGACTAAGGAACTTACTGTCACGATCAGATGTAATTGACTTTGGGACCCCATGCAAACGCACAACTTCTTTAAAGAACAACTTGGCTATGCTTTGAGCATCTGCAACTTTTCTGCAAGGAATAAAGTGCGCCATCTTTGAAAATCTGTCAACAACAACAAAAACAGAATCGACTCCCCGCTGAGTACGAGGTAGTCCAAGAACAAAATCCATGGACAAATCCTCCCAAATATTGTCAGGAACAGGCAAAGGTATGTAGAATTTAGTATTTTGCAATTGACCCTTTGCTGTCTAACATACATAGCATCTTTGCACCAGTCTTCCCACATCTCTACGCAAATAAGGCCAATAAAATCGCTCACTAACAGCAGCAATAGTCTTGTCTCTGTCCAAATGACCAGCTAGATCACCACCATGCAAATCACGAATGACTTTCTCCCTTAAAGAAGACTGAGAAATACAAAACTGATTGCCTCTCATTAAGAACCCATCATGAATGTGAAAATCTGCACAAGGTTGTTTACTACTACATTTTTCCCAAATCTCTTTAAAATCTTCATCCGCCTCATATAACTCTTTCAAGTGCTCGAACCCTACAATCTCATTACTTAATGTCACTAACAAAGTAGCTCTCCTACTTAATACATCAGCTACTTTATTTTGCACACCCGCCTTATGCCTCAATTTAAATGGGAATTTCTGTAAAAACTGAACCCACCTTACATGCATATCTTTGCTAATTCTGGTTTGGTTATTTAAATGTTTCAAAGCATCACAATCTGAATACAAAACAAATTCTCTACCAATCAAATAATGCTCCCATGTTCGTAAGGCTCGCACAACAGAATAGAACTCCTTATCATAAGTGCGCCAATTTCGTCTAGCTTCACATAATTTCTCACTAAAGAATGCAACAGGCCTCTTTTCTTGGGATAAAACTGCTCCAATCCCTACCCCACTCGCATCACAATCTACTTCAAACAATTTATCAAAATATGGTAATGCTAAAACTGGGGCAGAACATAACTTTTCCTTCAACACTGCAAAGCTCAACTCTGTTTCATCACACCATTGAAATTTTTCTTTCTTTAAACACTCAGTAAGAGGAGCTGCTACAGTACTGAAATGTCGAATAAATCCTCTATAAAAACTAGCCAACCCAAGAAAACTCCTCAAGTTCGTCACCGTTTTAGGGGCTGGCCACTCCTTAATTGCCTTGACCTTTTCATCATCAACTTGAATACCTTCAGCACTAACTACAAAGCCAAGAAATAACAATTTTCCGACCATAAAACTGTACTTTTTTAAATTCACATATAATTTATTTTCTTGCAAAACAGTTAGCACTTTCCTCAAATGCACAAAATGCTCTTTATCTGATCTACTATAAATCAGAATATCATCGAAATAAACCACAACAAATCTGCCAATAAAAAGTTTTAGTACCTGGTTCATGATTCGCATAAAAGTAGTAGGAGCATTTGACAACCCGAATGGCATAACTAGCCACTCATAAAGTCCCTCCTTTGTCTTGAAGGCTGTCTTCCACCCATCACCAGGCCTAATTCGAATCTGATGATACCCGCTTCGCAAATCAATTTTGCTGAACACTTGTGCTCCACTCAATCCATCTAGCATGTCTTCCAACCGAGGAATAGGAAACTTGTACCCAATTGTAATTTTATTAATCGCCCTACTGTCAACACACATCCTCCAACTTCCATCTTTCTTAGGTGTCAATAATGCAGGAACAGCACATGGGCTCATGCTCTCCCTAATATATCCCTTCTGCAACAACTCCTGTACTTTTTCTTGCAAAATTTCACTCTCTTTCATACTCATTCTATAATGTGGCAGATTCGGCAAACTAGCTCCAGGAATCAAATCAATATGGTGCTAGATATCCCTCATAGGAGGTAAACCATCAGGTAATTCTTCTGGTATAATTTCCTTAAACTCTTCTAACAAAGGTTTCACCTTTTCTGCCATCTCCTCATTCATCTGCTCATCACCAACTGTTGTAATTTGCTTTACAATTAAAGTATGCACAATCTGTGACTCTCTAACTGCATCCTCCATTTCCTGTTCAGTCTGTGTAATAGTTAGGAAAGATCGTCCCTCCACTTTAGAAGCTTTAGGACGGTTGCTTGCCTTTAGAGGAAGTAATGTAAACTTCACCCCATCTTTCTCTAAACTATACACATTATCTTTACCAGCATGCTGTGCATTCATATCAAATTGCCAAGGTCTACCAAATAAAAGATGACATGCATCCATATCTACAATATCACAATATACCTCATCCCTATATTTACCAATGGAGAAAGGTACCTTACAACGCTCCTTCACCTGAATTTTCTCTGCTGCTTTAATCCATCCAATAGAATACGGATGAGGATACTTTTCTACAGATAAATGCAATGCCTCCACAGCCTCTCTACTAATGATATTCTCACAACTGCCGCTATCAATGATTAAACCAACCACACGACCATTAATAGTACATCTAGTGCGAAACAACTGATGTCTTTGAGTGTTGTCCTCTTGCTTAGGCGTTAGCATCAATTTTCTGATCACATAAGCCTGCTCATCACTCTCATCATACTCCTCATATGTATCATCATCCCAATCAGGTTCAAAACAGACTTCATTATCGTCCCTTTCAACCATATTAACTGGTTTTCTGTTAGGACATTCATTAGATCTGTGACCAGGCTGGTTACATCTGAAACACTTCCCAAGGATAGGTTTCGCATAAGGATTGGCTGATTTCTGACCCTCCTTAGTTACTTTCTTTCCAGCCTCCTTATCATCTTTCCGCTCGTTACGACTCTGCAACTCCTGAACAGATTTAGTTCTGTCTGCAGAACTCTTCTGAAAATTATCATTCCCGTATGTACGCCTGTTAGAATCAAACCTGCCTCCACCCTTCTCTTGTATCATCAGTTCAGCTTTAACAGCCATGTTCTTGGCTTCATTTAAATTTCGCAATACTTGAACCCCAATTTTGTCTCTAATCTGAGGTTTCAATCCATCTAAATACCGTGCCACCTGCTGTCCTTCACTTTCTCGCAAATCATTCCTTTCAGCCAACCTCATAAATTCTGCAGTATACTCATGGACAGTTTTCTGGTCCTGGTGACATCTTTGGTACTGCAGCAACAAAATCTGCTCATAATCCGGTGGCAGAAAATCTCTCTGCAGAAACTGTTTCATTCTGTACCAAGTTCTGACAGGCTGCTTTCCTTCCCGATACCTCCTATTCTGCAACCTCTCCCACCATGCAGAAGCTCCTCCCTTCAATCTGCAGGCTACCAGTTTCACCCTTTTCTCCTGTGGAATTTCCATATACTCAAAGAATCGATCAATTTCAGCAATCCAATCAATAAAATATTCAATATTCAAGTTGCCCTTAAAACTGAATATCCACTTTTAATTTAAAATCACCATTATCACCATAACCGAAATCAAAATTATTAAACCTACCATTGCCGCCACCTCTTCCTTGTCTGGTATGTCTGTTTCGATCTTCATTCAAAACCAAATCTTCTTCGTCATCTGATTCATCATAGGCTGGTTGCTCACGATTGTTAACAGGCTCGCCTTGAGCATTCATTTCTCTTGGTCGCAACCTACCACCATTGTCATTTCTGTTGTCATCGTTTCCCAAGGCATCAAATTTGTCGATCAAATCTTCAAAGCGTCGTTCCATACGCCGGAATCTCTGATCAAAATTCTGCTCCAAGTTTCTGACTGCCACTTCTTGAGCCTCTATTCTGGTTTGTAAGGCTTCCACATTCTGAACAACGTTCTGGACATGACCGGTTCCTAAACTGGCCATTGTAGTCTGAACTGTAACCGCTCTGATACCACCTGACGCAGCGAGTTAGCGTAGAAAAGGATCGAAAATAATCAACGATTATTCTCAGAAAAGATAGACAAAGTTTCACCTCTGAAACTCACAATTGTAGAGAAATATATAAATTTTATAGAATTTGATGTTCTCTCAACAATGAAAAACAACCATATTTATAGACCCAAACATGAAACCCTAATCCAACTTAAAGACCGAAACCCTAATCCAACTTAAAGACGGAAATCCTAATCCATATAAAAAAAAACAGAAATAAAAATAATAAAATTTGCCTACAACTAGTTTGTTTCTAAACTGGGCCGTCATCATTAGTTTTTAAACTGGACCGTCATCACTTTCCTTTATTTTGTTTTTTTGTTTTTCGAATCGGCTCATAAACGCATCCGCGACCCGTTCTACATCATATATTAACCTATAATGATATCTTTCCCTGTATATGTACGGTAAAAACTCCCCGGTCCCCATTCAAATGTAGGATTGTTAAGATGAGCTTTTGTAGTCTCGCTCACTTGGAAATCTTGAGGGCCCACGGAAACTTGCCTGAGGCAAGAGAGGTTTAAAAGATTGCTGACTCCACGTAACCGCCAACATTCCCGGATGCCGAGCACTTGAAGAGTAGGCATGCTTCCAGCAGCGAACGATAGGGACTCCAGTGAGTAAATACGATGAAGATGCAAAACCTTGAGACGGCCAAATCCTTGTCCGCTGAAGTGCAACTTCTCTTCACGGTACGATTCGTCCATCAACTTGAGCACGACCAGGTTAGGCAGCTCTTGGAGGGCTCCAATGGCATCAAACAGTAATCTACTCTTGGTTAATACTATCTTGGTCACAGCCTGGAGTGAATCGGAGTTCACCCATCTCGGTAACTTGCCGAGATATCCATCCAAATGTAGACTTTGGAGAAGCAAGGGTGGAGATGCTAGTGAGTCCAGATAACCACCCGTTGTATTGTCTTCAAACCTTAGCTTTAAAGATCGAAGGCTACGGCTCATCTCTGAAATGGCAGCACAGGCAGCCCTCCCCTCATCCTGAAGACGGAGACAGAGGCCGAGTTTAGTCAGCTGGATCGGGTTTCTTAGCCCGCGAACAACACCTTCCCTCCCAATGACAAGACAGGACAGTGTCTGAAGAGTGTCTGAACATTGAAATCCTGGTTGAGCACGCCACCTGCCTTTGAGATGACGAAGCCTAGGGAGCTGGAAAACTTCAGCAGGTACAGAAACAGTAACTGATTGTCTAATGACAAGAGTTTCCAGATTTTCGAGTCCTCCAAAGGATTTTGGTATAGAGTTAAGGAGGAAACTGGATAAAAATAAATGCTTGAGATGATATAACTTGCCAATTGCATCAAGGTAAGAATCAGTTAACCCGGGGCGAGCAGCATGCAGTTCCAACACCCTCAGAAACTTGCATCTGCATATAAATGGCCCAAACCCACGAGGATCTCGTGGCTCAAACATGAATAAGGATCGTAGATGATCTGGTCTTGTATTCTCAAGAGGAAAACCGAGACTGTCAGATGATTGCAGGCTCAAGCGGCGAATCTTGGCCTGTGGCAATGGTGATCCATGCTTCCTGTTCAGGGTCACTAGGTTCTGCTCTCCGGATTCTTTGACAATGAATTCGAGCACAACATCATGAACTCGGCACCACGTTACCCGACCCCTGTCACTGATCTCGATGGCTTGGATCATGCTGCGGGAAACAAGTTCATTCAAATAGGACTCTGCGACCTCCTCCGGCGTCATTTTGTTGTGGGGACCTATCATCGCCTCGGCTATCCATAACGCTTCCAGTCGCCTACTCTGAATCTCATAATCCTCTGGAAAGACGCTTAGATATAGAAAACATCGCTTAAGACGGTGGTCAGGCAGAGCGTTGTAGCTGAGTGCCATTATCTGCATCATCTCCTTGATTTCAGGCTCGGTTTGCAGACCCGAGCCAAGTTCATACAGCATGCCCTCCCAGACTTCAACAGTTTTCGCTGGCTTCCTAGTAAGAACACCGCCTATGCTCTTGATGGCGAGAGGCACACCCCCACATTTTCTCAAGATATTGTCCGACGGAACTTCGAGATCGGAGGGGCAAGAGTCACCTCCGAAGACTATTTTGCAGAACAACTCCATTGATTGAGTTGGGGATAGCGTGGGGAGTTTATAAACATGCTCTTGATTGTGGACGCAGGCATCATCAGCAATTTTCATATATCGGGTGGTCACAATAACCCTGCTTCCTTTCATGTTATCAGGAAACACTTTTTTGATGAAGTTCCAGTGACCGACTTCCCAGACATCATCAAAGACAATCACATACCTCTTATCTTGCAGATGACATCTGATCTTCGAAATGAGTTCTTCTGCATCCCATTCAGGGTTAAAGCCATTCGGAGAGAGTTTCTGAAACATCTTCTTCACAAAACCTATGAGTTCAAAGGATGACGAAACAGTGACCCATGCACGACAGGTGAAGGGGACAGAGCTCCCTCCTTCAATCAACCTTTGGCTATCAAAGACCTTTCTGACCAAAGTGGTCTTTCCCAAGCCACCACAACCGACCACCGTAAGCACACATGTTTGCTTCTTCTTCTTGTCCAGCAGAATATCGAGAAGCTTATCTCTGGACTTTTCATTGCCAATGAGCTCGGAATCCTGGATGAAGTGAGCATCCAGTCTAGAAGGGTATTGTTCCAAAAGTCTGCCAGCATTTGACGCCCTTGGGATCACGTTGAATCTCATCTCTTTCAGCTCGACACTAGCTTTAAGTTTTTGGGCCTCAATTTTAATCCAGTACTGCGCATGGACCTTCCTCAGAAAACGAGTGCTGAATTCAACCCCGGTCCTTAGCCAGTAAGTGTCGTGCTCAAAAGAAGTCCTCAGCACAAGACCAATCCCGAGGATGCGAGTGCTGGCACTCTCGAGGAAGCGGGTGCTGAGTCTGAGGAAACAAGTGCCAGCAATGGATGGGGTCAGAAATTTTCTTCAAATAAACATATGAAAATTTTGTGTTGAATATTCAAGCTAGAATGCAGATATTAATCTTTCAAAGAATATTCAAGCTAGAATGCAGATATTAATCTTTCAAAGGGTTTGTACTACAAGTTATTAGAAATTATAACCTCATTAACAAAATCAGCCCTTCGAAATTCAAGATGGTGCTGAAATATATGATTATATAAGACTGATTTTAATTCCGAAAGCAGTAAAAGGCAAAATATTTACAAAAGAACAAATCTATTATTGCTTACTTACCTCTGTAACTGAGTCCTCGGGAAAAAAGCGATGATTTTTAGGGCGAGGAAACAAGTGCTGATTTTGATGGAGCAAGCGACTGCCCCTGTACTCCACAGCAGATCTCCGATGCGAAGGAAGAGCCCAACGATCTCATGATCAGTGAGATGGAGATGGCCAGTCCTTAGCAAAGGATCAAGACTAATCCTAATTAGCAAGGGAAAACCGAGCTCAATTCCTGCTTTTGGCAAGGAATTGTAGATATCAGCTGCAGTTCTAACAAACAAGCTAGTGCCCTGCTCAAGAACAATCCTGAGGAAGCGAGCGCAGGTGCCGATTCCTAGAAAGTAACAAGTGACAACTCCACAAAAGAGATGGCCGGCACCTGTCCCTAGCAACCAATTGCGGATTTTAAGGAACCAAGGTCCGGCCCTATCCCTGAGCAAGAAGCCGCACCTGAGCAAGTGCCCAAAGATCTCCTGATCTGTAGGCTGGACGAGGAGCCGCTTGAACTCGTCGAGGCTATCTTCAGCATCATATGCCAACTCCCTTATCTGGGTGATCAACTCCCTCTTGTTCCTTGCTGTCTCCGAATCGGCCTCGGCCTTCTCTAGGAAGGCTCTCATCCTTGCAAGCTCATCTCGGATGTATTTGATATTGTTTGGTGCAGAGAACAGGCACGAAATTGCAGGCCATATCTTGTTCAGCAAAGGCACTCTAGACTGCAACATCGGCAAGATAGCATTGAACTCCATCTCTCGCTAGTCTCCTCTCTCTCTCTCTCTCTCTCTGTCTCTCTCTCTCTGTGTGTGTGTGTGTGTATGTGTGTCGGCAGCCCCTGTATCAGTGTTGAATTTTCTTGTATCATCAATACAGAAGAAAACCATAAATGATTAATGGGAGAGGTGATGAGTTTTTGAGTCAAAGTCTTCTTTCAAGAATTATCTTAACTACGTTTTTTTAGTATAGAGGGTGGCTATCTTGCATTTTTTTTTATTTTATTTTAATTTGTTGTTTTGAGGCAACTTCGTCTGGCCATTTGGTTCCACATGGCCACATGCATAAGTTTTTCACACTCTTAGTAATGCGTTGTGAATGCAAAACACAAAGTATATCACAAAATTTTCTTTCTTCTATTAAGTCGACTGATTATGGACAAGTTTAACAAAAAAATCTTAGTTGTTTTTTTAGGATAAAATAATCTTAGTTGTTTTTTTAGGATAAAAGAATCTGAGTTGTTACACTTGCTTATGCAGAGGATAAAAAAATGAAATGTAATTTAACCTCTCAGGGAAAAAAAAAAAAAAGGAATTTACCCTCTCAAGAGAATAGGCTAATATGGTATACGAATTTGGAAAGCTTGTAGTGTATAATAATTATTTTCTTGCTAAACAATTAACGAGAACGCAGAAAAATTTCTTTAATATATAGCAAGGTTGTGCTTTGAGGGTGAGCATGGTCTGTTCGATTTTTGCCAATTTTTGCAAAACAAATACAATTGATTAGAAATAAAAACCGAAACTAAATCGAACTGATTCGGTTCAGTTAGACAAAGTTATTTGGTTTCAACTTTTTGAATAAATCTTATTTAAAAATTATAATTTTAATCGTTTTAGTAAACATATTTCTTCTTCGGGACATCCAATTGGGGTGGGTGTGTGTCTATATATATATATATATATATATATATATATATATATATATATATATATATATATATATATATATATATATATATATATATATATATACAATAACAACAACGACAACTAAGCCTTTTATCCCAAGTATTTGGGATAGGCTACATGAACCAAAAAAGAATCACACCGGATCGATCACTTTGATAGTCCTTCTCCATTCATTTCTATCAAGTAATATCTCCTCATTTAAATCTCTAGAATCCATATATTTTCGTATCACTGTTCTCAACAAAATTCTTATTTCCTTCCATTGAAATAACTTAATTACGATTGAAGTGAACAAAAGAAAACAAACGAGAGGATTTATAACTTATCGCTCTCTTTTACAATATAAAAAGTGGGCTCTACGTAGCGATGGGCTATCAAGTAGCTCCTTTTGACGATCTTGACGTGGAAGTCTTCTTTCACAACGAAGATGACGGCCGGCCCTAGATCTTCTCTGCTGGTCTTGATGGGTTCAAAACTCTCACACGTAAATTGAACTTTACAAAATCTCCAAAAAAGATCATCTAAGGCTTGCTCAAGAGGGTATTTATAGACTTGAATCAATATGAGAGTTTCCAATTGAATAGAATTGAAAAGTAGTTGTGTTCATCAAGGATTCTAATCAAATATCTTAGTTTTGATTTAATTTCTCTTGATTATGAATTCTGATTGAACTCAATTCGGGTATTGGATAAGCCCAAATCTCAATATCAATCAATTAGAATTCTAAAGAAAATCTACTCACGCGGAGTTAACGCGGAGTTAGAATCATCAGAACGCGGAGTTATGAATTAGCTTCGCGTTTTACTCAAACGCGAGGCTATACGGAATTAGCTCCGCGTTCTGCGTAGTTATTTCTTTTTCACTGATTTTTTTGGAAATTTTACCACCAACAGAACCCCCTCCAAAGTTTTCAAAATGGCTTAGAACTTAGCAAATTTTGAAATACGTTGGATCTTCAAGCTTGAACGCGAAGTTGATAAACACTAAGTTATCTTTGAGTTTACGTTCAATATGCGAAGCTAATAGCCTTGCGTTTTACTGAAAACTGCTCCGATTCTCACGCCGAATACCAAAGGGTGGGGTTTTTCATTTAAATAGAGCCTCTTCTTCTTCTTCTTCACTCATTCGAAGAATTTTCAAGAAATCTCAAGAACTCAGGCGATCAGACCTCTGCAACCGACGAATTTTCTCTCCATTTTCTTCGATTTTCCACAAAATTTCGAGATCAATGGCACCCAAGAAAAGCGCCTCCTCTCGCGCCTCCTCACCGTTAGCGGCCGGCGTAAGCAGTGGCAGCAGTCGTGGCAGCGGCCATAGCGGCAGCCCAGTCTTCGCTGCACCCATCGGAGGTAAAAATCCCCACTTTTAAACCCTTAGAATAACTTTTGGAGTGATTTGGCTTGATTTTAACCAGCCAATTGCTTCTTTCTCTGGCGAAACCATCGCCGTCCTCTAGCCAGTGACTTGGAGAAGAAGAAAGGGCCTCTGGTCCTTTTCTACGCGAAGTTATCGCGTTAGCCTCGCATTTTGCATTTTAATGCATTACGCGGGGTTATCCTGATTGTCGCGTTTTCTACGCGAAGTTATAGGTTTAACTTCGCGTTTCATCTAAACGCGAAGTTATTCTTTTAGCTTCGCGTTTTAGCTTGTTAGCTTCGCATTTTAACAAAATGCGAAGCTATTGATTGACCTCGCTCGAAGCTATTTTTAGCTCCGCATTTCCATACTTAAAAAATTTTCTGAATTTTTCTTAAAATATTTTCTAACTCTGATTCTTCTTTTTTTTAGTTGGCTATGTTTTTGGTAGAAACAGGATCACGTTTGCATCGACGAGTGCTTGAATTTTATCTTTCAGATCATAACAATTCTTGGTTGGGTGCCCGATATTTTGATGGAAGAGACAATACTTGGAATCATTTGTTCTTCCAGTTTTCTCTAACCTCTGATTTTCTGGTAACCTGAGCATCCCCTTTTTGTTGAGTAAATTAAACAGGGTCATTGTTTGCTCATCCTTGAAATTGTATGTCCGTTGCGATTTCGAAGAATCTCGATTATTTTGTGATTTTTTGTTGGCAGCAGATTTGGTGGTCATTGTCTCATTTCCCTTAGGATGGGGTGATTGTGGCTGCAACCAATTCATGATCATCCTTCTCTGGGCATGGTATTCATTAATCCGGCAGATTATGTCCTCCTCCTGTTGCCCTTTTTTAACTAGATCCTTCCAGGTTTTTGACTCTACTGCTCCCATTTTGACTAATATCCTGATCTGTAGATTGTGTTTGCAAGTCTCCACCAATGTTTCTTGCGGCATGCCATGCTTGCATCGCACTGACATGTCACGGAAACGCTCAACGAAACTTTTAATTGTCTCGTCTTCTTTTTACTTGTTTGCCAGAAGAGAGTGAACTCGGTATCGTCTTCGAAGAAGTGAGTTAGGAACTCCCTCTCCATGTCAGACCATGCATTGATGGTTCCTGGGGGCAACTGCATAAACCAAGTGAATGCAGGCCCTCGCAGAGTACTTACAAAAATTCTTGTCATTACTGGGTCATTGCCTATGAGATGACCGGTCTGCGAAAGAAAATAGTACATATGTTTGTTCGGGGATCTCTTTCCATCATATGAATCTAACTCGAGAGGCTTGTATTTTTCCGAAAACGGTACAGACTCCCACTTATTGGGTAGGGTCTCGTAATTTCTGCCTCCTGCAATCCTTTTCGGCATATTAAGGTTTCTATCTGGCTTTTAAGCTTCTCCATTCTTTCATCATGAGGATCAACATAATATTTGTCCTTATTGCCTTTTACCTCAGTATCTGGGTTGGATTTAGTCTCCTCCTTCTTGGCCTCATCAGAAGAGGAAGAACCTCCTGCTTCATTTTCTTTACTCTTTTGAGTGTTCTTCAAGATCTTCGCAATCATTGCTTTGAGGTTCTCAATGCTTCGTTGCTGCTCCTGGATGAGGCGTTCTTGCGCCTCAATCTTTTGACTCATCTCGGTCGACCGTTCAAACATGTGGACCGTCGTTCTGCCAAACAAAGAGGAAGCGTGCGATCGCGGCATTGCTATGGCCGAATGCTCGCTAAACTCTTCATATTCCTCATCAGAACCCCCTGCCAATTTTTCGTAACCGCAGGGAGCCGCACGTCTGACCTGATACGGGTATGATGATAGGTTTCCTCTATTTCCGTATCAGAGGCATACCTTTTGATGACTGTTTTCTTGCCTTCATTCACCATATTCGACGTGAAAGCAGGTAAGTCTTGATATGAGTCGGAGTTTTGTTTTTGCAACCATCATGTTTTTTGAATATTAGATTCTGGTGCTGACAACCGATTAAATGCAGATGGTCTTGGGGTTTGACAGCGACAGTGAGTCAAAACTGCCGCGATCAACTCCTCACAACAGCAGCATTGATGGGGTTGTGTCACCCTTCTTTTATTTATGAGATACCTCTGAAAATCTGAAATTTCTTCATACGGTGCTGATATAACCATCTTTTATTTATGAGATACCTGTAGCGCCCCACTTCCAGTAGTGTGGAAAGCTGGAACGTTCGGCGTCGAATGATAACTCGACGAGCCTCAAACAAAATATTACAGTCACCATTTGCAATTTAATATGAATAACATGCAGAAACTAAATGAAATTTTTTTCTTTATCAAAACAAAGCAATAATAAATTCCCTCAAAATAAAATTAAAAAAAATGTCACCACAGATAAATTCTTTCTGAAAAGAAAAGGACTGTCTGATATGAAACTAAATATAGTACCATGTGCACTTATTACATTTCTCTAAAAAGAAAGCAGCTAAAAAAAAAAAGTAATCACTCCTGCAGATCTGTTTGTTCCTGAAAGTACAACATATCCTGTTCTGTCACTGGTGGGTCTACTTCTTGATAGAAGTCTGCATCTGGTCATGCATAACCAGGATCGTCAGCAAAGCGATCCAATATTAAATAATAAAGAACAACAAAAAAATAATGAATAATAATATCTCAATGTCAGGAACAATCATGCAAATGAAGGACGAAAGATTTTACGTATTTATACTTATCATTACTATTACTTTAATCGATGTCTTTTAAATTCTTACAATTAATGTCTTTTAGTTATGGTATTTAAAAATTCAAGAAAATATGAATATAGCTGAGCTGAACGCATCCCCGTCTACCCCCGGAAAAACGGAACAGTAGTTGATCGGAGCCTATCCCGATCCTCCCAAAAATGGGAAATAGTGACGCAGTAAATTGATCGGAGCCTATCCTGATCCTCCCACAAGTGGGAAACAGTGGCACAGTTCAGTTACGTTCAGTCGTCTAATTCATATGAACCTAGATTTTTCCCAAATCCCCAGTGGATATCAGGTTCGGTATTAACTGTCAAATTTTAGTATCAATTGGTGATTTTCAGAAATTTCAGTTCAGTATGTAGATTGGTGATAATAATTAAGTTCAGGATACAATAACAATAATAGTGACATCTGAGGAACAGTATAACATTACAGTGGTTAATTATCTATCACTAATCATACACAGTAGCAGTTTGCATTTAAACAGTGTCTTATCTTACTTCATATCAGTGTTATTTTTTTCTTTTCCTTTCAATATATAATAAAAATTTGAATTAAAACTTATAACATAACTTTCTGAATTATATGCATATTTCAAAAAAATATAAACGTGTGGATTTTATTTAATCACTCTTAAAATAACATGTCTGTGGGTTCAGATAACAATAGTAGTTACATGTAAAAAAGAAATCGGGGTAGTACTAAATGCGCCCTCATACTATATGGTAAAGTGGTTTACATCATAGGGGAAATGGTGTTCACTAGTGAAATGGGTGCGCACTTAGAATTTCCTAAAAGTTGCCTGCAACTTTGCAGGTAGTCTAAATGCGCCCACATACTATATGGTAAAGTGGTTTACATCATAGGGAAAATGGTGTTCACAAGTAAAATGGGTGCGCACTTAGAATTTTCTAAAAGTTGCCTTGAAATTGCAGCCAAACAGGGAAAGGAGAAGAGAAGCAGCAGCAGGCGCAGAAGCAGAAAAGGAAAAGAAGGAGAAGGAGAAGAAGAAACACAAGCAGGTGCGGAAGTGGAGAAGGAAGAAGAAGCACAAGAAGATGCGGAAACGGAGCCGAAGAAGGAGCACAAGAAGACGCGGAAGCGGAGCCGAAGAAGGAGCACAAGAAGACGTGGAAGCGGAGCCAAAGAAGGAGCACAAGAAGATGCGGAAACGGAGCCAAAGAAGAAGCACAAGAAGACGCGGAAGCGGAGCCGAAGAAGGAGCACAAGAAGATGCGGAAACGGAGCCGAAGAAGAAGGAGAAGGAGATGAAGCAGCAGCAGATGCCGAAGTAGAAAAAAGAAAGGAGAAGAAGAAGAAGCACATGCGCAAGTGGGAGAGGAAGTGGAAGTGGAAAAGGAAGTACAAGAAGATACGGAAGTGGAAGTGGGAGTGGAAGTGAAAAAGAAACACAAGCAGATGCGGAAGTGAAAACGGAAGAAGCACAGGAAGATGAGTGTTTGCTAGTAACATGAATGTTTGATTTACATAATTGCCTCCATACAAAAAAAATTAAAGGAACAACAATAAGAAGAAGAAGCGGATAAATAGATTGCAAACACATGGAGACAGTATCATGCAGCCAAAGGCACTAATGCTTCCATTGTCAAAGAGGAGGTCGTACACAATTCACCAGAGAGGACGAGTTGAGTGCGCGTATCAAACTCTAGCTCTACTCCAATCTATAAAACCTCATAGGCATCGAAGAAATTTATCCTAATGACAATTTATTTGACTGCCTAATTAAACAAGCTGACAATGGTGAAAATTCAAATTTTATTCTTGTCAAATATGCCTTCGTCTGGAACAAATTAATATAAATATTTTAGTCAATCACGATTGTAAAATTCATAGGACTATCTTTAACAAAATCTATAGGACTATTTTCTATTTAATATTTATGCATCTAAATAAAATAGGAACTATATAAAGAGTAAGCATAGCATGTTAAGTGAGTTTAAAAACTAACCTTTGGCTTAGTCGTTCCCCTTCTTTGCTTCCGCTCTTCTTCTTCCCGTACGTCCTGCAAGCGTTCCAATTTCTCAGCGTTCCAGAAGAGGGATGAGAATGAGGTTTTGGATTAAGATATAGCCTATTTAGTTGAGATCTAACAAAATATTTTTTTGGTTAAGATTTGATTTCCTTTCAACTATTTAGATTTCTATCCAATTTTCTCTCAACTATTCAGATTTATATCCAAATGAATCCCAATATATTTTTTTTATATTTATTATTATTATTATTATTATTCTCAGATTTTTTTTTTTGAAGTGAAATGAACACAATGAAAAGTGGCCGTTACATTCTACCCCCCTTAAGAAAAATTTCGTCCTCGAAATTTCTTTAAACTTAAATGATGTAGAGAGGTTATACCTTTATTCAAATAGGTGTGGAAAACGTTCTCGAATGTCTTCCTCTCGCTCCCAGGTTGCTTCCCGATTAGAATGTTGATTCCAAGAAATCAACACAAGTGGAATTACTTTGTTCTTCAAAGTCTTCTCCATTCGGTCAAGTATGGAGACTGGTTCTTCTGGATATGAGAGGTCTGGTCCAATCTCCAGTTCTGAATAGTCCACGATATGCTTTTCATCATGAACATATCGTTTTAATTGCGAGACGTGGAACACGTTATGTACTTGCTCCAGTGTAGACGGTAGTGCCAGGCGATAGGAGACTTTGCCTATCCGTTCCAAGATTTGGAAGGGTCCGATAAATCTTGGGCTTAACTTCCCACGATTGCCAAAGCGGATGACTCCACGTGTGGGCGACACCTTCAAGAAGACTGAGTCCCAAACTTGAAATTCCAGAAACCGTCGTCGTTGGTCTGCCCAGTTCTTCTGTTGATCTTGAGCTGCTCTCAGATGTTGCCGTATTAAGTTAATTTTATCTACTGCCTGGGTAATTATCTCTGGTCCAAGCAGTTTTCTTTCTCCAATATCATCCCAATATAACGGGGATCTGCATTTCCTTCCATACAGAGCCTCAAAAGGTGCCATCTTGATACTTGCTTGGTAGCTATTATTGTAGGCGAATTCTACTAGATACAGGTAATCCTCCCATGAGCCCCCGAAGTCAAGCATGCAGGCCCTCAACATATCCTCCAATATCTGGATAGTCCTTTCTGATTGACCATCTGTTTCTGGATGATATGTTGTGCTGAATTCTAATTTTGACCCCAGACTATCTTGCAATTTCTTCCAAAACTGAGAGGTGAACCGAGCATCTCGATCCGATACAATACTGACTGGCACACCATGTAATTTTACCACTTCACGCATATATTTCTCTGCCAACATTTCGGTAGACTGTCCTACACGAAATGGTATGAAATGCGCTATTTTAGTAAGGCGGTCCACAATCACGCAGATTGCATTATTACCCTTGGGACTACGTGGCAATGCGGTAACAAAATCCATAGTAACTTTTTTCCATTTCCATTCAGGTATGGGTAGAGGTTGAAGGAGTCCCGGCATTCTTTGATGCTCTGCTTTAACTTGTTGACAAGTCAAGCATTTGGAGACAAACTTGGCGATTTCACGCTTCATTCCATTCCACCAAAAATATTGCTTCATGTCTTGATACATCTTTGTTCCTCCGGGATGGATTGAATAGACTGAACTATGAGCCTCTGATAATACTTCCTGCCGAATTTCTCCTTTGGGCACACACAACCTGTTGCCAAATCGAAGAGACCCATCTGCGTGAATACATAAATCTGTTCTCCGTCCTTCTTCTACTTGTCTTCGAAATCTTTGCAACTTAGGATCATCTTTCTGAGCTTCTTTAATTTTCTCTACCAATGAAGGTTGAACTTGCAAAGCCAGCATTTGAGCCTCAGCATCGGGTAAGAAAATTTCTAATTCTAACTTTATAATCTCTTCTAATAGCTCTTTTTGCTAAGTTAGAACCATTGCCATTGGCTTCCTGCTTAAGGCATCAGGTACCACATTGGTCTTACCCGGATGGTACTGCAAGTTGATGTCATAATCTGCCATCAATTCAAGCCACCTTCTCTGTCTCATATTAAGTTCTTTCTGTGTGAAGATATACTTAAGACTCTTATGGTCTGTATAAATCTCTACTCTACTACCCAACAAGTAGTGTCTCCAAATCTTCAATGCAAAAATCACAGCTGCAAGCTCCAAGTAATGTGTGGGATAATTTTTCTCATGTGGCCTCAATTGTCTAGAAGCATAAGCTATGACCCGTCCCCGTTGCATCAACACACAACCTAGCCCTTTGCCGGATGCATCACTGTACACAACCATTCCTTCGGTCCCTTCCGGAACGGCTAATACTGGTGTTGTTGTGAGCCTCATTTTCAACTCATTGAAAGCTGCATCACATTCAACTGTCCAGTCGTACTTCTCTCCTTTCCTCAGGAGTTTGGTCAGAGGCCCTGCAACCTTAGAAAAGTCCTGAACGAACTTTCGATAATAACCTGCCAATCCCATAAAGCTCCTCACTTCTGAAACATTTTTCGGGATCAGCCAATCCTTCACTGCTGAAACCTTGCCAGGATCAACAGAGATTCCTTCTTGAGAAATAATGTGTCCCAAAAATGAAACACTCTTCAGCCAAAATTCATATTTGCTGAGCTTCCCATACAATTCTCTTTCCTTAGCGTCTCCAAGACTATCCTTAAATGCTTAGTGTGATCCTCTTGGGTCTTAGAATACACCAATATGTCATCTATGAACACCACAACGAATTTATCCAAATATGGAAGGAAAATTCGATTCATTAAGTTCATAAAAATTGCAGGTGCATTTGTTACTCCGAATGGCATCACTAAGAATTCAAAATGCCCATATCGAGTTCGGAACGCTGTTTTAGGAATGTCTGACTCCTTCACTTTCACTTGGTGATATCCAGACTTAAGGTCCAACTTGGAAAATACCTTAGTACCGCCAAGTTGATCAAACAAATCATCAATTCTCGGTAGTGGATACTGATTCTTGATAGTGACCCTATTCAATCCTCTATAATCAATGCATAATCTTTTGCCTCCATCTTTTTTCCCAGTCAAAAGTACTGGTGCACCCCAAGGGGAAGTATTTGGTCTGATAAAACCTTTAGCTTCCAACTCGTCTAATTGTACCTTAACTTCCTTTAGCTCTGCTGGACCCATTCGATATGGTGCTTGAGAGATTGGTGTGGTGCCAGGAAGAAGCTCGATGGCGAACTCCACTGCCCTGTCTGGTGGTAGTCCTGAGAAATCCTCAAAGATATCTAAGAACTCCGACACCACTGGGATGTCCGCCGGTATGACACCCATTTGGATTATTACTCCCCCCTTAGGTTGAGCTCTGAATTCTGCTGGCTCCTTGGTACTGCTGCCCCCGACGAATTCGAACTCCAGGTGATTCGGTATTTTGAAGACAACGCTCCTCCTCCGATAATCAATAATTGCATGGAAGGTACTTAACCAATCCATTCCTAGTATCACATCAAATTCGTGAGTATCAATAACCAGGAAATTAGCATAAAATTCCCTTTTACAAATCACTACAGGACACATTCTACACATTTGAGTAGAATCAATACTCCCATTACCCGTACTTATTCTCCATCTAATGTTCAGATTTTCACAAGGTATGGCATGTCGTGTCACAAATGTAGAAGAAATAAAGCAATGTGATGCTCCTGAGTCAAATAAAACGGATGCAGGTACATGATATACTAGAATCATACCTGTCACCACATCATCTGACCTCTCCGCTTGCTCCGTAGTTAGATTATATGCTGGCCCACGTCCTCTATCCACTGTCATATTCTTCTTGGCCTGCTCGTAAACTTTATTTTGAGGTGGAAGTGGTCGCCTATTCTGACTGCTGATTTGATCCTTGGGTGGTTGTTGTTGTTGGGGTGCTGGAAGACGAGGCATTGGCCCCCTGTTGCTCCTTCGTGGGCAATCTCCGATCCTGTGTTCACTTGATCCGCATGCTAGACATAAGTTGTTGGCATACCGACACTCCTTGATAGTGTGCCCTGGCTTCTGGCAATGTGTGCAAGTGACCTTCTGTTGCGAAGAAGTAACCAGCCGTTTCTCCGCATTCCTAGCTGAAGTTCCACCCAACATTTGACTGGCCGACCTCTTGGGCGCAGAAGATTGAATCCTCCTCTCCTTATTTATTACTTGCTCTACATCCTGAGCTGCATCAATAACCTCAGCATAGGTCTCTATTTTGGAGGTTACTAAATATTTCTGGATATCTATCCTCAATCCATGTTGGAAGCGATGAGCACGATCTGCCTCATTTGACACCATGTACGGCGCAAATCGACTCAGACGGACAAACTCTGATGCATACTCCTCTACTGTCATTCTGGCCTGCCTCAAGTTGATGAATTGGTGCTCCATTTCCCTCCTGGCTGTTCTCGGAAAGAACCTTGCAAGGAAGCTCGTTGCGAAAGTTTCCCACGAGATTGGTTGGGATAGTCTGCTCTCCTCTGTTTGCCACCAAGCCCTTGCAATATTCGTCAATTGGATTTTGACGACATTCACTTTGTCGACTTCAGGAATCCGAGCGGCCCTTAATAAGTCTTCCATCTGCATGAGCCACTGTTCAGCCTCCAAGGCTCCTACTGTTCCTGAGAAAGTTGCTGGATGAAGACGTCTGAAATCCGATATCCCTCCTGGACGTTGGTCCCTCAGTTCCGCCACACGATCTAGGGTTGCCATCACTCCCGCTCGAAAGGCTTCGACCTGCTGTTGTTGCGCGTCGACCATCTTGCTAAGCAGTCCCAACATTTCATTGGCATCAACGGAGTTTGAGGTCGAACCGGAATTTTCCCCATTCTTATTAGTCTGACGGGCCATCCTTCTGAGGAGCAATATAGCGTAAGTATCACTTAAATAAACATAATAAAAGTAAATAGATATACGTAGAAAATCATATTTATGCATATATGTGTATAGTCGTATCGAACCTTAAATAGTTTAGTAAATTCAAACTATTATACTTATTTATTTATTTGCCGACTATAATGATATTCAAGTTTGTTAGAATCACTTGAACATACTTAAAGAAGGCTGGGCTCTGATACCACCTGTAGCGCCCCACTTCCAGTAGTGTGGAAAGCTGGAACGTTCGGCGTCGAATGATAACTCGACGAGCCTCAAACAAAATATTACAGTCACCATTTGCAATTTAATATGAATAACATGCAGAAACTAAATGAAATTTTTTTCTTTATCAAAACAAAGCAATAATAAATTCCCTCAAAATAAAATTAAAAAAAATGTCACCACAGATAAATTCTTTCTGAAAAGAAAAGGACTGTCTCATATGAAACTAAATATAGTACCATGTGCACTTATTACATTTCTCTAAAAAGAAAGCAGCTAACAAAAGGAAGTAATCACTCCTGCAGATCTGTTTGTTCCTGAAAGTACAACATATCCTGTTCTGCCACTGGTGGGTCTACTTCTTGATAGAAGTCTGCATCTGGTCATGCATAACCAGGATCGTCAGCAAAGCGATCCAATATTAAATAATAAAGAACAACAAAAAAATAATGAATAATAATATCTCAATGTCAGGAACAATCATGCAAATGAAGGACGAAAGATTTTACGTATTTATACTTATCATTACTATTACTTTAATCGATGTCTTTTAAATTCTTACAATTAATGTCTTTTAGTTATGGTATTTGAAAATTCAAGAAAATATGAATATAGCTGAGCTGAATGCATCCCCATCTACCCCCGGAAAAACGGAACAGTAGTTGATCGGAGCCTATCCCGATCCTCCCAAAAATGGGAAACAGTGGCGCAGTAAATTGATCGGAGCCTATCCCGATCCTCCCACAAGTGGGAAATAGTGGCATAGTTCAGTTACGTTCAGTCGTCTAATTCATATGAACCTAGATTTTTTCCAAATCCCCAGTGTATATCAGGTTCGGTATTAACTGTCAAATTTTAGTATCAATTGGTGATTTTCAGAAATTTTAGTTCAGTATGTAGATTGGTGATAATAATTAAGTTCAGGATACAATAACAATAATAGTGACATCTGAGGAACAGTATAACATTACAGTGGTTAATTATCTATCACCAATCATACACAGTAGCAGTTTGCATTTAAACAGTGTCTTATCTTACTTCATATCAGTGTTATTTTTTTCTTTTCCTTTCAATATATAATAAAAATTTGAATTAAAACTTATAACATAACTTTCTGAATTATATGCATATTTCAAAAAAATATAAACGTGTGGATTTTATTTAATCACTCTTAAAATAACATGTCTGTGAGTTCAGATAACAATAGTAGTTACATGTAAAAAAGAAATCGGGGTAGTACTAAATGCGCCCACATACTATATGGTAAAGTGGTTTACATCATAGGGGAAATGGTGTTCACTAGTGAAATGGGTGCGCACTTAGAATTTCCTAAAAGTTGCCTGCAACTTTGCAGGTAGTCTAAATGCGCCCACATACTATATCGTAAAGTGGTTTACATCATAGGGAAAATGGTGTTCACAAGTAAAATGGGTGCGCACTTAGAATTTCCTAAAAGTTGCCTTGAAATTGCAGCCAAACAGGGAAAGGAGAAGAGAAGCAGCAGCAGGCGCAGAAGCAGAAAAGGAAAAGAAGGAGAAGGAGAAGAAGAAACACAAGCAGGTGCGGAAGTGGAGAAGGAAGAAGAAGCACAAGAAGATGCGGAAACGGAGCCGAAGAAGGAGCACAAGAAGACGTGGAAGCGGAGCCGAAGAAGGAGCACAAGAAGACGCGGAAGCGGAGCCAAAGAAGGAGCACAAGAAGATGCGGAAACGGAGCCGAAGAAGAAGCACAAGAAGACGCGGAAGCGGAGCCGAAGAAGGAGCACAAGAAGATGCGGAAACGGAGCCGAAGAAGAAGGAGAAGGAGATGAAGCAGCAGCAGATGCAGAAGTAGAAAAAAGAAAGGAGAAGAGGAAGAAGAAGCACATGCGCAAGTGGGAGAGGAAGTGGAAGTGGAAAAGGAAGTACAAGACGATACGGAAGTGGAAGTGGGAGTGGAAGTGAAAAAGAAACACAAGCAGATGCGGAAGTGAAAACGGAAGAAGCACAGGAAGATGAGTGTTTGCTAGTAACATGAATGTTTGATTTACATAATTGCCTCCATACAAAAAAAATTAAAGGAACAACAATAAGAAGAAGAAGCGGATAAATAGATTGCAAACATATGGAGACAGTATCATGCAGCCAGAGGCACTAATGCTTCCATTGTCAAAGAGGAGGTCGTACACAATTCACCCGAGAGGACGAGTTGAGTGCACGTATCAAACTCTAGCTCTACTCCAATCTATAAAGCCTCATAGGCATCGAAGAAATTTATCCTAATGACAATTTATTTGACTGCCTAATCAAGCAAGCTGACAATAGTGAAAATTCAAATTTTATTCTTGTCAAATATACCTTCGTCTGGAACAAATTAATATAAATATTCTAGTCAATCACGATTGTAAAATTCATAGGACTATCTTTAGCAAAATCTATAGGACTATTTTCTATTTAATATTTATGCACCTAAATAAAATAGGAACTATATAAAGAGCAAGCATAGCATGTTAAGTGAGTTTAAAAACTAACCTTTGGCTGATTCGTTCCCCTTCTTTGCTTCCGCTCTTCTTCTTCCCGTACGTCCTGCAAGCGTTCCAATTTCTCAGCGTTCCAGAAGAGGGATGAGAATGAGGTTTTGGATTAAGATATAGCTTATTTAGTTGAGATCCAACAAAATATTTTTTTGGTTAAGATTTGATTTCCTTTCAACTATTTAGATTTCTATCCGATTTTCTCTCAACTATTCAGATTTATATCCAAATGAATCCCAATATATTTTTTTTATATTTATTATTATTATTATTATTATTCTCAGATTTTTTTTTTTTTTTGAAGTGAAATGAACACAATGAAAAGTGGCCGTTACAGTGCTGATATAACCATCTTTTGCTGACGGGACCAACTTCTTGTGCGAGCTCTGTTTGTACAGACAGGTGTCTCTGAGAAGTCATGAAAGTTACATTTGTCAACCCCCAGTTTGGTTCGATGTTCATCATTAGTTTTGATATGTCTTGTACAAATTTGCTGGGTAGTTTGGCGTGCTGATCTAGCCTCGCACAAACTAGTCTTGCGTGCTAGCTTGAACTCAGTTTGGTGTTTAAGTCTACTCATGCCAGGCTAGCATCTGGTTTTATTCATACCAGACTGATATGTGCTACGCTGAGATTTGCTAGGTTGAGAAGTGCTAGGCTGAGCTTTGTCAGGCTGAGAGGTGCTGGGCTGAGCTCTGCCAGGATGAGAGGTGCAAGGCTGCCCTTTGTTAGGATGAGAGGTGCAAGGCTGTACTTTGCCAAGCTGATGGGTGCAAAGCTGACCTTCGCCAAGTTGATGGGTGCAAGGCTACCCTTTACCAAGCTCATAGGTGTTATGCTGATTCTTGCCAGTATGAGAGGTGCAAGGCTGGCTTTTGCCAAGCTTATGGGTGCAAGGCTGGCGTTTACCAAACTGATGGGTGCAAGGCTGGCCTTTGCCAAGCTGATGGGTGCAAGGCTGGCCTTCACCAAGCTGATGGATGCAAGGCTGGTCTTCGCCAGGCTGATGGGTTAAAGGCTGGCCTTTGCCGAGCTGATGGGTGCAAGGCTGGCCTTCGCCAAACTGTTGGGTGCAAGGCTGATGGGTGCAAGGCTGTTTTTGAGCCTGGCATGCAGAACGAGTTTTGAGTGCTCTACGGCGCGCTCTTCATTTCCAGTTGCGGATTTGAGTTCGTTTTAGTGCCGCAATAGGTTTTCCTTTGGCGTCATATGCAATGAGTTCTGATGGACCAAAGTTTGAAAATCTAAGTGGATGTTGATGGATCAATGCCTCCTTATCATCCAAAACTATTAGGTCATATTTTTGTAATTTTGAATATTTTGAGCCAATCTCGAGCTCGATCACCAATTTTCCATCGTCTCTCCAATTCTATTGACATCAGATTGGACCGTCATCTCTTCTTCAGTACAAGAGATTGCTCCCACTATGTTCGCCAGTCTGTTTTTGGGTGAAATATGGTTGGATCTTTCCATTACCATTGATAGAGAAAAATTACAGATTATCAAAAATTCCTCTTTTTCGAATTACATTGAAAAAAAAATAGAGAGAAACAGACAAAGAGGACTTATAGATCGTCGCTCTCTTTTTACAGAAGATGTGGGATTCAAGGCAGCTATGGGGATTGGTCCTTTCCCCGTTGACGATCTGACGTTAATGGTTGGAGGCGAGCTCGTTATTTTTCTCTGTTGATTCTTAGAGGAAGCACGAACGCTTGCACGAGAGAGAGATCTGGCCAAAAGTCTTCTCTTTTTTTAATTGCAAGACTTTAAGGCTGTTCGCTGCAAAAGTTCCTTTGCTTCCTTCCATTGAATTAACTTAAATTACAATAAAAATGAACAAGATAAAAAAAAATAGAACAAACGAGAGGATTTATATTTATCGCTCTCTTTTACAATATTTCGTGGGATCAGTGGCGATGGGATCTGTCGAGCAGCTCCTTTGGACGATCGGTACGTTGAAATCTTCTCTTTTGAAGATATCGGCCGATTATAGACGATCTTCTCTGGTTTTGATTTGTTCAAGGCTCTCTCGCGTAACTCGAACTTCTCAAGAACTCCAAAAAGAAGATGGTGATTTTCTCTGATCTTCACGAACTCAAGGCTCTGTGCGTAACTCGAATTCTCCAAGATTTCAGAAAAAATATCTCAATTGCCGAAAAGAAAATCCCTAGGGTTTCACCAAGAAGGTATTTATAGCCCCAGGTTAATGCAAGAGTTTCTATCTAAATAGAACTCGCATTCATCAAGGATTCCAATCAAATATCTTAGTTTTGATGGAATTCTGATTAGATTTGATTCGGGTATTTGGATAAGCCCAAAATCATAATCTCAATTAATTTGAGATTCTGGTTATCTGCTCACGCGGAGCTTTAATTGCATCAAAACGCGGCACTAAATAACCAAAACGCGGAGCTAAAACGAACCTATTGATCATCTCCGCGTTTCACTCAAACGCGAGGCTAATACTAGCCAGACTGCGGAATCAACGCGGAACTATTAAACATCTCCGCGTTTTGTTCAAATGCAAGGTTAACATAATCACACGCGGGGCTACTGAATTGGCTCCGTGTTCTGTTGTGGAAAATCCTTTTATCTTAGAAATTTTCACTGCCAATAGAACCCCCTCCAAAGTTTTCAAAATGGCTTAGAACTTAGCCGATTTTGAAATACTTTGGATCTTTTAAACTGAAATGCGGAGTTAGAATACCAAGTCTATCTCGCGTTATTGCTCACTTACGCAGAGCTAATCAGCTTCACTTCGTCTTCAGTGAAATGAGTAATTATGTCATTAATTACCCTGAATTTCTACGCCGAATACCAAGCGACGGAAATTCTGTTTAAATAGAGCTCTCGGCTCATCTTCTTCTTCATTGAAGAGTTCTCAAGTCCTGCAACTGAGTGAGCGATGTCAACGAGCGATCTTCAATTGATCTCCCTTTAACTCTCCATAGATTTTCATCATTAGGATGTCACTTCAGAGGAGTTTGGCTAGATGCACGTTGGCCGGCGTTAATGGCAGCAGCCGTGAAGGTAAACGCGACGGCGAACCAGTCTATGCAGCGTCTTCCGAAGGTAAAAATCTTAACACTTGGGCTTCTAAGAACCATTCTTGAGAGGTTTCGGCTTGGTTTAATCCAGCCAATTGTTTATTTTACTGGCGAGATCGCCGTTCTCCGCAAAGTTATCGCGTCATCCCTTGCGTTTGAAACGCGGGGCTCATCTGACTAGTGGTCTCGATGAATTGCGAGGCTATCCTTGATTAGCAGTCGCGATGAATTGCGAGGCTATCTTTGATTAGCAGTCGCGATGAATTGCGAGGCTATCTTTGATTAGCAGTCACGATGAATTGCGAGGCTATTTTTGATTAGCAGTCGCTATGAATTTGAAAGAGAAGGAAAGAGCATAAAGAAATCTTGTTCCCCTTTACGCGAAGTTATCGCATCATCCTCTGTGTTTAAAGCGCGAGGCTATTTCTTCAACTGTGCGCGGAGTTAGCTTAGCTCCCGCGTTTTCACTCTTTTGGAAACTCTGTTCCTTTTGCAGTAAGTCCAATCCTTTCTGAAGTGGAATGTATGCGGGTCTATCGATCTTCATCAGCAAAAGTAACTCTAAGGAAGTCAGAAGCATATGCTTTACAACATAGTTGCAGGTTTCAAGCTCTGGCTCCTGGAGATGGACTATTGAAGGAGCTTCAAGCTCAAGTGAGGGCCTGCAGCGCTTGCAGTTCAGAATTGCAGCACTTGCATTTCAGAATTGCAGCACTTGCCTTTTCTCTCGTGCTTCATTTCAGATGACAGGTCCAAAATGACATTTGCAGAGGAGATCTTTTGCATGTGAATCAGGGAACTGAGCTTCAACACCCCGTAGAGAGAAATCTCACCGTTAAGTTATTGATGAGTCGATGTATTGATGAGTTGATGATCATGTAAAAGCTTTCGGGAGAGCTATAACTTCTTCTTTGTAACCTTTTCGTCTCATTAATAAAGACAAATTATTTTCCTCTCTATCTGTTGGCTTTAATGATTTTGCTTGCTCAATAAACAGATGGTCAATAATTTTGGTAAAATAGTCTAAGGCTCTTCTGCGTAACTTAGACTATTAGCACCCAAATGATCGGATAAGGATCATCTTAACTTAGATAGAAGCGCTTAATTGCACTCGCCAAAAATCCAAGTTTTTCATAGGAAAGCGAAGCTAAGGCACCAGGCTATCCTCGCGTTTTGTATAGTTGCGCGGAGTTAATAACTTTGCGTTTTTCATCATCGCGTGAGGCTAATAACTTCGCGTTTTGAAAAGTAAGTGACCAGTCATTTCCTTCGAAACTCGCGCCGAATTCCAAGAGGCGGTTTCTTTCATTTAAATGAAATCTTTATTCCTTATTCCTCTCACTTCATTTGAGAATTTTCCAGAAACTTAGAGATTTAGGCGATCACAGTTCAGGCGACCCGAGCTTCTTCCGATCGAAGTTTCTCCCGATTTTCAGTTGAGTTTCCTCAGAAATGGCACCCAAAACTCGTGCTACTTCTCGCGCGGCTCCATCATCGGCAGCTGGCGCAAGCAGTGGTGGCGGCGGCCATGGCAGCGATGCGCCAGCCCACATTTCACCTATCGGAGGTAAGAATCTCTCCATCGAGACTTTTTAGAATATCTCTAGAGTGATTTGGCTTGATCTTAACTGATCAATCAACTCTTTTACCGGCGAGATCGCCGTACTCCTGCTGTAAGGCTTGGAGAAGAAGAAAAGTCTCTGACTTTCTTCTTACGCGAAGTTATCGCGTCATCCTCGCGTTTTGAAACGCGGGGCTATTTTAAGTAGCAGTCGCGCTAAAACGCGAGGCTATTTTAAGTAGCAGTCGCGCTAAAAACGCGAGGCTATTTTAAGTAGCAGTCGCGCTAAAAACGCGAGGCTATTTTAACTTCTGCGCGGTCTAATCTTTAGCTTCGCGCGGCGCTATTCTTAGCTTTGCGCGTTCTAATTTTTAGTTTCGCGCGTCCATACTTAGAGATTTTTTCTGTCTTATAGAAACTTCTCTAACTCTGGCGCTTCTTTTCGCAGTAGGGTATTCCATGGAAGCTCTTCCTCACAAGAATTACTTCGGATTTGCTGGGGATTCTGATCCCTCAGGCCAATTTCGCTTCACCACTATCTTGGCTTTATATAAGCCAGACCCGAAGGAGCGCAAGGAGAATTTGATCAAGTATCACCCCACTACTGCGCGAGAAATCATAACTGACGCAGCCTTCGAAACTTCGAATAGAGAGGCGATGGAAAAACCTGCTTTCCTCTTTGGAGACCAGATGGATCAATCAGATAAGATCCTTTCTGAAGAGGAGTGCGTTTGGTTATATAACTCCGGCGAAATGCTGATATTTCTGCCTAGAATGGCTCGTAACTATCCTCTGGTCTATCTTCAGAGGCTGGCGATGCCTCGGGAATTAAAGTGGGGACTGACTCAAGAGTAAGATGGCGTCCCAACAGGCAAATTTGGCGCAAAAGGGGTTTATCAAGATGGTCCCCCCAGATGCATTACTGGCTTGCTTCCAGGCCGATTTGGTAAGGAGCTTCCAGTTGGAGAAGTCCCATCTCGTACCCGAACTTTCTTAAGTGAGTTCCTGGCGAAGGATGGTCAGTACCCGGCTAGCGACTTCAGGATGCCTGGCTGGGTTCATTTTTCTAACAATATGTGGTGGGCCCGCCTCATTCAGTACATGCTGGATTCCCACGAGCCCATTTTAAAGGATATTGGCTTGTATAAAGCTATCAGGAATGTCCAATTCGGGTTTTTCCAGAGTGCTTATCACTTTTACTGCCTCTTGGATATGTATAACCCTGAGACTTATACTCTCTTTACACCAGTGGGTGAGCTAGGATTCACTCTTCACGAGATGTTCGAGGTTTCCGGGCTTTCCATGGGTGAAATCCCCTATGAAGAGTATATCCCCACCACCAATGAGCTGAATATGCTACTGGCGAGGGATGAGTGCATCTATGCCACATACTGGGAGATGATGTGCCATTATCATATTTGCGCTGACTTAACGGGTGCGCGTAACCACGGTATCGGTCATAAGAAATGGGCCGAGTATCTGTTCGCCAACTTAAATTCTAAGGATAATTCAACGACTATCCATGGCCATCCACCCGTCTATGGCTCAGAGATTGATCACCGCATTGCTAAGGGCTGCCACCTATTATATTATACCACTGAATCCAATGAGAATGGATACGGTCCTGGCACTTCATTCAAGAGTTACCACTATCAAGCCCAGTTTTCGGTTTCCAACAGAGGTCTCATTGCCGGGTTTCTGATGCTGTGGCTGAAGAGATGTGTCGTGCCGTCGTTGCCCAAAGAAGCAATTGCAGTGACCGTGGTATATCCAGCGGTTCTTCTAGCATATGGCCGATCCCTTGGACTTCTTCCCGCCATGGTATGCAATTTGCAGTATGGACTGAGGGTGTTCTGTCGTGATTTCCTCTCCACTATTAAGGTCAAGGGGAAAGGAAAGGGCAAGTCGAAAGAGACTGCCCAACCGAAAACTCCAAACCCTAGGGTGGAGCTGCCCTACACCTATTTGATGGCGTGGCTCGTCTTGCATTGTCCTTCTTTAATGAGTGCACCAGAGCGTCGTTCGGGCGAAAAGTGCTTCTTTGTAGAGTTGTATGAACGCTTTTCATGGAAGCAGAATTATATGTCTCAAATTCGGAAGACTTTTCGTAGTTTTCAGAATTATGAGATCTTCCGGTGTTTCCTTGACTTTCCCGGCGGAGGATATGGAATGAGGCTGAAGGATGCCGTGGGAGCAGATAAGTTCACTACTTTATCTGCAGGAGCGTTCTGGTGGCTTCTCAACATCCGTCCCGAACACTTGGTGTATCGTCAAGATCTCGGGTGTCGGATCGAGCCATACACTCTGAATCGCTTTACTTGCCAGTTTGGATACTCCCAACTTTATGTGGGCAATCCAAATAAAGATCTCGCTTACGAGGGGAATTTATACGAAGGCGCTCGTGGCTGGTTCCCGAGGCTGAATTCTCCTTGCCCCAGAAGGCGCCAGAATTGGCCATGACCCTCAGCTTCTGCAACTGGTTCAGTATTGCGAATGCTGACGTGCACAGCTTTTCTCTCAATCGCAGTTGTTGCAAAGAGATTGAAGCCCTCTACATTAGCCGCCAGGGTGCTTCTAGAGTAAGAATAAAAGGGATGGAAGAATTCCTTGGTGCCGCGGCTGAACCTTCAGACGCCAGCGAGTCCGACGACGATGCTGGTGATGACGATGACAATACTGGTGCTGGTGGAGCTCCCCAGCCTGTTGTCAGTCGTCCCTTGGTCCCTTGAGTCCAGCTTTAAAGAAAAGACCCGTTAAGAAGCAAAAGTTGGAGCAGGAGACTTTGATAGCCCCCGAAGAAGTGGCTATCAAACTTACTTCAGACTTGTTGGCTTCAGCTCTACCCCCAGTTTCAGCAAGGGAGGATGAACCTGCTAAAGCTCCAAGTGTCACTGAGGTTTCGGCTCCCCCGTTTGTAGAGCCTGCTGTACAACCTATGGCACAACCTTTGGGTAGCGAGACAGGTACGTTGTTGGAAACTTCAACAGCTCCCCCCTCAAGTCCGACAACTGGACTTGTATCGCCTGGTATGGCCCTTAGCATTTTATCTTTTGCCCGTTATTATTTTACTGTACAACCACTCTTCTTGTTTCTTGAAATGCAGGTGGTCAAATCCTTTCGCCGATGCATTCGACTACCCAAGTAGAGTCTGACGATAGGATGGACCATTCCGGATCCATTGGTGGTGTGGGTAGCTCTGCTGACGAGTTTGCGACTGATTATTCCATACCGGCTCCTGCCTCTGTTCCCTCTTCAATTCCCCAATTCAAGAACTGGGAAGCGATGAGAGAACTGAGGTCATTATCGCAGCTGCTGCTAGGGAGGCTACGCCTTCTCCTAGCATGCTATCTCCAACGCCAGTCTGTTCCACTGAGACCTTTCCGACGGTCGTTGGCGTACCTTCTGTTTCTCAATCGGCGATTCTAATGCCTTCTACTATAATGGCTGTTGAGACACCTGTAATTCCTCCAGCTTCTAATCTTCCAGTCAGGGATGAGGGGAACTTAAAGTTCTTATTTGAAGCTTCTTCTGCCATAGGAGGAACTTCTGGTGGAGATACCCCTTCCTCTTCTCCTGTTGGTGTCGCTCCCCGGGCGATTTGTATTAGTAGCCCTCCTTCTCAGGTTCCTGATTCTACCATATCTGCATTGGCTTTACTGGCCCCGCATGTCATGGACCTGGTACAAGGATGGGCTTCTTCTTCGACACCGGTAGTCACTGCTCCTCTGCCCGTGACATCTTCCTTAGCATCACTTGCTTCGTCTTTTGGCACTGCAAATCCTCTTGAAGAACTTTTCAACTTCAGTGTCGTTGATTTTATGCGTTTATTAAGGAGATGTATCGAGATGGTCCTTGCTGGCCACGATTTCTTCAACTTTGCACGTCCAATGTTACTCCGCTATCTGGAAAACATCGAAGAAGTTGGGGATGAAATCGAGCAGCTCCTTACCGGGCCCGTTTTGGAATTTTAGAAGAGCAAATGAACATACTCAACACAGTTCGCCAAGCGGATGTTGAGTCGATTACTGGGATCGAATGGGCTCGTCTTTGGGCGGAGTTGGTTGCTCGTCGAGAGGAATTGAGGCGCCAAGAAGAAGAGTGGTCTCGAGCGTTAGCAGGGTTCCAGGCTAGTCGGGAGTCCATTCTTAGAGGTTTGGAGTTGGTGAACTCTGAAATTGAGGGGAGCCAGGCAGCCATTCTCAGCGCCCAAGAGGCCATTGCTAATGCTCGGGCGATCTTAGTAGAGAGCGAGCTTCAATTAGGGGAAGCCGTTAAGAAGCGGGAAGCACTGATCCTTCAACGGGAGCAAGTTGATCAGGAGGAGACAATAAGAAGCCGTACTATGGAAGAGTCTCGCCAGCATCTCATCCAGCAAGTTGCAATGAATGATGATGACCTACTTCGGCAGGCTCAACACTCTATAGAGGCAACTCGTCGTCGAGTGGTTGACGAAGCGATGAGTAAGCTAAAGCATCTCGGAGATCCATAGTTTTCTTTTATTCTTCATTCCTTTTTTGTAATGAGAACTTGTAATAAAAGAAAGAACTTTATTGGTTCTCAGACTTCTTTTGTAACTCCATTCTTTTTCAATGATGAAATAAGGATAACTACTTTTTGATTCTTTTATTAGTTGGCTAGGAAATCTTCTTGCACAATAAATAACTTGCCATCAAAAAAGTAGTTTTCTCTGCAAAGCGTTCCAAGTCGTACTGTCAGAGGTAAGAATTTAACATGACAGGTTTTATAGGATTTTTAGCAAATCCCCAGCTATCAACGGGTTTGATTGGCTTTTACCAACTACCGTTTGAGTTGGGCTAGCCATGTTATTCCCCTCAACATGGTGAGTTATCGAGGAATTAATCTCCTCTCCCCTTTTGCCTTTAATCAGCATTGGGTAGTTAATCTCATACTTTTACCCCAGTATGATAGGGTTGGCGAGAAATTTAATCTCTTCCCAATGCCTAGTCGGCGTTGGGAAATTCATACTTTTACCCCAGTATGATGGATTGGCGAGAAATTTAATCTCTTCCCATTGTCTAGTCGGCGTTGGGCAATTCATACTTTTACCCCAGTATGATGGGTTGGCGAGAAATTTAATCTCTTCCCATTGCCTAGTCGGCGTTGGGCAATTCATACTTTTACCCCAGTATGATGGGTTGGCGAGAAATTGGTTCTCTTCCCATTGCCTAGTCGGCGTTGGGCAATTCATACTCTTACCCCCAGTATGATGGGATTGGCGAGAAATTTAATCTCTTCCCATTGTCTAGTCGGCGTTGGGCAATTCATACTTTTACCCCAGTATGATGGGTTGGCGAGAAACTGGTTCTCTTCCCATTGCCTAGTCGGCGTTGGGCAATTCATACTTTTACCCCAGTATGATGGGTTGGCGAGAAATTTAATTTCTTCCCATTGCCTAGTCGGCGTTGGGCAATTCATACTTTTACCCCAGTATGATGGGTTGGCGAGAAATTTAATCTCTTCCCACTGCCTAGTCGGCGTTGGGCAATTCATACTTTTACCCCAGTATGATGGGTTGGCGAGAAATTTAATCTCTTTCCATTGCCTAATCGGCGTTGGGCAATTCATACTTTTACCCCAATATGATGGGTTGGCGAGAAACTGGTTCTCTTCCCATTGCCTAGTCGGCATTGGGCAATTCATATCTTTTAGGTCAGAGGCGCTAAACTGTGCATGCCTAAAAGAAAGATTGGGGGCTGTTCAAACTTGAGAACTAAGCACACCAGGTTTGGGTCAGAGGCGCTTAACTGCGCGTGCCCAAGAAAAAGAAGACGCGTATCTGCAGGGGTACTAAGAATAGTATTTCTTCAGAAATTTGCTATTGATCGGCATCATCATCCTGTCGCCATCTTGATTTATTAAGCGATAGGCTCCACTGGAGTATACTGTCTCCAAAATAAATGGTCCTTCCCACTTGGGTTCAAACTTACCCTTAGTCTTGTGGGTTAGCACCATTAGCCTTTTAACAGCCAGAACCAAGTCTCCTTACTTAAAGGTCCTTGGCTTAACGTTTTTATTGAACGTTTGAGATATTCAGGCTTGATACAACTCAATTTGTTGTTGAGCCCTGAGACATTTTTCATTCAACGCCTCTAGTTCTTGCAATCTTTGCTGATGGCGTTCTTCTGTCGTCATCCTTGTGGCTAAAGCCACTCTTAATGATAGTATCTGGATTTCAAGAGGCAAAACAGCCTCACTTCCATAAACCAAAGAGAACGGGGTAGCTTTGGTCGGAGTGCGAACGGTGGTGCGATAAGCCCACAAACATTCTCCCAACTTTTCATCCCAATCTCGTTTATTAGAAGAGACGAACTTCCGAAGGAGTTTGATGATCGTCTTGTTGAAAGCTTCTGCTAACCCATTAGCCGCAGGGTTATATGGTGTAGAAGCGATATCTTTGATTCTGAACTTATTACATAACCTGGAGAATCCCTGACTAATGAATTGCGGACCATTATCATGAATGATCCATCGAGGGACGCCAAATCGGTAAATGACATGATGCTTGATAAAGTTGATCACATCTGTCGTTTTTACCTCTTTCATGGGCACGGCTTCGGCCCACTTTGAAAAATAATCGGTTATCGCAAGAATAAACCGATGCCCTTTGGATGACGGGGGAGTTATTTGCCCCACAATGTCCATTACCCAGGCCTCAAACGGCCAACTAGCGACAGTATTGTGCAAGTATTCTGGGGGTTGGTGAATAAAATTGGCATGTATTTGGCATGCATGGCATCGTTTAGCATATGTCATTGCTTCCGTGATCATGTTCGGCCAGTAGTACCCTAGCCTTCTTATACGGTCTCCAAATTTAGGACCGGGCTGATGAGCTCCACATACTCCATCATGTGGTTCTTTCAGCACTTGTTCTGCTTCTGCTTTCGATATGCAGCGTAGCAGTAGATCATCTCTTGACTTTCTATACAAAGTCTGAAGTTTATGGTCATAATAAAATCTCTGGGCCTTCCTCTTTATTGAGGTGGCTTCTTTTGGATCTTCTGGTAATATCTCATGCAAAGCATAATCCACAAATGGAAATCGCCAATCACGGGGCTCTAACTTTAAGCCTATCTGGCATACCTTTTCGGCTTGAGACACCGCGTCTGGGTGGAGGAGCTCTCTGCTACCAATGGTGATACTTTTAACTTTACCTGGCGGGACTGCCAGTGTTGCGGCTAATGCGGCAAGAGCATCTGCATAAACGTTCTCATTTCGAGATACGTGATATATATAGAATTGTTCAAAATATCCTGCTAGCTCAATAGCTAGCTGATGATAGGGGATGAGGGCTTCATGTCTGACTTCATACTCACCTGTCATCTGATTGACGATGAGCTTAGAGTCTCCAAATACCTCTAGATGGTTCACCCCCAGCTGCAGAGCTATTTTTAAGCCGATAATGAGCGCGTTGTATTCCGCTACATTATTCGTACACGGTTCTGTTAATGAGTAACCGTTAGGCAATATATGTTTATGTGGGGATATAAGCACAACCCCCACTCCAGCAGCAGATCGTCTCGCAGCACCATCAAAGAACATTTCCCAAGGCTGTTCTCCGATAACTGTGTTAACTTCTGATGTCTGCTTTAATTTGGACCGAATTGGATGGTCTGCAAGGAAATCGGCGATTGCCTGTCCCTTCATGGCCTTTTGAGGGACAAAATAGTAAGAGCGCCTATTTTGCCAATCGGCCATTTAAGGATCCCGGTTTGGTCATCAGAATCTTCAAGGGGTTAACCCGTGATATTACATGAATTGTTTGCCCCGAAAGGTAGTGTCGCATTTTCTGGACAGCAAACACTAGGGCTAAACATTCCTTTTCAATCGGGGTGTACCGTTGTTCAGCCCCAATCATTGTTCTACTTAAATAGTAGAGGGCATGTTCATGGCCGTGCTCATTATATTGAGCAAGTAATGCGCCTAAAGCATTATCCATGGCTCTTACATATATAAGGAAGGGCTGCCCAGGGGCTGGTGTCATTAGTACAGGAGGCTTAGTAAGGTACTCCTTGAGGTCATAAAATGCCTGCTGACATGCCTGATCCCATATGAAGGACACTCCCTTTTTCATAAGTTTTGAGAATGGCTGGCATCGTCCAGATAGGTTGGAAATGAAACGTCGAATATAGGCGAGCTTTCCCTGTAATCCCCTTAATTCCTTAAGATTGCGGGGAGGCGGCATTTTGCTAATCGCTTTTACCTTTTCAGGGTCGAGAAAAATTTCTTTTGAGGTGATTATGAACCCAAGAAATTTCCCGCTGGATACCCCCATGAACGACTTGGTAGGATTCATCTTCAGATGATATTTCCTCATAAGATCGAAGACCACTCTCAAATCATGAAGATGATCTTCTTTGTTTTTTCTTTTGACTGCTAAGTCATCCACATAGCACTCCACTGTTCTGCGCAGGTGTTCTTTGAATATGACACTCATTACGCGTTGGTAGATGGCACCTGCGTTCTTTAATCCGAATGGCATCACCGCATAACAGTGTACCCCCAGCGGCGTTCTGAAAGCTGTATGCTTCTCATCATCCGGGTGCATCTTGATTTGGTTATAACCTGAGAAGCCATCCATAAAGGACATCCTCTCATAACCACAGGTACTATCAATCATCACATCGGTGATGGGGAGTGGAAACTCATCTTTGGGACATGCGGCGTTCAGATCTCGAAAATCGATGCATATCCGGATTTTGCCATTCTTTTTGCGAACTGGCACTATGTTAGCTACCCAATCAGGATGCTGTTCTTCACGGAAGAATCCGGATTCAATAAGCTTATTGACTTCGGTAACTATTGCCTCCATCAACTCCGGTCGAAAACGCCTCTGTTGTTGTTTAACAGGTTTGACATCTTATTTTATATTTAACCGGTGTGTGGCAATTTGAGGGTCAAGCCCAGGCATATCTTCATAACTCCACGCGAACATATCTATATACTCTTTGATAAGAGATATAAGTTCCTCTTTTTCTAAAAGAGTTAGTGTGTCGCTTATGAAAATGGGTATCGGATTTTCTTCCGTTCCCATGTTAACTTGTATTAATTTGTCTTTTGTGGGCGGGTCACGCTGTTCAAAACGGACATCCCAGAGAGTATCCATATGCCTAGCCCAAGCGTTATCTTGAACGTCAATTGGTTCCTCGTCGCTTTATGGCGCGGATGAAACCACATTGACTGTCAAAGATTGAAACCAAGCACCGATACTTATATCCGAATCATGATCGGGTGAAGATGTTTCTTCTTTGGCCGAAGAACTCTCTTCATCTTTTAATGGTGAAGAAGGTAGGGTAGATACATAACCCAACCCCCTGCGGGTCTTCTGATAATAATCAGGACTCTTTCCTCTCGGTCTAAACGAGGGTATGAGATTCCGTCGCCCTTTCCCAAAGTTTAATCCTGGCTTCTGAGTAAAATTATATTCCATCTTTTCCATCATCTGTCGGGATCTCTGTTCGTACAAATGGAACTGAGGTGATGTCTGTTCATCACTTTCACTACTTTGTCTTTGTCGAGGCGACGTGACCACTTTGCCGAACATGATCGGCCTTTGGGACTTCTGTCGGGGAGGCACTTCAAAGAAGTGCCCTTGATCCTCAGTTATTTTTAATTGAGAGAGGATGGAAGACTTGAGGGGCAAATGGTATGCCACCAGAACTTCAAGTTTGGTCAGGTCACCCACTTCGGTGGAGGTACAAGAAGGCTCAGATTCAGTAGCTACAGTATACTCGTAGACTAACTTTACATTTTCATTAATAATCCATTCACTTTCTATTACATCCACTATATCATCAAGACTTAAACTAAAATCTAGGTGAGGGTTGATTTCGTAATCACCCCCATCATCTTCTCCAGGAAGCTCGTACTCAGTGTCGGCTTCATTGCCACTGTCCTCGGACTTTGGAGGTTTTCTAGGATCGTCATTGGAGACTTCATGGGCTGGTTTATACAGTGCAGCATCTGTGAAGTGATTCTCCAACCCTTTGAATGGTTGCTTGTCGGCAACTAGCGTCCGGACCTCTCCTTCCTCATCGCAATATTTCATGCATTGGTGGAGGGTCGACGGGACTATCATGTGAGCATGGATCCACGGCCGCCCCAACAGAATGTTGTAGGAGGTGTCTGCATCGATGACGTAGCATATAGCTTCCGTTTTCAAGTCTCCAATTTGACACCGCAATCGGATCTTACCAAGAGAATGGCTGTTATTAGCATTAAATCCATAGATGGTAGTGTTTGTAGGTGTCAAGCGATGAAGGAAAATCCCCAACAGCTGCATCAATCTTCTAGGCATGACACTGAGTGTAGAACCAGAATCAATTTGAATTCGGTCCACTTTTGTGGATCCGACATATCCGGTGAAATATAAAGGCCTGTTATGCTTTATATTCCTCACCTGCATGTCTTCTGGAGAGAAAATGATTTATGGGACTTGCCTCCTCACTTGATGACAGTGGGGGCAAGAGTCCTGTTCTTCGATGGCCGGCTCGACTATCTGAGCTAAGAACGACTCAGAGTCTGCCAAGGCCTCTCTTAGAGCTTCACGTGTTGATTTTGATAATCTCAACAGTTCGTAGAGCGTTACTCGCGCTGGGATATTTGCCAACTGAGCAATCATGTCAAATTTGAAGGTCGTCTCGCTAGCTCCTTCTTCTCGAATAGAGTTCTTCTGGAAACGAAGTCCTTTCTGCTTCGTAGGCTTTGCGAGCTCTTCATAGATGTCTTTTGGATCTACTCTAGTATAATCCTTAAGATATGTCTTCCCGGATCGAGTACCGAAAGGGCCTGCCCCATCTTGATGAGTGGTCATAGTTTCGGGCTCTTCCTCAGAATCTGTGAAGGCCCCCGAAACTATATATTCTTCCTTTATCTCAACAGAAATGGCATTAACCGTCCGCTTCTTTCCTTGACCCATGGTAGTCCATTGCTCATCTTCTAATAAGTCAGGGTGAACCCACATAACTTCTCCCTTCAGAGTCATTACGGGGACAAGTCCTTCCTGAGCTTTCTGATGAGGATCGGGGTCACTCCTGCCTTTTGGGATATAACTTCTTTGTAACCATCCTACCTTTTGGGATCGGGGTCACTCCTGCGGGGAACTCGTGGGTTCCAACCACTATCGTTGCCATATTGGCAGTTACCTTCTTCTGCTCCTCCTTAAGCGTCAGAACTCCAGGTTCTATTAGTGCTTGGATTCTGTTCTTAAGGGGAAAACAATCCCTAGTAGGGTGCCCAACATTCCGGTGGTAGAGACAATAGTTGGAATCTTTAGTCTTACCAGCGTCTTCTGGCTTCTTATTCTCCGGAAGTTTTAACATCCCCTTTTTCTGGAGCAAGTGAAAGAGGACAGGTGTCTGTTCAGTTTTGAAAGTGTAATTCCTTTCTTACTGCGGTCTAATTTGCCTTGATCCTTGCTGACCTTGAGACTTCGGCTCTGGCGGAGGACTGGTTTTCTGAGGAGCAGCTTCTGACGACATCGCTGCTTTCCCTTTATTGTTATTGCTGTTATTTTGGGTATATGACTTACTACCCCCAGTACTTCTTGACCCGCGGGACTCTTCAACTCGGCGAATCAAGTCTTCAGCTTGCTCTCCTTGTTTGAGCAGGTCCCTCCACGTCTTAGACTCTACGGCCCCTATTTTGAGGAGCACATTGGTCTTAAGATTGTGTCGACAGGTCTCAACTAGAGTTTCCTGGATCATTCCGTATTTGCAATGTACAGACTTCTCCCGGAACCTTTCTATGAAATCTTTAACCGTTTCTTGTTCTCCTTGTCTAGTTGCAAGGAGGGAATGAACCGTAGTCTCGGTGTCATCCTCAAAGAATCGTGAAAGAAATAATTTCTCGACATCGAACCAGGCATTAATAGATCCTGGGGGCAACTGCATGAACCAAGTAAAGGCAGGCCCTCGTAAAGTACTTGCGAATACTTTTGTCATTATTGGGTCATTACCCAACAGATGTCCTGTTTGGGACAAGAAGTAATATATATGCTGACTGGGTGATCCCTTCCCGTCGTATGGCTCTAACTTGAGCGGCTTATACTTCTGTAGGTATGGTATCGTATCCCATTCAGGAGGATACGGTCTTGAGATCCCTGAATCTTTCAACTCTTTCTTATGCATTAAAGCTTCGAGTTGATTCTGTAGCTTTTCTATCTTTTCCCCATGCGGGTCATGGAAAGAAAATCTATCGTCATCCTCATGCATTGAGTGGGCTTTCTCTCCTGTTCTTCTTCATTCAGAGTTTCCTTGCCCTTTCTAGCATTACTCTCAACAAACTTTGAGAGCATCATCTTAAGATCTTCAATCATGTTTTGCTTCTCTCGAATCATCTTTTCTTGAGCCTCAAATCTCTGATTGATATCGTCAGACTTATCTGCCATATGCGACGCTGACTTCTGTAGCCGAGACGATGTAGAGGATGGAGGCGAGGCTATCGCGGAATTATCGCTGTCCTCGTCGTAAGAACCCCCTGCGAGCTTCTTATAATTTCGGGGCGGGACGGCTCCTGATCTTAGTCGAGTAACACAATGAGGTTCTTCGTCGCTCGACTCTGAATCATCATCGGTCTCTGCAATTTTCTTCCCTTTTCCCACCATGTTGGAGTTACAGTTCTCCCTTGCTTCAGGGAAGTGGTTCTTGTCTTCTTAGCAGGATTCTGGTTTGACTCATTTAATCGGTCGAATACAGATATCATGTTCTTGCCGTAGCCACAGTTGTCCATCACGGCTGATACTGCCATCACAAGTTGCTGGCAATGACAGACAGGCTCAACCTGGAGTTGGTCTATACCTCTCTTCTTAGAGAGATATTCCCTGAGATCAGCGCCTTTAGTCATAGAATCGAGAGGTCCATTCAACTTTTGAGAAGATCTGGGAACCCACTGAACCTTCTTTGTCTGATCAACCCTGACTCTGGGGTTGGACTGATCCTTGCGTGGCTTAGGAATAGCCTCGCGTTTTACATTGCGGCCTTGAAGAATAACTCCGCGCTTATCCACACTAGCCTCGCGTCTCTCACTGGCTTGGTATGTCTTTAGAAGTTTAGCTTCTGGAATAATAGCCTCGCGTGAAGGGAAGGTCTTACACGCTGGCTTATTTTTGCGATTAACGCAGATCATAGCTTCGCGCCTAGCACGATTTTTACGACTGACAACTATTTGCCAATCGTCTTCGCGTTCCTCGCGGGTATCAGAAGTCTTGCGTTGATTGCAAGTATTACTGGCCTCGCGTCTCTCGCTTAGCTCAGTATCAGCCTCGCATGGAGAATCGCACGCTGGCTTTAGAGAATCTTTATACTCGCGTCTCTCACGAGTGTTGGGTATTCTGCGACTAGCGCAACTCTTACTGGCTTCACGTCTCTCGCTAGGCTCAGTAATAGCCTCGCGTGGAGAATCGCACGCTGGCTTTAAAGAATCTTTATACTCGCGTCTCTCGTGAGTGTTGGGTATTCTGCGACTAGCGCAACCCTTACTGGCTTCGCGTCTCTCGCTAGGCTCAGTAATAGTCTCGCGTGGAAAATCACACGCTGGCTTTGAAGAATTTTTATACTCACGTCTCTCGCGAGTGTTGGGTATTCTGCGACTAGCGCGACCCTTACTGGCTTCGCGTCTCTCGCTAAGCTCAGTAATAGCCTCGCGTGGAAAATCACACGCTGGTTTTTCCTTGCTTTTAAGGCAAGTTGTATCTTCGCGTTTAACGCGGTAGAGACTGGTCTCGCGGGTAGCGCGAGCCAGTTTGCGAGGGACCATAGCCTCGCGTCCTCTAGGGTTAGCTCCGCGTCCTAGGCAGGCTTTGAGGGCTCTACGCCTCGCTCTCCGGTTCCTGTTCCGGAGTTGGGTCCTGGTCAGTCCAGTCCCTAGGTCTTCTTCGGCAATCGGAAGCTCATCCTCGGCTAGGATTTCTTGTGTGAACTCCGACTCTATAGCCGCAGTCTTCAAGGATCCCCGTCTCTCGGTGGATACCTTTCTACCCGTCACTCGGGCATTGGAGTACATGCGACGATAGTGCCGTGTCTCATCCAAGTCACCTGATCAGGAGGAGAGGAACTCCTCATACTTCTGCTGGTCGATTTCAATGACCAGCGTGTCTACTTCGGATCCGATCAAGTTAACGTCCGATTGCGCCACTATCTCTTCATCAGTGAAAGAGATGGCTCTCACTGTGGTCGCCAGTTTGTTCGCTGCAAAAGTTCCTTTGCTTCCTTCCATTGAATTAACTTAAATTACAATAGAAGTGAACAAAATAAAAAAAAATAGAACAAACGAGAGGATTTATATTTATCACTCTCTTTTACAATATTTCGTGGGATCAGTGGCGATGGGATCTGTCAAGCAGCTCCTTTGGACGATCGGTACATTGAAATCTTCTCTTTTGAAGATATCGGCCGATTATAGACGATCTTCTCTGGTTTTGATTTGTTCAAGGCTCTCTCGCGTAACTCGAACTTCTCAAGAACTCTAGAAAGAAAATGGTGATTTTCTCTGATCTTCAAGAACTCAAGGCTCTGTGCGTAACTCGAATTCTCCAAGATTTCAGAAAAAATATCTCAATTGCCGAAAAGAAGATCCCTAGGGTTTCACTAGAAAGGTATTTATAGCCCCAGATTAATGCAAGAGTTTCTATCTAAATAGAACTCGCATTCATCAAGGATTCCAATCAAATATCTTAGTTTTGATGGAATTCTGATTAGACTTGATTCGGGTATTTGGATAGGCCCAGAATCATAATCTCAATCAATTTGAGATTCTGGTTATCTGCTTACGCGGAGCTTTAATCGCATCAACACGCGGCGCTAAATAACAAAAAACGCGGAGCTAACGAGGAGCTATTGATCATCTCCGCGTTTCACTCAAACGCGAGGCTAATACTAGCCAGACTGCGGAATCAACACGGAGCTATTAAACATCTTCGCGTTTTGTTCAAACGAAAGGTTAACATAATCACACGCGGGGCTACTAAATTGGCTCCGCGTTCTGTTGTGAAAAATCCTTTTATCTTAGAAATTTTCACTGCCAACAGAGGCTCTCGCACGTAGATCGATTTGCCAAATGTCCTTTCTGAGTTCTCTTGGAGGGTATTTATAGGCCTCCGGTTGTTGAAGAGCTTTCCTTATAGATAAGAACGAGATCCGGTTTCCTTTTAGATAGAATCGAAATCTCTTTGTAATCTCGATGAGATATTTGAATCTTTTCTTGATTTGATTTTCTTCAGATTTATTAAATCAGGTCCTGTTTCCGCACCCAAAATCAATTAAACTCAAATTAGAATTTGTATAATTATCAAACTCTAATGAGATTAATTTAGAATTTTCATCTAAAAATTAATATGAGTTTTATTAAAAATTATAGAATATCCAAACTCCAATAAATTTAATTTAGAATTTCTTATCCAAAAATCAATTTGATTCTAATTAAAATTTAGATAGCATTAGAAATTGCAAAATAATTGGAGACGGGGCAAAAATATTTTGCATGCATGAAGTCAGGAGGTTATTGTGCAAAATCGGGCGACCGAACGGTACAAACGAGCGACCGAACGGGACCGATGAAAGAGAGATTTAATTTATTTTTTATTTTTGCTCATTGAGCACTCCCTTTACTTTTTGCTCAGTGGGCACCCTGGGAGCCTCACATCCACGTGAGGTTTCCTCGCGTGGATGCGAGGCTCGCAGCAAATATTAAATGAAAAAAAAAAATTAACTGCGAGCCTCGCACCCACGCGAGGCAGCCGCGCGTGGATGCGAGGCTCAGGAGGAAAGCGAAGAGACGAAACGGAAAAAAAAAATGGGCGCCTCGCGCTCACGCAGGCTCCCAGCCTCGCGCGAACGCGAGGCTCCCAGGGTGCCTAGTGAGCAAAAAGTAAAGGGAGTGCTCAATTATTAAAAAATTAAAAAATAAATTAAATCTCTCTTTCATCGGTCCCGTTCGGTCGCTCGCTTGTACCGTTCGATCGCCCGATTTTGTACTATAAGCTCCTGACTTCATGCACGCAAAATATTTTTGTCCCGTCTCTAATTATTTTGCAATTTCTAATGCTATCTAAATTTTAATTAGAATCAAATTGATTTTTGGATAAGAAATTCCAAATTAAATTTATTGGAGTTTGGATAATTCTATAATTTTTAATAAAACTCATATTAATTTTTAGATGAAAATTCTAAATTAATCTCATTAGAGTTTGATAATTATATAAATTCTAATTAAATTCTAATTTGAGTTTAATTGATTTTGGGTGCAGAAACATGATCTGATTTAATGAATCTGAAGAAAATCAAATCAAGAAAAGATTCGAATATCTCATCGAGATTATAAAGAGATTTCGATTCTATCTAAAATAAAATCGGATCTCGTTCTTATCTACAAGGAAACATTTTAAACAACCGGAGGCCTATAAATACCCTCCAAGAGAACTCAAAAAGGATCTTTGGAAAATCGATCTAGGCGCGAGAGCCTCAAAGTCTTGCAACCGAAAAAAGAGAAGACTTTTAGCCAGATCTCTCTCTCGTGCAAGCGTTCGTGCTTCCTCTAAGAATCAACAGAGAAGAAAAACGAGCTCGCCTCCAACCATCGACGTCAGATCGTCAATAGGGAAAGGACCAATCCCCATAGCTGCCTCGAATCCCACATCTTCTGTAAAAAGAGAGCGACGATCTATAAGTCCTCTCTGTCTGTTTCTCTTTATTTTCTTTTCATTGTAATTCGAAAAAGAGGAATTTTTGATAATCTGTAATTTTTCTCTATCAATAGCAATGGAAAGATCCAACCATGTTTCACCCGAAAACAGCTATTCAGTGGATCTTCTCTCCCATAGGCACCACTTCGGGTTCGCTGGGGTGCAGACTTAGCGACTTAGTTTCGCTTCACCACCGATCTCCCTGCATACAAGCCCTTAAGGGAGCGCAGAGAGAAGCTGATCTGATACAGCCCCGCAACTGTAAGGGAGATCATTACATATGCTCCTTTTGAAGCCATGAATCGAGAAGCCCTGGAGAAGCCAACATTTCTCTTTGGTGACGCCATGGAGCATTCGGATGAGATTCTATTCGAGGAAGAGAGCAAATGGCTCTACCAGACTGGCAATTTGTTGATGTTCCTGCCTGATATAGAATGCAGCTACACTCTAATGTACTTTCAGAGGTTATCTTCCTGGCGTGAGTTATACTGGGAACTAACTCGGGATTATGATAGAGTTGCGACCGGTAAATTCGGCACAGATGGGACTTACCAAGATGGTTCCACCAGGTGTGTCACTGGGCTCATTCATGGTAGAAGATATTTAACTTATAAAGATAACCCCTACAGTAGATGAAAAGTAAAAATTTTCCTGTTCACATTTAAATGCAGGATTGTTAGGATGAGCTTCAATTGGAAAGCTTGACGGCCCACGGTAACTTGCTTGAGGCAAGAGAGGTTTAAAAGATTGCTGACTCCACGTAACCGCCGACATTCCCGGATGCCGAGCACTTGAAGACTAGGCATGCTTCCAGCAGCGAACGACAGGGACTTCAGTGAGTAAATAAGATGAAGACGCAAAACCTTGAGACGGCCAAATCCTTGTCCGCTGAAGTGCAACTTCTCCTCACAGTACGAGTCATCCATCAACTCGAGCACGACCAGGTTAGGCAGCTCTTGGAGGGCTCCAATGGCATCAAACGCTAGTTCACTGTTGGTTAGTACTATCTGGGTCACAGCCTGGAGTGAATCGGAGTTTACCCATCTCGGTAATTTGCCGAGATATCCTTCCAAATATAGACTTCGGAGAAGCATGGGTGGTGATGCTAGATAGTCCAGATAACCACGTGTTGTATAGTTATAAAACATAAGCTTTAAAGATCGAAGGCTACGGCTCATCTTTGAAATGTCGGCACAGACATCCCTCCCATCATTCGGATGAAGGAGCATGATACCGAGTTTTGTCAGCTGGGTCTTGTTTCTTAGCCGGTGAAAATCCAATTCCCACAGGCTTTCAAGACTGTCCAGTGTCTGAAGAGTGTCTGAACATTGAAATCCTGGTTAAGCATGCCACCTGCCTTTGAGATGACGAAGCCTAGGGAGCTGGAAAACTTCAACAGGTACAGAAACACTCCATGAGCTTCTAACGACAAGTGTTTCTAGGTTTTCGAGTCCTCCGAAGGATTCCGGTATAGAGAAAACACAGAAATCATATAAACCTAAATGTTTGAGATGATATAACTTGCCAATTGCATCAAGGTCAGAATTGGTTAACCTGCTGCCAGCAGCGTGCAGTTCCAACACCCTCAGAAACCTGCATCTGCATATAAATGACCCAAACCACCAAAGATATCGTGGCTCAAACATGAATAAGGATCGGAGATTATCTGGTCTTGTATTCTTAAGAAGAGAACCCAGATTGTCAGATGATTGCAGGCTCAATCGGCGAATCTTGGCTTGTAGCAATGGTGAACCATGCTTCCCGTTCAGGGTGATCACTAGGTTCTGCTCTGTGGATTCTTTGACGATGAATTCGAACATAACATCATGAACTCGGCACTTCTTTACACGACCCCTGTCACTGATCTCAGCGGCTTGGATCATGCTGCGGGAAATGAATTCGTTCAAATATGACTCTGCGACCTCCTCCGGCGTCATTTTGTTATGGTGACCCATCATCCCCTCGGCTATCCATAATGCTTCCAGTTGCCTACTGTCGATCTCACAGTCCTCTGGAAAGACACTAAGATATAGAAAACATCACTTAAGATGGTGGTCAGGCAGAGCGTTGCAGCTGAGTGCCATTATCTGCATCATCTCCACGAGGTCAGGCTCGGTTTGCAGGCCAGAGCCAAGATGGTCCAGCATGCCCTTCCAGTCGTCAACAGTTTTCGCTGGCTTCCTAGCAAGAACACCGCCTATACTCTTAATGGCGAGAGGCACACCCCCACATTTTTTCAATATCTTTTCTGACAGAATTTCGAGATCAGGAGGGCAAGAGTCACCTCCGAAGACTAGTTTGCAGAACAACTCCATTGATTGACTTGGGGATAGCGTGGGGAGTTTACAGACATGCTCTTGATTGTGGACACAGGCAGCATCAGCAATGTTCACATCCCGGGTGGTCAAAATAACTCTGCTTCCTTCCATGTTAACAGGAAACACATTTTTGATGCATTTCCATGCATCGACAGTCCAGACATCATCAAAGACAATCACATACCTCCTATCTTGCAGGCGACTTCTGATCTTATGAATGAGTTGCTCTGCACCATATTCAGGTTCCAGATAGAGTTCCTTACGCATCTTCTCCAGAAAACCTATGAGTTCAAAGGATGACGAAACAGTGATCCATGCGAAACAGGTGAAGCGGCCAGAGCTCCCTCCTTCGATCAACCTTTGGCTATCAAAGACCTTTCTAACCAAAGTGGTCTTTCCCAAGCCACCACAACCGACCACCGCAAGTACACATGTTTGTTTCTTGTTCTTGTCCCGCAGAATACCAAGAAGCTTATCTCTGGATTCTTTCATCCCAATGAGCTCGGAATCCTCGATGAAGTGAGCATCCAGTCTAGAAGGGTGTTGTTCCAAAAGTCTGCCAGCATTTGATGCCCTTGAGATCACGTTGTATCTCGTCTCTCTCATGTGTTCCTGCTCAACACTAGCTTTAAGTATTTGGGCCTCAATTTTAATCCGGTAGTGTGCGTGGACCTTCCTGAGAAAACAAGTGCTGAACTCAACCCCGGTCCTTAGCCAGTAAGTGTCGAGCTCAAAAGAAATCCTTAGCACAAGACCAATACTGCGGATGCGTGTGCGGGCACTCCTGAGGAAGTGGGTGCTGAGTCTGAAGAAACAAGTGCCAGCAGTGAAGTCAGAATTTTTCTACAAATTAACATATGAAAATTAATTTTGTGTTGATAATTCAAGGTAGAGTGCAGATATTAATCTTTAAAGGGGTTTGTGCTGCAAGTTATATTAGAAATTATAACCTCGTTAAAAAAAACAGCCCTTCGAAATTCAAGATGGTGCTGAAAATATATGATTATATATACAAGTCTGATTTTAATTCCGAAAGCGGTAAAAGGCAAAATAATTACAAAAGAACAAATCTTTTATTGCTTGCTTACCTCTGTAACTGAGTCCTCGGGAAATAAGTGTTGATCTTTAGGACGAGGGAACAAGTGCTGATCATGATGAAGCAAGCGACTCCCAGAAAGTAACAAGTGACAACTCCACAAAAGAGATAGCCGGCATCTGTCCCTAGCAACAAATTGCGGGTTTTAAGGAACCAAGCTCCGACCCTATCCCTGAGGAAGATGAGCAAGTGCCCAAAGATCCCCTGATCTGTAGGCTGGACGAGGAGCCGCTTGAACTCGTCGAGGGAATCTTCGGCATCATATGCCAACTCCCTTATCTGGCTGATCAACTCCCACTTGTTCCTTGCTGTCTCCGGATCGGCCTCGGCCTTCTCTAGGAAGGCTCTCATCCCTACAAGCTCTTCTCCGATGTATTTGATATCGTTTTGTGCAGAGAACAGCCAGGAAATTGCAAACCATATCTTGTTCAGCACAGGGACACTAGACTGCAGCCGAAAATTGCAGACCAAATCTTGTTCAGCACAGGCACACTAGACAGCAGCGGTAGAATTGCAGGAAGCAACATCAGCAGAATAGCAATGAACTCCATCTCTCGCTGATCTCTTCTCTTCTCTTCTCTTCTCTCTCTAGATCTGTGTCCGCAGCCTCCTTACCAGTGTTTATTTTCTTGTACCATCAATACAATAGAAATATATAAGAGATTAATGGGAGTATCTTTCCTTAGGAATTAAGAAAACAGGACAAGTAGATGAAAGGAATATGCTCCACAAAAGAAATACTAGAAGCCGCCATATCCTTTGAATTGGGTAACGGACATAGCATTAGTTTCTGGAAGCAATAGTGGAAAATAAACACAAAAATATCTCTTGAGTTTTAATATCTGTATGAGTTAGCAAAGCATAAGAATGTAACCGTAAAAGCAACATATTTTAGAACACAATATAGATCGATCTGATGTCCAACTCGAGCAAACACAATTAGGACCACCCTCCTCAAATTGCAAGACTCCTTTAATGACCAAAACCCGTAGGAGGTAGGTTTAGATGGTTGTGGGCAAACGATCATTAATTCAGTGTTGCAAATTACTATAAAATACTAAACTTAAGCGAAATCAGACACTCGCTAGTAAAACATGCATAGAAGACGAAGGCCCTACTAAAAGTTCAGGAGTTCCTGTGACTCATGAATAGAGAAGCAATACTAATCTGTGACAAATTACAAATGAGGGGTTGGCAAGGTCCTAACTTCTGTAGCCTTTGTCAAATAATAGGAGAAACAACATAATATATATATATATATATATATATATATATATATATATATATATATATATATATATATATATATATATTCAAATAATGCACTTTCACCAAAGGGCTTTAGACATTCTACTCGCAAGGAGGAAAAACACTCCCAAAATATCCACCTCCAATAGATCTCAACGCAATTTGGAGAGAGGTTCAGCTACACAAAATATCAAAGGACACATGGGGCATAATAAGGGTTATTATAGGGGCAAATAATTTGGAATTTGTGGTTAGAAATATACAGTGGAATATTTAGAGATAAAAGTTCTTCTATTAAATCATGTGTAGCACATATTTAGGATGATATGTTATGGTGGACAAGTACAACCATGATAGAGCAGAAGGAGGATCGGGATCTCGCCTACCATAACGAAATATAAGGAGGAGGCTGGAACTGCAATTTATGGGCGAACCTGATGCATCCACCTCTAAGAAGATGATAGACGCAGGGTGCTCCCACCTGAGCCAAAGAGTGACCACAACTGCAAGCACAAGGAGGCACATATCCACCCATCGGCGATTAATGGATGTTATTGTGTGATTTTTATTTCCTGTTATTATCTATCATATGCAATGCTATTAACTCTTTGAAAAAAGAGAGAAACCTATATATTTGTAGAAGGTTTTGTTAAGTAACTTTAATAGAGTGCATGGATAAAAATCCACCATTTTAACTCAAAAAAAGAAACAGAATAAATAGATATAAAATACAATACTATAGATAAAGGTAGTTATAGGTGGCTATCTCTATATTATCTTTGATATTAATTTTAATTTGTTAAGATGTCTTTTTCGAGACAACTTCCTTTGGCTATTTGGTTCCCACTTGGTCCCTTGCGTGAGGTTTTCACACTAGCATAAGTCTTCTCCATAATTACCTAATTTTTGTTTTTTTAAGAATGAATAATGAGTATAGGTTTTCACAAATAGAAAATAAAATATAATATAGTACTAAAATTCTTCTCTCCATAATATCTTTCCTTAGGAATTAAGGACATTGGATAAATATATGAAAAGAATTTGCTCTACAAAAAAAAAATATATAAGCGGTCCTATCTTTTGATTTGGGTAACGAACATAACATTAGTTTCTGAAAGGAAAAGTGGAAAATAAATACAAAAATATATATTGAGTTGTAAGATCTGTATGAGTTAGTAAAGGATAAGGATGTAACCGTAAAAGAAATATATTTTAGAAGACAGTATAGGCCAATCTTATGTCTAACTCGCGCAAACACAATTAGAACCACCCTCCTCAAATTACAAGACTCACTCAATATCCAAAGCCTGCAAGAGGTGGGCCTAGATAGGCCTAGATGGTTGTGGGCAAACAGTCATCAATTCAGTGATGCAAATTGGTATAAATTATTAAACTTAAGCGGAATCAGACGCCCGCTAGTAAAACATGCATAAAAGATGAAGGCCCCACTAAAAGTTCAGGTGTTCATGTGGCTCATGACTAGAAAAGCAATTCTAACATGGACAAATTAAAAAAGGAGAGGTTGACAAAGTCCTAGCTTCTGAGGAGGGATTGGCAAGAAGGATGTGGATCTTGCCCACCAAAATGAGATGCAAGGAGGAGGCTAAAGCTGCAACATACGGTGGACCCTGATGCATCCACCACCGAGGAGAGACAGAGGCATGGCGCTCCCACTTGAGTGAGAGAGAGCCAAAAAGAATGACTACTGCTGCAAGCACAAGAAAGCACATATCCACCCATCAGCAATCAATAGATATTAGGGGTATTTACTGGTTTGCCCCTCAAATCTTTAAATATTATGATTTTACCCCCCAAATCTTCATATTTATAATTTTGCCCCTCAAATCTCATAAGTTACAACAATTTTGCCCCCGACTTTAACTTTCCCTAACACAGTTAATTTTTTGACCATTTTACCCCTCATTTCCTCTTTTATTTTCCTCCTCTTCTTCTTCTCTCTTCCTCCTTTCTTCTTATTTTCTTCATTATTTCTCTTCTCTTCCTCTTCTTTTCTCCTTCTCTTTTCCTCCTCTCTTCTCATTTTCTTCATTTTTTTACTCTTTCATGTTCATGCATTTTTCTTCTCATTCTCTTCTCATTTTCCTCCTCTCTTCTTATTTTCTTCTCTTTTTTTACTTGAGATAATTGATTTGGTAAACTAGAGGAAAAATGCATGAACATGAAAGAGTAAAAAAAAAATGAAGAAAATGAGAAGAGAAGAGGAAAAGAGAAGAAGAAGAGAGGAGGAAGAGAGGAGAAATAATGAAAAAAATAAGAAGAAAGGAGAAAGAGAGAAGAAGAGGAGGAGGAAAATAAAAGAGGAAATGAGGGGTAAAATGGTCAAAAAATTAACTGCGTTAGGAAAAGTTAGATAGGGGGCAAAATTGTTGTAACTTATGAGATTTGGGGGGCAAAATTATAAATATGAAGATTTGGGGGGTAAAATCATAATATTTAAAGATTTGAGGGGCAAACCAATAAATACCCCTAGATATTATTGTGTGATTTTATTTTCTGCTATAATCTATCATATGTAATGCTCTTAACTCCCCATAAAAAGAGATAAATATATATATTTGTACTAGGTTTCATTAAGTAATTGTAATGGAATGCGAGGATTGGAGGGTGGTGTTTTAAAAATCTATTGTTTTAGCTCAAAAAAAATAAATATGATAAAATAGAGTATAAAATACAACAAAGGTGGCTATCTTACCTTTGATTTTAATTTTAATTTGTTAAGATGTCTTTTCCGAGACAACTTTCTTTGGCTATTTGGCTCCCACTTTGCTGGGGAGTTTCCAAAGGGGCACGCCACTTTTCCCTGTAAGCCCACTAGATGATCTTTTTCTGTTCGGACTTTCAATTGGAAAGTGGGCTTACCAGGAAAACTGGTGTGCTCCTTTGGAAACTCCCCTTAGCCGCCTGCGCAAGTTTTTCACACAAGCATAAGTTTTCTCCATAATTATCTAATTTTTATTTTTTTACGTGTAAAGATGACTATAGGTCTCGACAAATAGAGTATAAAATATAATACAGTAGTTTTTAGTACAATAGAATACAATACAATATATACAAGTTGGCTAATCTTAGCTTTGTTTTTAATTTTAATTTGTCAAGATGTATTTTCCAGGTAACTTCCTTAGTCTATTTGGTCCCCCACTTGGCCACCTGCAATTGTCGCTGATTGGTGGTGACTAATAATTAGACAGTGGAAAAAAAATTAATCTTATGCGAACTAGCTTGGGAAATATTTTAGCTTTTACATCCAAAAATTAGAAATACTATTCAATTTCGTTATGATGAATAAAAAAAAGTATCAATTGTATTTATTCTCTTGAAACATATTATCGTTGGATGTTTTTAACCAATTTAATTATTTTGATTTAGTTCAGATTTATTGTACTCGTGGATGTAAAGTAAATATTGCAATTGGTCGGGGTAATTGTAATCCACCGTACAATTGAAGAACTAATGAAATTGAGTTCAGTAGAGATGTGTGAGGCACACATTTAAAAATTCAGTATAGATGTGTGAGGTACACATAGTTAAATTCGTAATATAAAACAGAAAGTTTCTTTTTTGCTAGTATTTTTCCTGCCGATCTTGCGGTAGATTTCATCAAATCTATACATATACTTCTTTAGAAAACCATATTTTGACTTTAGTATTTTAGAACTGAAGTCTTTTTTTTTTTTTTTTTTTTGAGCAATTTAAAGTCTTTATTATACCAATATATCGAAGTTTTGAGACTATTATGTTACTCCCTGTTGAAAAATAATATTGCATCCCTAATTAGGATAATTTTGGAGATCCCAAGACGTGTTCTCTCTCTTTTTTAAAAAAATAAAATTAAATTAAATTTGCTTTAGGAATTAATTGTTCTCCTATTCTCTTTATTTTTTTTTTTGGGGGGGGAGAATTTACAAGTAATTTATCTTTAAATTTCAAATGCTGATCAAAGTCTGTCATCTTACTTGGGCTTTTAATGATGGGCTTCAAAATTTGCTAGAGGGGAGTTTCTAAAGATGCACACATTTTTCCTAGTGACTCCCCTTAACAAATTCTTGTTCATTATGAGAAATTCTATTTATGCTCACCAATTTACTTTTTACGCTCAAATTACTTTTTATACTAAATTTTTATTTGAAACATTTTCAATTTACTCTTTATATCTAATTTTTTTTTTCCAAATTTAATTCTCTCTCTCCCTTCCCTCCCTCGCTCCCCTCTTACTTTCATTCGAGCATCTTTCTCTTTATCTGACTTTTGTCCGAGCACCAGCACTTCCCAAACTTAGTCTTAAAATTCATAATCTTGCTCTTCTTGGCCGGCCTCTGCCTTGGTCGCCCGCGCCTCCATCAACCCGATTCCATCGATCTCCGGCGCTCCCCAGCTCCAATGCTCATGCAATCTCTGGCCATCCCTAGATCCGACTACAGGGAGTTATATCTAGCGACTTTCCCATCGGCCTACTGCCTGCCAACGTCGCCTCCTAGTCCCTCAACCGTTCCTCCGATGGAAAAAGGTTGATTCTAGAGATAATTTGTGATTTTTTTTTTTTTTATAATTGAGGGTTGATGATTACTTAAAGAGTAGTATAAAGTTGGTCTTTTTACTTGAAATTGAAGTTATTTCTCGATAAACTATGGTGCGAGACTATGACCTGAGCAAAGAATGCTCGATGCGAATTTTTCCTGTTCTTCCCACAGAGAGCATATTATCTGAAGCTGCAAGTAGTTGAAATGCCGGAAAAGATTTATGATCCCATCACCAAATTTCTTGATACAGGTGGAGTCCTGAAAGAAAATCCTTCTGCATTGGCATCTTTAGATCCATACAAATCATTGCCCGAGCTTCCATAAAAAAAAGGGTATTTACTGGTTTGTCCCTCAAATCTTTATATATTATGATTTTGTCCCCCAAATATTCATATTTAGGATTTTGTCCCCCAAATCTCATAAGTTACAACAATTTAGTCCCCTTCTATAACTTTTCCTAATACAGTTAAATATTTGACCATTTTACCCCTCTTTCCTCTTCTATTTTCCTTCTCTCTTCTTCTTCTCTCTTCCTCCTATCTTCTCCTTTTCTTCATTATTTCTCCTCTCTTCCTCCTCTTTTAAGTTACAAAAGGAGAAGAGAGGAGGAAAAGATAAGCAGAAGAGAGGAGGAAGAGATGAGAAATAATGAAGAAAAGGAGAAGAGAGGAAGAAGAGAGAAGAAGAAGAGAGGAGGAAGAGAGGAGAAATAATGAAGAAAAGGAGAAGAGAGGAGGAAAATAGAAGAAGAAGAAAAAAGGTAAAATGGTCAAATATTTAATTGTGTTGGGAAAAGTTAGAGAGGGGGACTAAATTGTTGTAACTTATGAGATTTGGAGGACAAAATCCTAAATATGAAGATTTGGGGGACAAAATCATAATATATAAAGATTTGAGAGACAAACCAGTAAATACCCAAAAAAATGAACAACTGAGTTGCTTGCACCACCGCCTTACTATCGTCAGAACTCGAACGCCACTGCATCTCATGGCTATGGGACCGTCCAAGCCCATGTGTTTGTTGCACTTCTCTATTTAATTTTTCCCTGGTCACGTGCAGCTCCTACCTGTTATTCATAACTAGTATCAAGGAAATAACCACATTGAAGTAGGACAAATGGGGGCTAATTCATAAAATTAAGAACATTCAGAGTGTTAGAGCCCTTGCACGCTATGCTTTGCATTGTTTCTCTTACGATTTTTCATATTTCATGTGTAATACACTCAATTATTAAAATTTAGGTAGTTTTTATATTCTTTTAAGTGTATGCTTACTATAAGGCTTTAACATCTTTGTTTTCCTCAAACTTTCCTTTCTCCTAAATTCTTCTTAACTTTTTAAGGCATGCAAATGTAAAATTTTCAAGAAGTTAGGAAATTAAAACGATGAGTTTGTGGGAGATGTATTTTTTAAAGATTTAAATACTATAAAAAAGTGTTTTTTGGGGGGTTTTAGAGAGAGAATAGATGAGGAAGATAAAACGATGAGTTTGTGGGAGATGCATTTTTTAAAGATTTAAATACTATAAAAAAGTGTTTTTTTGGGGGTTTTAGAGAGAGAATAGATGAGGAAGATAATGAGATTATTTTAAATTTTTAAGAACTCTAAAAGATTGAGATTTAGAAGGGTAGTTTAGTTAAAAAGAAAAAATGATAAACTTATAATTATTTATAAGTTTCTGATCAGTGTGTGAAAAATAAATTTCCGTACTTAAATAAAATATCCCGTTTATTACAAGTTTGCCCTCATTTTTTGGGACAAAATTGCCCTCTTCTTTAACCTTAGCTCTCACTCTATTTTCACATGTGCGAGGTGCTGAAGAAAGAAAAAAAAATGAACAGGGCAGGGGAAGGGGGCGGCATAGCAGGACTAAGGCAGGGGGCAACGGTGCGACGGACCTGGAAGGAGAAATTGGAGGCTACGGCACGGTTAGAACGGGAAGAGAAAAAGAAATGGGGAGGAATGGGTTTGTGGGGGAGAAATATGAAAGGATAGTGGGAAAATTTTAGGTGTATTCACATTGAAAAACCCTTCATTTTCAAAAGAGAGAAAGTGGGCTCATTGGAGAAAGTGGGCTCACAAAGGAAACAACGGGTGCTCCTCTAGAAATTCCCGTGCCAGACCCTTGCGGCGAACAAAAATCTTATGTCCTATATTTCGCTGGAAGCGCCGTCTCTTTTGGCGGGAAAATCAACTAGAGAAATCAATCCCAAACCCTAGAGGAACTTTCGAATTCCCAAATCTAACATCAATGGATCCAGATCCAAATCCAACAGGAGGAGAACAAGAAGAAGAAGAAGAGGAACTCGATCATGATCAGATGCTGACCCATCGTTTCCAGTGGTCAGAGTGAAGAAGATCGTCAAGATCGATCAAGAAATCAAGAAGCTCACCTCCGAGGCGTTGTAACGCCCCCGTTTTTCAGCTGCTTCCCAAAACGGAGGATATTACTTATTACTTGCACTAGACAACCCAACAGTCACAGAATCTCGGAATAACCGTAACTACTACCACAATCAGATGAATAAATAACATGTCTAAAACTAAAAAGATTTTATTTATACAAAAAGTTCATTATATAAAATGGCACACTGCTTTAAATATGAACACAAAAGAATCAAAAGAGGAAGCAGTATCCAGACAAAATGAAATATAAACAAAATATACAAAGGCTCTCCAGATGGTACTTCGCTTGCCTATTATTACTCGATCTGTCCAATAAAGTACGGGTCTTCAAATGGGGCTGGATCCCCTTCTTCACGTTTCAAATCTGAGTTCAAAATCCAGGAGATTAAATCTAGCAAGTAACACATTTAAAAAGAGAAATTGTGTACTATCATAGTACATAAATATCAGTGTGCATGATCATATTTATGTCAGTGTTGTTTGTGTGTATATAAATTAACATGAAGGCAATATATAAATTAACATGAAGGCAAGTATAAATAAATGCATAAATAAATAAACATAACAATAACTACTCTATCTATTTAATCATATATTCTATTGGTCCAGTCATCGTCCAATTTAATTATAAAAACTGTATTAATGGATAAAATAACGCTACTCTCCATTATCGTATAAGTGTCCGTGCATACCCGGGACCCGGCCACAATATTCATGGCGCTAAAGCATGACATGCCGCTTGGCACTACAATCAATTTCCGCACTGTAATATAGTAACGGACATACCACTCTGGGTATATATCAATTGGTGATCCAATAATCACTCAGGCCGCTGCAGTAAAAAAATTCAGCCCTAACAATACAATCAATCCTTATACGGCAAGGTTTTTATCTATCATATAGTTTCTCCCATCCCCGTGTTCATAATAAATTATGCACATGAAAATTTTATAACAATTTTTTAATTGTTTTTCAATTCATAATAACATGCTTGCATTTTAATGACTGTACATGACATATAGTATCATAACACATGATTTGTAGTATTAAAATACATGACTTGTAATATCAAAACACATGAAATGTAAAACACATGACTTGTAATATCAATGCACATGACATGTAGTATGATAAATGTTAATGCACAATTGTACCACAATTCATATCATTAAAATTATTTCAATAATCTGGTTCAATTTTTAATACCAATCAATAACCGATATTGGGAATCAAGTGAATCATATAATAATACTGTATTATTTTTAAACTCCACGTATGTATTTATTACATTTCTAGGCTCAATCATATATATTAATATGCAATTTTCTTTTAATTAAAATCTAATTTATTACTATTATTAATTTATCAATTATGTCTAACTAATCCAAGCCAAGTCCAATTCAAATCCCTCAATTATTTAATCCATTAAGCCCAAGCCTACTAAATTCCCACTTCTTCATATTTTTATTTTAATTTTATTTTTCCTTTTCTTTTTTGTCTAGCCCAGGCCCAGGCTCAAGCCTACTAAATTCCCACTTATTTTTATTCTATTTTATCTTATCAGGCCTAGACTAGACTCAAACCCACTCATTTTATTTTTTTTATTTTTCTTTTACTGGACTGGGCAGCCCAGTTTTATTATTTTTTTTTTCTGACTAAGATAAATCCAAGCCCACTCTATTCTTCTTCTTTTTTTTTTCTGGGCTGGGCAGGCCCAGTTTCCAGTTCTTTTTCTTTCTCTCTCTTTTCTCTGCCCAGCCCATCCATTATCTTGTTCTTCTTTCTCTTATTCGTTTTGTATTTTTCCCATACAAATGCCCATGCAAAATACAAATATTATTTTTTTCATGCAAATATATTTCTTTTTTTTTCTCTTTCTTTTTTTTTTTCTCACTTTTCTTATTCTTTCTTTTTTTTATATTACCATATTTATATTTAAAATTGACCCAAGAATTTGCTTTAGTTCTCAATGTCAATTAATAATCCAAAATATGAATCGTACATTTTAAAAAAAAATAAGTTACGTATACAAATATAATTAAATAACGAAATGAACGAAAATAAAATAATGAAATGAATGAAAATAGCAGTATTATTTGTCTAGTATTATTTGTTTCGGCTTGATCTCAAATATTCGGTTCGAATTCTCGGTTCGGTTTGATTTTTTCTTTTCTTTCTCTTTTATTTTTTTATTTTTTTTCTTTGCTGCTGGGTTTGGCGGAGAGGAAAAGAAGGGAGAAGTGAAGAAGAAAAGGAGTGGAAGGTGTGGTTCAAATGGTGAAAGAGAGAGAGGCAGAGTTTCTTTTTATTTCCTCCCTCTCCCCCTCACACCTCACCAGCAACATTTCCCCCACGTGACACCTCATGTAATTCTATGCCACCCCTTCCCAATCACGACAACACAGCACAAGTTTTATTTTTATTTATTTATTTATTTAATAATTTAATAATTTTGGTTTCGTGTAATATTCTCTAAATACTACCAAATTTATATAGGACGTAGTGTTCGATGAGAGGAACACCACAAAATTATCCGTTTGTTGTTTCGATGTACGGAATAAATTAACCTAAATTCTGAAGTAATTTGAATGATAATTTTAATATTATTAAATTAGTAACTTTGGTAGTATTTTTCGGTCTCGTAAGAAAAATCTCCAAAAATCTTAAACATTACAAAACTAATAATCGCGAATACCAAATGTTATTTGGGTTTGTGGATTTAAACTTACGTTAACCGAAAGTTATTTCAGTGTCCAAAATTGACTTCGGTGGACTTATTCAGTATGACTGGTCTCAAGAGAGTAATACAAATAGCTTGAATTTTGGTACATTACCGGCATTGTACCTTATCACCCTGTCCGCCGATCTATTCATCAGATCTCTCGCTGAGGGCGCGAGAGACGTCGCGATCGGCAAGAAGCGGAGGATCATCAAGCTCGATCGTCTGAAATCTGCTGTGCGCGGGCACGGGCCGACAACGGATTTTCTTCTGGATTGTCTCCCGAACCCTGCGCAGCCACCGTATGGGCATGTGACAGTCCGGGATACTATCCCGGACAATACACTCACTGGTCAGGTTACCACACGACCAGTGAGTTCATTAAAAATAGATTCGCTGTCCGCGATATGTAACTTGGATACAAATCTAATTGTCCAATGCAAAAAATCCGGACACACATTGTTCCAACTGACAAATCCAAAATCATTCTTCGATTTCATTTCTATACTAATTAAACCTAAAATTTAAATTAAATAACATAGAAAATTGAAGTAAATGATAGATTCATACCTACAAAGATTTTTAATTATCAAATAGAACCAATAACCATTTTTTTCGTCGTAGACGTAGCAAAAAAAAAATGCTCTTTTTTAGCAACTTTAATTTATGAGATAATTTACTCAAGAGGAATAAGACTGCAAGAGAAATTGGGTTTGGGTGATAAAATAAGTTTTTTTTTTTTTGCCCCCTTTTCTTTTTGCAACTCGTGCAGAAAAATGAGGGGAAGTAGAGAGGTTGGAGGAAACGATACTTTTATTCTAGAATGACAAAATTATAAATAAACACAAAGTTTAAAGTGTACTCACTAGGATAAATGGTGAGCTCCTCTAGAAATTTCCAAAAAATCATATCACGCCCTTTACAAATTTCAACCTCTACTGTTTTTAATTAACAACTATTCCCTGAAGAAAGATACAGTCTTATCCCTTTTGTATGCTTTACAAATTTGCCCCCACCACCTTCCCTCCTACCTTTTTCAATTAATAATTCTATCTTTATAAAATAAATCAAATCAAAACTAAAATTTCTCTATAAATAATTTCGGGATGCCTTTTAAAAATAAATTAGCGAATTCCCATCCTCCTTGCCTTTTCTCTATCTATCTTCTCTTATGAGTCTAAGTTTAATCTCCAAATTTAATTTTCAACGAATTAAAAATTTAATTTTTGATGAATTTAGAATTTGATCTCAAACAAATTTAGACTTTTATCTCTTATTTAATTGAAACCTTTCTCCTGCCGATCTTTACCCATTTCCTATTTTCAAAAGATTACTCCAAGTAATAAAAAAACTAATGACTTTTTCTTTTGTATATTGGTTACTTGCTTTTTTATTGATTACAATTTGGGACATGATATTTGATATTTTTTTAAAGTTAATTTTAATTGTAGAGTTCATATTTTTAAATTAATTTTCGATTATTTTTTTTATATATTTACAATAGAATAAGAAATCAGAAATGATTATAGTATTTTATTATTTTAATTGAAGATCGTAAAAGATTTGGAAATCCATGTAGAAACATTTTATCTGAAATTTATAATTTAAAATTTTAGAATTCATCTGCAAATTGGACATCTAACCAAATTGGAATTTTTGGCATTTTATTTCTTATAATTTTGTCTCTCATTCAAATTCCTGGCAAGTAGGCCGAGGCGTCGCCCGAGCCTCCCACACCGGCCGAACCTCCTCTCGAAGCGATACCCTTGCCTTTTTCATCTCTTCACCGCCTTCCGGCAGATCGTCCGGCCGTCGGGCGGCCCCCTGTTCCGTCCCCCTCTTCTGCGTTGATCAGATTTCGAAGATCAGCAGCAGGGTCTTGGTCGCCCCTCCCTGCTTCGGTTAAAGTCGCTGTGATCCTTATGCTGACGTTGTAAACTGTGTTTCCGACGATAGCTTGTACTTGTGAAGGAAGCATCGCCAGTGTTTCGCAACCGACGAGTACATAAGCCGCTTCCAAATCCGACCGATCAAGCGTCTGCTCGGATACGTCAACGACGTGGGCGTACTTCACCAGCAACTCGCTAAGATCACACTGGTTCCAGCACTGGAGGGGGAAACCTGTCACCGCTAGCCACACAATGTACGGGAAACGATAAGCGAACACATCCTCTTCTCCCGTCCACCGGTACACCGTAAAACTGGCGTTGTGTCCCCGGCAAGGAATTGAAGTTCTGCCGACTGCGTGGTTGAGTCCTTCAGCCGAGGGAAATCGAGCAAGGAACTGGTTGCCCGTCTTGGTCAGCTTCCATGTATGATTTGTGAAGCCAACAGAGATAGCTCTTAGACCCTCAACAATCTCCTCCTTTGTAGGGGAGCCATGGCCGGGGTATATGACCCCAATTATTTGACAAAGCCTCGCCTTGTCCTGGTGCGCCTGATCGGACATTGGAATGAAAACACAGCTGCGTTTGTTATTTGCAAGGGTGTCATGCATTCCCATCGAACTGGAGATCACCGTATTCCGGAAAACTGACTCGCAGTTATTCCATGGATGCGTCATCTGCGACGCAGGCGCCGTAGGTAAGACAACAACGGGATGGGACTTCGCAGCAATCCCTTCAGTCACTTGCCTCCTTAACTTCTCCGATGAGTTCGGGTGACCAAGCTTCTTGCGGTATCTGCAGCGCAAATATGGACACTCGTCCTTGTAGTGTCCTTCCTCCCCGCAAGTCCAGCATGCTCCGGCTATCCTTTGAGTTTTAGGCGAGATCCGCCTTTTCTTGGCTACCCCTTCCACCAAAGCACCAGATTCTGCGAGGTCCTTCTTGAGTGTCTTCTTCGGGCAGTCGGTGGTCCATGGATGCTGCTCTACAGATTCTTTGACAATGAATTCGAGCATACCATCTTGAACTCGGCACCTCTTTCCCGGACCCCTGTCACTGATCTCGGCGGCTTGGATCATGTTGCGGGAAATGAGTTCGTTCAAATTGGACCCTGCAACCTCTGACCGTATTTTGTTATGATGACCTATCATCCCTATCGCCTCCAGTTGCCTACTGTCAACACTAAGATGTAGAACATATCGCTCAAGATGGTGGTCAGGCTGAGCGTTGTAGCTGAGTGACATTATCAGCATCATCTCCCTGATTTCAGGCTCGGTTTGCAGGCCAGAGTCAAGATGGTCCAGCATGCTCATCCAGTCAACAGTGCTCGCTGGCTTTCTAGAAAGAACACCGCCTATACTCTTGATGGCCAGAGGCACACCCCTACATATTTTCAAGATGTTTTCAGATAGAGATTTGAGATGAGGAGGGCAAGAGTCACCTCGGAAGACTACTTTGCAGAACAACTCCATTGATTGTGTTGGGGATAGCGTGGGGAGTTTACAGACATAATGCTCTTGATTGTGGAAGCAGGCAGCTTGAGCAATCTTCATATATCGGGTGGTCACTATAACCCTGCTTCCTTTCATGTTATCAGGAAACACTTTTTTGATGTATTTCCATGCATCGACGGTCAAGACACCATCAATGACAATCAAATACCTCCTATCTCGCAGATGACATTTGACCTTAGAATTGAGTTGAACTGCATCCCATTCAGGGTTGTAGTCATCCGGAGAGAGATTCCGAAACATCTTCTTCAGAAAACCTACTAGTTCAAAGGATGGCGAAACAGTGATCCAAGCCCGACAGGTGAACGGGCCAGAGCTTCCTCCGTCAATCAACCTTTGGCTATCAAAGACATTTCTGACCAAAGCGGTCTTTCCCAAGCCGGCACAACCTACCACCGTAAGTACACATGTTTGCTCCTTCTTCTCGTCCAGCAGAATATCAAGAAGCTTATCTCTGGACCCTTCGATCCCAATGAGCTCGGAATCCTGGATGAAGTGAGCATCCAGTCTAGAAGGGTATTGTATCAAAAGTCTGCCAGCATTTGTGTTTTGTTTTAAAAGTCTGACAGCATTTGATGCCATTGGGATCACGACATTTCTCATGTCTTTCAGGTTGACACTAGCTTTAAGTTTTCGGACCTCCATTTTAATCCGGCACTGCGCGTGGACATTCCTCAGAAAGCAAGTGCTGAATTCAACCCCGGTCCTTAGCCAGTAAGTGTCGTGCTCAAAAGTAGTCCTCAGCACAGAACCAACCCTGAGGATGCGAATGCGGGCATTCTCGAGGAAGCGGGTGCTGAGTCTGAGGAAACAAGTGCCGGCAACGGATAGGGTCAGAAATTTTCTTCAAAAGAAAAGGGGAATTTACTGGTTTGTCCCTCAAATCTTTATATATTATGATTTAGCATATTTAGGATTTAGCCTCCAAATCTTCTAAGTTACTACAATTTAGTCATCATTCCTAACTTCGTTTAATTTTTGATCTGATATTACCATTTTACCCCTCCTTATTCATTCTTTCTCTTGCTCCTCTCTTCTCTTTTTCTTCATTATTCCTCCTCCCTTCTCCTTCTCTCTTCCTCTCTCTTCTCCCAATGAAGAAAAGAGGAGGAAGAGAGAAGGAAGAGAAAAGATGAATAATGAAGAAAAGGAGAAGAGAGAAGGAAAAGAGGAGGAGAAGAGAGAAAGAGAAGCGAGGAGAAGAGAAAGAATGAATAAGGAAGGGAAAAATGGTAATATTAGGTCAAAAATTAAAAGAAGTTAGGTAGAGGGACTAAATTGTAGTAACTTACGAGATTTGAGGACTAAATCTCAATATGAAGATTTGTGGGACTAAATCATAATATATAAAGATTTGAGGGACAAACAAGTAAATATCCCAAAAAAGATATGAAAATTTTGGGTTGATAATTCAAGGTAGAATGCAGATGTTAATCTTTAGGGGTTATTTACAGATTTGTCCCTTACACTTTATAAATTATAATTTAGTCCCCAAATCTTCATATTTAGGATTTAGTCCCAAAATCCTTTAAGTTACTACAATTTAGTTCCTTCCCTAACTTCCGTTATCCCAGTTTTTTTTGACTTGATTTTTCCAATTTACCTATTATTAATTCCTTCTTCCCTCTTCCTCCTCTCTTCTCATTTTCTTCATTCTTCCTCCTCTCTTCTCCTTTTCTTTATTCTTCCTCATTTCTTCTTCTTCTCTCTTCCTCTTCTCTTCTCCTTTTTTTCATTGGGTTCATTGGCTTCCCTCTTTTTCTTCTCTTCATCTCTCTATTCTTCCTCATTTTTCTTCATAGGGTTATTTAAGTCATTTCATTATTTTAAAAAAGTAAAAATTAAATTCTGCCGTTTACTTGGACAGAAAAACTAACGGAGAGACTAAATTATAGTAACTTAGAGGATTTGGGGGACTAAATCCTAAATATGAAGATTTGGGAATTAGATCATAATTTATAAAGATTTAAGGACAAACTTGTAAATACCCCTAATCTTTAAGAGAGTTTGTTCTAAAAGTTATTAGAAATTATAACCTCATTAACAAAATCAGCCCTTCGAAATTCAAGATGGTGCTGAAATATATGATTATATAAGACTGATTTTAATTCCGAAAGCAGTGAAAGGCAAAACATTTACAAAAGAACAAGATCTTTTACTGCTTACTTACCTCTGTAACTGAGTCCTCAGGAAAAAGCCGCTGATTTTTAGGACGAGGAAACAAGTGCTGATTTTGAGGAAGCAAGCGACTGCCCCTGTACTCCACAGCAGGTCTCCGATGCGAAGGAAGAGCCCAACGGTCTCATGATCAGTGAGATGGAGGTGGCCAGTCCTTAGCAAGGGATCAAGACTAGTCCTAATTAGCAAGGGAAAACCGAGCTCAAGGCCAGCTTTTGGCAAGGAATTGTAGATATCAACTGCAGTTCTAACAAATAAGCCAATGCCCAGCTCAAGAACAATCCTGAGGAAGCGAGCGCAGGTGCCGATTCCTAGAAAGTAACAAGCGACAGCTCCACAAAAGAGATGGCCGGCACCTGTCTTTAGCAACCAATTGCGGAATTTAAGGAACCAAGGTCCGGCCCTATCCCTGAGGAAGATGAGCAAGTGCCCAAATATCTCCTGATCTGTAGGCTGGATGAGGAGCCGCTTGAACTCGTTGAGGCAATCTTCGGCATCATTTGCCAACTCCCTTATCTGGCTGATCAACTCACTCTTGTTCTTTGCTGTCTCTGGATCGGCCTCGGCCTTCTCTAGGAAGCCTCTTATCTCTGCAAGCTCTTTTTGAATGCATTCGATATCGTTTGGTGCAGAGAACAGCCATGAAATTGCAAACCGTATCTTGTTCAGCACAGGGACACTAGACTGCAGCCACAAAATTGCAGACCATATCTTGTTCAGCACAGACACACTAGACAGCAGCCATAAAATTGCAGGAAGCAACATCAGCAGAATAACAATGAACTCCATCTCTCGCTGATCTCTTCAATTCTCTCTCTAGATCTGTGTCTGCAGCCTCCCTCCCAGTGTGGAATGTTTTTTGTGTCAATACAAGAAGACTGTGGAGGATTGATGGGAAAGGTGATTTGTTTTTGAGTCAAAGTCTTCTCCATAATTACGTAATTTTTGTTCTTTTAGCTGACTACAGGTCTTTGGGAAATTCTAAATGCGCGCCATACTTTCGTGAGTGAGCCCCAATTCTTAGTGAGCACCACACATTCTTTGAAGCATGGCCATTTTTTCTTAGTGAGCATTATTCTTTTTCCAACTTTATCCCTGTAACCACCCAGCGAAATCCACTATTGGAACCTCCGCTCTGCCTCCTTTTCCCTTCACTCTCCCACTTTGGCTAGAGTTTCGCCCTTCTTATGCTGATCACGTAGTTCTAAACGACAATTTTTAATAGATCTAAGAGAGGAAGTTGAAAAAATTGGTGCTCACTGAGAAAAAAGAAGAGAGGAAATGGAGCGAACTAAGAAGGGGTTAAGGTTTTTTTTTGTTTTTTTTAATTTATAGTAAACTTGTAATTATTTATACGATAGATAATGGTGCTCACTAAGAAAACTATGGTGCACATTTAGAATTTTCCCTAATCTTACATTTGTTTTTAGGGGTTTTTCCATATTGATCTCTTAATCTTTTAAAAATTGAATATCGATAGCTCAAAACTTTAGATTTTAATTTTGGTCCCTCAAAACATTTAATTTATATCATTTTAGTCCCTCTAACTCACTTCTATTAGCCAAGTTAAATTTTTTGCCCTTTATACCCATTATACCCTTGGAAATAGACTTAAAAGAAGGAAAAAAAATCAGTTAATTCCCTCCTTTCTTCTCTCTTTCCTTCATTCTTCTCTCTTCCTTTCTTTTTAGTTGGGTTTCCCTCTCCATCATCCTCTCTTCCTCTCTTTTTGGTTGGGTTATTCTCTCTATCCTTAACTTTTCTCTCTCTCCACCAATGTGCTATTTAATTAATGGCTAATTTTTATCTACTTATAATCTCTAACCCTAATTTCTTTTTCCTCCCTTTTTCTTGTCTTTTCATAAATCCTCCTCACAAAATCCAAATCTTAGCTCCCTCATCTTGTGAAGTATGCCTTATTCCACTAACAGATAAGATTATAAATGTTCAATTCCCCACCTTGTGTCACAGAAGTCATTATTTGATGGAATTTTCACAACCTAAGAGATGATAACTCAACTTTTGTACATATACAGAGAATTGCAAGCAATCAATGAAATAAGCTCGAGCTCCATGTCATCACAACTTGAGCTTAATTCTTATCCTAACATATGTTCTTTGCTAGTTGATAATCTTTTTCAAGAGGTATGTCACATAATATTCTTGATTGTTTAACCAGCCTTAGGACAAGAGGTCTAATCTGCTCAGGACCCTGAATCGTGCATTTGGAGTACACCTTAGCAACATATTGACTAGGTCTTGATGCAGAAGGCAAACAATTCGTTATTTTGGTCATGAACAAAAAAAGAACCTGAATAAGCTTGCACTCACTTGGCGTGCCAGCTCAAGAACTGAATTTTCGCAGTCAATGCAGTTCGTGTGCTTAAAAAGACAGCAAACTGAAATCAACTAGACCGACCCCTTACTCTAAATTTAGTAACAAGGACAGAACATTGGTGGTTCAGTATTCTATAAAATTTGAGGAGTACATCGAATGTGTATAGTTCCACATCGAATAAAACAAAGAAAGTTTATGAATTTAAATATAAAATTGGGGCCTTGACTAAATAATTTAAACTTTTAGGTCAAATTGGTTATCAGTTTTGTGTTTAGGCCAATCATACTTTCGGTTGGACCCGTCGTTTTTGCAAATGTGATGCTTCAGGTTTAAACTCAAATTTGATCTCCCTTTTTTCGAGAAACCTCAAAAATTGATCATATACGTTGCACTTCTATCTGACTACTACGACCATTTTTTTGGGAGATCTTATCTGAATTGTTGCTCTTTTTTCTTCTTGTATCCCTTTAAAATCAGCCTGCTTCATGGGATGAAGATGAAGATGGTATTTGGAGAGCACCAAAGGTCCCAAATCCAACATATAAAGGACCTTGGAAGCGTAAGGTGTGTTCAGGGGGAGGAGAGGCAGCGGTCTTGGATAGCGAGACGTGGCCGAGGTGGGGCTTGATGGCGATGGAGAATGTAGGGTTCGTGGAGCTTGAGGAGAGAACGAAGAAGATTTGGGAGAGGGGAGGCGGTCGGAGAGCCGAAGTGGCTGGTGCCGGACTTGAGAGTGAGGATGGAGAAATTGAGATTTCCTAGATTGCGCTTAGAGTTAGTGGGATTGAGGTAGTAGGAAGGGAGGGGAAGGCCTTGAGGAAGTGGAAAGCGAGATCGGAGAGTTTGGAGGGGTCACAGGCGGTGACAGCGGCGGCTCAGGTTTAAGAGTCATTCTTTAATCTCTCTAACTAAGTCATGGACATTTAAGTCATTTTACTTATATATAAAAAAAAACAAAAAATTAAGTTATAAACATTTAAGCCATTTTACTAATATATAAAAAAGAAAAAAAAAAAAGGATTTATTTTGACGGAATAAATAATGGTGTTAAGAGATCGGATATTTTTAATGTTAATTTGTCCAGATGTATTTTCCAGGTAACTTCCTTTGGCTATTTGGTCACCATTTGGCCACTTGCAATAGCCGCTGATTTGCGGTGACTAATAATTAGAGAGTGGGAAAAAAAAAATTAATCTTCTTCGAACCAGCTTGGAAAATATTTTAGCTTTAGATGTGTGAGGTGCACACACTTAAATTCAGTGTAAATGTGAGAGGTACACATAGTTAAATTCGGGATATAAAAAAGAAAGAAACCTTTTCTTTTTTAGCTAGTATTTTGCTTGCTGATCTTATGGTAGATTTCATCAAATCTATACCTATACTTGTTTGGAAAACCATATTTGGACTTTTGCATTTTAGAACTGAAGTCTTTATTTTTCTCTGAGCAATTTAAAGTCTTTATTATACCAAATTTTGTTGCATGTATATCGAAGTGTTGAGACTATTCTGTTACTCCTATTGAAAAATAATATTGCATCCCTAATTAGGGTAATTTTGGAGATCCCAAAATGTGTTCTTGCTCTTTTTTTTTAAAAAAAAAATTAAATTAAATTTGCTTTAGGAATTAATTGTTCTCCTATTCTCTTCATTTTTTGGAGGGAAAAAGAATTTACAAGTAAATTATCTTACTTTCGCAAATGTTGATCAAGGCCTGCCGTCATACTTGGGTTTTTAATAATGGGCTTCAAAACTAACTAGACGGAAGTTTCTAAAGGAGCCCACCTTTTTTTTCTTAGTGAGCCTCCTTAACAAGTTCGTATTTATTATATGTTTGCTCTTATTTTTATCGGACAAAACTGCTAGCTTTTTCAATCTTAGCTCTCTCTTTATTTCACCCGCACGAACTGTTGAAGAAAGAAAAAAAAAATTGAACCAGAACAGGAGAAGGGATCAACGCAATAGGACCAGGGCAGGGAGTGACGGTACGACGGATCTAGAGAGAGAAATGGAGGGCTAGGGCACGGTTAGGACCTAAGAAAGAGGAAAAGAAGTGGAAAATATATGGAAAGGAATCGTGGGTTTGTAGAGGAGAAATAGAAAAGGATAGTGAGGGATTTTTGGGTGTGTTCACTAATAAAAGTGGGTTCACTAAGGTAAAACGTGTGCTCCTCTAGAAATTCCCGTGCTAGGCCCATGCGGCGAACAAAAATCTTATCTCCTGTATTTCGGGAGTTTCGAAAAGAGCACACCATTTACCGGTGAGCCCATTTTATACGTGTCCGGGATTTAAGGATTTAATTTCAGACAAACAAACAAAAAAACACATAAGTGGACTCTCAGGTAAAATTGGTGTGCTCCTTTGTGAACTCCCTATATTTCGCGGGAAGCGCCATCTCTTTTGGCGGGAAAATCAACTAGAGAAATCAATCCCAAACCCTAGAGGAACTTTCGAATTCCCAAATCTAACATCGATGGATCCAGTTCCAAATGCAACAGAAGGAGAAGAAGAAGAAGAAGAAGAGGAACTCGATAATGATCAGGTGCTGACCCCATCGTTCCCAATGGTCAGAGTGAAGAAGATCGTCAAGATCGATCAAGAAATCAAGAAGCTCACCTCCGAGGCGTTGTACCTCATCACCCTGTCCGCCGATCTATTCATCAGATCTCTCGCCGAGGGCGCGAGAGACGTCGCAATCGGCAAGAAGCGGAGGATCATCAAGCTCGATCATTTGAGGTCCGCTGTGCGGGGGCACGGGCCAACGGCGGATTTTCTGCTGGATTGCCTCCCGAACCCTGTGCAGCCACCGGTTCAGGAGAAGAGTAGGAGGGCTGACGTGATCGAGAAGCCGCTGCCTCCGAGGGCCCGCAGGATCGACGATTTCTTCCAGAAGCCTGCAGCGGTGGAACCGGCAGAGTGATGCTGATGTCAAATGACGGTATGATGCTGAACTCTTCCCCATTTTTCTCATATTCCTAATTGTTTACTCGTTTATTTTAAGTGATCGTATTGCTGGATGATTATATTTTGTGAATATTTTTATGATTTGTTTTAGTAGACATTAAAGAGATGGTAATTTCGCAGAATTTGGAGTAAAATTATGAATAATTTATCCCTAACATATGGAACAAACATGGTTGGCTTCACTATTAACTTTGATTTTAAATTTTGGAAATAACTTTGATTATTAGGCAAATAATTGTGAGTTAGTAAGTTCCCCCTTTTCTTTTTTTGTTTGATGTTAAACGACGGAATATAGCCCTCCGCGTTCCATTAAAGAGATAATAATAGAACAAATATAGTTAGGGTCCACAAGTGGGGTGGCCAATAATAACCTTATAAAGCAAAGGTTCTAAATAGTACTAAAAAGAAAAAAAGTAAGAAAATAAAAATACAATGATCCAGCATACGGGAAATTCCTTGATCAGTCTATCCGCCCTCGCGCCTCTAGTATAGTCTCCTACTCCTTATCTGGCGGAGTGTCATTAATATCATCTCCCGAAGAGCCACTTGATAAGTGGAGTCTCTCCTCATCCGAGAGAACAGCTGTCCAAATAATGAAATTATGAACGGTGAGTCTCATACAATACTCAATAGAGTGATATTTATTATTAAATAATCTATTATTTCGCTCTCTCCATATATTCCAGCAAAATACCACAATAATACTTCTAAACTTATGGCTATTGTTATTCTTTTGGGCTCGGTGATCCGCTCAAAAACGGACCGTTTTGAGTTGCATTGGCAGTTTGATAGAACAGTTGAGATCAGCTGTTCGCATTGGCAGTGATGAATATTTTGTGAGGAGTTCTTCCAATTGAGATACTCTCTCAAATCTTGAGGTATCTTCTCCTCTCTATTTGCATCTTGACGTCTCTTGCGTCGCAAATTTGGTTCATAATACTGGAGAGTTTGCAATATTTCAGAGCTGAGCTCTTTTCCAGCATCAGATTGTTCTCCAATTCTTCTGCGGATTCTTCTGGAGCGCACACTGACCTGATTAGTTGTGTGGGCCCCGCATGCCTCTGATAGAGAGATTAAAATTCTTGGTATATGTAGTGTGCTCACCATAGGCGTGCTCGAAGAGACATGAGGGTTGTGTTCATTTAACGTACCCGTCGGTAGCATCTGCGGGATGCAACCAGCGGTTGTAACTGCAGTTTTGTACCCGTGGTTGCAACCCGGGAGTTGGCACCCGCGGGATGCCACCCGCGGGTTGCCACCCGCGGTTGCAACCCGCGGGTTTGCGCCCGTGGGGTTACTTCCGAGGTTTTTTACCATCCCGGAGTTTTCTGTCCCGGAGTTTTCTGTAACTTTTCTTGTATAATTGAGGCATGCTCGTTGAGTTTTACGCCTTAAATTTCTCTTTTGGGAACGAGTCATGGACTGGTTTGACTTTTGGCTTGACTTTGGAACGGGCGATGACGCCTCGTAAGTTTTAACGGGCGATGACGCATCGTAAATTTTCATAGGCGATGACGCCTTTTGATTTTCGGTGGGCGATAACGCCTCACCTTTTTTCATCGTAGCCAGGCGATGACGCCTAGGCTTCGAATCAGAGAAAAAAAGAAATTCCTCATATTTTTGCTGGTCGACTTCTACGACCAGCATTTCAACGACAGATCCGATCGCTACCAAATCAGACTGCGCCACCATATTCTCTGTTGTGAACAGAGAGGCTCTCACTGTGGTCGCCAGTTCTTGTTTGCTCAAAAATTGGATTTCTCCTTCCATTGCAAAATTGTTTGATTACAACGAAAATTGAGATTACAAAAGAAATCTGAGAAATAACAAGAACGGGAATATTAATTTATTTCTTTTTTTATGTGGGTTCGGGTGGCGATGGAGCCTCGCTGGTGCACTCCGTTGACCGTCTGACCGGGAAGAGAATAGCTCTGCTTCGCTTCTTGATCTCACGAGCTCGTCCGAAATCGTCCAAAAGTCCTTTCTCTGGAATCAATCCCTTTCTTTTATAGACCGAATCCGCTCGAAATCCGGCTCGAATCTTCCCTGAAAAATCGGATCACGAGATATCAACGAAATAAATAGGAAACAAATAAACGGAAAATAACGGAAAACAACCCGCGGGTTGGCACCTGCGGGATCGCTCCCGCGGGTGCAACCGCGAGGTTCTCCCGCGGGTTGCACCCGCGAGGTTCTCCTGCGGGTTGCGCCTCCCGCGGGGCCCGCAAAAAATTTTATTTTTTTATTTTTTAAATTATTATTATTATTATGATTATTATTATTATTATTATTATTATAATATATATATATATATATATATATATATATATATATATATATATATATATATATATATATATATATATATATATATATATATATATAGTATTTTTTTAGTATCTACAGGCGGAGGCAGTTGACCTTCAACACGAGATCTTTCTTGATCGATGCTCTTCTTCTTTCTAACTCCAAAAGTTGTTTCTGTGCTAGCCTCCAATTGCTTTGGATGATAAAGGATTTTGTCATTTACTGTACTGTTGACCGGCGGCCTCATCGTGATGGTCCCTTTCTCTGTTTCCGAACTGTTACCAATTTTCTTCCATATGAAATTTCGTCGTTTTCCGGCGGGGAGGTTAACTATCCCGGTCGACGGCCAATCGGATCCCCCGATCTCGCCGGTGACCGCGACGTCCTCAAGACCTACCGAAGACGAACTGTTCTTGGAAAGTTTATGTGTAATTTTCAGCCTGATTGTACAAAGCTGGCCTCCCAGGACCGCGTTGAGCTATGACGAGATCGCCGTTAGGTTATCATAGCCCATCCTAACTCTAGCACAGTCTAATCTCCGTTTTAGACTGGTATCCTTGTCAATGTCAATAATGTGTGCAAATTTGATTAACAACTTGCTGATATCCACTCTATTCTAGTGATGGATAGGCAGACCTCTGATCTCTACCCATGCCACCCTCGGGAAGGAGTAGAACTGACCATCTTCTTCTCCATTCCATCTACACATCCTGAAACCCGCCTTGTAGTCTTTGCATGGCACCGAAATCGTACTGGCCGTAAATGACAAACCAGCCTCCGTAGGAAAATATGTCAAGAATTTGTTATCCCCGTCATGAAGTATCCAATTGAAGATTGCAAACTCCATTGACATTGCTGCCAGTCCTTCCCTCATGTCCTCCATTGAAGGGTTTCCATGGCCGGGATACAAGACCCCCAAGGTTCTGAATAACCGTTGTTGTTCCTCACTAGCATGATCCGATATCGAAATAAAGGCTACAAGTTTTGTTCTTGGAGTGGGCACCGGCATTTCTTGCTCCATGTTGCTATCTTCCTTTGTTGCAATGTTTGAGGTTGCACCATTTGCGAGCCTTCCTGGCCCCATAATATGTTCCTTCCTTCGGCTAACTGATATCAAGTTAGAAGCGTGTTTGGGAGTGAACTTTGGCTTCTGTTTTCTTTCCGGAGCAATCGGACACTCTCCAATCTTATGACCAAGTTCCTTACAGAACCTGCAGCGGATAAATGGGCACTCGTTTTTAAAATGTCCCTTTTTCCCGCAAATTCAGCAAACCTCTGGACTTCTCGGGAGTAATCTCCTCGCAGGAGAGAATTTCCTCTTCTTATTCCCCTCTTTAAGTGCTCCGATTGAATTAGCCATCTTCTCCTTCTTAATGGTTGCCCTTAACTTGACTGTCCTCCAAAATTCTTCCTTGGAATACTTGTTCGCTGCTCCTCCCGCCACTTTAGAAGCCGTTGCTAACACCTCCTCTTTTGTATATGTGGCAGTCGACTTGATCGGGATCGCTCTAGCATTGGGGTCGTGAACCTTGCCCTCCGGTGCTCCCTTAACGATTTCCGATCAGTTTCTTCTCCTATGTTAGGATTCTTATTATCCTCACTGTTATTTTCTTCTTTGTTTTTCCCTTTCCCCATCCAGTTCCACCCAAAATCTATCGTCGGAGTTGGTGAGTGGTTGCAGGTCAATGAACGACCTCCTTCCTTGCCTCCGGTGACCGGCAACCAGTGATAAAGTAATAGTCTGAGGTTGCTGGATCCTTCTCCAACTGGTTGTTTTCTTTCTCACACAATTTTTTTTTTTCCTCGCTGGAGTCTTCACCGGAGCCGAACTCACCTGTTGATGAAGCTAGCTCGTCCCTGATTTTTTACTTTGCAGCAATCTTTGCATCACTGGATAATATTGACGCAACAATTAGTGACTTGATGTTGGTACTGACTAAAGAAAATGTGCTTGATAGGATTAGCATATCTTGTTAGATCCAACGGAGCTATGGCGACATTGCCAAAAGTCGAGTTAAAGATGGAAGCTGCAGGACATGAAAGTGTGCCAATGATATAACCTTGAATGTAATGGTCGATGGAGATAGCATTGGATTGAGCATTTGATATAATTGGATGGGATTAGATGGTCAGAAATTTAAGAGATAGCATTTACGACGTATAGGGTTATGGTGGAGTTTGCGAAAATGATTAAACTGAGACTAGGTTTTACTTGTTTATTTTAAGTGATCGAAACTAGGTGAGACTAGGTTAGATGACATATAGGGTTATGGTGGAGTTTGTGAAAATGATTAAACTGTGATTACACCTAGCGATCGAAACTAGGTGTAATCCCCTTACTGAGAACTTAGATGATTTTTTTTTTTTTTTAAACTGTGAGACTAGGTTTCCATTATTCCAATATTAAGAATTTTAATGAAACATTCTTCTAAATGGAGGATTACAAGTATTTGTGAATTTACACACAGCTTGACCCCTCATAACGAAGGGAAAAAAATTGAATATAAAATATGATTGCAATGGTAGCATTCCTGCATATTAGGACAATTTGGAAGAAAATTAGGAATAATGCATTAGGTTGTTGTCGTGGGTCCAATATCAAAATCTTGAACTCCTGAGGAGTTTGCATAGTTATAATAGAGAAATATGTTTGCGAATAATGTGTCTACGAAATTATATTTATATAATTCTTTTGCTTCAAAATTCTAAAGTTAGTGGCATGAAACTGCGAGGATCCCCTTGAGTGGCTCGATGAGAAGCTCCAGATCCTGATGGATTCTTTGACATTGGATCTACAAAATGGAGATTGGATGAGTAACGGATGAAGAGAGCAGAGGGTGAGGATTTAGGGTTTAGAGGGTGAGGATTTAGCGTTTAGAGAGAGAGAGAAGGATAGAAAGAAGAGATGAGGAGGCAGAATCGGATTAGGGAAGGGATTTCATTAACCAAGCTAGGTTTTAATTTTACATTCCATTGCGAGCTTATGTATCGCTTGGTTACAACCAAAATTACCCCCATACCCTCATCCCCTTCCAGCCGCTCAGAGCAATCTCGGCCTTTGGAGGGAGTAGCCAACAGCTACTTAACAGTAACCACTTTTTGAAAGTCTCCGGGCTGGGCTGTTCTTTGATGGGCTTCCTGCAGCTTCATTCTTATTGATTAGGTAGCAGGCCCATGGTTGTAGTGGGCTTCAGGGATCAGCCCCTGACAGAAACAAGTTAGTATGTTTTAAAGCTTGTGGTATGAGGTTCCATATAGCAAATTATGAAGAATTGCTATCGAGTAATCCTTGCTTATCATTTCTTTACAAAGAAAATAAGTGAGATAAACCATCAAATCAAATTAGGTAAATGACTCCCCAGTATAAATATCCATAGCACATTTTAGTCTCAGACACATTGATTCATCTAAATTCTAAGATGCATACAAGATGTGTCTCAGGTATGTCATAAAACCAGAAACATGTGAGAGTATACAATGCTTTGTATATGGATATTATGTACATACATATAACAATTATCCAAGTATGTCTTTATTGTGCCATTGTGTTTGGGGGAATTATCTTCCTTATTACAGCATGGAGTTATCTTACCCTTTCAAAAGCACTATTTATTGTTTGCTACAGCTGAAGTAAATTTCTTGTCATGTTTAAGCAATAAAGTTCTTTCCTCTTTACGATTGTTACCATGCGAAAAGAAGCATATAACGTAACTTTCGATTTTATCATGTCACTTATAAGATTGAACTTCATTAATTTGACTTGTGGAAATTTACTAAAATTGAATTACAAGGATTTTATCTATCGTTCAATATGTTCCAAGGATGAGTATGATGCATAATTCTACCATTTAGTTAGGTCCCAGATTAGCATCATTATTACTTAAATTGGACCTGCAAAATTAGATAGTGCTAAAGTGAATAGAAAATTCACGTTCTATTAAGGATTTAATAATGCAAAAGTCAATAGGTTATTTTTCTATTCTTGATAAAAGAGAAATGTAATTGTCGAATTTTTCAATTTTATTATATTTAGACATGGGATAGAACTTTGAGGCTTTGCGATTGGTACAAGCCAAGACAATAGATTTACATAGAAGAAAAGTGAAGAACATAATTATTATAATAAAAATAGGACTTTTCTTGGCTATTTGATGTAATAAGAAGTTCCTGACATCCAGGTCAAGAATCAAATGTTTGGGTTATACCATTTCTATTCGGCTTAAGTCAGGCTATTTAAATTAATTCCTGAAAGGAAAAAATGGTGACAGTTATTGAAATAGATTTCTTCTTCCTATATATGGATGCATTTGTCACATGTTCTGTTGAATTCATTCACTAATTTGAACCTTAAATTGAGCCAATTCACTAGTTTAAATTAAATGAATTAAGTGAATTGAAAATTAGCTTCAAAAGATGAGTACATAGTAAAGGAACAAAAAGGGAAGATAAAAAGATAGTCCCACATTGGATAGGGGATTGTAAAGATGTGGGTTTAAATATGGTAGTTTGCTCCTTTACTTTGCTTATGTAAGAAGAGGAAAACCTTGAGCACCACGGGTGGTGCTACGCACCGCCCGCACGCTCATGCGCGTGTGCGAGGGCGAATGGGCGTTTAGGAATTTCTGTCTACAGAAGACTTCTGTTCAATTCCATCATCCAGTCCTGCATTACATTACATAAACAGAGAGAACCTCTATCAGATTCGCCAGAGCAGAGGGATTGCAGCTTCCTTCCCTCTGCAGATCGATCGTTGTATCCTGAGAGATCGACGTCCAAGAAATCCAGAAGCAAACAGTGGAGGACGAATCGATTTTAAGAAGATAGTGTCCAACACTAGCCTCGATCTTCATTCAATCTACTTCCTGTCATCTTCCAGTGGTCTTCCAGTCTTCCTGCAAGTATCTAAAACAGGTTTTTCATAATCTAGTTTCCTCTTTATTCACTTTAGGTTAAGTAAACTAGATAAAGAAGGAAAAATAATTAGATAGTTTTCTCTGTAAACAGTCTTCTTCTAATTTAAAACGGAAATATAGAGATTAAATAATCCATAATTCTTCTTCTCCAAATTTATTTCTGTTTTGAGTACAGAACACTGAAACCTAATTACAGAATTAATTTCCTGTAAGATAACAGTAGCAATTCTGTATAGTAAATCTGTTAACTACAAATCTGCCCTCTTGTGTTAATCTAAAATATATTTGTATGCTTCAATCTGCAACCAGAGAATTAGTAACCTCCACATTTAGAATATATAGTACCAACAATCTTAAAATCGATTATTGCATGTTTTAGATTAACTTTTTAAGAATACAGTTTAAACATTTTTAGTTTGAACCTACATTCTTAAAATCGATCTTCGTACTTGTTTTAGATTAATTTTTAAGAATACAGTTTAAACATTTTTTGTTTAGAACCTACATTCTTAAAACTTATTTTTTGAATTCTGTCAAAATACCATCAATTAGAGTACTGTTATCAATTAGAACTCTGTTATAATAGTATTTAATCTTTAAACTGATATTTCGTTTTAGATTAAAATACTGTCATCAATCACTAGTAATCTAGATTGCTTCTGGAAAATTTCTATTTGGTGATTTGGAGACTAGTGATCTTAATTGCTTCTGGAAAAAGAATAGTTAATTTCTGTTTTGGAGTGTTGAATTGTTTTTCAGTTTTATTAGAAAGTTAAAATTTATTACAAGACATTAAGATACATAAATTTAATATTTGTAGATGGCCACTACATCTGATATGTCCACTGTGATAACTCCTGTCATGGTTACTCCAACTGTGCCTTCAAGCCAGTATGAGAAACCAGAAAAGTTCAGTGGTTCAGACTTTAAGAGATGTCAACAGAAAATGTTGTTCTATCTCACTACACTGAATCTGGCCAAGTACTTGAAGGAGACTGTGCCTACTCTTGTTGAAAATGATCAACAATCTGTGAAGGCGGTTGAAGCATGGAAACATGCGGACTTCTTGAGTAAGAACTATATCCTCAATGGTTTGGACAATATACTGTATAATGTATATAGTTCAGTTGCTACTGCTAAGGAACTCTGGGAGTCCTTAAACAAGAAATATAATACAGAAGATGACGGCTCTAAGAAATATGTAGTCGGTAAATTTCTGGATTATAAAATGGTTGATTCTAAAAATGTAATCAACCAAGTACAAGATTTTCAAGTGATCATTCATGAAATTCATGCTGAAGGTATGACTATTAGTGAATCTTTTCAAGTGGCTGCAATAATTGAAAAATTGCCACCATCTTGGAAAGAATTTAGATATTACCTAAAGTATAAACAAAAAGAAATGACACTTGAAGATCTAATTGTACGATTGAGGATTGAAGAAGATAACTGCCTTTCTGAAAAGAAAATTGGAAATCCATACAATGTTTCTAAAACTAATGTTATGGAAAATTCCAATAAGTCTAATGACAGGAAGAGAAAGCACAATGGTGAAGACTCTAAGAGTGGTAACTCGAAGAGATTCAATGGCAAGTGCTACAACTGTGACAAGCCTGGACATCGTGCAAAGGACTGCCGTGTGCGAAAGGCACCAGATTCTTCGAAGAAGAAGAAGAAGCATCCTAATGCACATTTGGCCGAAGAAGAAAATCTTTGTGCAAATGTAGATGTAAACTGTACATCTGTTGTCTCAGAGGGAAACCTAGTTGGTGGCAATTCTAAGGAATGGTGGGTGGATACTGGGGCCACTCGCCACATCTGCGCCAACAAGTGGATGTTCTCCACATATGAACATGTGGAAGGAGAACTACTCTACATGGGTAACTCTGCAACCTCCAAGGTTGAAGGACGAGGAAACATTGTACTAAAGATGACTTCGGGAAAAGAACTTACTCTTACTGATGTACTTCATGTACCAGATGTCCGCAAGAATCTGGTTTCAGGGTCAGTCTTGAGTAAGAAAGAGTTTAGGCTTGTGTTTGAGTCTGATAAGTTTATACTCACAAAGAATGGTGTATATGTAGGTAAGGGGTATATGACCAATGGTCTGTTTAAAATAAATGTAATGACCATTGCCCCTAAGGTTATCAATAAAATTGATTCTTCTGTTTATATGATTGAGTCACCTTTTATTTGGCATGGTAGATTAGGACATATTAATTATTATACTTTACAAAGATTAATAAATTTGAATATGTTGCCTAATTTCAATATAAACTTTGAAAATAAATGTGAAACATGTGTTGAATCAAAAATGACTAAGCTTCCATTTCACTCTATAGAACGTAGTATTGAATCTTTAGAATTAATTCATACAGATATATGCGATTTAAAATCTATTCAAACTAGAGGTGGAAAGAAGTACTTTATTACGTTTATAGATGATTGTACTAGATATTGTTATGTATATCTACTTAGAACAAAAGATGAGGCAATTGAAATGTTTATACAATACAAAAATGAAGTTGAGAATCAACTTAGCAAAAAGATAAAAATGCTAAGAAGTGATAGAGGTGGTGAATATGAGTCACCATCTGCACAAATTTGTGCAGAACATGGTATTATACATCAAACAACTGCTCCTTACACTCCACAGCAAAATGGAATTGCTGAGCGTAAGAACAGAACTTTAAAAGAAATGATGAATGCCATGTTAATAAGTTCTGGTTTACCCCAGAACATGTGGTGGGAAGCTCTGCTTTCTGCCAATTATATTCTCAACAAAATACCCCAAAAGAAACTTGATAAAACACCTTATGAATTATGGACAGGTCGAGTATCTAGTTATAAATTCTTAAGAATGTGGGGGTGTCTAACAAAGGTTGCAATTCCTACTCCGAAAAGGACTAAAATTGGACCTAAAACCAATGTATAAAAAAACGCGTTTCGTAACGCGTTATAACGCGTTACGAAACGTAACAAGCCCATATGCGCTCCGTAGCAGGGCAAAATAACGCCCTGCTGCGGAGCGAACGTTTTTTTTAAAATAACGTACGTTACGTTACGTTATTTCATAACGTAACGTAACGTACGTTATTTACACCTTTTTTTTTTAATAAAAACCCGATTCCCTCACCCGACTCCCTCAGTTTCGCCCGATTCCCCCAAAACCCTAATCGCAAAATTTCCCCCCTTCCTCGGGCGATCGTCGTTCACCCTCTCCAAATCTCTTCGATTCCGACCGACTACAGCCCAAATCCCCTCCTTTCCTTCGCCGACGGCCCCTCCTCTCCTTCTCCGACAATCTTTCTTGCTCAACCCCTCGCTTGCTCAACTCCTCTCTTGCTCCGACCCCACCCCTCACTTGCTCCGACCCCTCTCTTGCTCCGACCAACTCCGGACCATCTCCGATCATCCTTCTCTTGCTTCGGCTAGCTTCGGATCATCTCCGATCATCCTCCTCTTACTCCGGCCAACTTCGGATCATCTCCGATCAACATCCTCTTGCTCCGACCAACTCCGAAGTTCCAGTAGGCCGGTAGGACGCAGCTCCGGTAGGCTGCAGCTCCAGTAGGCCGCTTCCAGTGCACTCTCCGGTAGGCTGCAGTTCCGGTCAGGTAATTTGTTTAGAATTTTTTTTTTCATTTATTTATAGTATTTTTTATTTTCCAGTGATCTAAACTAAATTTAGCCTTTAACTGCTTTAAATGCTTAACTTAATTAAACCTTTAAATTCTCTAATTAAGTTAAATTAATTTTTAGAAAAATAAACTAAACTGAATTAAAATGTTAAAAAATAAACTAAAATGAGGTAATGCTTAACTGAATTAAGCTAATTTAATTTAAAAAAAAAAAAACAGTAAACAGTAAAAACTGAATAGACTGAGTTGATTTATTTTATAAAAACTGAACAAACTTTTTTTTTATAAAAACTGAAATAATTTATTTTAATAAAAACTGAATTAAATTGTTAAAACTGAATTAACTTGAATTATTTTGTGAAATTGTTGATTGACCTGAAATAATTTCATAGATGAAAATTTCTTTGTGATTGATTAATGACTTGAATTAAATTGTGACATTGTTGAATGACTTGAATCAAATTTATGGATGAAATTTTTTGCGTGATTGTTGAATGACATGAATTTGAAGAAATTGTTGGAATTTGAATAAATTTAATCACTTGTATACAAGTAATTACAAGCAATTGTTGAATTATTTGTATCAAAGTAATTCTTGGAAAATTGTATTATTTTGTAGATTGAAATTTGATAATTCACAAGAAGAATCATGTCTAAAAATATGGATCCGGCCAGAGAATGGGGGATTCACAAGGAAGGGGAACCTCCAAATTATTTTTACTGTAAATTTTGCAGTCACCACATAACTGCGGGAATTACTCGGCTTAAACACCATTTGGCCGGTACTAGACATGGAGTAAAAATGTGTGAACGAGTCCCGCAAGATATAAAGAAACTATGTAAAGATGCTTTGAAGTCAACAGAAATAGAAAAGAAGAAAAAGGCATCTCTAACCCGTGAAATTGGGAGAATGGGGGAACCTGATGCTGAATTAGTGAGCCAAGAGCTTGAAAGCGCCGCTGGTAGCAACACTCAACCTCGAACTTTAGGTGCGATGAATAAATTTATTAATCTTGAGGCCCGTCAATCCACATTAGATACAGTCTTAAAGAAGGAGGCTAGAGAGGATTGTGTCAGAAAAATAGGCAGATGTATCTACGCAAATGGGCTGTCATTCAACCTATTGAATAGTCCATATTGGAAGGAGATGATCGAAGCAGTTGGAAACTTTGGATTTGGCTTGAAGCAACCATCTTCATACAAGATAAGGACACGGGTTCTTAAGGCTGAGGTTGAAGATATTAACAAGATTAAGGAGAAGCACATGGCGGCTTGGGAGAAGTACGGTTGTACAGTGATGTCAGATGGGTGGACTGACAGGAAGAGCAGAAGTTTAATAAACTTTCTTGTGAATTCACCAGAGGGGACTTTTTTTTACAAGTCCATTGATGCATCTGCTCAGTTCAAGACAGGAGATTACTTATGGGACTGTCTTGATAAGATAGTTGAGGAGATTGGAGAGAATAATGTTGTCCAAGTGATTACAGACAATCACGCTTCGTATGTCAATGCGGGAACAAAACTTATGGATTCACGAAAACGTCTTTACTGGACTCCTTGTGCAGCACATTGTATTGATCTGATGCTGGAGGATATAGGCAAGATGAAGATCCATAAGGAAACTCTTGAAACAGCAAAGGGGATCATCCAATTTATATATAATCATGGCTGGGTTTTGAGTTTGATGCGGACATACACGAAGGGAAAGGAACTGCTAAGACCGGCAATCACTAGATTTGCTACGTCATTCTTGACTTTACAAAGGCTCTATAAATTAAGGCAGCCATTGAGGAAGTTGTTTGCTTCTGATGATTTCACTAAGAGTGCTTGGGCGAAAAAACCGAATGCAGTGAAGGCAAAGAAGACAGTGCTATCTAGCAGAAGCTTCTGGGGCCGAGTTCTCTTTTGCTTTAGCACCACACTGCCACTGGTCTACGTGCTGCGAGAGGTTGATTCAGATGTGAGGCCTTCCATGCCTTTTTTATATGAGATGCTTGACAGTTGTAAAGAGAAAATTGCCGATGTCTGTGGGGGTAAGAGGAAATACATGCCATACTGGAATTTGATTGATAAGAGGTGGACAGGCATGTTGCATAGGCCCCTCCACGCAGCAGCTTACTTTCTAAATCCTAAATACTTCTACAGTGATAGATTTTCTAATGTTCCTGAGGTTAGAAGAGGCCTTCGTGAATGCATGCAACGAATGATCCCCGATCTCAATGAGTATGCACAAGCTGATGTGGAGCTGGATCAGTATAAACAGAAGCTTGGAGAATTTGGATCCCCACTAGCTCAAATGACTATGAATGCTCGAAGTCCTGGTATATCTTAATTTATTCTTTCCATTCCTAGGGTTCTATTGCTAGATATATCATTAAGTTTTTTTTTTGCATTTTTAACACCAAAATTATTTATCTATTTTAGCTGCCTGGTGGGAAAGATTTGGAGAGGATGTTCCCACACTCCAAAAATTTGCAATTCGAATCCTCTCACTTACGACTAGTGCTTCTGGATGTGAACGCAATTGGAGCACTTTTGAACAAGTATGAATTTTAAAAACTTAATATATTATTTTCAAGTACTTTATTTATCATCATGCTCATATAACAATTTACAACTTCGTTTAAGGTGCATTCAAAAAAAAGATGTCGCTTGGAACAAGAACGCCTACATTCTCTCGTGTACGTCATGTACAATATTAAGCTTAGAGAGAGAAATATTCGAAGGAAGAGAATGAATTTGGATCCAATTTTGATTGATGAGGCGATACCAGATGATGAATGGCTAGTTGAGAGTGAACAACCTTGTCTCCCAGAAGATATTGGATTGCTAGATGAGCCTACTGATGATGATTCAGTTTCAAGAATGAATGATTTCTTAGAAATCACTGCAATTAATAGCAATCAAAATGTTCTTCCATCCATTGTAGATAAGGGAGATAAGCAAGATGAAACTGAAACCCCAGCAAAGAAACGAAGGGTCGATACTTGTAAGTTATCCAATTTTAACAATTTAATATTCTTAAATGAATACTATCGTGATTTGAGTATCTAATAATATCTTAATTTGTATATTTCTTGTGTAGCATCTTCTTCAGATAAAGGAAAATCAACTGATGATACTTTTGATGAGATGGGGGATGATATCGATCCGGAAGATGCAAACTATATTCTGGAGGAGGATGATCTTGTTATTATAGATTAGATGGAGGAAAAACAATATTGTGTTTTGTATAACTTAAAAAATTGTTGTGATGTTTGCTGTGAAATTTTATAATTTTTCTATGCCTTTATATTGATTTTACAGTATTTTATATGATTTTTAAGATTTATTTACTTATTTGTGAAAATTATTAAATGCAGTTTAATATTTATTTTAATTAAATAATAGAAAATTGCGTAACCTACGTTAAGCGTTACGTTATTTGCTACATAACCTAACAAAAAAAAAACGTTACGTTAACGTTATCGTTATTTTAAACATTGCCTAAAACTATTGATTGTATATTCATTGGATATGCACATAATAGCAGTGCTTATCGTTTCTTTGTCTTTAACTCTGATCATCCAGAAATACATAAGTACTCTATTATTGATCTAGGAATGCTGTATTCTTTGAGAATGTATTTCCTAGTAAAGAACATGAATCAAGTTCTCCGAAAAGGACTTGTGATGAAATTCTAAGAGATACAGAATCTGATTCTGTAAATAAAACTAATGAGGATGAATGTAGACGGAGCAAAAGGGCCAGAGTTACTAAAACATTTGGTCCGGATTTTCTAACATATATATTAGAAAAAGAACCTCAAACTTATAAAGAGGCTATGTCTACTCCTGAAGCTCCTTTTTGGAAAGAAGCTGTAAGTAGTAAAATTGAATTAATTATTTAAAATCACATCTGGGAACTTGTGGATCTTCCTCCAGGAAGTAAACAATTAGGATATAAATGGATTTTTAAGAGAAAGATAAAACCTGATGGGTTTATAGATAAATACAAAGGTAGACTTGTAGTAAAAGGCTATAGACAAAAGAAAGGTATTGACTATTTTGATACATATTCACCTGTAACAAGAATAACATCTATAAGATTAATAATTGCTTTTGCTGCATTATATAATCTTGAGCTTCATCAAATGGATGTAAAAACAACATTTTTAAATGGTGAATTAGATGAAGAAATCTACATGGAACAACCTGAAGGGTTTGTAGTTCCAGGTAAAGAAAAGAAAGTGTGTAGACTTGTTAAGTCTTTATGGACTTAAACAAGCACCTAAACAATGGCATGAGAAGTTTGACCAAGTTATGTTGTCAAATGGATTTCGCTATAATGAATGCGATAAATGTGTATATGTAAAAGGAGATATGCCCAACTATGTCATTGTATGTTTATATGTGGATGACATGATTATCACTGGTAGCACGGTGGCTCTAATTAAAGAAGTAAAAATCATGTTAATACAGAAATTTGACATGAAAAACTTAGGTATTGCAGATATTATTCTTGGTGTTAAAATCTCCAAGACATCTGATGGATATACCTTATCCCAGTCATATTATATTGAGAAGATACTCGAAAAATTTGACAAGGGAAATACTGATATAGCTAAGACACCTGTAGATATGAGTCTACATCTTACAAAGAATATAGGTACTAGTATATCACAGTTAGAATATTCTCAGATCATTGGCAGTCTTATGTATTTAATGAACTGCACAAGATCTGATATTGCATACTCAGTAAGCAAACTGAGTAGGTTTACAAGTAATCCAGGGGAGAACCACTGGAAAACAATAGTTAGAGTACTCAAATATTCGAGGTATACTACTAACTATGGGTTGCACTATACTAGATATCCAGCAGTGATAGAAGGATACACTGATGCTAACTGGATTACCGATTCAAAAGACATTAAATCCACAAGTGGATATATCTTTACTGTTGGAGGTGCAGCCATCTCTTGGAAATCTTCTAAACAAATATGTATAGCCAGATCCACTATGGAATCTGAGTTTATAGCTTTAGATAAAGCTGGAGAAGAAGCAGAATGGCTTCGAAACTTTTTAGAAGATATTCCAATGTGGCCTAAACCTGTGTCAGCAATATGCATCCATTGCGATAATCAATCAGCAATTGGAAGGGCACAAAATGTATTATATAATGGAAAGTCACGACATATACGTCGTAGGCATGAAACTGTAAGACAGCTGCTTACAAACGGAATAATATCTCTTGATTATATAAAATCAAAAGATAATATTGCAGATCCATTAACAAAAGGCTTGACTAGAGATCAAGTATATAAGTTGTTGATGGGAATGGGATTACAGCCTACTAAAGAGTAACTCCATAATGGCAACCCAACCTAGCTGACTGGAGATCCCAAGATCTAGGTTCAAAGGGACAACCGAATTGTGGGGGAACTCGAAAGAATCACTGAGGAAAATATTTCCTATCTCATTTCTATGGTAAAATAGTGATTACCTGCAATGTGTTAGGATAAGCCAACCTTTTAATGATCCTTATATCTTAGAAATCTAAGTGGAGTATGGCAGGATACTCTTGATAAGAGATCACCTATGTGAGTGAGAAGTGGCCGCTTCTATGAGAATGAGAAAGGCTAAATTCTGTAAGAGCACTCACAGAATTACCAGGTTGTCCAAGGCCAAAATGGACACAACATAGAATTTGATAAAATTGAAAGAAGTCGTGTGAATATTATTGTCTCAGTTTATATCAAAAGCTGAACAGTTCAAAAACATCGTGTTCACTGGTTAGCAAGTAAACTCGATAATATTTCACTGGGAAGGTTCAAAGCCAAAAGCCACCTCTCCCGATGCGGTAACTTTCTATTACACTCTCTGGTTATTTGCATTAGAGTCTAAGCCATTTCATTCATGTGGGGGATTGTTGAATTCATTCACTAATTTGAACCTTAAATTGAGCCAATTCACTAGTTCAAATTAAATGAATTAAGTGAATTGAAAATTGGCTTCAAAAGATGAGTACATAGCAAAGGAACAAAAAGGGAAGATAAAAAGATAGTCCCATATTGGATAGAGGATTGTAAGGATGTGGGTTTAAATATGGTAGCTTGCTCCTTTACTTTGCTTATGTAAGAAGAGGAAAACCTTGAGCACCACGGGTGGTACTACGCACCACCCGCACGCGCACGCGCACGCGCGTGTGCGAGGGCGAATGGGCGTTTAGGGCGCATTGGGCGCTTTAGAGGCACACTTTGCACTTCGCACGTACGCAACGTCGCGAGGAGCTGAGGAGCCTTTGATTTTTTGGTCCTATTGGATTCGGGTTGCCTCTATTGGGTTCAGAATTGAATGGATTCGACCTGCACCCGCCCCGCCAGTCAAGAGTCGTTGAAGTCCAACGGTCGGCGGTCCAACAGTCACCGGCCGCCGTCAACGGTTGTCGTTAAACGGTCACAACTGTTGAAACAGCCAACTGTTGCGACTGTTGAAAACTCAATCGTTGCGACTGTTGAAAACCTATAAATAGGGTCTGGGTCAGAGTTTCAAACACACGTTTTTTCTTTTCTGCCTCTTCTTCTGCAGACAGAAGTTCCTGAATTTCTGTCTACAGAAGACTTCTGTTCAATTCCATCATCCAGTCCTGCATTATATTACATAAACAGGGAGAACCTCTATCAGATTCGCTAGAGCAGAGGGATTGCAGTTTTCTTCCCTCTGCAGATCGATCGTTGTATCCTGGGAGATCGACGTCCAAGAAATCCAGAAGCAAATAGTGGAGGACGAATCGATTTTAAGGAGATAGTGTCCAACACTAGCCTCGATTTTCATCCAATCTACTTTCTGTCATCTTCCAGTGGTCTTCCAGTCTTCCTGCAAGTATCTAAAACAGGTTTTTCATAATCCAGTTTCTTCTTTATTCACTTTAGCTTAAGTAAACTAGATAAAGAAGGAAAAATAATTAGATAGTTTTCTCTGTAAACAGTCTTCTAATTTAAAACGGAAATATAGAGATTAAATAATCCATAATTCTTCTTCTCCAAATTTATTTCTGTTTTGAGTACAGAACACTGAAACCTAATTACAGAATTAATTTCCTGTAAGATAACAGTAGCAATTCTGTATAGTAAATCTGTTAACTACAAATCTGCCCTCTTGTGTTAATCTAAAATATATCTGTATGCTTCAATCTGCAACCAGAGAATTAGTAACCTCCACATTTAGAATATATAGTACCAACATGTTCTGCAATGGCATGAATTTAAGGAGTATATTTTGAAATGAAAGAGGGCCTATCATATTCCATACCAAGTAAATGAAATCTAAAGTTGTTCCTCTTCTTTAAGCAGTTAGATCACTAAATTATTAATATTATTACTGTGTGAAATAATCATGTCAGGTCTTCATTATTATCACTAAATTATTAATCTTATTACCGTGTGAAATAATCATGTCAGGTCTTCATTATTATCTTCATTATTATGGAGAAACATGAAAATTTCTCAATTTTCGACTGAGATGTGGTAGTTATTTTTTTCAATGAAAGATGAGCAAGTTTATATTGAATTAGGACAAAAATGCTCTAAGATGTCGTATCATATTGCTATGATGCTTGTAAACTTCTAGTGTACTGGTGACTTGTCTTTGAGCCAACTAATGACGCAGTTATGCACCGTACATGGAGAATCTTTTTCTTGGATCATTAAGAAATTGTTTATTAGCCTCTCAAAAGGCAAGAAATTGTTTTTTTTTTTTTTTTTTTTGACGTTAAAACGGCGGGATGTTTTCCCTCCGCGTTCCATTAAAGAGAAAACAACAGAACAGAAATATTCAGGATCCACTAATAAAGTGGTCCAACAATAAGTTTACAAAGCAAGTAAAAAAGAAACAGAATAAAATGAAACTACATAGATCTAGCAAAAAGGGCGTTTCATGTTCAGCCCATTCGTCCTCGTGCCTCTAAAGTATGTCCCTACTCCTCCTCTGACTGAGTGATCTCTATATCATCTCCTGAAGCGCCACTGGATAGGTGAAGTCGCTCCTCATCTGAAGGCACACCTGTCCAAATGATAAAATCATGAACAATGAGCCGCACACAATAATCAATCGAATGATATGTATCATTAAATAATCTATCATTTCGTTCTCTCCACATGTTCCAGCAAAATGCCGCAATACCACTGCTAAGTCTATGGCTACCAGATTCTCCTTTATCCAGACTCTTCCAGGTAGATTCGTCTATGATCGTACCTGTGTTCAAGCCTAATGCCCTGATACAAGCCTTCCATGTGCTTTTAGAGAATGAACACTTACATATGATATGTTCGGTTGATTCCGCATCCCTTTTACATAAAAAACATATATTGGGGCCAATCCAGTCTCTTTTTTGTAATTTTGGCCAGGTCAAGAGCGCATCTTTGCAAATTAACCAGAGAAAAAGTTTGACCTTCTGGGGACATTTAACTCTCCAAACCCATGCAGTATTTATAGATATGATTCCACCGTTTATGAAATGCCGGTATGTGGAGTTCACTGTGAAGTTACCATTCTTCTCTCATCTCCAAATTGGTCTGTCTTCCTCTAGTGTAGATGGAACTAAATTGAGTAGGTATTGTTTCAGTATTCTTAATTTGACAAAATCCTGACCAGCTAATGCCGTTGAGTTCCATCTCCATCTTGATCGACCCTAATAAGTCACAAACCCTGGCATTTTTATTGTTGGCTTTTAGAAAGACGTCTGGATATAGTGTCTTCAAAGGGAGTTGCGAACACCATCTGTCATGCCAGAAGGCTATCTTATTTCCTTTACCCAGTTTATAATCCAAGCTATGACAAACTAGGTGACGTACTACTAACATCCCCTTCCAAAAGGCCGAACAATTATGTTTTCTCTTTATTTCCCCATACAATGTGCCTCCCTTCGGGCCATACTTGTAAAGTAATAACTTCTGAAGTGACCCCTGATTCTGTGTGATTAGATGCCACCACCATTTGGTCATTAGGGACAAATTGAAAGTCCTAAGATCCACAATCCCTAAGCCTCCTGCCTCTTTTGGCCTACACACCTGTCCCTATGGGACTAGGTGGTATTTGTTAGATGATGCCACAACTCCATTCTAAAGAAATCTTTTCCTGATTATGTCAATCCCCACTCGCACCCATTTTGGCATTATGAAAAAGGACATTAAGTATAACGGGAGTGAGGAAAGGACCGCGTTAAGTATCACCACCTTCCCGCTCAAGGATAGATATTTACCTTTCCATCCTTCCAACTTTTTCTCAAAACTATCCAAAAGGGGGCGCCAATCCCTTACCTTTGGTTTTCCTGATGTCACTGGTATCCTTAAGTATGTGATCGGTAGATGCTCCTCCTTACACCGGAATACCTTCCTAATAAGTTGCATGGATAAGTTTCTTGCACCCAAGCAGATCAGAGAACTTTTAGTAAAGTTTATTTTTAAACCCGACCAAGCTTCATAACAGCAGAGAGCCCATTTATTGGTTATAGCCTCTCGCAAGTTACCCTTCCCAAAGATCAACGTATCATCTGCGTATTGTAGATTAACAAAGGACATGTTGGGAGCCCCTGGTAGACCTGATATCTCTTCCTTCAATTTCTGAAGCATAGAGTTTAGCCCGTCAGCTATCAAGACGAACAGTAACGGGGAGAGGGGGTCCCCTTGTCTTGGCCCCTTTTCAGATATATTTCCTTTCCCACTATGCCATTAACATTTATCTGTGTTTTCCCGGAATATAACCAGGCTTCCATCCATAATCTCCATTTCGCTCCAAAACCCCTGTGTTTGAGAGTCTCCATCAAGCAGTTCCAATCCACCATGTCGTATGCTTTTTCAAAGTCTAGCTTCAACATAAAACCATTTGTTCCGGATTGTTTACATTGGTGGATGACTTCGTATGTCGTAGCACTCCTAAAATATTTCTGCCAGCAATAAAACCCGTTTGATAATCTTTTATCAATAATTGGAGTTTCGGTGCTAATCTGTTAGCCAGTATTTTTGACACTATCTTAATGGAACTATTCAATAATGCAATCGGTCTGAAATCACCAATTTGTTCCGGTGCGCATTTCTTTGGTATTAGAGTGATGACCGAGAAATTAATTCTATCCAGTCGACTTGTCCCCCGGAATACCTCTTCCATTAACCAAATTATGTCCCTCTTGACATCTTCCCAAAATAATTTAAAGAAAAATAGCAGAAATCCGTCAGGACCCGACGCCTTATCCTGGCCTAACTCCCAAACTGCTCTTTTAATTTCCTCCTCCCGAAACTCTTCTTCAAGGTCTGAGAGATCCACCTCCTTTTCCCATGCTTCCTCTTTCATCTGGACACGAAATGTGTTTGCCCTGCCCAGCAGTTTTTAAAAATGATGATGCACGTGTTCATGCAGCGCCTCCCACTAACCTGTCTATCCTTCTCCTTTAACTGATGTACTTTGTTCATTCTGTGGTGCATATTTGCCCATCTATGAAAGAAAGCAGTGTTTGCATCCCCCTCTTTCAGCCAAGTTGCACGGGCTCTCTGTCTCCATCTTAATTCCTCCCTCTTATATATTTCTTCGAGTTTTCTTCTAAGATGTAGGATTCTGCTGTTCTCATCCAATGACAAGTTGCGACTCTCTTCTTTTTCTAAACAGTCCATCTCCTTCAGCATAGCATCCTTCGAGTCCCCCCTTCTCTTCTGAGGCGCCTTTCCCATCGCCGTAGTACCTTCCGTAATCGCCTCAGCTTGATACAAATATTAGCTGCAGCATCATTGGCTCCCGTCCTGTGGCCCCAACTTTATCTAATCAGGGTGTGTAATTCCTTATGCTCCAGCCACCATCTCTCTAAATGGAAGCGTTTTTGTGGTTTTTGTTCCTTCTCACCAGCAATGAGCATGATTGGTGTGTGGTCTGAGGTCGGTCGCGGGAGTGAGCAAATTCTGCAAGTGGAAATTTTGCTTCCCAATTATCCGAAATTAAAACCCTATCTAACTTGGCCATTACTGGATTAAACCTCATATTTGACCATGTGAATAAACGATCCGACAATGGTAAGTCTATGAGGTCCAATTGGCTAATGAGGTTGTTGAACTCCTGCCTATCCTTGTGATGTCGGTCTACCCCTTTTCTTTCACTTGCAAATCTAGTGATATTAAAATCCCCTCCTATGATCCACGGATCATCATAATTGAGTCTGATTGTTGTAAGTTCCTTCCAGAGTTGTGTGCGCAACTCTCTCTCATTAGGACCGTACACCGCAGTTATCACCTGGACCCATCCATCCATTAGTCTCCTTAATCTAACTGACAAAGAATATTCCCCTGCCCAGGAATTCAGAATCTGATAGTTTTTGTTGATTCCAATTAGGATCCCCCCTGATGCCCTCCGTGCGTTTAAAACGCAAAAATTGTAGAACTTTCTAGACGCAATTGAATCCAAAATCCGAGAATCAGGATTAGATAATTTGGTCTCCTCCATACACACAATATCAATCTTATTAGAGCGTATTACTTCCGCAATCATTCGACATTTTACCGGGTTTCCCAACCCTCTAACATTCCAAAAAATACACTTCATCAAAACAAATAAGTAATCTTCTCCATGGACGTCCCTACCCTGTGTTCTAAAACACATCGTCCTCCTTCTGATCTTCTAAGGGTATTGTCTCTAGGTTTTTTAGCATCGTGAGGGTGTGTGTTTGCTCTGAGTATCCTACCCCCAACTCAATTTCACAGCAATGGGCTAAAGAAACTAACACCTCATCAGACACACTATTAAGAATATTAAACTCAAGGTTAGTAGTACCTGGAGGGGGGTCCGCCATGTCTGCCTTTCGTTTAGTAGCTGTCATTGCAGCCTGACCCAGTTGGTAGTGCTGTCCACCTCTCTTCTCTTCCAGTCTTTTGCTCCTTCTGGAAGGCGTGATCAGAGAAAAGGCAAGAAATTGTTGTCTAAACCTTTTCTTTGCTTTATTTTCTGGCAACTGTCTTTGCAGTGGCTCTAGGATATTTCCTAAGCATCTCAAGGGATTTAAACCTAGGATCTTCAAAGGGAGGGACCCATCATTTTGCACTTTATTTTTGTTTCTTTTTGTCAAAGAAACCAATTCTTTTTCTAGACTGACTGCTTGGAATCATTAGCATTAAGAATGCATTGCATGCAAAATGCAGTAAATTCGTAGCATTTAAATAAATATAATCACTTTATCTCAAAAGTCAAAAGCAATATCATCCAATTAGTCCTCTACAAAGTGTGAAAAGCTATCTTATCAAGTATTTTCCATGTTTTGTTCATGTTTTGACTGTGAAGAGTAAAGGGACGGCGGCTGTTGGCTGCAAAACTCCCAACTACATGAACATTTGAAAGTAAACTGGAAAAAAGAACAAAACCTCACCACCTCTGAATGTAATGCCACGAACTTGCTATGTTCAATATTCCCTGAACATGAGATGTGATGCATGCTTCAACCATTTTCAGGCCCCAAATTAGCACCTGATTGCACCTCTAGAATATGACGGTGCAAAAAATGAATATTTTCTTCTTATTTTAAGGTTGGGGGAAGTTAAACAACTCATAGTTAGAGGCTGGAGTCTATAATGGCCGAACTTCTTTTTTCCCGCATTAATTTCCAGTGAAAGGCACATATTGACTGAAGTCTGAATCTACCCTATTGGTATGCATTGTATTAGGCTGTTCTTGATTCCCAGTTGGGTATTTGTTTGATCTTTCTTTTCCCTTTTTAAATATTCAGCCTGGTTATGGATTGAATAATCGTCAGCATGTCTGTATCAGCATGTTTGTATCAGTTGGTTATTAGGAGTCTAATTTTCAAGTCTATGGTTGCGATTATTTGGGCTAGGTTTTTATACTGGCTCCATAGGCCAGCTTAGTTTATTTGATAGCAATTGATGGGATCATGAAATTTATTTGATTTGTTATTGGAATAGAAGTTTGGGTACTCATGACTAATAAGAATTTGAACAACCTACTCGATAAATTAGCATGTCATGTAGGTGATATTGAGTTGAATTGTGTAGTAAAAATACAAGGAGTTTGCTTGGTGCCTTGGGAAGTTTTTGACATGTTGATAGAATCAAGAAGTATTCGAGTTTAAGAGTTTCAACACGCTTAAATCTTCTCGCGACCGAAAAAAGTAAAAGGATTGTCTCAAGGAGAAAATATTAAATCAGAGTTATTAACATTAATATCTGAGGAAAAACTTGTACAAACTACTAGAATTTCCATTCTGGCTAGAGACAAATGCGTTGTTGGTTTACCTTTACACAGTTTGAGGTCAAGGAATGCATTTTGAATCAAAGAGGACGTGGCATATTCATTAGTAAGTTAATAGAATCTCAAATAAATTTCGGCCTGTTTGTTTAGGTTGTGGGAATGGTGAAGCTGCTACTGTTATTAGCCAGTACAAAATTACCATTTGGAGGACATTTCTATTAAAATTCATACTAATTTTAGTTAAATATATGATTCTGTGTTTTTCCCAAAATCAAAGTTGTTTTTTTTATTGGGTTAACACAAAATTGCCACCATTGTTTTTTTGTAAATTATGCAAATCGTATCGTACATAGGTCTCTTATTGGCACTATGATACAGTCATGCACTGTACTTTGCGGATAATAAGCAAGTACCATCAACTTTTTTGTTCGATATTTAGAATTATTTTTAACTTTCCTTAAGACAGTGATATTAATGTCGAAAAAACTTTTCTTTGCTTATTTTTCTGGAAATTATGCCTGTAATGACACTAAAAAATCATGATAATAAGAAATTTTAATAATATTGAGCTCCATGAAGAATATAATCCCAGGATCTCCAAGTTGAGTAGCCATCATTTATCCACTTGCTCTTATTTTATTTTGTTTTGAAATCACTTGTTGCTTGATTACTGCACGAGATCGTTAAATTTTCGAACTTGTTTCACGCAAAATATAATAAATCTGTGATAAGCTAAATGTTAATGTAATAACCATCCTGATAAAAATTGAAAGCAACATGTCCAATTAGTCCTCTAGAAAGTGTGAAAACCTGTCTTATCGAATAATTTCTATCATTTTTTTTCTCATGTTTTAACTCTATTAAGTGAAATGATATGTATTTTGACTACTAAACCACCAGCATTGCCAACGTGAACCTTTTCAACAAAATTTTTAAAACAAAATGAAGCAAAGGAACAAAGCATCATTTCATTGTAGTAGAATCAATCATATTCTTGACTTCCTCCGGCATGAAAATATTGATATATATCTAGATTACGTAGCAACTTAGATTAACTCTTTTTTTTTTTGGAATTTCTGAGATTGGAATTACTAGTAAATTGTCAGATATGGTCTTTGTGTCAAACTGATTGTGATTTGGGCACGTTTTACATGCTTTGTACAGGTCAGCCATGAGAATTTTTCTGCTTTGATTCGATGAGAATGTTGTGATCTCAGCATCAGCAGGGTTATGGCTTTCGATTCATCTTCCTGTCACCTGTTGTCTGCAGTGATGGACTACAAGCTGAGCCTTCACAAGACAGATGGTAGCTAGACAGGTCAATTGAAAGATTTATAATGATAAGTTTCTTTTGTTTAGTTTCCGTGTTGCTAGCAACCTTGTAGTACTGTTCAAAAATTTCAGCGGAGTAATTGCACTGCTTATAACTTTTAGTTCTCTTTACTATGTTGCTTGGATTTGAAATTTACTAGGCCCTTAAGGCCTTTTTACATGCTTGCCAACAACAGCAAAATTTAGTTAATATCTGAGTTATGCATTTTAAATAAAGTAAATACTTGTACTACGTTTTTTTTTTTTTTTTTTTTTAAACAAAGATCGTTGCCAATCCAATTTTTATCCTCTCTTTTAATGATGTAAGAGGGATTTGAACCTTGGCTTGTTGCCCGCTTGCTAAGAGATTTTATTGTTTGAACACAATATTACTTGTCTAAATTATTTTATTTTTAACAAAATATAGCACTAAATCTCTCTTCAATCATCAATGAAAGAGGAAACCACTCTTTAATTCAGGTTAACTTTCCCACTCATTGCTAAATTAACTCTATTTTAATGGAGATCAAAATTTAGACTTGATTTTGTAATTTGATTTTGCTCATGCTATTGGGGCTCATTGGCACAAGACGAGTAAATGAAAATCCTTCTGTCAAACATTTGAAGATGAAATCACCAACAAATTATTGATTTGATTGGATATTAATTAATTTCTGTTATATTTCATTAAATACTGGGCCCTATCAATTTATGCTTAAAGAAAACAAACAAAATTGTTAATTTGTTAACGTCCATCCTAGGACAAACAGACCAACAGCTATGCCGCTCACTGATAGCACCCTCCATACACGTCCAACCCACGAAAATGTCAACTCAATTTATCTATATTTCCTCTAAACTACAAGAAACCATAATTCATTTTATAATGCTAGACCTTTTAATATACTGAGAGTTGGATGAGATGCAAGGTTCTAAATATATATATTTTTTCACTTTTTGGTGCAAAGCATCTCTGCACATGCTAAGAAATTCGATTTTCTAGTGGGTCCAACAACATATTGGAATCCTTCTAGTCGCTAGATTATCTCAGACAATATGACCCGTCCATTTCTTTTGAAAATTTATAGATTTAAAACTATATTATGCTGCAAAAGTTTTTTTTTTTAATAGATTTAAACTCATCAAACTCTAGCTGAAAATGACCATCTCAAAAGTTACATTTAATTTGTATGCATACGAAAAATACAGTTGTATGAATTTGTATTAACTACATAGTTTTCTGCAAATTAGAAGTTGTATGGGAGCTGAAATAGAAATTAGAAGATGTGGACCGTCTGCAGTTTCTGTTCTGTTATTAGCCACCAAAATACATAGGGACGGAACCGTCATTTTCAGCTACAACGATAGGACACGTGTTAGTAAACAATTCAAGAATCTCAGCAGTCAGGAGCCTTATAAAACAAACTGAAGCAAAAGAAATCTAAGAGGCCGCTCTGCTCTCCTTTCAGGGGATAAGCAAGAATTCCTGAAGAAAAGGAGTAAAAAGAAAAGGTACGAGTTATTTAATCGCTAGTTTTCTCTCATAAAAGAATTGTCACTTTCATTGATTCTCTTATTTGTTTTGATATTACACATGCTTAAAATATTTCAAAATAAAGGTTGTAGTTTGATCTTCAACTTGAAAGGAGACTTCAGTATGTTCATTCATTTTGTGTTTTAAGATTTCCAACATCTTTAATTCATGTTATTTATATTTTTTTAAGATTAAGATTGTAATTAAGGAAGAGATTTAGAGGTAGGTATGGTACACGGTTTTGTCCGTCCGGCACAAAATTTTAAATTAAAAATTAAAAATTTATTTTTATAATTCAAAATTTTGTACTGAGAGGATTAAAATTTCCTGTCCATTAACAGTCCTATTTAGAGGAAGAAAAATAGATTTTGCCCGAATCAAAAAGCACATGGAGCTTCTAATTTTGTGAGTGATTGATTATATTTCCTCACTTTTAGGAAAGTTGTGCTTTCGCAATTACAAAATTGTTCGATGTCTCTTTTTTGTTTTTTAATCATTATGTAGTTATCTTCGTTACTCCTTGGTGATTGCAATGTCCTTGTAGTTTTTTTATTAGGCTCAACTTGTGAATTGTTTCGTTAAAGCTTGTTGTTGAATGAAATGCGAGGGATTTTACGCCCACCTTTTTTAATTTAAAAAAAGGATTCCTCGAAATTCACTTTTCTTACTCTTCATCTTTATTGCATCGTAATTAATAAAAGACATTTGTTTTTCTCTCTTCTCTTTCTGTTTATTTGAACCATAAACACGCAAGGTTTATTTAGAATTTTCTTTGTTATGATAGATAAAACTAGCTAAAAATACTATCAAATTTCTGTTTAAATATATATACTATATTTTAGGTATTATTCATGAATATGAAAATTTCAAAGTTCGGATGGGAATTAGGAAAAGTTTAGGTATTGATATGGAAGATTTTTCATGAGAAATAATATTTGGTTGGATTGGGCCACTCCTTGAACACATTTATAAGACCCTATCCTACCTTAAATAGAAGCTTTGAACAGTTATTATTGTCCTTTAATCTGGCAGGATGTCATCCACATGCTACAGAAGTTGGTTTCATGTGAGCTTTCGATGAAGAAGTCGATATCATTTGCATCACCATATCTCTTTTCTGCCCTTGCACTCGGGACAAAAGCTTTAATATAGTCTTCACTGCTTAGCCTGCCCACTAAGACAAAGGGAATTGCTAGATGCGCCCCATACTTATCCTAGTGAGCCCCAATTTCTTAATAAGCCCTAGGTGCTTTTAAACCAGTCCCTTTTTTCTTAGTCGCCCCATAATTTTTCTAGTTTTGCCCCCGAAACTATTTGAGAGGGAAAAATGGGGCTCACCAAGAAAAAAATGGAGCTCACTAGGAAATTGTCCTTAGATTTTTCTTAGTGACCTCCATATTTTTC